>CM022665.1:19298149-20043149 GCA_012295275.1 Chrysomallon squamiferum
AATGTTTTCCATTTATCAGGTGAAACCATTCATGTACAAAAAAAAAACAAAAACATATATATATAATTTATTGTTATACATTTTATTTACAGATTGTTCTTATAAACAAAACACCATATGAGAAATACAAAGAATGTACGTAAACACTGTAAAATATTTAATTTTCTGCAGTATTTTCTAAGGGTTTGGATGCTATATAATTTGTGAGGGATTAAATACACTGAAGAGGTCGTTAATGGAGAAAGGTAGAAAGTAAAATACGTTATTGATTTGCGAATTATTAATAAATATCTTTACTTGATTAATTTGTTTTTATACAACAGATACAGATTTGTGGAAGCACTAGTTGGAAAGTATGGAAGTACTGAAAATGGTTCATGGAATGGATTTATTGGACTGATCGTCGGAAACGTGAATGTAATGTAATAACAAGAAAGACAAAGGGATCACTGAAGCTATACATATACATATACATTCACTCAAAGAAAAGCATATATCAGTTAACCTGTTTCCCCAATGTAATTAGATTAAATGTGTATATTTTACAGAAGGCTGACTTAATAATGGCCGATATAAGCACAACATATTCCAGATGACAATAGGTCGTGTTCACTCATCCTTTTAATTTCGATGTTTCGACTGCCGACACACACTAACAGCAAATGGTATCTCAGTTACATTAGGCTCTACAGAAGACAGGTTCATGCCTTCATCATCTTCGCCTAGCTTTTTGTCATATTTATTGTTTGGGTGAACCCATTTTATAAAGATATGAAAGTAGTAGACAAGGATGATCATTCTAAATTTTTTTTTTTTTTTTTTTTTGTATCTTTATGGTTCTGTTCTTACATATTTATCAAGATCAAGTAAGAGCTGTTGTTATTTTCATTGTGCTAGTAAAAAACAATGAACAACAACAACAACAACAAAAACAAAAACAATAATAATAATAATAAATTTGTAATTATGATGAAAGTGACGACATGATAAATATTATGAGGATGATGATTACTGAAAACATTTGTAAATAAATGGAATGCAGTGCTAGTAATTATAGTAGTGACTGTTATAGATTAGTAGAGACTGAAGTAGTAGTACTAGTAGTAGTTGTAGTAGTAGTAGAAGAAAAACAGAAAGAAAAAGTGCTGGTGGTTGCTGCAACAATAACACCACTAACAGCACATGTTTAGAATCCCTTATCCGAAATGCTTGAGAAAGGAAATTATTTATTTTGGAATATAAGGATAATGTTTGATATATATATATTATAATATGAAAAACAACCAGAAAACTGGAAGAAAACACTATTTGGCTTCTAGGACAATTGCGCCCGGGACAATTTCCCCCCCCCCACCGCCGCCATTTTTTCTTCCAGTAATGATATTCAAGCATAACGACATATATGCATAAGAACAGTACTTCAAAAAATAACAAACAACATATAAAATGAAATTCAGAGTAGTCTGTGCATAGTTCTCTAGTAAAGCTTTGAACAGCAACAGTTCATTCACAAGTATAGGTTCCACTCGCCGGTGCATGTTCCTCATGCCAATCTTGTAACGTGCATCACGTCTACGACCCACGAACTTGTAATCAAAATACTCCAGTATTTGTAATACAGAGTCATCCACTGAACGAATGCAATGACAGCTATCTGACGGATCAGTAACGGATCAGTACCGTAACGAACATAATGGTATAGTGGAAGAAAAATGAGGGCCGTTGTCAAGGGGCAGTTTTCCGGGGTGTGGAGGCAGTTATCCGGGCGGCAATATTTCTGACATCCACTATTTCTGTGTTTGGAAAAAGCTTCGGGTTTCGGGATTTCCGTTAAGGAATCCTCATCTTGGAATAGTAATAATGGTAGTGGCAGTAGAATCAGTAATAAATTTCGTTTATAGATATAGGTTATCACTGCAAACTCTAGCTACGCGGCCTCAATATCTACCTTCTGATTTAAGCGAATATACTAGGAAATTATAAATACACCTCCCAGCGCTTTTGTGTAAACACCCTAGTGAATCCATATCAAAATCAACTTCTATGACGAAAGCTTATTTATTATGTTTAGTTAAGACATAACACGTAACTTAGTGTATGTTAATTAATTTTAAGGGAAAAAAAAGAAGATAATAATATGTTACGTTATTCGGTATCTGAATTCTGTTTACATAAAGATTTACTGCCATGATTTTTTTAGGTAACAGAACAATATTTTATCCGTTAAGCAAGCATGAATACGAACTAGCACAGGATAAAATGTAGCTTCTTTCATTTTCATTAAAACAAATATTTAGACGAAAAACAGTATTTGAATAAAGCCTGTAAAAAACATAAAATTTAATGTAATGCACAAATAAAAATTATTTCAAATGAGTTTAGAGAACGATACAAAACATTTTTGTATGAAAAAATGTACGAGATTAAATGATTTATATCATAATATATAACTCTGATCCGGTAAGATGGGTATATTATTAATGTTGTTGCATAAACACACACTTTGTAACATTTTTTTTACAAAGAAAACAATTAAATATTTTATAACAGATAAAAACGGAAAACCTACTAACATCGTTATTATAGTTCTTGAAATGATGATGTTGATGTTGTTGCTTCCGTTGGTATTATTATTTATTTTATTTTATTTTATTTCTTCTCTTTCTGACTGAGAAACAATTGTTCCATAATTAATTATTAAAGAATATGTGAAGTCAAGAACAGATTTTTCTTGGAACGTGGTGGATATTTGCCATCATTATGGCCAGATATATAGCTGCAACCTCATTGCTTTTTAAAAGTCAACATCCTAAAATTATCATTTAATACAACATCTGGAATGCTTAAACAACCGCAGTGCAAATGGGAACATTTGGAGGATCAAACTATATTAGGTATTTTGAGGTATGATCTTAAACAAATTAAAAAACACAAGAAAGAAAAACACGGTATTTTTCACTCACTCAGCTCTTATATAAAAAAAAAAAAAAAAAATTAAAAATTAATAAAATAACAATGACACGGACGAAAACAGTCAGTCGTGAACCTAAGCTATGCTATTTCTCTATATCGTGAAATACATAATCTGATCATGAAGTAATGAAAACGATATAATTTATAAAATAAAATCCTTTGTAATCATCATTTCCAGACTTCGAATGACCGTAATTTTAGAAAAGTGGCTGAAGGATTTAAAAGATTTTCACAACAAGATCCTTCTTCGTTAAGTACAAAGGCTGAAGAACATCGACTTAAAGTGTTGAATGGAAACTACTGTTTTATAGGTGGAAAACCAACACTGGAATACTGGGTCAGTCAGAACTGCCAGCTCAAATTACTCAGTGAAGGATTTTATTCCTTGCTCTATGGAATTGGACTGCCGAAAAATTCACCTTACACAAGACTCTTTTCTGAGCAGTGAGTATATTATCAGTGTTATTGTTCTATTATTGTTTTTATTATTTTTTTCGTCATCTTTGTAGTCATTATTATCACCAGTGTCGTCTTCATTAACATTACCCACGTTTTTATTTTTGTCATCGTTTTTGTTATTATTAATGCTGTTTTGTTGTTGTTGTTGTTGTTATTTCACTGGTGTTGTTTGTTTACGTCTTCGTTTACGTCTTTACAAAAATATAAATTATCTGTTGTTGTGACTGAATATAATTCAAACTAATCAAACTCATACAGGATTCGTCAGCACCGTTCCAAGGCTCATCAGATTTTAACAAATTTTATCTGTATTAACGAGAGAAAATAGAAATAATAATAATAATAATAAAAAATAATAAATAAATAAATAAAATGTGAACTGGTGATCTGAACAAAAGATGGCAATTTAAAATTAATTTGCTGAAATCACATCATTTTGAAAGCAAAACAAATAAAATACAACAGTACAAAAAACAAAATCGAGTTTTTAATGAGAGGTAGCAGAGTGCACTGAATTAATTTATTTATTTATTATAAACTATTCATTCACTCGATCTATTTAGTATTCATTGAGAAGAACCATTTTGTCTGATGCTTTCATTAAATGTTGCTTATTGATATTTCAGAACAATCACTCTTCACAAGACTGAAATTATGGCGATGATGAAAGCAAAATGTAGGCCGGGTAATAGATGCAACGAGAAGAAACTGAAATGTTCACGAACAATCAATTTATCCGACATTCAGTCAGCATTCTACTTTCTGGTTATTGGAATTATGATTACAACGGTAATGCTCGCTTTGTGGAACTAATTTATGTTAAACTGAAGATGTACCATAACTGTTGATGAGAACAATACTTGGAATCAAAATACAATTAAATTTATTTTTATCACAATTTCATAATTAAGGCATTATAAAGGCTGAAAAATAAATTCTTGCACATTTGGCAGATTAATATTCTTGTGAGAAACAGAAAGAGAGAGACTAACAGATTGATAGTCATCCAGATGAAATCATAAATTTAGTGCGTAGATTGACATGAAAGCATTGACCTATGCATGTATGGTATAAACATCAGTATCCATGTTCCATTGAGTATCTCTGTAAATTTATATATTATGCATATTACACGTGGACATTATGTTTAATTTATAATAAAGTTTCTGAAAAGGAGTTTCTTGAGAAAATATTGAACGGCTTTTATGATTAAACCTTTAGAAAAAATCCATCAAATTCAGTGGAGATAGTCTTTTATGAGACTAATAATAATTAACTCTTGCACTTTATTCGAATCAGTAACTACGGAAGTCTTAAGTAACTGATAATTTTTCATATTGTGAATTTGTTTTAACAAAAGCACTGGACAAGAAAAAAATTATCATATGAATTCACACTCGTTTACTCGCAGTTAACTGGAATCATGGAAGTTGTCTTAGAAATTCTTGTTAATATATTAAGGATTTGATTTTGTGGTTATTGTTGCTCTTTTTTTCTCTTTTTGTTTTTTTCTTTTCTTTTTTTACCAAATCATACAAATTAATCTACAAATTACTTCTTTTCTTTAGCAAGAACAGTTCAGTTCTTTTAAAAGTTGCATGTGGTTTACTGCTCTGTCAAACAGAATATATAATCGATCGCTTTCTTTATAACCAAAAGAAGAATGGATATAACAATAGCATGAGATATTTCCGTTGTCACCATGGAGTTGAAACATTCATGGTAAATCTGTTTTTATAAAAAGAAGTAATGGTTGAATTTCCCACCATGTACCTACTCAAATTCGGATTAATTTATATTTTATATGTACGTTTCGCTCACGTCAGCAAAGTCAAAGAAGCTGCAGCAAATGGAATATATGAGAAAACGTTACAAAATGACAGTCTGAACTGTATGGAAGCTAATAATTTCGACACCTTTTGGCTTGGTGAAGACAACGATTCTGACATTGTTCTTAAAAACGAATTTAGCGATGTGGAGCTGGTGACAAAATTAATAAAACACGAGGGCTGGAAATCTGTGTCTATAGTATATCAGGAAGAAAATAACAGTGAGTATAGATTATAAAACTGTTTTTGTTATCGAATGAAACATCGGTACATATAATTTATACTTTCATCAACATCATAATACGTTTTGTTACTGACGCTTATTAAATGTAAAAAAAAAACATTTTTTTCAACGTAATGACGAAGAAATTCATTCCCTCCATTTTTCTACCTAATATTAACGATTAAAGGCTATTTTATAAATATAGACAATGAATTTGATAGCTTTTTAGCTGACCGAGAATCCTGATTTTGTTTTTGTTTTTCGATCACCAATTTTCCATCTGTAACTATACATACTAATACGTTTGATACAGTGATCCGTAATGCATCCGAAATGAAATAGTGTTTAAAATGGCTCACGTATAACGACATTCACATTTCTTTTCAGCTACGTTAACTTTGAAACAAAAGCTTTCAGAACTTGGCGTTATGGCAAGCTTTTTTTATATCAAGAGTTTTAATGATTTTTCACAACTGGTGCCAGCTACATCATTGATACCAGTTATTCTTCTGTGTTTGGACAGAGCTTGTATTAAACGAATAATATGGCAGGTTTGTATCCACCAAGTTTTATATATATATGAAACAACGGATCTCATAAATATTTATTTTCTGTAACGATTGTATTTATTGTACAATGCTATAATAATTCATGATTTATTAAATTTTGATAAAGATTTAATGAATTCATTGCTAATATATGTATAAATATGTGTATGTGTACGTACATACATACATAAATACATACGTACATGTCTACATACAATAGATAGATAGATAGATATAGATAGGTATATAGATAGGTATACAGATATATAGATAGATAGATATAGTCGAGCTTCAAAAATTCCAGTTCTCGAATTGAAAATCTGTACTGGCCGAGCTGTTAACAGTAGAACTGCAAACGTCGATAACGCGAATATCTTTATTTCTCTAAGAAGTTTAGCGCTCCCAGACCACTGATTCCGGTTACGTCTGTATTGTCTTTTTTTTTCTGTTTTATTTATCAGTATATAAAATTGTAGATAGATAGATAGATACCATTCATTTCAAATTCATTTTAATTGTGTCTTTTATTGATTTTGTTATTTTGTTCGTTTATGCAGTAAGTTCAAAAGGTCATCACTCTTCAAATTATACGTATGTACCAAAAAAATGATATCTGTGGAATACTTGTGAAATTAACTTCCTAAAAATAACCGTTTCAGCTAGATTAACCAGTTGCCTGCTGAGTTATGGCCATCTGAATATTTGATGTTAAATATCAGCACTAGTTACCCTAAATACCAAGAGGGAGTGCGGTTTCACTGTCCCATTATACTGGGTGATTTGACAGCGAATGATTCTTATAATAAAACTTTTAGTAAATAATGTTCAAGTAACCATATTTGGTGGGCTGCATAAACGACTATCACATAAATATTGCACTAGTTCATTCTTGATTATATTGTTTAATGCATGATGACAACATCTAGACAACGTATATCAGAGAGCTCGCCTCAAATTTCTTTCCCTGTGTCCAGCTATTCTCTTTCTCTGTGACTGTCTTTCACACTAACAACATCACAACATATGCGCAGACCGTTACTGTCCTGGGTTCCTTAAGATAGGTCCAGTGACAGAGTTTACAATATATTAATATTGCAAGTGTCTTTCCTAAGAAGGAATTTCCTAAGTACCAAAATCTAAATAAAGAGAAATAAACCTGAGTGGTGTTTCTGCATGTTCAGTTTAATAATAGATTACGCTGCGTGCTTTATCTGAATTCTTAGTACTTGTTATTTTGTACTCATTTATTTATTTGGTTATTTATTTATGAATGTGACAGGAATGCTATACTCGAAAGCGACTGACATTAGAAGCACAGCTACACTGGCTGATCGTGTGGCCGGAGTTACGTAGTATTACACAGTTGTTCACCTTGCTGACGTGCTGTGTTACACATATTGCCCTGGTTGTCAGAAGTGACCAACCACAAACACCCTGTGTAAGTAAAGTTTGTTTATTTTTGTTGTATGTTCTGTTTCTGTCTTTTTTCTTCTTCTTCTTTTTTCTAATTTTTTTATTTATTATTTTTATTTTTACGTGTTTTTTTTAAAATTGTATTGTTGTTGTCGCTGCTACTTTCGTGGACTGCTTCTGTTATTGGTACTGCTACCATCACCACCACCATTACTATCACCACTACTGCTACTACTACTTTGATATACTTTTTTATATACTGAGTTGTTTGTTTCGCCTCTCTTGAAATAATAAGAATCACATTATAATATATGTGCCATGACATTTGCTCACCGGAAATTTGCTCACTGGAAAATCTATCAAAATAATTCAGTCGAGATAGCATAATTGTTCAAGGTCATGATATTCTTTGGGGTTTTTTGTACTCGATCTGACATTGTCGTTGAAGTAAATGAAACACTGAATTATTCTAATTGATCAAAAGTTCCACATGCTCATAAAATCTTTTGACCATGATTTGGTACCGCTCAGAGCAACAAAGGCTCAAGGGTTTTTCTTATTAGGTCTACGTATGTAGATAATAAAATAGCTTTTCGTGTCTGGTGGCTTTCTATCATTTTCGCCCGGAATGATATATGGAGAAAATTTCGAAGCAAATTTTTAGGGGAGCGGATACTTAATTTGGAATAACTTTCATTAGAATCACCCTATAAATGTGTGTTTTCTATTCCCCCTATCAATTCCACATCATAATAAAACCGCAAAACTTTGTCATCATAATTCAAAAGTTCACCAATTTTGGGACGAACTCAAATTTGCGGATTTCAGTTTTATTATGTCATATATTAGGAAAAAAGCAAAAATCTTGAAATGGCTGGAAACTGTGTCAGAAGTTAATTCTAATCATATAATGGCAGCCAGCTAGAAAAAAATATTTAAACTGAAACAAACGAACCAAGCTACCTTTTGCAGGAATTAATACTTTTATGTACGTAATCACATTTACCATAAAATTAACTAACATAACACTTTGTTAGAACAAATAAACACTCAAAATGTCTAGTAAGAGGGGTTCTTGACATCAGATATCTTTTAAGAAAATTAATACAAGCTGATCCTAAATACATAAGGATGGATACAGCAATGAGCAAATCATAATAATCAGCTGTATCTAAGCATCCTAATTTAGTTTTTATTTCACACGTACAAGAAAGTGGATATCATGAAATTCCATCAATATTTCACTGAAGTGATATTTATAAAGTAATTACTCCCCTTTCATTATTATTATTATTATTACTGTCAATAGAGGGCATTAGCTGTCTGTTTCACTTTAACCAAATGGAGGTAGAATGTAATCCTTTGCATTTAACTCAGTTTCACAATCTGATGTACAAGGCATTGGTACAACCAGCATGGAGTGGCTTTGGAAGCATGGACAGGAGATAATGAAAAGGCTAAACTGAACCAACTTCTTGTGAAAATTGCTAATGGTCTTGTAAATGAATCCAAAATTGGTGAAGCAACATATAAAGAATTGGATATAAATCGTCTAGAAAAGGAAGAGGCAAGTCGGATGGACTTCTTTGCAACCATGAAAAAGCAAAGGTCGAACATTTTCTGTGATTTGCAGACCAAAAAGGTCAAGTGAAGGGGAAAAGAAATAATGCTGACACGACAAAGTTCATGAATGACATTGCCCAGAACGTTCCAGTCGTAGAAACGTCGTTCCCTGATACGTCAGCCTGTTTTATAGATGCACTGTGCATCATTCAGAAATTGGAAGGCAACGGTAAAGTATTCTGTGACCTAACAAATGCTGAACTGAAGGGGTTCTTAGAAAGGAGGAGACAAGATTGACAGAACCGCTGTTATATTTGAAGTGTATCGAGATTCGTCCATCACAGATGCAGAACGGACCAACAAAGGCGCCAGATCTGGTGTGAGACTATATATCTGTAGGACATAAGATTAAGCAGTTGAGACGATTTTTCTCTTTAGCTCACAACAAGATCTTGCTGCCTGGGATCATGATGGAGCAGCGGAAGTCGGATCATAACAAAGCAATAATTGGAAACAAAACGCTGTATTTTCATATGGATTAAAGTGTTGGAAAATATAGCGCACTGAGACATCACTGGTCGATGAATTACATTCGACACAGGAGGAAGCATTTGGTCACGGTTTAAAGTGTCATTTATGTCTCTGAGGACGTTCATGCCTGATTCCGTGAACGCATTCACGGGATGAGAAAAGACAGGACTGCTTAAGCAATTGAAAAAGGACGAAAAAGTCATAGACATTCATCAACCCTGCAGGTGTGCACGTGCCGCATCTATGCATCTTCATCAAACACAACCAAAATTAATGTATTATTATTATTATTATTATTATTATTATTATTATTATTATTATTATTATTTTAACAAAGAGAAGTGAAGCTGATTCCAGCACTCTACCATGTTGTGAGTACAGTCTTCAGCAGCGCATATAACCAAGCAGGAGGTCTTTTCAACGAAACCCTGAAGTACCAGAATCCTATGGCCATGGTTGGATAAAGACAGATGCTGGCTCACAAACTGGATGCATGGATGGATAAGCTGCGTCTGCCATAAGCAAAGTTCCAGTTGATGTAAAGATGCTTTGGTATCATAGTTCATTTGTGAATCACAACCAACTTCAGCAGCTTCAAAGAGGATTCAGTTTCAAAAAAGGACATCAGTCAATCAGAAACAGAGGCACATCCAAACTCTCTGCAATCCAATTTCTCGTGAAGGAATTCAGTTCGATTATAATTGTTGTTGTTGCTATATTTACATGTATACTTTTTTTAAATGTATTATTAAAATTTCTTATTTGATATCTGGCGGTGGGAAATATCCATTTTTTAACTTTTGGGCTGAGCAACTGTCTACTGGACAAATATCCTACAATCAAAATATCACAGGTTCATTTTACCTTGTCTTCTTTCTTTCTTTCTGTTTATTATCATTATTATTATTTATTTATTTATTTTTCTTATTATCATTATTTATTTATTTATTTATTTATTTATTTATTTATTTATTTTATTATTATTATTTATTATTATTATTGTTATTATTGTTAATATTATTAAATGTTCTCCAGTAATATTCGCAAGGTTCTCTCTAAAGGAGTTACAATTAACAAAGCTATTTTCTTTTCTTCTTTTTTTTGTCCCAGAAAACAAATAAAAATACTGATCACAGAGATGACGGTGAACAAGATGTTGCAAAAGAATAAAACTGTTTTTGTCTTCAAGTTTTCATATTATTATTATTATTATTATTATTATTATTGTTGTTGTTGTTGTTGTTGTTGTTGTTGTTGTTGTTATTATTATTGTTGTTATTATTATTTTATTATTATTATTACTACTACTACTACTGCTGCTGTTGTTGTTTTTGTTATTGTTTTTGGTTTCATTTTAGTTTCACTGCTGTCTTTTTATAATATGCATTTATATATCTACAAACACGGAAGATAAAATGCTGTTATTATTTTATTAATAACGGTTTACGCAAAAACGTATTTTAAAATTTATTTCAATTTGGTTTATCAGTATAAGCCTTTACCTTTTATTTTTATAATAATGTATAAATAAATTAATGTTTCTGATTATACTTTTGCTTTTATATGTATCTATTAATGCATATATGCATGTATATTGTGTGTATTAATGTCTCTTTATCGTAATATATTTATGTATATATGAATAATTTTGTTGATGTCAGAAATTAGTTTTTTTCTTTTTTCTTTTGCTATTTTTTATTCATATGTATCTTTATATATGGTAGAAATATATGAAATTAAGACAATAAAAAATCTTTGTCTTACATGCAGTCACAAAAAATAATTGTTTCTGTATACACCTTGGTACAAACACGCGGTGAAAGAGAGTTAAGTCTGGCAGTGACCATTAACCGTTCTGGAAACAGTACAGCAGTCAGAGACATTTTTCCAAACAACAGATACGGGTTCAATCACAAACATTTTACGGCAGTTACATTACAAGTAAGTAATATAAGTAAATAATTAAATTTTAGAATATTGTAATCTTTTTCATTCTGTGTTTCTGGTAAATATTAGAATAAATAAATAAAATAAACACACTATATATATATATATTTGTGCGTGTGTTGATATGCGTGTATGTAAGGATGGTCCTTAATTTAAGTTCTGATTTTTCTTGCTTTAACTCTCTAATTATCATCCATTTGTTAAAACAAAATATAAGTACAGTTTTGTGAATTTTGAAAAATATTTAATGCTATTTCAAGCCTGTTTACTGAAAATAGACTGAAAATGATTCAGGGCACCTCCAGAATTCCAGCTAGTCATTTCTCGCCTGTGACGTCTGGAGATTGATAAATGAAGGACACTAACAGGTTTTCCCTACCTTCTCTGATATTTATTTTCTCTGTATCTATTTTTTTTTTAATCTTGATCGTCACTTGTGTGTTTGCATGTTTTGAAGAACTGAGTCTCAGAGCATTTCAAGAAAGCAGCGGCATTAATCAACTCCTTGATACAGTGACGTCTTGCAAAATGGAACATGCTTCAGTTCTGTTTGAACTGGTCTTGGCTAAGCACACACATTTGACCAGCTGAGACATTCTCTGACTGCTTTATTATTCTTGCCATAACCTGTACTTGGTCCTTGCCAGTTCTATGTTCAATTTTGAGACATCAGTACTAGGAGTTATTTTACCTAATCCAGTCAAATGAAGTGAAGCTTCCCAATTCAAGGCTCTACTAGTGCAATATTCTTAGTCATATTCACTAACCAGCCAATTTTATGAGAATAACTAAGATTCGAAATATTCTTGTAATATATCATTCATTTACTTCTAAAAGTACTTTTAAATTGATTATTTTTCTTTCAGGTGAAACCATTCATGTTTAAAGAAAATGGTCAATATAATGGATTCCTGGTTGACATTCTTAACTTTATAGCACGTTCTCTTAACTTTACGTAAGAAATTTTACCAACGGCAGGCTTTTAAAACTCACATACACACAGAAAACGTGACAGATACAGTTAAATTATGAAATACACAGAAATGTTAAGAGAGAGAGAGAGAGAGAGAGAGAGAGAGAGAGAGAGAGAGAGAGAGAGAGAGAGAGAGATATTACTGAATAGTGAGTCAACAATTTGCCATCCAACGAGTGTATAGAATGTATAAAAGTAATTTTTACATTACGTTACTTAGTAGTATTGTGTAATTTATTTATTTTAAATCACTTTTAGATATACACTAACAGAGCCACCTGATGGTAAATACGGTAGTATTGAAAACGGTTCGTGGAATGGTTTAGTTGGGATGATTGTCAGAAAGGTGAGATAACGTTTTACACAAGCCGTTAATAAACATTTTCTGTTTCTACAATACTTTCGAAACAAGTAACCATCAGTTTAGTTTTATTTGTCTTAAAAATTGTTGTTTATTCATGGAACTCAATAAAGAATAACAACTATATCCCCATAATTCCACGTTGTGGGCAATAAGGTAATTTATTAGAGGCTGGCGAAAGAGTTTGCAGAATAGTTTATCCTCGGTTAGGCTAATGGGTTATTTGAGTCTCCATCCAGTGTTTGTTTCGTTTTATTAAATCCATCAGATATCCACATAATTTTTAAATATGTCTAGACCTTAGCTCAGCTCATCATCTGCCGCAACTACAATACTCATAAATGTTACTATTGCGAAATCGTTTGCCTAATTCCGGAGAATTAAAAGTTGTATGTTAATCAAGAATATTACCCATATTCGATTTCCATACCAATCTGCGCCTTTTGATTTATCCGAGGAGTCACGATGTCTTATCGAGTCTCTCCGAACTATACGCCGAGGGGGAAATCAGGATAAAACTGTACGTGCACCATTTTCATTCAAAACCCGTGGCCTGAAGAAACGGTTGGAAAAAACAAAGTAGAAAGTGGTAGATAAATGCAAAATAATAATAATAATAATAATAATAATAATAATAATAATAATAATAATAATTAAGAAAGAAAGAAAAATTAAATTAAATTAAAATAATGAAATAATAAAAACATTTTTGTCAGGAATGAGTGTGAGATTGACTTCTTTCCATCAGAAATTGGGGGGCAACCAGTTATAATAAAATTAACATCATCGTAAAAATATTAACATAGATGATTAAACTATTCATTGATTTCATTCTCGATGATATAATGTCTGACGGTCAAGGCATTTGACCCGATCATGAACATAAAAATTGTAATTTAGTTGGCTTTATAATTTTAAGTAAGATTTACCAAAGCGCAGACCTGATCGTCTGCTCAACTTCTTCGTCGATAAAAACCAACAAAAACAAAAACATCCAAACCCTAACACAACCATATTACTATTTATTCTACAGAAAAGTAATCGTTTAAAATATTAATAATCACTTCAACCCTAACATTTAAGAAATTACCAGAGGATATTTTAATATTTGTTAATTTTAAAGATTTATGACAAAATGTGTATCAGAACTAATTTTGGATTGGATCGACTGCGTTGAATTATTTAAGAATGATATAAATTCAGTATCGTATAATGTTGAAAATGTTTTGTTAGAGTTCTTTAATGTTTAAATTCAAATACAAAGTTCATATTTAAAAAAATAAATAAAATAAAAATTGTATTTTCATAATCTTTATTTTTGCCGCTGTGCCCTCATAGTCTGAAACATTTCGACTCAGTGCCATTAACTTAGTTAAAACGACAAATTATCCGGCATTGGAACCAATTAAAAATTAAATTCTCAAGGAATAAACAAAATGCGCCTGCCTAAATGACTGTGACAGTTAGTGAATTTTTTTACTAAAAAAAAACAAAAACAAAAAACAACAACCTAAAAACAACAGAGTTGATAAAATAATATTTAAAACTATACAAACCAATTTATTATTTATTACTGCAATAATAATAATAATATGTTATGTTATCTTCGTTTCTGAGTCAGGATGCTGATATGATAATGGCTGACATCAGTACAACTCATCTCAGATCACAAGTTGTTGATTTTACTTATCCATACAATTTCGACGTGGCTACAGTCGTCGTGAAACGATCATCGGACGACGGCAGTTCTTACACTAGCTACGTTCACCTGTACAGATGGGAGATACACGCATGTATATGGAGTTCGCTAATTCTGACATACGTATTTATAAAAATAATAGAGAAAGTAAATCCGTTTTATAAAGACAAAAGAGTGAAAAATAAGAGTGATCATTCGACTTCATTTTTCCGTTTGTATGGAGCACTTCTGAAACAAGGTAAACATTTTACAAGCCACATCTCGTCATCATTACATAACATCGTTAGACTTGAATTGTATCGTTTTACAGTTAATCTATGATTCCAAGAAGAAAAAGTAGAAGCGTAGGAAAAAGAAACATCTCCCCAACATAAAAGAAACAAACAAATAAAGCAAGCAAGCAAACATAACAGTTTATTATAATAATTAAAATAATTATCCAAAGTAAAATATATAAATATGTAAACCATTTCTTTTTTTAAATTTCAGAAAGAGTGTAACGAAATTTTTTTATGTCCATTAACCAACAAAATGTACAACTTGCACGCAGACACACTTTTTTCAACATCATCATTATTATTATCGTTTTAAAATCGTATTAATATTAACTAAGAACACATAAAACAATCTTTTTATTTTTTTTGTGCACACAGGTGGCAGCCCTATAAAATCTGCATCTCAGACCAGAAGGCTTGTTTTGGGGTCATGGTGGATTTTTGCTATAATCATGGCTACTATCTACAGTGGAAATCTTATAGCTTTTTTAACAGTAAGAAAACTAAAGCTTCCATTTGATACCATAGCTGAAATGGTAGCACAAGAACGATATACGTGGGGAACATACGGCGGATCAAACTATCTTGAATTCTTTGAGGTAAGTAATGTAAATGATGTCAGTGTGGAAAAGCCCATTCTAATATATTTGTATTCAAAACAGAAGCATCATTCTGCAGCAACCGAAAATTGAATAATAAATAAATAAATAAATAAATAAGCAAATAAATAAATCAAAACCCACTTTCTACTTTTAAGCTAAATGTTTTGTTAAAAATTAAAAGTAGCTGCGTACATATATGAGTTATTAAATTCACAAACAGTTAATCCAAAAGCAAATCATGAATTTATTTATGACACTAAAATGTGGAAGCAACATTATAGCATTTAAATGTGTAAAAGATTCAGCTATCATGGTTTCAGTATAAAATTCTGATTTATTTTGAACTACTAACACATTTTTAAATATGATTCATTATATTAATTGTAATACATTAATTGAAATATCTGAAATTTCTGTAATAATTCGACTGAAAAAATACAACTTTTGGGAAACAATAAAACATGCATTTATATCAGTTTTAGTAATGATGTTAATTTTGATGTGACCAATGATGAAAAGAATAACTCTGTAAACTGACTAATCATTAATGTAAAATTTTATAACTGTTGTTTCAAAATACAAGGGGAAAAAATGTTCATATTGAAAAATATACATGTCAAGCAATTATAATAAAAACTGAATAAAGATTAAAAGTCTATCCTTTTCATATAGAGAAATACATAACTTGATCATGAAGTAACGAAATTTATATAATTTATAAAATAAAATCCTTTGTAATCATCATTTCCAGACTTCGAATGACCGTAATTTTAGAAAAGTGGCTGAAGGATTTAAAAGATTTTCACAACAAGATCCTTCTTCGTTAAGTACAAAGGCTGAAGAACATCGACTTAAAGTGTTGAATGGAAACTACTGTTTTATAGGTGGAAAACCAACACTCGAATACTGGGTCAGTCAGAACTGCCAGCTCAAATTACTCAGTGAAGGATTTTATTCCTTGCTCTATGGAATTGGACTGCCGAAAAATTCACCTTACACAAGACTCTTTTCTGAGCAGTGAGTATTATTTTGTATGCATTTTCATTTATGCTTTAAGTTAAATAATAAGACAATAATAGATGAATTTGGGAGTACATAGACAGTCAAAGTGACAACACACATTCAAACAGAAGATAATGGCTGTATGTTTGAAATGTGGACACCAGTGGGTTGAAACAGTTTTTAAATATAGAATATAACACTGCTAAGCAAAAAGCAATAAAATTAAATTAAAAAGTCAAGTAAAATAAAATAAAATAAAAACATAATTTTTAAAATTGTTGACTGTTTGATAGACCATCAGTAAGTGGCTGGACATAAAATGTACCTTATCTATCTGTCTGTCTGTCTGTCTGTCAGTTTGTCTATCTAATTTATCTGTGTGTGTGTGTGTGTGTGGGTGGGTGGGTGTGTGGGTGGAGAGAGAGAGAGAGAATCATTAAATAGTCATCAGTACCATTGCCTTAATATCAAACAAAATCAAAATTAAATTTTTAACGAACAAAATTAATGCCTAAATTAATTGATATATAATTCATTTAATAATTATTTATTTATTGCAATATTTATGTAGAATTATAGGACTTCACGAGACTGGTATAATGGCAATGATGAAGGCAAAATGGTGGCCAGCAAATGTATGCAATGTGGACAACAGGAAATACGCCAAACCAATCCAGTTAACAGACATTCAGTCTGCCTTTTACATTCTATTGATTGGAATTGTGATGACACTTGTAATTCTTCTGTTAGAAGTTTTAATGTTCAAAATAAGAATGCACTTCAGACACCATCCGTCATAGAGAGATTATGTGAAAACATAATATGAAACATATCAAAGTATACTTTTATCAATATTCAAAGTGATAATAATGTGAACTATAAATTATTTCTGTTTTTATGAATTCATGAATTCATTATAGGAAAGTTGTAACGCACAGCTTAGTGTTTATAATGTTTATAATGTTGTAATTTAATGTTTATATTGTAATATTGAAAAGAAGCTTTTCATTGTATAAATGAACATACTCATACAGTCATATTCATCACACACACACACACACACACACACACACACACACACATGCAATTCTGTTATTCAGGACTGTATTCAAGATCTACTTTGGTAATTTTGTTACTTCTTTTAAATAAATGTCGACATACACTTTTGACTGCACATATCTCTATGACAAGTGACATAGCTGAGAGAACAATACCCATACACAGAATGTAAAAAGCTGTTTGTAGATCTTCAAGGTCAATGGTTCGTGCTGTTCTGGGATCTGACTGGCCGCACGTTGTGTTGGACATTTTTGCATGTGCCCTCTTTAAAGCTTCGTCTAAAAGTCCATTTTGGGTCATTTCCATCAACCTGTAACATACAGTTATATACAATTATTATTAATATTTCTCTTCATAAGTGTCTTGTTAACAATAAAAAAAGAATAATACTGGATATTCTCAGAATGTGTTTTCCATCCTTTTTATATAATTTTGTTTGTTTGTTTGTTTGTTTGTTTTATTTTTTATTGTTATTTTTTTTTTTTTTTTTTTTTTTTTTATCTTCAAATGTGAATTCAAATCCAGTTGTTTCTAACTAAAATAATATTTACTTCATAGAGGCCAAGAGATAATATGAAAAAAAGAAAAATTACATGTCAGGCTAAACTGTTTCATTCAGTTAGTTTCTGTCATAAATTATGAATTTTTTCCACTAATTTAATTACATTAATGAAATGATGGACACTAAATAACAAACAAACAGACCGGTTGAAATGCATTAAGGTGCCACTGAACATCAGTTCATTTGTTCATTCTTCTTTTAAATTTTTTCTTTCAATATTCCATAATTCATTCATTCGTTCGTTGACTCTTTCATTCATTCATCTATTCTAATTATTCTACTGATCAACTCACTTTAACGAGAAGAGTTTAGTGAAATCTGAGTTTAGTGGGAAACCAAACGTGTACAGTACAGGGACTGACAGTGCAGGGACAATCAGCTGAAGATTGCAGTCACTGAGCGCCCAGGAACTGATGTGATGGTAGTGAGCGACAAACACGTAGGATCCTTCCAGTAATTTCACTTTGTGTTTCTTTTCATCTCGGTCCAGAAACGCCGCTTTGTGCTTTTCATCAACACTTGGCCAAAGCATTTTATCCTGCCCCTATTAAATTTAACTGATATACATAATTTTTTTAAATGAATGTTTGTTACTATTTTGTATTTATCAAAAAAAAAAAAAAAAAAAAAATTATATATCAGGTATAATTTTTAATGAAAAGGCTTAAGTAAAAAGGAAAAGCTTGCCTAACAAATAAATGACTCGTGAACATTAATTAAAATTGATTATTTGTTTTTGTATATTATGGTTTTTAAATACTTAATATAGGATAAGAAGATGCATGCATTCATATGTATTAATAAATAGCTAAATAACTACGTACTGGACAAATCTAAACAGACAGACACCCATTCATAATAACCTGACCTGTTTAAGTTTTGAGAAGTAGTAATTTCCTTGCGCTCCCCACTTCAGAGAATCGTCTTGAAGTAGGTCTGCTAGAGTCTTATATTTGAGTACCTCTTTATTCACAGACAGAAAGGCTATCAGGTTGGTGCAGTAGGCGGCAGCGATGATGGTACAGAACATAGCCCAGGTTGCGATTAACAAGCGTCCCGACAGAGAATGAGGTAAATTACGTCCACCTCAAATGAAATTTAATGTCTTATGGACTATAAAATTTGCATATGTTTCGATACTAGAGAAAAGATTATTTTCAAATGTTAATATGTACAAAAGTTGTATTTAATCAATATGAGGACACATTCGTAGCGACCGACACAGACAGAGAAAAAAGAGAGACACGGAAATACATTACTAAACACCAACAAAACAACAACAAAACTATAATAATAATAATAATAATAATAATAATAATGCGAAGAAGAATTATTTAAATAAGAACATACGCACCTTGTCTTAGAAGAGAACCATAAATATACCAGAAAAAATTGAACTTCAGTTTCCAGTATGATCTAGGTCTGGTCTTCTCGTAGAAAGGATTAACGGATTCCACAAACGAAATGAATACAACTACAACAACCACTGACACTCCAATACAGACAAACACGATAAGGCGGAATGGGTTTAAAAGAGTTTTCCACTTAATGTTGTTTACTCCAGGCTTTTTTAAAATGACGACAACACGATCCCAGAAATAAGGTACACTGAAATCCATCACGTTTACTCTTTCCGTTCGTGGAATCAGAGGAGCAGCAATGAAATCTATCTTCTAAAGCGAGAGAAATGCTTTTAGCTTCATTTAGTCATATATTATAACAACATCTTACGTAATTATGGTTGGCAATATCCTGTAATACATTCCTCAGTATGCAGAATATAATTTAAATATTAATGTATTGTAATAATCATAATTTAACTGAGTGATTACTTTATGAATGAAAGAGTGTAATACATTATTTTTTTTTCTAACTGCATAATTTAAAGTAATTATAAATTTGAACGTAATGTAAAATCAGCTGTGTTTGAAATTAAACTTTATACAGCAGTAAATTAACGGTAGCAGCAGAGATGGCAATAATTATAGGTAGTATCTTTAATAAACAAATATGCAGAGAGAGAGAGAGAGAGAGAGAGAGAGAGAGAGAGAGAGAGAGAGAGAGAGAGAGAGAGAGAGAGAGAGAGAGAGAGAAAATAAAATAAGAATTAAAAACTCATTTATTTAACAAGAATGGAAACCTGACTAATGATTTCTCCCACAATGCCATTATACTCTCCTTTCTCTGTTTCTTTACCCCACTTTCCATCTGCAGGTTCCACAACTGTGTATCTGTTATAAATATTAAATATCACAAAATAATAATGTTTTTCAAACAGTTGTTTTTTATCGTTTTTATTTACCATCAGATCCTTTTAATCTTTCCTGTATAATAATAATAATAATAATAATAATAATAATAATAATAACTGAAAAACAAAATAAATACAGAATCAAAATAAAGGCAGATCACAGTTGTTATAAACTATCAAGACAGCACAATTTTGCTAATATTTACTAATTACTATGATTAGTATGAAACCAGTCTTTCAACTTAAAAAAAGAAGGAAAAAAAGTGTAGTACAAAATATTTATTTAAAAAAGAAATAAGTTCGTGCACGACATTCTAAATGTCACACAAAAAATTAAGAATCTTTCATTTTTCTTTTAATATCTTAACTGTAGAGAAAAATAAAGCATACCTTTCGTGATAACATGTGTTTAAATTGTTTTATTATCTTTGTGGTTTTTGAAGGTTTTGTTTGATGAAGGTTGATTAAGCGGGTTGATTGCTGTGATGTTTAAATGTTAATTAATTAACTTACTTGAAGTGTAAGGCTGTTGAAAGGAAATCCAATATGTCTATACATAATCCACTGTATATCGCGTGCCCTTTGATGACTGTCCGAATAACAAAATTTGTGCTCTAAAATGAAAGTGTGATAAATATTTATATTAAAAAATATATATATATATTATTTTAACTATAATGTTACAATCTATTAGTTATTGTTACTATTGTTGTTGTTATTGTTGTTTTTGTTGTTGTTGTTATTATTATTATTATCATCATCATCATCATTATTATTACTATTACTACTACGATGATGATAATGATCAATGATAAAACAAACAAAATATATATATATATATATGTATATAAGTAATTTTTATTTGATTTATTTGTAGAAGATATATGAAAGTAATAAAGTAAATAAGACAATTGAAGTTAATGTCATGTGACTAATATTCAGATTTATGTGCTTTCCTGTCTATTGGGAACTACATTAAAATAATCTTAGTGTGATCTGAAATTACATGACTGAAACGTATAGACAGATATAGAGATAAATTACGTTAATCAGCTAATAGCCAATTTTCTTTGTTTAACAACTCAGTATATTTACAACAAAAGAAACTTGCTGCTGTGTGATTTTTTATTGATAAGCTGAAAAGGGTGATTTATAAATGCTCTGTCACAGACAGTAATGCACGTATCTACGTTTTCAAACATGTAGCAAGACCAAAGATTATTTATGCTGCGACCCTTAAGGCATCATGCAAAGCTTTTGCCTGTGGAACTCTCAAATGTGGTAAATTAAATAATTAGTACATCTCACCGGTAAAGTAGCAACTGTCAGATTCATGTTACTTAAACCTTGTGTTGTATTTGGAAACAGATACTTTTGATCAATCTTTGGTGAGTGAAATATTTCACATGAATTTCTTGTTTTCTGCGAACATCTCCTGCAACTTTTGATGTTATACCGCTGTAAAGTAAATTGTAATAATAATTTTAAAAAAATAAATAAAAAAAACCCCAGCCAATTCCAGATTTATTTTACTTCAAGGCATATACAGATCTTTTTAGTCTTGGAAAAATGTCTGAAAGTAACGAATAGACGATTTGCATCACGAAAATCTTTTCTATTTTAAGTAATGTAATTTGTCATTGCATGCTTTCTGTACTTTATTTCCGTGATAAAATAATTACTTTTTTTAAAATGAATAAATAATATAGCTCAAGAAAGCACTGGATAAAAACGCTTAAAGTGAAAAACATCAGCAGTATCTGATCACCTTTTCCGTGTAGATATTTCTTTGACGCGACAGAATGGTGATCAGGGCTACGTTGAGAAATGTTAACTGAAGTTCTTCAAAATGTATCTTCATATCAGATGTGACACCAACTAGCCACAGAGATCTCAAGTCAAATGCTGAAAATCTTGGTAAGGATTCATGGAATTCCTGTATCTTTTAAGCACCAATATTTATAAATATGTATAAAAGTGTGTTTGTCTGCATGTGTATTTGCATTTCTGTGTGCGACTGTACGGGTACATTTGAAGTATATTCTGTGTATATATACGTGTTTGTTTATTGCTTTGTGTGTTATCTCTCATACTCATTTCACAGAAAACGAGATTTTTCCGTTCTTTTTCTAAATGGCAGTATATTTAAAATGTTATCATATATAAAATGTAACATATATTAAAACAGACTTTTGATACCACTACTACTACTACTACTACTACTACTAATAATAATAATAATAAAAATAATAATAATCATAATCATAATAATAATAATCTTCATTGCTTAAATTTATATATTTTTTAAAATATACATTTTAACTACTTTGAAATCTTATTTTGAATTTAAACATTTTAACTGCAAACCGTCTTTGCAGAGAGAAACACAAAATACCTGCAACAACTGGGTCCTCGTTTATAGTCACTGAGACTGACCCCCCACACACACACACACACACACATACACACACAAACACATACACCAAACATACACACACACATATACACACACGCGCGCGCATGCACTCACATACACATACACCAGACTAATGAAGATAACCTGTACCTTGTCAGTAAGATTACGAAGTCCTCGTGCAGAACATATTACTAGAACAGTAAGATACAGATTCTGTTCCACGGATTCTCGATACAGCGGACGAACAGACGCAGTGAAAGTGTCGATATCAGACGTGTCGACGTTCAGCATTGTAACTATCACATTTTCTCGTGGTATAATATTTTCTACCGTTAGATGAGGTTCTGTGAATAAGAACACAATTTACATTGTGAAAATATTAATATATCTACTCAGTCATGAGGAAATACATGTTTACATTTATCTAAATACACATACACACACGCACACACAGAGACATACAGAGATACAGACACATGCTCAGAAACGTGCGTGTACACCAAATATATGTACATATAAATGTCTTAATAATATATAATGTATGTAATTAAGTTATCGAATACTTTATAGTCCATACCTGATGTATTGTCATATACAACCAGAATTCTTCTCCAGTACATGTCATCAGCGATGCTGTATAAAACAGTGGCCGTAGTACACAAGTTGACAGTTTCGTTGAGCGGCTGGTTTTCAACGATAGGAGCACATCTTATTATACTGCAGCCCGAAATATTCGTAGTTTGAACTCGCATTTCACACGGTTTTGTCTTGGGTGGACACTGGCGACCCAGTTCTGCAAGTTCTGATCCAGTAGAGTTTTAACAAATAAAGAATACGAATATATGGATAAATGAAAGCGTTGCTACGGTTATATTCTAAATGCCTTATTGTAACGAAAATGCTACCATAAATGGATGTTAATTCTGAAGCTCAGGTTTGTACGTATTATTAATAATCAAAACATGTACTCATTAAATGTTAATAATGTATATAATAAATAAATAATACTGGGTAACTGTTAGTAAACTATATGCACATAAAAATAATTGATACTTGTTGACAAACCATAAAATATTACTACAAGAATATTGATAAATCATTTATTTCTATGCAGTTTTTAATGAAAAAAAAAAATTAATGTAGTATATAATTTACATGCACTAATTATAGAAACAAATTGTAGATTAATTAGGAAATGTAAAATGAAACGTGCTGAAAGAGATCGATAATAGTGATTCATTTTAATCAAAATGTTCGTGAATTTGATAGCTAGATGAAGAAACGTGCATTTTAAATGGTTGTAGTAATAATAATAATAATAATTGGTGACTTATTTTAACACTTGCTAAATATTTAAAATGAAGTTTTAATAATGGATCATTTAACTGATATAGAAATATTTTTACATAGCGATTTTCTTCTTCTTTTTTAAAGAAAAAGTAATAAATAATTACAAGACAAAATGTCGTCGTCGTCTTCTTCTTCTTCCTCTTATTATTATTATTATTATTATTATTAGCAGTAGTAGTATTTAACTACTACAATGATTGCTATATCTACCACTGCTGCCACTATTATTAATGCTATTACTACTGCTGCTGCTATTTCTATTACTATTATCTCTACCGCTATTACTATTACTACTACGATTATTAATGTTGTTATTACTGCTGCTGCTACTAATACTTCTACTACTAATACTACTGCTAATAATAGCAATAACAACAACAACAAACATACCAACAACCATACTACAACAAGAACAACAATAATAGTGCATATACATACCCGTTTCTCTGCCACTGACAAGGCGAACATAACAGAATAGGATCAGTTCAGTAAACGACAAGACAAATAAATGTGTTTTAAAACGAGCTGACAGATAAGTCATCCTTCAGCATGTACTACAAGAACAGTGAAATAACAATGTGGGGAGCTTGCTTTATATGTAGAGAACAAAGAAGCATCGAAAAGCAGTTCCAGTTTTTTTTTTTTTTTCTTCTTTTTATTGAACTCTGATATCGTGTGAATATAAACAATTCACCCATCTGTCCTTTTTTGCCTTCGTTTCCTAGTTGGCTGTTTTATTTCAGCACTGATATTCGTAACAGCTACCTTTATAACACATGCAATTTGTTATGTACGATGGACAGATTTAATAAAACATTAAATGCATAAATCTGTTTGTCTTGCATGATGGTAAAGTAGCCAGTTCATGTGTTGAGATATCCGGATCGTATCCATTCTTCTATCCAAGGTTAGATCAAAACATAAATCTGTCAAATGTTTGCGAACCAGATGTATTATTATCATTTGAATCACGCTTGTCTCGAGTGTCGCCACATTTGATGTTTATAATAAAGTACTGTGCCAAACTGATACTTACCTGCTGTGTGTGGTGTCTTGCATTGGATTATACTTCCTATTATGCACATAAATGGATAGTATCTGTACGAAAACTGACAGGAATTAAAATGTTCTGTTTGGCCTATTTATTTATTCTGTTATTATTGTTATTATAATGTTTTGTTTTGTTGTTTTTTTTAATGTGTAAGATAAGCTATTAATAATCAAGATATGTGAATTAAAATGAGTAAGTAATTAACAAGCAAAAGGAATAGGCCTGAAATAGGTTAATTCTTGACATTATTATTATTATTATTATTATTATTATTATTATTATTATTATTGTTGTTGTTGTTGTTGTTGTTGTTGTTGTTGTTGTTGTTGTTGTTGTTAGAGGAACGAAGAAGAGAGTATTAGAGAGATATAGACAGTTCTTTGTTTGATTTCTTCTGTAATTATTCTTTCTCTTTCTTTCTCTGGTTTGTTTATTTCTTTGTCTTTTCTGCCATCACCGATTCGCACTTATGTCACACAGATAAATACTAAAATGTAATCAACTGATTTTCTTTACATATTCGAGATATGATTTTCACGAAGCAAGACATATTATCTTCACTTCCGAAAGACTATGCGATTAAACTTTTTAATATGATTTCTTTTTTTCTACACATTTTCTATTTTGGCCAATATTTTAACAAATCAATTCTTTTTATTATTATTATTATCATCATCATCATCATCATCATCATCATCATCATCATTATTATTATTATTATTATTATTATTATTATTATTATTATTATTATTATCATTATTATTATTAAAGGAATTATAAGCATTTCGTGGAAAAAATAGCAAATATTTTTAATCGATGAAAGAAAAAGAGATCTGTTTGTTTTAATGCAGGAAATGAAAGCTGTGAATGTCTACTGATCGATACTGTGAGACAGTGTAAACATTCTTATGTCAAGAGAAGTTCTATCAAATGAACGAATTTCCTTTGAATAAAGGTGGAAAACTGTCGCTTGTATGACAGAAAATCTGTAAGTAAATATTGAAAATTTGAAGATGATATTCTCAAATAAAACATATTTATTGGGCAACAAAGCAAAAACAACCGTAACCTACATTGTATATCTGATCTATAAGAAATTTAATTATATTTCGCTGAAGCTATTTTGCTGTTGACGAACAAATACTGAACTTAATTTCTTTAGTACGTAAATTTATTTCTAAAGTGATATGATTCTTAATAGTAATCACTGTGGTAACGTTGATATTTACGATACTATAGCAATAATCGTAGTAATGGCAAATACAGTTATTGTAGTAAAAATGACTTTGGTTATGATCATAGTTAGTTAAATACCACTAAAAATAGTAATGTAGTGTTTGAAGAGTAGTAGAAGTAGCAGAAATAGTACTGGTACAAGATGGAGTAGGAAAATAGTAACGGTAGTAGAAAGTAGTAGTATAATTGTGATATTAGTAACAGAACAAACAGAACAAACAGAAGTAGCAGAAATAGTGGTTGTAGTAGTTCTACAGTAGCAGTAGCACTAGTACTACTAGTAGTTGTAGTAGTAGTAGTAGAATTAGTAGTAACATAGTTGCTAACGATAGTTGTATTGTTCATGTATTGTTCATCTAAAGGTGAAGGAGAGTTTCAGATGTTGCTTGATCTGGCCTCAGATTTTGAAAAAAACCAAAAACAATTCAGGTTTGATGAATGTTGGCTTCATATTTAGACGAACGATTGTTTTACAAGTTGATGAATTCTGGATTCAGATGTTGATGAATGGTGATTTTTAGATGCTGTTAAATGATAGTTTTTAGATGTTGGTGGATACTGGTTTCATATTTTGTCGAATGCTTGTATTTTTAACAATGTTTCGGGATCAGCTTTAACTAGAAACCCCCAAACACGCGCGCGTGCGCACTAATTGTTCGTTAACAGTGTATTTCTGATGTTTGTAATGAATAGCTTATTGTGATAGCAAAACAAACAAAACACTTGAGTTTTAGAAATGTATATATTTATTGAACGTATATCGCAACAGATGTGTAACTAAGTATCTTTGTTTATTAGAGTTGTTTTGGATCGATATAAACTATAACGTGTTTTCACGTGTTTTAAGTAGTAAATAATCTCAGTAATATTATTACATCAATAAGACTAACAAAATATGTACAAATTTCTTTCTTTTTTTACTTTAGAAGCAAACAAATAATAAACAAAAAAACAGAACGTTTAATCATAATGTCTACATAGAATGTTAAAATGACTAAATGTAAAATGATCGAAAATGACCACTGTGTCAATTTTGCAAGAGAGATACAATTCAATGAAACAATATTTGAACAGTTTTGTTTATAAATTAAATTATAAATTTATTTCAAATGCAAGAGTCTGCATCAAAGGTCTTGAAAACATTTCTAAATTAAAAAAAAAAAAAAAATAAATAAATAAAAATAGCAACATATGATTAATAATAAATATGAGATATATATAAACCAATCAACGTACGAACTAATAAACAATCAAACAAATAAGTAAATAAAAATGGCGTTTGATTCTTTGTAAACAACAAAAAAATAAAAATAAAAAAAAAGAAGAAAGAAAGAAAAGAAAAACACAACAATAAATAAAATACAAATAAATAAACAGACAAACAAATTAAAATAGTATATACTTTTAATAAATAAATAATTTAATAAACAAACAAGCAAATAACATATTCAAAAGAATCTGCTTAACTTTTTGCGTGCATTTGGTTTTCTTTGTTTTTTCCTTGTGGTTACATGTTTATGAATCAGCTCAGCAAACACCGTTATTACTGAAACAAACAGACCCGCTCCCAGAAGATAGAAAGCACTTTGTAAATCTTCCAAGTCTACAGACTTTGCCTTCGTCTGATTTTGCTTGTTACACGATTTACTGTTCGAATCTTTGTTAAGACGGCTAATAATGGCGTCCAGCGTCCCAGAGTCTATAAGTCTCATTATACTAAAAATAATAAAGTAATACAACAATAAAAGCAAAGAGGAAGAATAATACTACATAAAATATCAGTTCTGAGTTATATCATTAGACAGGTGCGGTTGGTATTACTCTATTTATTTATTTATTTATTTTATTTTATTTTATTTTATTCTATTTTATTTTATTTTATTTTATTTTATTACTATATATATATATATATATATATTATTTTTAATATTTTGGATTATTAAGTATATATTATATATTAAAATGACAAAAAGAAAAAACAAAAAATACGCTGAGAATATTTCATTATTTAAGAATTTTTTCCTAACGTTTCTTCAGTCAAGTTTTTAATATGTAACGTCTTGACAACCTGTTAGAGAACACAGCAGTGAAGTCGGAGTTGAATGGGAGACCAAATGTATAAGTAACTGGAACTGATAACTTAGGAACAATCACTTGAAGGTCGCAGTCAGCAGAAGCCCAAGCTTTCAGAATGTCGTAATGGTTGACAAAAACATATGACCCGTTTTGCAGTTTTGGTAGATGTCTTGGTAATTCTCCGTACCATTTGTGCAGTCGTTTGTCCTCAATTCGCGCCCACAGGCGTTTATCTTCACCCTGCATTCATTCGAAACTCATCATTTATTTTCTAATCTCTAACTTTAACAGCAAACTAAACACTCAAATACTGTAAATAATGTTGATGCTAAACATGAAAATGAAACACAAATAATGTTTCTTTTAGGGAACATATTACAAATCCTTCGATAAAGAAAACACTGTTGAATCAACATCTACAGATATATACTATAATAATAATTAAAAAAAATTCGTTGATCTAGTTTGTTTATAAAAACCGAGTTTACGACGTTAGTTTCACCATTTTCTTGTTAAACAATTACATGATAAAACGCAACAGTTAAATTATATTCTCTTTGACGAAGGAGAAATGTAATAAAAATAACAAAATGACTAATATGAAATAATTATAAGTGGTACTATATATATAAGTAAAAGAAAGAAGAAAAAGTTGTTTTAGGCGTTATTATAAATGTTTCGTCCGCACTACAAAACCTGCAGTTTAAATATTTTATGTATAAAATAAAACATAGAAAATATCTTACATTTTTTAGAGTTCTAAACGGATAATTTCCAGTTGATCCCCACGTGAACGAATCTTCATCTAATACATCTTCTACAGTGTGAAACTTGATGTTTTCCACATTCACTGTCAAAAAAGCGATCAAGTTGGCTGAATACACAGCAGAGATGATTGTAGAAAATAACAGCCAAAAACCAATAGCGAAACGTCCACTCATAGAATCTGGCAAGTGCTGTCCTCCTGAAATCAAACAGAAACAAAAGATAGTTAATTTATAGAATTAGCAAAATAACAGTAACTAGAGTAAAGAAAATTAAATCATATTATTATATACATACAGAAAGTGAGTGAGCGGAAAAAAAAAAAAAATAAGAAGAAAAAATTAAAAGAAAAAGAAAAAGAAGGGAAGAAAAGAGGAAGAATTTATTAATATCAAAAAAAAAAAATAATAATAATAATATGATAATAACAACAATAATAAAAATAAAAACATACTATAAACATACCGTGTTTTATTAGCGAGCCGTACGCATACCACGTGAAGTGTCTGAGAATCTGCCAGACAGTGCAAACTTGGCGAGCTTCTGGCGAGTAATACGGATTGGTCCATTCAGTGAACACCATGAAACAAACAATGAACACCAGCGAGGCGCCAATACACAGAAACACTTCAAACTGGAACGGGTGAACTAGAGTGAGCCACCTTGTGGATTCTGAGATGGGCTTCTTGAAAATAACGACAATTCTGTCCCACGAGTACGGAATAGTGAAGTCCATCTTGTCAATCCGGTCAGGCTGAGGAATGAGCGGGGCGGCTATCAGATCTATTTCCTTTAAGATAAATACATTGTTTCGTTCTTTCATTCCTTCACGATAAATAAATGTGTTAATTCTTTCATTCCTTCGTTCGTAGATTAATTAGTATATAGATTCAGTTAACTTTGTAGCTCTACGGAATCAAACTGTTGTAAACAGAAACTTGGATATTCCAATATAAAGAAAAAAAGATAAGAATTCAGAAGGATCGTGAAGGAAAAGAAAATAGTCATAGTTTATTTTTCCTGTTAATTAATGTTAAATAAATGATCCATAATTTTCTTTACATTATTCACTATAATGCTGTTGTAGATGCAGCTATTATTAAAACAATAAACAATAATCTTGTATTTTGTGATAAGTAATTTCTGATTTCAGATTAATTATTCACTATAAAATGTACTAGTTATATACACTAGCCTGATTTAGAATCTGTGCCACCATTCCATTGTAAGTTCCATTACCAAAGTTTTTTCCCCATTGACCATCTGGTGGTTCCACAATTATATAGCTAGAAGAAAATTTACAAAACATGCAAATAATCAAAATATAATTTTTAAATCTTTTTGCTTATTACTGTTTATTCACGTTATTATATAACATGTTTAACATACATAATTTCATTTTTCTTTTGAAATATATTTTCCCCTCTGTTGTTTTTGTTCTGAAGAATCTTTCTGTGGGCCCACGTTTGTCTTCTTATTTTAGTTTATTTTCGCGTTAAAATGCTGACAACAGAAACTTAATATTCATACAGAATTTTTACTCAAGTCATGTAATCTTCCTTTCACAAACACCTTTAAAACAACAATTTCTGTATATGAAACATCCGCAAATGAAATAATATATTATGCTCACGGAATATAATAAGGGAATGGTATTGATTTTTCACTTCAATAAATCTTGTGTTACTGAAACTTACCTGAAATTCAGACGGTGTGAGATGATGTTAAGAATGCTGATACACAGTCCGGTGTAAACGTTCGTTCCGTTTTTCTTATTTCTTATAACATAGGTGTGAAACTACAAAACAGTAATTATATTAACCATGCATTCCATTTTTAAGAGACAATTAAATTTGTTATATTTTCAGTATCTCTACAAATAAATAAAAGTTATTCTTAAAATCTGCTGGCTAACTGATGCTACAAGAATGATTAATTGACAACTGTCACTTATATCTAGTAAGGCAAAAAAAAAAAAATGCAAACTATAATAAGTTTTGTCGTAATATTATTTTAAAATTAATTTTTTAAATTAGTTTAATTAAGGAATTTGAGCATGTATATGCACTAATATGAATGTCCTTATTAAAGAAGAAGACACAAAAGAACACAGCTAAGAACAAAAATAAACATTATTTCACAGATCTGTGTGATCCTGTATCTTACCGGGAGAGTGGAAACAGTTAAAGTTATGTTATTCATCCCGTACTGTGTTAAAGGATACAATTTGCTGATAAGAATGCTGGAATTGTCTGGTACGGTTTCACCGACGTAATCCCTCTCTCTATTACAAATATTACTTGATACATTCTTCAAACGCTTATCGAAGAAATAAAAACAAAAAATTTAAAAAAATCAAATATCTATATAAAAAAATACAATAATACACACTCACATACATACTAAAATATTTGATTAATTTTATTTTTGTAAAAAAAAGATATAATATATTAATATTCTTGATTTTTATATGATAGTCATTACATTGGTCATAAAGGTAAACGAATTCATAGTGAATAAGTGATTATACATACAAAAACATATCTTTTTCATCACTAAGATAGACAGAAATAAGTTTATATATTAAGGTGTATCAAATACATTTCAACATACCACTGATGACAAATGCTTTGTCTCTGAGACAATGAAGGCCACATTTTGTAAAGCTGAAGACCAAGCTCTGGCCAGTTCTCTTTCTGTTTTCTCTATTGCAATAAGCCATAGTGATTTCATATCGAATGCTGAGAAACGATGAAGTGACATCTTGACTTCAGTAATCTGTAACATATACATATATGAAAATAGAACATTCTTGTATTAGTATGTATCGGTCGATCCAATGGAGGGAGTTCTGTATTTTGCGGCAGGATTTTTTGTCCGTGCAATTAAAACTCATTCCATTGTAAATATTGTATTATCAACTTTCTGAAAATCATGTATTGCTGGAAAAGCTTGGATTTTGTGCCCTTATAACTTCAAAGTTTATTTATTCTACGTAACAAATGTAATCTAAAATATTAACAACAGTTTGTGGTAACCGATATAATAAAACAGATTTTTTTACTATTTGTAGAGCTTGTCGTCTTCCAAGGGGAGAGCAGATAACCATCACATTAACTGTGAATTTGTTTTTAAATAACCGGTGATGCTGCTGTGTTAGAATATTTGTGAAGTTGGCAGATTCTGTCTTGTCAATATTTAAAAGTAAATATTGTTGTTTGTGCATATCATTCCATTCTACAATGTGCTCTGCAATAAAATAAAACATAATATAAATACATAAACACTCACACACACACACACACACACACACACACATATATATATACAAGAGAATTAAAGTATATTTTAATAAAAGAATAAAAGATGTAAATTCATAAATTAATTCTGGATTTGTCAGAAACTGGTAAAATACAGAATAATGTTAGCACAAACACAAACGTACGCATATTAACGACCATCTTATGCCAGGTAGTAAGTAATATTATTAAATATGGTAGGAATAGTAGATGAAAATAACATTCAAAGATTTTAAAACCCCACTAATAATATACTTTAGCATCATAATAAAAGTTTTAAAGAACCTGTGCAGTTGTCTGTTATAATGATAATTTCTGTCCACTTCATTCTGTTGGCTAGCTCCCACATTACACTGTTTATCTGAATAACAGGTTCAGAACAGAAACGTTTTTCCCTTTCTAACTCAGAATCTCGGAGATACGAAGAGCTGCTGTGTGAGTCTGACCGGTGACTGTCTGTCAGCGAATACAAACACACGACTGTAAAAGGTTTAGCTCCATCTGGAGAAGTATTTCTTATTTTAACGTCCAGGTGTGACCAGCAGTTTTCTGTTGCTAATAATAACAATAATAATAATAATAATAATAATAATAATAATAATAATAATAATAATAATAATAACAATAACAATAATAATAATAATAATAATAATAATAATAATAATAATAATAATAATAACAATAATAATAATAATAATAATAATAATCAATAATAATAATAATAAATGATAATAATAATTATAATATTGGTAATGATGATGATGATGATGATGCGATGACGATGACGACGGTGATAATAGTAATAATAAGAAAAATGATACCAACAAGAAATTTTTTGGCAATAATACAAATATAAAAGATAACTACAAAAACAAGAAGTATTACGTAGTTGTAATACAGTGGGAGCAAAAACATGGGAAAAAAAAGTATTTTAACATTTGATACGCTTAAATTAAAAGGTTTTCGGTAGTTAGATTCTTATTACAGAGTTTAACCTTGGCTCGGTGGAAATGTCACATACCTAAGAATGGTTTTATAACTTTAAATCATATAACGTTCAAAGCTATAAGTTTTAAAAAATAAAGTTGTTAAAACAATATAATTTAAAAATGCTGTTTGCATGACATTTCTCTGAAATAAAACATATCAAAAATAACCTTTTAGATTTATAACAACAACAACAACAACAACAATAGTTTGTTTGGATTTTTTCCTCCAAATGTTTTTTAAGTTGTCTCTTACCTTTTTTTCGCACGTTTTGCGAAACAGCTAAAAAACTGATTGCTACAGTCCAGAAAATCTCACGTAAATTCAACATTTTTCTCTGTATTGTGTATAGCATTACTTTCCAAGACATATCAGTTAAAGTTCGAACGCGTCCAGAAAAATGTGTTTACTTTGCAATAAGCCCAATTATTCTGTCTATTAGTTGAAGGAAATCTTATTTCAAGAAAACAGGTCACAAATTGTTTAAACAATCGAACGAGACAAATTTATCAATTATTGTGACCGATATTCTAAGATTTTAAACAAGCTAATATCAAAAGCCGAAAAGGATGTCCACGAAGAATTCAGAGTATATACTACAGTCAGTTCAAGGTGACAGGAAAAATTAAGTATTCATTATAAAATGTACTTAGATGTCCGATTCCAATTAATTTTTACCGATTAATGTTGCTTTTCATAATCATTGTATGTATGTATGTATGTATGTATGTATAAAATTAAAGCTGTTTTTTATTTATTTTTTGTAAAACATATTTTATCTTGGAATCAATAATAATTAAATACATGCATAATGATGATGAATTTGGATGATAAGTAAATTTTGTCTTACTTACCAACCTAAACCTGTCTACAAATATATAGATAAACTCGTCAAAAAAACACAGAATCAATTTTACCGTCTATTTTTCTGTTATTGATATATATTTTCTTTTAAAGTTTCTATTAACGTAATGTTCAGGTTTTATGTTTACATTTCTAAATACAGTGTCATCCTCACAAAAATCTAAAAAAATGAAAATAAATAAAATAAAGCGGTCAAAAATAAATAAAAATGTAAATAACAACAGCAGCAACAACAACAATAACAATAATAACAAAATAAATTAATAAACAGTTAACTATTTTCTATGTACTGAACTATATTAACATAGTTCGATGATATATGACTGTATTATTGTTTTTTCTTCTGTGCATGGGTCATTTAGTTTTAGAATAGATTTCTTAACCTTGCCAGACTAATATAAAGTTGTCTTAATGAGATATAACGTTACTGATTTTGTTATTTTAGTTAGTCTCTCTTCACTGTGTTATGCACTTTTGGATTTATTTCTTCAAATGAGGAAATAAAACTATTACTACAGTGGTAAAAACAATTTATTTGGAAAATTCTGCTGCAAATAAATATCATAAGTAAACAAACCTTTGTAGTGTGATTACTTACCTTAATATCGATCATTTTTTAATTCACCGAAAAATGTGTGAATGCAAATCACCGAAATACGCAATAAAATTAGAAAGCTAACGCCAGACCATTCATTTTTTTTTTTTTCTTTAGTCTTATGCAAAAGTGAAGCAAGAAGCGCATCACAAGCAAATCATTCGATGTCTTCTTTCACTGAGACTCAACCAGGCTCTAAAATATCATAAACTTTTCAAGGTATGTGTAATCAAGAAAACAAAACAGGCATGAACACACGCACACACAAACATAGAAAAGGCACCAATTTTCAATACCTGGATGAATTTCTTTAAGAGAAGCTGGCTAATTATTATAGAACTGCTATTAGTTTTTGTCACCACTCCAAGATTTGACACACATGGTTTTTTTCTTTTTTTTTTTTTTTTTTTTTTTCATATTCTTTTAAAAATACCTTAATTCCTTAGAGCTCTTTGAACAACAGGTAGGCATACCGAACAAGAGAAGGAACCTTACTAAAAAATCAGCCAGCCTGTCTTTGTCTTTTGCATATGCTAAATTATCTTTCTGCTGCGATGTGAGATCTAACCTAATGTTCGCAATTTAATGAAAAAAAAAAAACCTTGTTAACATGTTCATCTTTAAGTGTATACTAGAATCAGAATTTGATTTAATAATAATAATAATAATAATAATAATAATAAATAATAAACAGAAGTCAAATCTTTGAATGATAATAATGTAATAAGAACAGATTCTAAATCATATTCTGCAGCACTGAGTTCACTTTGAAAAAATGTACTGTTTGTATCATGTCTTTATTAGGAACCGTGATTAACAAACAAAAAATTACTACTACTACTACTACTACTGCTACTGCTGCTGCTACTACTACTACCAATAATAATAATAAAAAGAATGAAAAAAAATCAAATGGGCACAAAGCTACCAATCTGAAATAGGCATCAACAGATTTCGGACACTTTAGACATTCCGGGTATTTTTGACGCTATTTTTGTCAAAATTAAACACCCACACCATTATAACGCTAGACTATTAAAAATAAAAGGTAACACTCGAAGATCCCCCCTCCAACACACAGATAAAGCAACTTTGCAATTAATGTGAAGTATTGCTCTAAGACCGGAAAAACAAATATGCGGGATTTCACTTGCGCCATTTTAATTGATCACTATATAAATACAATGTTAAAAATTAAATGTCTGGTGTATTAAAGCATTTCAACTGGATTTACATTTACCTGTAAAAATCAACATTAATTTATTTTTCAGACAATAACCCACTACTTTCTTTTCACATCGGAGGGTGGGGTTTATTATAAGCCTTGTTTATTTCTGTCTCAAATTTAAAAAACAAAGAAGCGACAAGTGTAATCGTAAATAGTAGGTTTACTTAATGAGTTAAATATATACATTACAAGTTTCTAAGAATATAGCTATTATAAAGAAGAACAAGTCCATGAACGAAGAATGCATCCAGATAAAGTCGATAAAAAAAAAAAAAAAAAAAAAAGAAGAAGAAGAAATATACACATTTGACCACTGGACCGTCAATACTTCAAAGTAACGTGCGGCCTTAAAACAGTGCTTCTTATAATATGAATGGATCCTCTAAAATGTCTAATAAAATTTAAAAAAAAATTAAAACAAATAAAAACAGGGGTGCGTTATAGTCCGGAAAATACGCCAAAACAAAACTGTATTGCGTAACGCTGTTCAATACACCTCCCCCCTTGTAACGCCACACGACGCTTGATTATTCAAATCAAACTCTCGGCAAACTCGTGATGGTCTGCGCAAGCGCAATCGCAGATAACCTGAGTTAATCTTTCAAGATCAAGCTCATACCGTATCACTACCAAAATGGAACCATTTTCGCTGCCTAGGCTATATAACGGCGCTTCGTTATACTGGCGTTGGGTCGGGGCTAAATATTGGTGAAACAAACGAGTATTTCATACGTTTTATTTATGGCAAGAACGTAACTTTCCATAACGTTTCCTTAGCCAAACTTTTAAGGTCCTGGAAATAGCATGGACCAACTGGAACGATAACTCATAACGGCACAAATTACGTCAATGCCTCCAGAATTTCACCGATTTAATGGGTGCAAACTACACCTCAATGTTTTTTTCTGATAATGTTGGGTTCTGATATGGGGAATATTGCCAACTAGAAAAGTTAATACATTAATCTTATACCGAATTATAATTTTAGTTTATTATAAACGCATTTGCACAAAAATAATCCAGTTTGAATAATTTGATTAAGTTGGAAAAGTAGTTACAAAAGGCGCAGGATATCATGGTTTGATAATATGAACAACCATCCTTATCTTTATCAGTGTAAATCCAAGGTGGCAGCGTCAAATGCTGTTGCATACTTTTAAACACGTATTCGTTCATAATGCAATCAATTCTACATGGATTATTAAAAGTAATTTGGCGAAACATGTCATTCAATGCCTCGTATACATAGATGTCCATTATTAATTAGAAGTTGCTGCAAAGGTCGAAACCATTTTTTCTTCTTTTTTTGGTTTATTTTGACGTCATACGATCTCGTACTATATATATATATTTTTTTTTTTTTTTTTTTTTTTTTTTATTAAACGTGAGAAATATATTAGAAATGAAAGATAGATGAAACATGTTCTTTGATTTTAATGTTGGTGGTTTAGGCGTATAAGAAAAAATGGTTTAGGTTTACCCAATACCACGAATTCTGACACCGTCGCAAATTGCGGTCCTCAAGTCTATTATTTAACCTCGACAAATGCAACTAGATTTTATGTCACGTTTCCACCACAACTTTGTTTTGTATACCTGAACCCCTCGTAACAGATTTTGTTCCACCCTTATTGCTATGAATAATTTCCATATTAATCATATTTCTGATACTAGAGCAAGCTGGAGAATATATAGTGAAACACATTTTAACATGGGGCATTTTGTAAATCATTTACAGTAGGAAGCCCTTAGTTTAAATCTATCCTAATCAGTAAACTAAACCCAAGCTAGACCCCATATGTAGCTCCTTTCTTTAATCTAGCCTAATCAATGAGCTTAAGAATTACCCCATGCATACTTATGATACTATGATACCACATTCAATACTCTACAAACCCATACATTTTGTGACTTTTTCCAATCATCATATGGACACTGACACGTTACTCTGCTAAAACTCCACAGCAGACAGTTCTGAGTACATAGCTGTAAAACGATATGTGATTCCGTAATTTTTTATTTTTTGTAATAGTTATTTCCATTTTCAATATATTAGAGATGGTATTTATATGCAAAAAGCACACTCATCATGTGTTATTTGGATGATTGCCTTGATACCAGTTTTACAACAGAAAATTGAAAAAAATAATAATAATAATAATAATTTAAAGGTCCGTCAACTGGCTGAATAAAGAAATTAGTTAAAAATTAATTTTTCACTCTATTTCGTTAAAACAAAAATCATTCAACTTCTAAAATATGTACTATTATGTATACAAACAATGAGTTTCCTAGTTTTATTTTTTTTTTAAAAATCATTGGTCTGTGCTACTGGAAAAAAACTGATGAATTTCCAAAACACTTACAAACCCTGGACAACAAAAAAAAAAAACATATTCACCTATCTGGTACCCAGATTTGACCTTAGTCATGAACTAATACGTAAAGACTTTAGTAGGAAATGCCACCAGACAATTATGGGGCAATTCAGTTTCTGTACTGCACCAATTCAGACTTCATATTTATTTACTTAATGTAAATCAAACAATTTTCCACACATATATTTGAAACATTTAATCAATTATATGGTACAAATAAAAAAATAAAATAAAATAAAATAAATATATATGTATATAAAACTCCTCAAATAAATATTTACAAAATAGATTTGTACATTTTACTATCTCACATTCAGCACAGAATGTATGTTTACGTAGCATTTTATCTTTTACATCCACATCATTAATTTATTTATATGTTTATGTAATTATAGAATTTGTATGTGTGTATGGATGTATGTTTTGTTATGTTTCTTTGTTTTTAATTTTAAAAGAAACAATCCATTTTGTTTTGATTATTACAGATGTTTGTGTAATGCTTAAAGATGCTAGCCATTGTCCAGCTGCTTTGTACATCAGCAATTTTAACAATTCTGAATACTGCCAATGCGAACACTTCAACTTGTGTGGATGCAGCAGAAATAGAAAGATTTACTTCCCTTAAAATGTGTGATGCCAAGATCTATGGGATTTAATTAAATTTCGTGTTTTTTTAAAAAAGGAAAAAATACTTCTGATGTGTCTTCTTTTATTTCTTTAATATTGGTAAACCACTCTATCTATATATAATTAAAAGATAATAATAAAAAATTATTATCACCATTATACAAACATATATATAATATATGCATATTTTTTGTTTTTTACAACATGATAAAATCCATCATGTTACTTTATTTTTAACGTAAAACTGTCTAGTTTTTGCTTTAACTGACTTCACTAAAGTTGTCAATGAAACATCCTTTGAAGGCAGCTCTCCTTTCTCTGAGTCTGTAGCAGAAACTGAAACATTATCTTGACCAGACAAAAGTTTCCTTCGTTTCGCAGCCAAAGATTTACCATCTGAAAATTTCCGTCTTTTTAACTTCTCTTCAATTATAGCCTCAATACCTTTTGTTCTTTTAAACTCGGGTGCAGAAGGATCAATGTTGAACAGATGTGAGTTGTACACTGCACCAAATCGTGGATCATCCACTTTGATCTGATAATGAAAATGTAATATTATTTACTGCAGAAAGGTGGAAGTACATTTGATTAAATAATGTTATAACTTACTCATACAAATTTATATTTTTTTAAAAAGAATAAATTAGTTTGTGCTCCTGAAAGTATGGGAAATTCAAACCAGTAGGTATTAAATACATTACTCAAGTAACCAGTATTAAAATATTTTTATATTTATAAAAAAATAAGAGTAAGACACTGATTATAAATTAAAAATTGAAACTGAAAATAATTTTTTCTTAGTGTATATAGATCAGCTACTACTGTTAACAACTGAATTATAGAACAGCCAATTAAAAAAATAGTAAACCAAAAAACAACACTGTTTATAGTTTGTCACATATATAAAAATAATATATAATAATGAATAGTAACAACTGAAAAAACCAACCTTGAAGTCATCATTCACTTCAGTAGTCTCAGTATTTTTCTTCTTCTTCTTCTTCTTCTTATCTTGAATTAAATCCTTCAGATTAAAATGTTGTTTGCCAGCTTCATTTTCTTCCATGGTCAGCAGGGAAAGTTCTTCCTGAAAGCCAAAAAAAAAAAAGAAAATTTAAATGTCAGTGCAAAGAGTAATAAAAGTTTATTAATTCCACGTCATTTGTAAACATTTTATTGTCTGAAAACAAACACAGCATTTTATTTTTAAAATATTGCACAGAAAGGAAAGAACAATAATATATTAAGTAACTAGTGATTTAATACTCAATATATCAACAGTAATCTGATGTTGAAAAAAGATTAAATACCTTGTTTAAGTGTCATATTTTGAGGAATACAAAATGGACCTGTGTATTACCCACAAAACCATTTTCTATCCATTTTATAGGGCTAACCCATAAAATACACCATTTTAAAAGCCAGACATTACTTCAAATGTTTATGGTAAAGTACCCTACAAATGTACATGGGGTTTTAGGCAATATATATGTATACATTTGTATTTGTATGCAGCATATCTAACAAAACATTTGTTTATGTGTGACTTTAAAATTATTTATGACCATATGTGTTATTTCTTTGTTCTAATAATTTAGATCAGAAAACTGAGTTTCATATACGCATGATTCAATGGAAAAACTGATGGCCTATAAATTCACACAAACATAATTATGTCCTGAAAGTTTCATATATGTGTGATTTTTATTTTGCTTCTTCCAGTCAAGCTGGTGTTTCAGTCAGACTGAATCTACCCAATTATTTGACCTGTATGAAATAAAATCAGGATAAAAAATGACACTCAATAAAACTTGAAATTTATTTATTTATTTTTCAAAAATGTTGTTGACTTAGAGAAATGCACCCTAGGCAGCTGCCTAGTTTGCCTATATGGTAGCACCAGCCCTGCATAGATCTATTCTCAGTAATAATAATATTCAGTTGGTAATGTTAAATTGTATTGTACCAGAAGGTTGTTTCAAATATAGAATGTTGGTACAATTTCTTGTTCCAGTTCATACAGTCATCATGTGAAAACAACATTTTTGCACAAACACAAAACGACATGTAATGACAATGCATGTGCTGTTTTGAGGATGGATGACTGAAGGTCTGAACATGTTGTCAATTCGTTTCACTTTTCCTGAATGTCAGTTCCCCTTTAATATAACCACTAACGATGCATTAACTTGGCACTGTGTTCGATGCCTCTGCAATTTTACAATATGACATCAGTGAGAATTTGTTACGGCCAATGGTTTGGACTGCCATTGTTCTGTCTCCTTTTGTTGTGATGGCACAGTATATGAGGTTATTCTGCTGTAGCAGGTGTTATGCTATGCAATGTTATCAAGGAGCAAGTTTTCTTCAAAATCTTCTAGCAACTTCTGTGACATATAGATCAACAGAATTTTTTTGTTTTTATAAATCTGTAGCACCACGAATGTTGTCCCAATTCTTCATTTCCATAACCTTTGTATGTTGCCTGGCTTTCAGAAAAACAGAGTTCAGCCAATAAGAACTAGCTATGTCAAAACACAATCTTCCAAGATGTTCTCAAGTTCATGCTACCCTATTTGTTCATTTCGTTTTCTTTATCAAACATAAAATATCTTTCTGTTTCCTACACTGTCTGGCCACAGATTCATCAGTGTTGAATTGTTTACCTTAAGTACAATTTCTATGTTCTTCAGCATATATTGCAACTTCATGTTTTATAGTTCTTACATGTTTTAGGGGTGGTATTCTGACTTGTGCCCAACCAAATTATGACTAAAATTGGAAGTACAAGTGTGAAAGCTTGTGTTCAGTTCTGATATTAACAAACGTTTCAAAGTAATTAAACATTAATCTTATTACAAAATAAAAACTTACCAGTAAATCAATGCTTAACTGCAGTTACTTTTGGTCATGTTATTTTAATGATACTGACACTTAAGAGATATGAAATGTTTGATCATATCTGCTTTGTGTTTGGCTGAGTTCAGGATAATAATAATACAATAAAGCAATATCTATAATATAACATACAGCTTCAATTATTGTTTTAAAAGCTTAAATCCTATTGCTGGAATTGACAATTAACTATGGTAATTAACAAGATGACTCTTAAAAACAGTAGTGTCCTGTGATGTCATGCTTGTGTTTATTATTGCACTTTTGATGGAACACATGTATAGAACAACAGAAATCATCACCTCCAATAGGTCAAATTTCTAAAAACAATAAACATCATTCTAACAGAAGCAGCTCAAACATTTTGTGAAACTGATAGTACACAAGCCAAATTGTTATATAAACTGCCACCTTGACATGAAGAAAAAATGCTGCAGATTAAACTCTGCAAATAGAATTATAGCAAATAAAATTAAATAAAATAAAACTGTAAAAAACGGAACAAAACATTAAACAAAAGTATAGCAAATAAATAATCAAAAGCTTACTTGCTCCTCCTTTTGTTTAGACATCTCCTCTTCAGTCAGCTTTACTCTTTTCTTCTTGTTACGAGCTGTTGGAAAAAAAAAGTGATATTATATCTCTTAAAACATTCTCAAGTTTGAAAAGATTATTTTAATTGAATCTATTTTTTTGTTCTTACCCTGCTTACATTTGACATTGTTAGTTAAATGTTTTCAGAAACCTGATTAAAAAAGGAACCAAATGATCTCAAGTTCAATGGAACAGCTAGAATTAATACATACTTTTTTTCTTTCCTGAGCCTGACATTTTGAGTTCCTGTGCAAAATACGAATCTTTCAAATCCACATCATCTGGGACGTCATCATCACTGAAAGCTTCATATTCAACAGCATGAGCATCACGCTGCAATTACAGAGCACAAATTTACTTCAGTTAGTACTTGTATCATGAATTTAAAATGCAAAATTAAGAAAAGGTTCATCAAATCACAAAAAGTAAAAAAGAAGCCTTACTTATGTCTTATTCTTTGCATTTAAGTGTAAAACCTAATAGATAAATTATTCCTGTTTTTCAATTTCTTTTTGGAGATAATATGTAGAGTATTTTCTATGTGTCATGTTGTTTAGAAATAAAAATAGATTCAACTTGGATAACTTGAACACTGATTTCTAAGAACCCTGATCTATCGAACTGTAAGTGGGTCCCAGCCAAGTTCCTACATAACTTGATAATAACAACCTCTATTTACTCAAAGTCATTTATAGCCCCAGACAAATGATTTAATAGAAACTAGCCTTGGAAGATTTGATGTGCTGGAATGGTCAAGCTATTGTTTCTCTTGGTAAATACAGAACAACAGGTTGTGGATTAAGAATGAAATATGCCTATCTCCATCATTTGTATTTTTACAGTATCTTTACATAAAATCTAACTCCAGACACACTTCAAAAAACTTTATCACTTAAGTTCAGTGACTGATGTTTGTTTTGCTTACAAATCAGTGTATCATGTCAATCATGCTACATGTGTGTAAACCTAAGATGGTATCTGTTGAATTGTGAACATTCTAGTGAAATTTAAACAAGTTTGTATCGAATTAAAGACACTGTAATGAAAGATATTTTCTTTAAGAAACCAGGCAAACAGTCTATCATTACTAGCTTCACAATTCAGTTCAGAAAATATGATAATGATATTTTCTGAACTGAATTGCACTGGTGATTTTTAATGTTTGTTAATCATAACATTTTAGTCAGAAATGATATTTATAAATACATGTATTAATTATTAATTTAGCTATAGTGCTTCTTTTTGCAGAATATTTGTGATTTAAAATATCTGTTTTGTCATGTATGTGATTTCAAATATCTGTACTGTACATCTAGTGCTATTAACATTTCACTACGGATTGGTTACATTCTGCAAAGTTTTCAAATCTGAAAAAACATGAACCTGTTATTTATTTCTGGTTATGGGTGTGTATGTGTGCACACACATGCATGCGCATATGTGCAAGCATTTATATGTCAAATTTATTACAGTTGTGGCTTTTATTTATTCTGTTATTTAGTTAGCTTACCAAATATGCAAGTGCTTGTTTCTTACAATATGAAACATACATTACTTGTCCATGAGAACTGCAAAAATATCAGAAATTGAATACTCAAACTATTTTGATGACCCCTTCCAACTTGATTTATCGACATATGTATGTGACATTTAATGTTTAGTTAAATTTAAAAAGTTTTAAAACATCTAATTCTGTTAAAATTAAATGAGAGTTGCCACCAGGAAAATGTCAGTATTTAAAAAACGTTTGTTAACCTCAATCTTTCTTTTTTCAGTGGCACTCTTTTTCTGCATTCTTAATTTCTTCTTCTTTTCTTTCTTTTTCTGGAGGTATTCTTCCCATGGAGTTTGTTTACCTTCTTTTCCTTTCTTTTTGACAATATCCTTGGTAGTTTCCTTCAATCCTAACAACATGAATATTAATTAACAGTAATTATATATTCCCACATAAAACAATGGAAGCAAAAATCCAGAAACCATTAATTTAAAAAAATAATAAAAAAAATAAAAAAATAAATTAATAATAATTATTTAACCACACAAAATAAATAGATTTGGAAGTTTACAAATCTGTACTGAAGCACAAATTAAGATAAATGCTTTGGATTAATTACTTTTTCTTAAATGAAACACAAATTGCTCACCAGTTTAAAATTCAAACTTGAGTTATTTTAGACTTGTTTGTCAAACGTATCTGTTAGCATTTCTGACAAAACATTATGGTCTAAATGGAAAGTAAAATTAGATATTTGTTAAAATATGCAAAAACAAACCTTTGATATATAATAAACAATATATCATTTTATTTAAATTTTTTTGTGGTGCGGTTTTATACCAGAATGAAAGACAGCCATTTGTAATCAATATATTACTTACCTGGCTCCCAGGTAATTTCCATATCAAGATCTTTGTTTTTTGAAGATTGTTTGTTGCTATCTATTTCTTTTAACAATTGTTTGTAGTTGTCTATCTGTTTTTCTTCATCAGTATCCTCCAGTCCACTGACATCTGATACTCCCATTAGTTCCCTGTAGTCAGCTTAAAAAAAAAATAAATAAATAAATAAATAAATAAAAAAAAAAAAAAAAAAAAAAAAAAAAAATGATATAAATAACCTTGACCTTAAGATGAAATAGGGAAAATTTCAACTCAGATGGTAATTTTTTTTTTTCCCCAGATAACAAATCATAATTATAAAAACTGAAAGTTAATTTCTATATTTTGAGTTTAAAATGAATTTAAATTCAAGATTAAGAAAAGATTATTGGTTTTTTGGGGTTTTTTTTAATGACATATCTTTATCTATTCCCAATACTGTTGATATACTTATACTTAACCTTCTCCCTCAGCATCTGAGGCCAGGAATGCTTTGAAATCATCTTCATTTATTTCTTCCTTCTGAAACTTCTTCATTGTTACACTAACCCTGTCATGGTCAGTTTCATCCCAGGTGAGGTCCACCTATTATTTGACAAATACTACTACTAATAATATTAATAATAATTTTTTAATCATCATATCCTGAAATCATATAACCAATCTATCTGATTAAAAAAAAATTAACAAAATGGAATTTGAGATTTTGTTCTAGTGTAATATCAGCAAACCAGTTATTTAAAATAAAACTTTTGAAAACTGTACTTTATTGATTCAACTGAATTTAGCAATGGTTATTCAGTTATTTATTTCATATATATAACTATTCTGTATTTCAGTATGTAAATATTTAGAAATATTTGGAATATTAAAGAAAAACAAAATGTACTGCATCACTGAAAAAAGATTAGACTGTGAGACAATATAATAAAGATTTGACTAAAGTGAATTACCTTTGACTGACAAAGTGCTGTTGTAAAGAAATTCTGAGGTTTGTAGTTGGCAGCAGCTATAGATGTACATTCACTTTTTGGTTTTTCATCAAATTCCATGTCATCAGGAATATATCTATATGAAAAACAATGTGTAACTCATTAATAATTATGTTCTTCAATAAATCTATGACATAACTGAAAAACAGGCAAATTATTGGTCAGTAGAAAAACAAACAGAAAAAGGGAAGAATGTTTTAGCAGATAATTATTATTAAATTTTAATTTAAAACTTTAGGTACAAATACAAACTTTCCTGATCAGCTGTCATTACAGGTATGGCTATGTTCATTTCTGAAGTACAAAAGTAATTCCAATTTACAAAAAAAATGTATTTCCCAAAATACATAAAAACCGTTTATTTTAAAAATTTAATTTTTTAAATATTTTTACCTAAGGTCTAATTTAGATGAACTACTTTCAAATTCTCGTCCATCACATTCATCATAGACATAGCTGGCAGTCTTAACAGAGTCAAAATCTGCCACTGCATAGTAGTATTTCAGTCGATTCAGCTGATACTGTCTGAGCTTCTCACGATTGTAACAACTTCCTACAAAAAAGGTAATTTCAGTTTTATTTATTTACTTATATTTTCAAATTATATAATTTCCATAAAATAAATAAATCAATAAAAATAATAATCATTAAAACAAAAAATTAAAAGACTGAACCACAAAATTAGAGAAGGAAAAAACTAGGTCTATACTGGTGTATATTATTTTTTTTAAAGATTATCTCTTTGGTTTTATTTTACAAACATTTTCAATGAAAAGCAAGTGCTATTTGGTGTGGAACTAAGTTAATTATTTAATATCTAAAACAAATTTGAATAAAACTGTTTTTAATTGAATGTTCTAAAATCAATGTACAATCAATACTGGATGTTCAGTAACTAAATTATTATAAATGATACTGTTACTCAAATGATTAACAAAAATACCATCTGGTGTTTCATCATCTGTTACTAGTTTTTCATCTTGTTTTGTCAGTTCTACTGGACCACTTTGTTCTTCCTCAGCCATGCGCTGTTGTCCATATTCTGAAGCATAAATCTGCAAATCAATGAACAAAAAACTGAATTATATTTCTTTCCTGCAAAACAAATTAGAAACTAATAATAATAATAAAATAAAATAAAAATGCAGTTATCCAGTTCTTTGAATTAAAATTAAGGAACCTCACTGAATAAAAGTAACTGAAATAGTAATTAATAGCTGTAACGACAAAACATAAAAACATTGCTACTTTTACAAGATATTTTTCAGAAAATAAAAATATACCCACAGCCAAAATGAAACTTTACTGTTGTAAAACTGAAATTTCAGAAAAACTGAAAATCAAGCTGACACTTAATCTATAACACATCAGCTGAACACAACCAAGAGTGTATGCGAAAAATGATACAATACCAGGGTGGGTTTTAGGGGAAATGTGCAGAAAAATGAACAGCATGTGCTTTGCAAACAACCACAATTGCACATGCAACTAGAGTATAAAAACGGTTTAGGCAGTGTGTTACACATCCACACTGAGAAAATATCACCATAGGAATGCCATGAATGACATCTGAATGCGAGTGAAATATAGATATGATAAAAATGGGAACTACCAATGCCTTTATTGCTAGAATCTTTGGTTGTTTACACGTTTCTCTTGCCACCTTGATGCCACGTTACATGGCAGACATGAGAGAGGCAAGGACCAGGTAGACTGAGAGTGAAAAAGCCCTGTGAAGACTGGTACCTGTAGACCTTACATCTGCAGAACTGCTTCCTGGCACAACGTTGGCAGTGACATGACTGGTAGTCTTCACTAATTAAAGCACATTCTGTTTGTTCAGAGTTGATTGAAGATGGTGTGTTTACTCCCAAAGAGGAGAATGAACAGCAATTTTTAAAATTTATGTTGAACAGGTTGTGCCATATTGTGGATGAATTGTCATGGTTTGGGGAGGGATCTGAGGGATTACTTCATCATTAACAGAAACTAAAAACTCAGTGTTTCATCTGACTGTCAAGTTATGTCATTTATCAGTATGGTAATACTTTTGTCATTTTTAGGGTTTATTATGTTGTCATACTGATCTTTTCAATAGACTGAAATGAAATACTGGGCAACAAACACCTCCTCTAGGTTTATTTCCAGTACTAGTTCTGCAAATCATGCACTGGAAATATAACTATTTCAAAAAGCACAAAACAAAATTAATCTGATTTATTTTTAAACCTATCTGTCTTCTGTAATTATTTAGTCATAAATATGCTTAATTTTCATTCTGCTGGTAGACAATAACAGAAAGTAAAAATGCACCTTAATTGAATAGAGTATGCCTCCTGGTTGAACAAAGGAGCTGATTAGAAGAAAAAGGTCTTGAGCTTTAATTCTGTCCCAGTCCATGTTGCATATAGCCAAACGATGACCCAGTTCTTTTGCTTCAGGAACATCTTTATCCAGTTCTCCCCAGCCATGATCAAATTCATCATCTGGATGTTTCATCAAACATAACAGTCATTTAAACAGTGCAAAAGATAACATATTTTATTTATGTACAAATGGACAAGTTTAAATATATTTGTACTAATGTTAGTACATGTATTAAAGATGATTCATAACAAATATTTCATTTTTATCAAAACGTAATAGATTATAAAAAAAAGGTCTGTAAGTAAAACAAAATGACCATTAATAATAATAATGTTTTGTAACAAGAAATATAGTGCATAGTCATAATTATAGGCAATAATAAATATTTATTTAATTAAATTTATGAAAACAAAAACCTGAGAGCACTTACCAAGATTATCATACAATTCTTCATCTTCAGAAGAACTTTCCATCACAACTGCTCCTCTTGCCATATCTGGTGCTCTTGTTAGGTCTAAAACAACAACAAAAATAATAAAATTAAAAAATAAAGAAAGAAATGTATATAAAATTTAGCATTTACAAACCAGCTTACAACATTACATGCTATATACTGAAACATTTTATTAATGTATTCGTATCACAACTTTTAACAGAAATATATCTCATTAAATATAATTTTCTGCAATTATATGAAAAATGTTCTTCCTTATTAATATCTCTTCTGAAGAGCTTTCAATACAAATGTGTAGGATGCCTGGATATACATTATATATTCTTGTTGACAGAATACAACAAAGAAAACAATAAAGAAATACAGTGGATAGTGGTGCCTGGTACTTTGGACAACTCTAACTTCAAACATTCCAGAATTCAAATGCTAAATTTGAGAGAAATTCAACTGATGCTTTTACATTTGAACTGCACAAGCAATATAAAAAAAATGTGCTTGCTATGTGAATACCATCTGTTGTGCACCCAGTTTTTATCTCAGTCTCACTGTAAAAGCATTTCTTATGTTATTCTTATGTGTTTTAATTCATACTTGCTTTATTTTTTTATTTATTCATTTTTTCTGTAATATTTCTTGGACTTGTTCTTAGTATATATATGTAAAATACTAATAATAAATAAAAAAAATTAAAAGACAGTACACTGAATAAGTAACAGTGGGAAGGAAAAATAAAATTTAAAAAAACCTTGAATTATTTTAAATGCTAATTAATAATATATTATCAATTATGAATATCATACAGTCACATAAAGTGGAATAATACCTTTCTTTTTCTTTTTCATTTTCTTTTTCTCTCTTTTCACAGTCTTCCTCTGTAGGCTATTAGCATCACTATTACTGTCTTCATTTTCAATTAAACTTTTTACTTTATTACTTACTTTTCCATCCTGTTCTGAACAATAATTTTTATTTTTGCCTATTTGTTTTGGTTTTGAAGCAGTTTTAACATCTGAGGAATCATCTAAATGTTCTGACTCTAGGGACTCATCATCAACATCTCCTTCATGTTTATTCTTAATGTTGTCCATTATATCATCAGAAGCACTGTCATCTTTATCACTATCATCAATATCACAACTATCTTCACTTGAGAGTTCATAATATTTCTTAAGATTTTCATTTGTTGATGTGTCAACTGGCCTTCCTCTTTTATCCACTGAATATTTGAGTTTAAATCGCTTGTCACTAAACATGACCTGAAATCGCTTGTCAATAACCACTTTTCTTTCCTTTCTTGGCATCTGTTTGAATCTAGGATCTTTAGGAACATGTTTGAATCGAGGATCGCTTTCAATATTTTCCATTGTTAATAATTAATGTCAATCTGAAATTAAATATTTTATATAAATCAAAAATATCAAGAGACATGCTTCACTGCAAATAAAGTAATATCTGAAAAAAAGTTTATTATTACCAATATTTATCTTACAAAATTATTAATAATAAACACTTAAAAACTGAGGACTTAAAATAACCATCTGCATTATAATAAAATGAACTTAATGTACATTTTTTAAATCTTACACTGCTTTCATTTTAATGATGATTTTTTTCCTACTCTATCTATAGCAGTAGACTGAGTGGTAGCTTTACTAGTTATAGGTATGTGACAAAACCTGTCTCTGCACTGCAGCAAAAGGTTGCCTTATTTTTGCTAAGTATAATCATGTTCCTTGAAGGGAGTTCTCTCACTCAAGTTTCTGTTTTTACATATTTTCCAAAAACAATAATTATTGTGGCACAGAATCCACATTTAGCTTCATTTCTAGACATGCAAACCATGATAAGCTATGGGAAATATACAGATAAGTTTACCATTAACTTTAAATCATGTCAGATGTGCAGATTACACCTTTCTCCCATAGTTTGCAAAATTTGATACAAATAATCGAGGTAGCAGCTATAAATGTGTTCTCAGCAAATGACAAAGCCATACAATTTGAATTACTGTTGCTGCCAGTGTCCGAGAAGTTTGATGTTTTCGGTTTCATGTATTACATTGTGTGATTTAGTAATTATGGGTCATAATATTTTAGGGCAGTTTTAGATAATATTTTCTTTTGATGTAAAGGTGTTGATTATGAAGAATGTTCTTAGCAAGTAAGATTTTTATAAATTTTCTGAAATTTGTATTATGAACACAAATACTAGCAAATTACTGCTAATTAATGTTATTACTTAACTGGTAAATAATCTAATGATACATGATTTTATAGAAAAATTATGTTTTCAAAAATTGTATCCCTTCAGGGTCAGCTATACCTACTACTACTACTACTAGTACTGTACGAGTACTACTAGTAGTTTAATAGTTAGGACTTAAATTACAATAAGTCCAAATTTTTAATGAAAATATATATAGTCAGTATTTGAATGTATTTAAAGGAATATAAAGGTAATTCTTAATATTTTATATAAATTACTCTGATAAAGAATCGTCGTGCTTAAATGTACATTAAATTATTACTTCTTGTATTCAAAGTGAAATGATAACACGTTCTTCGCGTTTCCTGTACACTGAACAGTACCGCAGTTAGATTGTGTTAAATATCAGTTTTCGTTTATTTATTTTTATAATGAAATGAGTAAAATATATTTACAGATATTTCCACTTTTCTCCAATAAATTCAAAACAATAATATAATAAATAAACATTTAATGTTATTTTTAATTAATATATAATCATATTGCATCTATTACGGTATCACTATCTGTTTCCGTTTCGAAGTTTCCGTTTTGACAGCTTTGAGACGACGTATTTTGGTAATTTCACTCCCCTCCACTTTTCTCTTTTAATTAATTTCCTATAAACAAAATTAATTAAATTTATTTTAGAAAACAAAAACAAAACATTAATGTTAATAATAATAATAATAATAATAATAATAATAATATTAATAGTTTATGTTTGATATTTCAAAGGAATTCTTAGAAAAATGTATTTTGTCATTAAGCATTCAGATGTTAATAAACTTAAAACTATGATTCAGATAATAATAGTATTAATAGTGGTAGTAGTAATTAAAATTTAAAAAATCTTAATAATAATGAGATCATTACACGCTGCAGTGTTTCATTTTTGATAATTTAATAAATTCAAAAAAGTATTTTTTTTAAATTTATTATTATTATTATTATTATTATTATTATTATGATTATTATTATTATTATTATTTCTACTCTCCATATGTCTCGTTTTGGATACTATCAAGGTTAGATAAGCTTATCCATTTTTTGAAAAAAGCTTACTAGAATTTATAATTCTGTATGAAAAAGCTGCATCCTAAATTTTAGAATTTAATAGTTTAGGCAGTTATAAAGTGTATCTGTACTTTTGTAACAGGAATTAAGAAAATGGACTAGTAGTGATGGATCGCGCTACTAGAAATGAACTTCTCAAAACAATTGAAAGTCAAAAGGAACAGCTTCAAAGATATGAAGGGAGACTGCGAGGTACAGAGTTTGTGTGGTGTTAACTTTTTGTTTTTCATAATGTGGCCATTAACAGGGTACTAAAACAGAATTTTTTTAATTTTTATCTCCAATAATATATAGCTGATATTTTTCCAAAGTATTGCTGTAAAACATTTGAATATGGCCTTACAGAACAATAATAACATACAGTGCATTTTGTTATGAAGGACTTAATATTCAGCATTTGCACGATATTGACATTTTGATTTAATTTTAATTTTTATTGTTTGCTGTTATCACAAATTAAGTTTAGTTATTGTCTTAACATGACAAATTATGTTTTCTATTCAGACGTTGTTACGGCATACAAAGGCTTGGTAAAAGAAAAAGAGGCTTTAGAGGCCGGTATCAAAGTTCTGTCTGCAAAAGGAGACAAACCCGAAGAAAAGAAACCTGAGAACACAGAAATATCTGATCTAACTTCTGAAGAAGAGTTTGTTGATCCTCTGAATGCTAATGTGAGTAACAGAATATAAATAAAAATACAATTTAAATATTTAAAAAACATAAATTTAACTTTTAACTGCAGTGCATAAACAGTAATTTTATGTTTATTTTTGGATTTAATAAAATTAAATGTTTTTTGTTGTTAAGATGAAAAATTATTTTTCACTTTAGCTGCATGTTATTAATTCATAATGTTTTCATTACCGCATTTCTTTCTTTTGAATAACACAAATATTTTTCTTCTGACAGGACTGTAATCATTTAATATTTACATTCATTGTATTTTTGACCCAGTTATACAGTAATTGGTTTTGTTAATATTTTAGAATGGAGAAGACAAGTCAAAAGATAATGAAGTTGAAATACTAAGAAACCAAATACAAACATTGTCAGAATCATTGTCTACTCTAACACAGGAGAAATCCAGACTTGAAGCCAACTTTGTTGCTGATCACAAAAACTAAGGGTAATAAAAAAGTTGTTAAATATAAAAGATATTTCCTGAATTACCAGAATCAGTTTTTTGTTTCTTTTAAGTGAACAAAATATTTTTGTTCAGTTTTGAATATTTAAAAAAAACAAACATAATATATATATAAAACACATACACAAACATACACTAGACTTTGTGAAAACTGGCTTTTGACTAATCCGGATTTCTGTGTAAACCAACACCATTTCAAAGTCCCATCCAGCTATTGTTAATGTGTTATTCCGGGTGTAAATCCCATAACTATATAAATATATAGTACACAATTTTGCAAGTATAATCACTCCTTATGATGACAGTTTGCAAATAATTAGACTACGGCGTGAGATGAAATAATTGTGCTTCTTAGAAGCTTAATAGTAATAAACAATCATGTCATGCTTCTTGTAATTGCTATATGCAGCTAGAGGGTGTTGATACTTAAGTGAATTAACTCATTTAGATTTAGTGTCAAAAGCAGAAGTCTATGTAAATACATATGGTGCACATTTTGCATTGTCTTACTGAATTCGTCATGATGGCAGAGTGACCTACAAAAACAGCTACTTACCAAATTTTCATGTCAGTATAAAATCAGATTAATAGAAGAGTTTTCATCACATCCACTGTGTAAACCAAAAATTTTAGCTGTGCAGTTTAGTAGTGACCATTACCAGTAATTGTAATGAAACACATTCTGATTTCACATGATTTTAATCTTCATATTGGTCCCAAGTGAACCTGATTTTGACAGTCCACTGTGTGTGTGTCTATAAAAGACAGTTCTATTAAGTTTAAGTGAGGATTATGTTTTTAAATATTTTCAATTACATTACAGCAAGAAAATAAAGAACTTCAGAAGGCACTTGTAGAACAGAAAGAGAGGGCAGAAAAACAAGTACAAGAGTTCAGTTGTCAGATCCAAGAGGTATGGGAGACACAAAATGGTAGTTTAAAAAAAATATAAGTGGACAGAAGTGTATTGTAAAGTTATGACTTCTTTTATGAATATTCTGTTGATACATTTTATATACCTTCTTATTTGCTTGGGTCTGATAACAGATGGCTATCCTGGTTATGAGATAGTGAATGTAAAAAAATTATAATGATTCATTTGGTATATCATTCATTAAACTGGTTGTAAAAAGAAACAAAATCAGTATTATAATAATTTTTTATTTCATGCAGTTTCACTTTGCTTGATTCTTGATTAATGCAGTAATATTAATTGAAACTGTCCCTTGATATGCATGATAATAACACACTAGTGAGTGTCAGTGTGAGTGAGCATTCAAACTTAGCCACTAAGGAGATTGTGTCATGTGTGACAATATGATTGCCAACTAGTGACTTTGTGGCACGCAGTTTCAGACTCGGTCATTAAAAAGCAGTTGTTGAGAATATGCCATATATACTAGCTACATTATTTTCCAAAAAAAGTTTCCCCTATTGAGCACTTTCTAAACAGTAAAGTGAGAAAAAAAGAGAATATATTAGGTAGTTGAACCTGGATGTTTTTGAGTCAGTATTTGATCCAGGATTAGTTATAATTTTTACCATCTGTTATTTTATTTGATTTATGTAGTTTCAGTATCTGCAGTAATGTCAATGGATTAATTAATCATGTTAATCTAGGGATACCTGAATATTTATTTGTGTGATGTCTTTGGTTATATTGTTATGATTAAAACAAAAAAAAGATTAATGTTTACAACTGCAGTCATGTGGTTCTTAATATATATTTTTTTTTCACTTATTACAGTTGAAAAATAAAATCCGATGTCAACAGCTGGAACGGGAGAAGGAGCAGACAGATCATGTAGTGATGTTGAGAGAACTGCAGAAACTGGTTTCCATGGAGAGGACAGCCAAGGAACAGCTTGAACTACAGGTTGACAGATATTATATGTCAGATATACAGGGTTTCCACCAGAAAAAAAGATAGGTGGTAACTGGTGACCCACAAGATATTGTAATATGTTTACTGTGATTACACACTTTATATTACAACCTGCCCAATACACTAGGTCTCTAAAAGAAAATATATTGTATAATCGTAATTTCAGGTTTATTGTCCCCAAAAAATCTGTGTGGTCTCAACAGAACAATCTAGGATTTCTTGAAGGCCATGCCTACAGTTTGTGAAAGTCAAAACTTTCTTTGCAATGCTGTTCTGTATCCACTAATGGCCGACAACTTATTTAAAACATGACAAGTAATGTGTATATTCATTTTGACTGCTGTTAATTAAAATCAAGGTAAGTGCTTATATTTGTATAATCACAATAAATGTTAGCTATCAGATAAGTATGTGGCAACATCGTTCTTTTTGACATTACCTGAGTCCACCATGTTCGTGTAGGCACTGGTAACCAGCTGATGTGCACAACCTCCAAAAGTACTGTTTTAGTTTCAAATAATTTTTAGGTATGTCATAAATATGATGTTATTTTTATAGGTTTTTTTTTTTTTATAAAGCTTTTATTTAATGAAGGGTGGTTGCATTTAGTTATTTACCTCACAAATCAAGTCTTTTGAATAGTTCTTTCAGGACCGGGGCACGAGTTCAGTGCTTGCCATAGGCGCTATTTCCCCCAGCTATGCCCCTGTTTGTGTGTGTGTATATGTATATCTATATGTTTTGTCACATACCTGTGTCAAGAGATCTTGTGGGTCACCAGTTACTGCCAACCCAATTGTTTTGTAGAGAAGCAGTTCATAATCACTCTGTATGTTCATGGAAAAAGTGTAATTTTTGTCATTTTTATTCTGATCTGATACATGTGAGGCACCAGCCCTTCTTAGTTTGTTAGACTACTTTATTAAAAATAGATAAGTTGTTCATCAAATATAAGGCTTTTCTACCCATGGAAAATTTTAGGGTGAGCTTTTCTATCCTGCTACCTTTCTGGCAGAAAACATGATATAATATTAAAATATGTATTTTAGTAATTTGAAGCATATTCTATATTGTGTTGTAAGGACATCATTACATTAAGCAAAAGAGTTAGTCACAGGTAAAGCTGTATTTTTATTATGCAGCTCATAATGAAATGTACATATATAACTTTTATATACTAAAGTTAGCCAAACATAACAGTGTAAATAATATTTTTTCCTGTATTATTAACTGATTTCTGTAAAGGTATGAAAAGTCATTAGCTCAACTGCCTTTGACTTCGCATACAAAATTAATGTCCAACTTTTCAGGTGATAACATTGTGTGGGATTTTTTTCTTTAACATATTAGCTTAGTATTTAAACAGTTTTAGCTTATCCCAGTGAGGTCATCAAGAACTTCATTTTCTGAAGTCCTTCAAAATTTTGTCCATGGCCTATAATGTATATATTTACTTTTTCATTGGTAAAACAGTGATTCCTTGCCTTAAAAATTTCATACTTACATTAGATAGATTCCATTAGACAGTTGTGCTACGGTATGATATATTGTTGTTTTTTTGTTCTTAATAAAGTAATTAATTTTATTATTAATATTCATTTAATGTGATATTAATAAAAAGAGAATACCTTATTTTTGAATGCTCAAATTTAGTTCATCTGAATTTGAAAGTTACCATATATAGTAACAAATTATTTTTATTAGCTGTAATAGAGTAACATAATATTGCTTTCAGTATCAATAAAAAGCCATTGATTGGTCTAAACTAAGGAATAATGGTAGTGCAGGTTCAGTTTTTAATTATGAAGTACTAACTACAAAATAATTCAGTTTTACATTTTTTTCAAATACTGAAAGACGCTGCATTCTTATTAGCAGAGTATCATGACAATGTTGATGCATTTCAGTTGGCCAAATTTGACCAAGGTCTGTTCATGGTAACTAATATAATCCAGATGCTTTGAAAGTCTTTTTCTGCATTTTAAGGTTTTATCCACAACATGTCTATATAGATCTTCCATAATGACATACCATAAGAAAGCAGCAATGTTGCTACATAGGTGCTCCTAATAACTGATTTTGAATTTTTCCAACATGTTTTGTTTCAGTTAGAAGAGGCTCAAGCTGCTCTTAAAGAAAAAGACAGTGTTCCTGACATTTCTGAAGAGTATCAGAGAAAGATTAGACATCTGTCAAATGAGCTCACAGTGTTAAGAGATAAAATGAAAGCAGCCGATCTGAAATCAAGTCACCCATCACCACTTCTCATAGAACTACAGAATGAAATGGCACAAATAAAGGTATTAAAATACACAATATATTAGAAAATACTTTTGTTTATTTCCATTTTTTTAAAAAAAATCACTTAATTTTAAAGCCATGTCAAAAAGAAAATTTTTTTTTTTTTTTTTTTTTTTTTTTTTTAACAAAACTCAAGTGGGTTTATTTGAAAAAATATATATGTCAGTTTTAGTAATTCATCAGAATTCTAGAGTTCAGATGAAATCTTTATATCAAATAATTTATATTTGTTTATTTGCAAGTTAGTGATTTAAATATTTTACTATATTCTGACAGAATTATGTATACTAAATATAAAACATATGTGCTGTCTTATGTTTCTCACTAAAAGGTTGTGTATTTGAATTTCAGTTTTTTAGTCCTTTATTTCTTTATGACTGCAGATAATATTTATGGAAAACTTTAACTTTTCTTTAGGCACAACACCAAACACAAGTCCAACATGAGCAGAGGCGAGCCAGAGAAGCTGAAGAAAAACTTCACTTTTGTTCTCAAAATGCTGAAGAAAGAATTTCCAGCCTGGAATCAAAGCTGTCTGAACTGTCTGATGTTGTTGGCAATTATGAGAGACTTCGATACCAGGACCAGCAGGCTATTCACCATCTCCGGGAACGTGTCACCCAGCTGGACATGGAGAATACAGCATTAGCCCGAGCAGCCAGCTCCCCAACACATTCTGAAGCTGAATATAATAATCTTGATGCTCAAGGATTAGCAGACCAGATAATACAGTTGAAAACTTTCCTAAAGAAGGCAAATCAGAGATCTGAGAAACCCATCAATATTGAAGGTAATAAAGAAACAAATGTAAGCTAATTATTTTTTTAAATTTTAAGATTTTAATGTCCATTGCATAATGTCAGAGGAGATTATGCAGGTAAAGATAATTGTAATTTTTTTTTTTTTTAGAAAGTGTCAAATTTACAAGGGAAACACGTAAAGGGTTTTTAAAGTAGCTGACAAATGGATTTCCATAAATAGTTTATTTTGAAAGAAGTTATTTATTTACACTATTTACAAAAAAATTAAAAATAACCTATTTATAAGAATTATTACATATGGATATGATATCTAAATTATAATTCATTTATTAGTTTTAAAAATCTAAAATATTCTTTAGAAAAATTAAAACAGTAGACTATTTTATTTTCATAAATTACTAATTTTATTTATTAGCAGTAATGATTAAAAGAATGTTATAAGTATTTTATTGTACCTTATTGTGTAGATATTCTAAGAGATGAAGATTATGACAAAACAGACGAAGAAAATATCTTGTGTACAAAATATAAACAGGAACTTGAACATGTACGTGAGGAGTTTGAGAGATACAAGCTGAGAGCACAGTCACTGTTGAAAAACAAGAATAATAAGGTCAGTTTTATCAGTTTCACATTGAAATGTATTTGGATGTTAAACAATCACAATTTGTTTGGTGATTTTGCATCTTTTAAACCATTAACTGATTAAGGGATTCATGTTTTTAAAAGCCAAAAAAAAGTGAAGTAAAGATTATGTGATATATATTAAAATTAATTTGTAATTATTTCATCGTTTCAGCGAACATTACATTTGATGCATTCTGTTTTTATTACAGTTCATAAACATCAATATCTGTTCATTAGAAACCAATAAATTAATTAAGTAGTAATTTTTAACAGTGTTTATTGCCAGTATTTGCATGCATTTTTAAAATTTATATTCCAGGACACTACAGCATCAAAAGAGGTTGATACTCTTAAGGACATAATTGTTGAACTTCGAGAGAAACTCAGAATAACACGCATGAACCATGATGAAGAAATGCAACAAAGCAAACTAAAGATTGAGCAGCTGAGTAAGAAAATTATCTCTTTACAAGAGAAACACAAGCAGGAAATGGCTATCCTTGATGCTGAGAATCAAAAAAATATCAGTGAGGTACAGTTAGAATTAAAGAAACAAAGAGAGAGGACCATTTCAATGTTAGCTGAGAAAGAACAAGAATTACAGTCACTGCGAGCAACATTTGGCCAGAAATTGAATCTAAATTACTTAGATGATGGTCATGATTATATCCACAGCACAGATGTTTCAGAGAATTTGAGACATCAACAGTCACAAGAAGAAGCAGCTGTTAACAGATTACTGGAAAAGCCATCATTTGCACAGGGCGAACCAACACTATTGTATTTTGTTCAAGAGCAGTCTCGGAAAAATGTTGAGATAAATGTATTGCGCAAGCAGAAGCGACAGTTGGAAAATGAACTTAGAGAGCTTCAGCATTCATCCAGTATGAGTGAAGAAAAACTGATAGAAGAATGTGAATGTTTGAAAGAAGAGATTAGAAAGCACAAACGGGACAAATGTAGAGAAGGGGCTAATCTTGAGTACTTGAAGAATGTAGTTTATCAGTTTCTCATCAGTATTGATATTCAGAGCAAACAGCAGATGTTGAATGCCATTACAACTATTCTCCAGTTCAGTCCCAAAGAAAAAGAAAAAGTTTTTGTTAGCAGAGGATGGCAAAGGTGAAAGTTGAATGTCATCACATTCTTTTATTTATATTTTCAGGCTTATAAGATCATTTACCAAGGTGAAGGACTAGTTTTGAACATGCTTAAAAACATTCATTGAACTATGCTTGACAGAAATATTTTAAATGGAATTAGAACTGTATCCAAATAGTGTTATTCTGTATTAAGAAACTAATGCTATCCATTGACTATCACTTAGAATCTAAAATATATTAACAGCCTTTTTTTTTCAAACTACTGTTTTTACAACTATAAATAATTCCAGAAGACTTGAGAATTATCTGAAAATATGTGTGATGTTTAAAGGTGATTTCTTGATTATGTATGATCCTCATTATTTATTTAAGTGGTACTGTTATCACATTAAGTCAAGGGTGAATATCCAGAACAGTTATTTATATCATTTTAAAATTTTAAAGCTTTGATTTATTTATTAATTTTACTTGTATCATGGCAGACCAAAGATTATTGGCATTAAACTCTATATATCTATATATATACATATAGATATAATTATATTGGATTATTTTTCTTCATTTTAGAAGATACTGTATCATTTAGAACTTGTATTTTTAATACTATTACAAAAAAAATAATAAAATAAAAAATTGTTTCAAAATTTAGGTCATGCATTCCTTTACAGATGAATATTTGTTCAAATTTAAATGTACTGAGATGGCTTTTGTATTTATTTTTTAATTTTATTTTACTTCAGTTAGATAGTAGTTGATTCAACAATGTTTTGTGGTGGTGGTATATTACATAGGTTTTGGATCCACTTCATAACAAACAAAATATCCTATCAAATTCTTTCATAAGAATCATTGTCTAAATTATGCAAGCTATTGCCTGTAATGTGCTTTTTTCTTTTTAAATGTTACTGTTTACATGATACAAAATAAATAATTAAAATTAATATGTGAAAGGTGTTTTTGTGTTGTTTTTCTAAAACTTGTTTTGTTATTTATTATTAGAATTTAACTTATTTGAAGTAGTAAAAGTTTACAAAATTCTAATAATAATTGTTAGCAACTTGATGTGCCGAAATAACAATAAAGAAAAATATAATTTAAAATTTAACAGTACTTTTTATGTTTTAACTTTTTCATGGGTCTCATTTAGAGAGATTCACTAATGGAAGCTTTAGAAAAGGGGGGGAAAATTATTTTTTTTTTAAATTAATATCTGTTAAACTAGTGAGTTTCAGTTTTATTTTTAAAAATAGATTAAATGTAGTTCACACTATAAGTTAAATTTTAAATTTAAAATGTTTTTCACTGCTGTAATCAAAAGTTTTAAGATTAAACTTCATAACTGACTATGGACTAAAATAAAATGTTCTATTAAGATCTTTATGCACTACTCTATTATGGAAAGAAATGAACAATGGTATAGAATCAAATTATATTCACACATGAATAAATTTGTTTGTTTATATATGCATTAGATCACAGTTTTCCGACATATATCTTCCACAATTAGGTATGTACACAAACCATTTACAGGGTTAAGTGTGTGAAAAAAAAAAAAATATATATATATATATATATATTGTATAGATTAATGTAAGCAATTGACTGTTTTTAAATATAATAAAAACAAAATGCCTGTAAGTCCACTACAAAAATGATTTACCTTTTATATTTTAGTTACTTTAGTAATATTTATAAATGCTGATGTACAAATTACTTCCGCAGCAATTACTTAAAGCATTCTCCCTGCTGATGATAACTCCTAACATTAAATGTCACTAATACTAAAACAGGCATATTATGCTCTAAAAAATCCAGATTAACATTCATGTGATGGAAAAGCACTTTAATAGACTATCTGCATATTTACATTGATAAAGGAAAGAAAACAGATTTTTTTTTTCTACATACAAATGCATTTCATCTTTAATTTTAGAAACATAGATTAAAATATTGCTTTATATGGACTCTGTTACAGAGTTAAAAACAAACAAAAAAGATTCCTGCTACAAGAATAACTCATTTGTAAATATACATATATACAATATTAATAGATAGTCATTTTAAAAAACAAATAAAGAAAAAGGATAAAGAAACAAAATTTACAAATATATTTAAAACATATTTTAAAATGTTAATTATAAACTGAGAAACAAAAAATCAGCAAGCTTAACCTCTCTGTAAGCTTGTAACACATAAGCTGTTCCAGAAAAACATTGTAATTGTTTGTGACAAATATTATGTGTTATGCAATTTGTTGATCATTGATGAACAGTTTAAATGTAATTCCTGCTTCAAGATTTAAGCTATATCCTGCTTTGTGTAATGTAAACTGTCCAAAACCAAAATTATAATGATGTCTATTACTATTAAAGCAAACGCAAGCAACCTTTCTTGCATTGAGACATTTTAACTTAACCAATCTTTCAGTTACAATACCCCTTTTAGTATGCATATATTTTAAAAGGCAACAGAATGAAAAATTATATATAGTGTGTTAGATAATGAAACATCTGAACTATTAATTTCATTTATTAATTTGCAGAAACATTTTGATCATGAATTTTTAACAACTGTTTAATAAAAATAGCAAAATATAACTATCCTTTATCAGTTAAAACCATTCTTAGTTTGATGAATTTAGGTGCAAAATTTTGCAAAAATAATTCATAAAATAAAATTATAAAATAATGAAAAAGAAAAATAAATTAAAAGAAAACATTAATAGCATAATCAGAAAGTGGAATGTGCCTTAACCAAGGAATCCAGACATGTACATAATATATAATTTTAATAACATTTTACAATTTTTAAATTAAATATTAAAACAAGAAAATGGATTAAAATTAACTGGGATCAAATATAAAAACCATTAGACCACAAAATATTATGATCATGTGTTATATGCATATGGTACAAACAAATAATATATGAACTTGTTCTAACTATCAAAATTAGACAAACAAAACATTAAGAACAAGTGCTTGGAACTTCAAAAAAATTAACTGAATGAACTTAATATAAGTTAATAAACAATGAACTTCAACAAAATACTAAAAATGATACGCAATTTTCCCCATGCCTGATATATGTAAGAATGATTCTGATTAAAGTCTTTAACAGAATATTCTATAATTATTCATATTATGTGCAACCAATCAGTGTCAACTGATACAAATGACTAATTCATTAACAAATTCTGTAATATGGATAGTAGTTAAATCTGTATTAATGTATCTAAATGCACCAAAAACAAGTAGACTTAAAAATTTATTATGTTAATATTTATTTAAAAATATACTGAAAAATGTATGATCTTAAATGTATTATAGTTATGTACTTTTACTTCACTTATATGGATAATTCCTATTTCCAATTTTGTAAATGTCATTTTAAAAGGTTCACTGAGTACAAAGCATGAATCGACTTATTTACCTATCTGTATGCTTTCAAGGCTGCAATTAATGAATGAAATTTACTTATCACAGATCCCAAATAACCAGGTCAGAGGTGGAACAAAAACACAAACTGACAACATAATGCATTCTGCAAAAAGAAGGCTGCTGAAATAATTATTGTGAAGAATAAGAAATTATCATTCTCGTATTCTGCGACAAAGTCGATCTCAGTTAATTTATCATCTAGATATATTCTCAAACATTTGATCAAATCATGACATAATGTCAACAAATCTGTAACATTCATTATGTTAAAACCCATAAGAGAAATAATATGAAATTATTTAGAAGCAGGTATCTGAATACTGATTTCTGTTAATTTCAGCATTTATCATATATCTGTGTAGAAAAATGATTAGTTAAAATTTGTACTACTTGTCATGTTACTAAGTAAGCTAATAGCCCTTAATGCAATACAGTTAATACAGGTATGCTCTACATGTACATGTATATTAGGGTGTGCTGAGAGAATTATCACCACAGTCTCCACTGCCCTGACAAAATGATTTGTGAGAGACAGAGAGAGTTAATGATGAGTCCGTGAGAAAGAGGAAACTTCACATGGAATTGTTTTTACTGATATGTGACGATCTTTTAATTTAAACAACAGTCTTATTTCATTTTGAAACATTGTGAATAACAAAAATACATTTACTGAAACAATTCATTAGGTATTTTACAATGCTGTGACAGCTCACAAAGACAAAACAAAAATAAATCAATAAATAAAATAAATCAATAAAATAAAATAAATAAATAATGAAACAAACCAAAAAAAACTCCAAATTACAAACATGACAAGGCAAATGCACAGTATATCTGTTAAAATAATCCTGATTTAAATTTATATTATTTTCTCCTGCACTGCTTTTATACCGATATCCATATGTGTATACAATGTATACTGTGTGTATAATGTGCATATGTGTGCACACACACACACACACACACACACAGAGTACATTATTATTTAAGCTGATCTGAGTTATACAATGAAAATAACAGAAAGATTTAGCTGTTGTCACTAACCACTTAGCATAGGGTGGGTTTTTTGTTTTTTGTTGTTGTTTTTATCTTGAACTTCTTATCAATAAAAAATATGCATATATGTCAGTAATTTATGTGGATTATTCATAACAAGATTTAATTTATTATACAGGTTCAATGAAGTTTGTGAAGTGTAAATTCTTAATTTTAAAAGAAAACTGAATTTAAGCAGTAAATACATTTGTACAGATAACCAAAAAAAAGGAAAAAAAAAGAAAGAACATGTTTCTTTCTCGCAAACCTATTTTCACAGACTATAACTGGACATAATTATCATTAATTAATATGTGTCAATATTAATTGTATTATTATAATTATTATTAGTTAAAAATAATGTTGATTTGCATTAGCAAACAAAGGAAAAACAATTGAATTTTAAAATGGCAACAGAAAACATGAAAATACTCTTTCATAGAGTTACACATATACTTCATCAACTCTGACTCAGAATATTATGATGAAATTAGCATGGCAATGCACTGAGGGTTTATTCATAACAGTACATTTTTATTGTACAGTGTATTGTTTTTTCACACACAGTGATTTCCACAAAGCCATGTCAGGACTTATCTTCTGCAGTTTCTTTGGTTTGCTTACTTACTTCACTAGATGATCCTGTAAAAAAAATAAAATAAAATAAAATAAAGAAAAAGAAAATTAAATAAAGAAAAATACCCATGACTATTTACATTTCAATTATCATTATAAATTTAAATTTTGATTTCAACCTTTTTAACTTGATACTTATTTATTTATTTATTATTTAAATTAATTTTAATCACACTGTAAAATTTATGCTAAATAAATCTAATGAGAATTTTTGATAGATGTTTACATTTATAAATGTCAAATGTTTGGCCCATAAATTATGACTATTTTAAAATTATTCTGCATTGATTTTATATATAAAGAAAGTGAAATAATTAGTAACAAGACCATTTAATCATTGTTTTTGTGAGAGATTTCAGTCAAAAAAAATTGTATAAGAAATTCATATACACTCAGATAGTTGAATATTTTAACGTTAAAAAATACAAATTACAGGTAATTTTGCATTTAAATTTACAAACAAGATTATTTAAAAATAAATAATCAGCTTAAAATACCTGTGCCGGTTGTGTATCACTGGTTAAAGACCAGTAAGTAACAACTAACATGCATAATTTTAAAATAAAATACATACATGCATACAAAAAGTATAGAAAAATACTAAATAAAAACTTTTATGAAACTTTCATTTTGACAAATACATGAAAACTAGAAAATTAAGAGCAGATAAAAGGTACACTTGGAGTTTATAATTTATAATACAAGTACTCAATTATCATAGAATAATCTATAATTAAGTAATGTCAATGCAATATTGTAAGCTGAGCAGCTTAAAACAATTTGGAAATATAAATTAAATCATTATGTTAAAACCCATAAGAGAAATAATGAAATTATTTAGAAGCAGGTATCTGAATACTGATTTCTGTTAATTTCAGCATTTATCATATATCTGTGTAGAAAAATGATTAGTTAAAATTTGTACTGCTTGTCATGTTACTCAAGTATTTATATACTATCTCAGAATCAGATAACTTTTTTCACTTTAAATAATTATTTGCAAAGAAAAAATGAACTGGATATTTAATTTTCAACGGTCAAATAAAAAAATAAAAATATCATGCAGCCTGTTGACTTGAACAAAATATATACTGTAAGTACAAGATTTTATTAACATTATTTCTTTTTTATTTTCAAACAAAAATTAATGTAATAATACTAATATATAAATTAAAACATAAAACAAAACTACTTCTTAGAAGTAGCAATACTGTGAACTGTCGAAGTTATAATACAGTAAACCTCGCCTAAGTTTTCTGCATTTAAGTCGTCACCTTGTCAAAAGTCTAACACATTTTTACCTGCTATCCCAAGCTATTGGCATAGATGTAGACAGGGTTGCATTGGGATACTGATGTGCACATGACTTGCCTTGTGTATGGATGAATGAATTAACTTATTATTTTGAAAATGCACTCACTATACTATTTTAGTGTACAAAATGGCAACTAGCAGAAAGAGACAGCTGATAGCCAAGACTTACAAGAAAAAGTGTGAAATAATTAAGTATTGTGAAGCCAGTTCTGGAGAAAAAAAGGGTATGACAGTGGAAAGAGTCAAGATTCCCCAACCAACATTAAATGACATTTTTGAAAACAAATCTAAAGTGACTGAGGCCATCGAGATGGGTGAGCATCCTAATTCAAGAAAAGGATGTATGAAACACACCAAGCACATGACGTTTGAAGATGTCGACTCCGCGCTAATTAAATGGTTTCAACAAATGGCTGCTAGACCTGAAATTCATATCAATGGTGAAATGCTACTTCAAAAAGCTTGAGGCTCTTCTGAGCCACCTGGTCATGAGGATGGTGAGAAACTGAATGACAGTTGGACTGATCATTTTAAGGAAAGGTAGAGAATCAGAAAAGTTGTTTAATCTGGGGGTGCTAAACAGCAACAGTTGATGAATGGAAAACAGAATAATTGAAGGACATTCTCCAGAGATGTGAACCACAGGACATATATAATGCCAATGAAAACAGATTATTCTTGCTGCTGCAACCAGAAAACACACTAGGTTTCAAGAGTACATCCTACAATGGAAAAAAGGAGAATAAAACAAGGATCACAATCTTTGTTTGCACAAATATGGATGGATCTGACAAGTTACCTCTGCACACAATAGAAAAAAGCAAGAAGCCAAGAGCATTCAAAATTGTATGTAGATTACCTGTTTACTATTCAGCAAATAAGAAAGTTTGGATGACATCAGTATAGTTCAACGCATGAATGAGAAACCTCAACAGGAAGATGGGATTGCTGAAGTGAAAAATATGCATTCTTCTTATGAATACCAAAACATCAAGCTGGTCTTTTTGCTGCCAAACACTACAAGACATATACAGTTGATGGACGTTAGGATCATAAAAAATCTGAAGTTCCACTACCGACAAATCCTTACAGCTAGACATCTAACCGCTGCTGAAAATGAGTCAGAATTCCCATTCAAACGGGACCAACTAGACACTATTTTTGAACTTAAGATTGCATGGTCTCAGGTTTTTCAGGCAACAGTTGCCAACTGTTTGAAAAAGACAGGCTTCAAAACAACTGAAAGTGATGATGATGACATTAGTGTTGCAGCAGATGAGAATGAAGATGAAGGTAATCATGAGCTGAACCAACAGTTTCATAACATTTGGGACAGATTTCAACAGGTTTTCGGTAAAGACGCCAAAAAAGGAGTACATTGATGTTGATACAGAAAAGGTTGGGACTCAAGAAATTACAGAGGTCGAGATCGTAGAGACTGTTAAATCCAGAGATACAAGCGATACAGATGATCAAGACATGGATAGCGATGACCCAGTGGCTGAAACTGTTAATCCTCCTCCAGCTGTCAACAAAACTGTCAAAGCTCTTGACGTTCTGAAGTGGTTTGCTACATCAGTTGCAGATTGTCCATCTGAGATTATTGATTTGGGGGACAAATATGAAACATTCAAACAAGGTGAAATTCCAAAACGGCTGAGGCAGACTACTATTGAGGATTACTTTAACTGGATGAAACATGAAAGCCTACCCTGTAAGAATTAAGTCTTAATTTAAATTTTGAATGTACATTTGGAAACACTACATGTTTATTTGAAATGCTACATGATTATAAAATGATATTAAAGTTTAAACATCTAGTGTTTTAAGTTAATACTTATCTCGTACAATGCCAAAACCCCAAGCGTTCAGTGTTTTAAATTATCACTGAATTTTTACAGAACCAAGCAGCATCAATGGTGTTTGATCTTCAATTTATTTCTCATTAATCAAAGTCCCTTTATGCGGCTGAACTAATCAATATTTTTGTGATCTGAGGAACAAAATCAATTTTTTTTTTATTTGTTCAGAAAGTTGTAATTTATAACTTTGTAATTAATAACATGTATAATATACATGTACTTCATTCTTAAACAAAGACAATCAATCACCAAATATCAGCACAAGGTCTTCTCAAAGGAATCCTGCAAGCATTTTGATGTTATGTACTCTCTCTTCACTTATTACAAAACAATTTGGACATGTTAGAATATACAGTAGAATCCTGCTTAAATGGACACCATTGTAACCAGGACAAAAGCACCCTGACTATGAGGACAGTCATTTCAGCCCCAAACACCACTGTAACCAGGACAAAAGCACCCCGACTGAGGACAGTCAATTCAGCCCCAAACACCATTGTAACCAGGACAAAAGCACCCCGACTATGAGGACAGTCAATTCAGCCCCAAACACCCTTGTAATAAGGATAGTTTAGTTCAGTTCCTAAGGTGTCCTTAGAAGTGAGATTCTACTGTATTCATATGCAATCTCATCTTAGTAAGCAAGTTATGTTCTACTGTACTTAACTTTTTTAAGTTCACAGTTATGTTCTTTTCATAGTTACTCAGCTCACGTTGCAAATAAATATTTTTGTTTGGAAATTAAGCAAAATTTAAAAAATAACAATTAAAATTGAGCTTTTCTTCTGCTCAACATCCACAGGGACATTCGCTGACAGTCCTCTGCCTCCAACTGATCGAAAACCTTTAATTTCATTGGATATCTCCCTTTCACACTGAAGTCTGTATACACAATAATTCTGCCTTAACCCTAGCTCAATGCTTTCCTGCTACATTTGTCTTTGAAGTCTGGTGAACTAGGGGATTCTCGGACTACGCCACCATACCAGTGATGTAGCTTTCGGTAATTAATTGAATAAATAAGCATAATAACTGATATGTTTGCTCAAAGTGGAGTTATGTCTGATAATAATGATATGCAGCATAGAATTGACAATGCACAAGCTGAATAGCATTATTGCAGCATTTCTATGCTCTGTGTTAACTCTACAGGGATACCCATGAGGATAACTTATCTGATAAGTCATCATTTTGCCGACTTATATTTACAAGAAGTCATTATGACGACTTAGCATTATGTGTCATATCTTTAAGTTGTTAGAAAAATCTTGGTCCTGAAAGTGACAACTTAGGCAAGGTTTATTGTGCTATACTACAAACTGAATACATTTCCTGTAATTACTCACTTCAGTTCAATCTAACATGTACAGTCAATAATATAAACTTAAATGATGTTAATGTTATATGACTAACTCCTTATCAGCAGTATGCATTGTTCTACTAATACCATGACAAGAAAGCCCTGTTTTTGATAACCATTTTGGATACTGGCTGGATGTGGAGTAGCCCGAGGAAGATTAATTCTTCAACTAGTCGTACATCAGGCCAATATTCAACCAGTGATTTACGTTACTCCTAAGAACACTGATGTAATACACAAACTCATAATTTGTTCTATAATTTAACAATAAAAAGCAAAGAAAAATTGAACATAAATATTAATATTAATGAAAGCTAAAAGTAAAAGAAATAAAATTAAAAAATAACAAAGAAAAAAAATAACATCTTGCTCCCTCTGAATTGTCTAAAATAAAAAGGACAGATTGTTAGTCTGAATACACTGATCCATTATTTTAGCATACTTACCCAGAAATGGCCAAGTGTTCTGACTTTGATAAATATTGGCCAACATTGCATCTAATTCTCTTTCAAATTCATCAGGTGTACTTAACTCAACTAGTTTTGAAAAAAAAATATGAAGTGAACAAAAAATTTGGCACAGTACTAAAATAGTCTCCAACTATGGTGAAAAATACATAAATATATCAGATAAAACCTGTATGGATCCACAACAAACGCAAACATATTTGATGTACAAGAAGGTAAGTTATTATTTGTGTGTCATTCATGTCGTACAATACTGACATTAAAACAAAATTAATAATAATTAATGAAAGCATTATGCTATTTTTGCAGAAGTAACTTGTAAAAGTAATTAGTATTTAAATTATAATAAATATATAAATATAAACAAGTATTTCAATATCTGAATATTGAAAGGTTAAAACAAATAGTAAAAAAATTAAAGGTATATATATATATTAATTATAACAAAAAACACCAAAAGCAACAACAACCAAAACAAAACAGATGCTAAACAAAACATATAATGGACTATGTAAATACAAATATTATATGGATAATGAATTAAAATACACACACAAATTAGCATCTATAAAAGAAAAGGTAATGAAAAAATGATCCACAAAGGTTTCATATTTTTAAGTAGGTGCCTACTTACCATCAGAATAATTTATGTCTCCTTTTTCATCAAGAGCATCCAGAACACTGGCCAGTTCGCAAGCAAGCCCATTTACAGACAGATTGGTATGGAAGTTGGGTTTCTCTTTCTGCTGGCTGTCGGCAGAATCTTGTGAATGAGACAACTGTTCACCCAAATTTGAAGAATCCACTTTTAGCCACTGTTCGTTTTCATAGCTGCCAATTTCTGAATTAATCAATGAGTAGTTTTTTGCAGAATCTGTGCCTTGCATTGAATAATTTGTTAATAAACTTGATCCAGTATTGCTTTCTTCAACATTTAAATCTTTAGCACTTTGAGAACCAACTAAATCTCTGGACTTTTCCATGCCAGCTTCAACTATTTGTTGGTCTTCAGTTGACTTTTTTGTTTCCTCTGTTGAGGCTTCTTCCAAATTATGTTCTGAATCTTTATTAATTGTGAACTTATTCTTTTTATCCTGCAAAGAACCGCATTCACCTTTAGTGGAAAGCTCAACATTAAGTTGATAGTCAGCATCACTTTCTGATGTAACACATTTGGTGGTTGAAATGTCTGAAACAGTTACTACATTTCTGGTCTTTGACAGCTGACTCTTAGAATCATCTTTTATACCTCTGTCAAGATTTGTGGCAGAAAGTTCTGTGGTATTTGCAACATTATCAGACAGCATTGTATTTGAACTGGTGACTTCATCACAATAATCTGGATTTACAACATCTTCAGACGAAAATGTATTTACTTTAACAGGATGATTTTCTTTTTCACCAACTGATATTTCTTTCAAATGATTTTTACTATCAGCATTATCAGTATCTGTGAGCAAATTACTTCTATCACATTTTGTACCATCTTCTGAAACCTGTTTAGTTTCAGTACTTCTGACATTATCAGATTTAACAGGTCTAAAATGAGCTCCATCAACCGTCACTATCTGATCCACAAGTTCATTCAGTGTCTCTTTAGCCAAAGTCTGGCAAAGAGCAGTCGCACTGATACCAGAACTTTCCACAGGTGATGAAACGACAACACCTGCTGTTGACAAAGAGCTCTCAGAGACTTTGCTAACAGAAAATATTTTTTTAGCTGTAAGCTGTGGTACATACTGTGGACTGAGCAGTAGTTCTGCTGGAGGAGTGGTTATGAAAGATTCTGAGGTGCTGATGCTAGCTAACTGAAGTGTCAGGCTTCGATGGCTGCTAGAAGAATCATGCACGGGAATGTTTTCATGTGAAAGTTGGTGGAAGTCTTGAGGAGACTCTAACATCTGTTGTGGAGTTGTGTCATGAGAAAACAACAACTTTGGCCTTTGTATTTTCTCTGAAGAAGGAATATAAGATTTGGTATCTTCAGGTGACGGATCATTTTCCATCAACTCTGTATGCTCCACTGATAAATTAGAAATCCTCTGTTCAGTTTCCTTCAATGCCTTATTTTCTTCTTCCAGATGAAGAGCAAGTCTCTGATTGCGATCCATGTAGGTAATTATTTCATGGTGAAGTCGTCTTTGCTGAACTGCATAGTCTTTCATTGCCTGCAAAAGTAAGAAAAAAGTAAAGATCAGTTAGTGTTGTTATAGAATATGTAGTTTTGAAAAACATTTTGTTATTTACAGTATATTTGGTGAATCTCACAAAATGAAAAACACATCTATATTCCTAACAGAATGGTTTTTTTTTTTTAAATTAGTAATCTCTGGAGCCCTTTAAAAATGGTGTCTTAAAAAACAAGGAAGAAGAAGAAATATAGCATTTACTTTGGAAAAAATAAAATGGATTGAAAGTTTTCTCATAGCAGGATTTTCACTCACTGATTCTTTCTTTGTGTCCCTGTCCAGATCAATTCTGGTGACAGTCTCATTTACTCTCATTGCTAATGACAGTGCCATAAGTCCAGCTGTTTTAATTTCATTTTCTCGTAAATCCAGTCGTAAAAGTCTTGGACTGTCTGCGATGTACTCCGCAAGAGCAACAGCTCCTAAAAATATTATTTTAAATAATAATTACTTTATAAATAAAGGCTAGTTAAAAACAAACGCAATAAACTTGGATTTTGTCAGAAATTAATCCTCTGATACAGTTTGGCATTTTAAGATTGATTATTGATTTCTTATATAAAACAAAATCTTCTAGTGGTTGAACAACTGTTACAAAGAAATAATACAAACAAAACAAACCTTCACATGTTATTTTAACCCCTTGAAGACCAAGACGAAGCAAAGATTTATTCTTCAAAAGGCCATCTTTAACTCTGTGAATTCCTTCATTAGTTATGTTGTTATGTCCAAGATTTAAAGTAACAAGCGTTTCAGTAGATGTCTGGAGAAAGAACAATGAATAGTTACTTAAACTGATGGGAAACACTTTAAAAAGCAGAATCATTTCAATAAATCGTTTCCAAGAAACATAGTGATTAATAACAAAAAAAAACAAAAAAAAAAAAAAAAACCTTCACACAAATACCTAACTAAATATTCTTTTATTTTAAAATTAAAAGTAATATGTTCAAGAACTAATATTATTAAACAAATGAAATATTACAAATCAGAGTACCAGAGCTCTGCCTAGTGGTGCCATAGCTTGATAGGTAATGCCATTATTCCAAAGAACAAGAGTTTTCAGACCCATTGACAAATTCTGTTCAAACAGCCCATCGCTGAGGTGGCTGGTCCCAACATCCTGCATAATAATAATTTTTTTGAAAAAGCAAAGAAAAAAGACCAATCTAATTGTGCGAATATCTATATAATATAGTTAGTTACATAGGCTTTGTCAAACTTCTCACAAGCACAAAAGTATCTGCAGTGAATCTCTTACATTATTATAAACAATAATATTGATGAACTATTCACCTGCTGTATTTGAAATTTGTTTCTATGGGATAAAAATATAGGATCAGTAGCAAATTATAATATAAAAAAATACAGAAACATGCAACTTTATAACAAAAGAGAATTGATTTAGTGTTATAACTTGATTATTTTTGATATTAGAAAAAGAAATAGTGTTTAAAATTCAAACTATACCTGGAGATGATTGTTTCTAACATCCAATAACTGTAAATGATGGTTGAACTTCAACAGAGTTCCTAGTTGAATTCCATCACTAGCCATCAGTTTGTTATCAGCAAGAAACAATTCCTCCAAAATTTCATTCATCTTCAAAGCAGCAACTGTTATATACATTATGATAAAAAAAATATTATCCTATAATATATATATACATTAAACTATATTCTGATAGTGTATATATGGGTCATGTCACGGTAAATGGAGCCATTGAAGTTTATTGTTTAAAATGGTCAATAAAAGCTGCCAAAAGAATAGATATGTTATTTTTTTTATATAACTGGTATTCTTATGCTTTGGGAGGTACGCAAAATAAAATGAAAGCCTAAGGTGATTGAATAAAAACACCCAAGCATGTCCTTCACAAAAATATTGTGACTGAAGATGGGTGAATATGTGATGTGCAGAACATGCACATTCCTACAGCCCACTATGCCTTTATTTTGCTTCATTATGTCCAAACCAATTAGTGTCAGGTATCTCAACAGTGAAGTATAATTTGTATAGCTTAATACTTATATGGGTGACTTTTGCTCCTGATTTAGTTCTATATTAACCAAGCTATAGTTGGAATGCAGGTGGTCATGCCTGGGGGACATGTGTTTCATGTACTCAGTTATGTCCTGATACAAATTTTAGAAATTTTGGTCAGTCTAGGGATTAAAATGGCTCACTTTAACTGTAAATTGTCTTCACTTATGCAGATATATGTTGTCTACATTTAAATGAGAGCTCCTGTAAAGTACATGAATTTAAACTGCAAGATTCAGGTTTGGTTTTGGATGTAAACTAAGACACGATAATGGCAGATTCTCAATTATATCCAGGCACCAAAACTGATATGGATGTGAATGATGATCATTATTATTCAGTTACGTTTTAAGGCCCTCAGCCAACCTTATATGCCTTGAAATATGAGATGTTAATGACCTTTTTTTAATTTTAGTTGGTAGTGGATGTTAACAAGACCAAGGGTCCATGTTAAATCAACAACATTTTTATGAAAAAAGTGATTCTGTGTCATTTTTCTGTTCAAGTTATGCATGCTTTCTGCAAAGAAAGGAATCAGAATTGTCCATGGTCAATTGAAAATAAAAGGACATGATCCATTCACCATCCTTTGTGCAGAGATGGATGAAATCATGAGCACTTCAGAGATTTGGAAGCTAAACTGTGCTAACAATTTTTCTTTGAACTGAACTGGGAAAAAAACATAATAAATCTAAAGATACTTGTACAAATGAAATGAGAAAAATTATTATAAGCATAATAATAATAACACTAATAAATAATATTTTTATGAGCACATTTTTCTGTGTGAGCATATGTTTTTTTAATGATGGTGTCCTGTCACATCTACCACCATCCCTGCCATATGTAATTCCATGATATTTCCTGTATTAACTGATTTTCCTGTATTAATTGATTTTCCTGCTTTCCTGCCATTGTGGTGTATATAAAAGCATTTATCTGCTGACATCAAAATTTCAAAAGATTACAGAACTTCAGTAAGTTCTGTAGAAGACTTTTTAAAAAGATTAAATTGTACTGATTTTTATGAGACTGGAGGCACAGAATTTGTAGCAAGCAGAATTTTCTTTGTGCATAATCAAATATTCCCATGATATTAGCTTTTCATTGTTAATTTGATGGTTCTGATATAATTATTTTGTATGGTACACAGTGGTCTTCATGTCCTTTTTACATCATAATTTGCCAGTGATAACTCAGTTACATATGGTTTTTCGGACAAGACAACAATTTCAACCATAATTTCCTTCACACTAGTAGTAGTATACCTATGGACAAGTCTTGGTTACATTATTAAAAAATTGAGATACGCACCTTCAATTTTAACTCTCAGTAGACACACACACACACACACACACACACACACACACACACACACACACACACACACACACACACACACACACACAAAAAAAACCTCCAATGAAAAACAATTTTGTGATATATAAAGAAAGATGACAAAAATTCATTTGACAGAAAGTAAAAATATTACTTTGAAACGTAACAATAAATCTGTAAGAATACTGAACATGAACATATTTACTGTAAAAATTAACAAAATAAAACAAAATTTAGAACATTTATTTTATGTACTAAAATTACTTAATTCTTTCATCTGAAATATTGTTAGTATATAAGGAGGTATAATATTGAAGAAGAATGATTATCAGACAGGATACAAGTTAAAAGTTGATCAGTTATACATTCAAAGCAACTGAAATCAATCTATGTACAAAATTTGTTATATTTTATTTATATTATGCTTTAGTCATTTATTGGCAAATTACCCATGATCATGAGAGATCGTCCAGAAAGATAGGTGTTCTCCAGATGTAGGACAGTCAGAGTGCTACCCAGCTTCAGAGCACGTCCAACAATTGGAACAGATCTTTCATTCAAATCACAGTTTCTCATGTCCAGATATCTGAGATGTGGTGTCTGTAAAATGTTAGTATGTATTTTAATTTATGATTCAGATAAATTAAAAATAGTAAGATGTCACTCGATTTGCATTGTTTTGTATATAAATTAATAAATTATCTGAACAATTAAGCATCTTAAAAAATTAAACAATTATTTAAATAATAATAATAATAAATTTAAAACAACATATTTAGTTGAATTTACCAAAAAGATATAGACTTTCCAGTTTAATACATCAGACATAATAATAAGTATACATATTATGAAAATTAAAAAGTAAATATTTAAAAGGATAAAATAATTTTTAGCCTTACTTTTCTTATCAGCCTAGCACATGCCTGCCAACCTCTCACTCCAATGTTCTTGTTAAATGATATGTTAAGTTGACAAGCTGAGTCATAATATTCAATCATATCAAAAAGGGCAACAGCACACTGGAATGGAAAAACAAAAAAATATATTATGAACAATATTATAGGTTGAGAATCATTTATCTGAAATGCTTGGGATTGAATTGTTTCAGATTTTGGAATATAAGGAGATATAATACAATCCAAGTCTAGATAAGATTTCCATTTCCATTTCCATTTCATATACACCACTTACACAAATAGACAGCATGAATTTTGTATAGTATTTATTATATATACATACATACAGAGGACTGTCAAAACCAGATTCACTTGGGACCAACAAGATAAGCCATTTTAGAGTGCAGATTTATAAAAATTAAAATCACATGATACTGGAATATGTTTTATTACAAATGTTACATGTCTACTGAATGACAGCTGTGAAATAGTCTGTTACTGATGGCTGTTTTTCCATATTTCTCTTCAGAGTAAACTCCTCTGACATGGCCTCAATGTTTATCATTGGTTGCAAAAGTCTGTTTTCAATAGTATACCAGCAATCAGTTTAGTTTGTGTCATCATTTTAAGAACATCAGTTAAAGTTCAGACAGTGTTTGAAAGTTTGTGTGTATTGTCAATCCATTCCTGTTTTTAATTTGCCAGCTGTTACTCATTATTCTTTGCCGAAATGTCACTTTCGTACAATTGCCTGTAAGGTCAGACTGTTTTAAACTGCATAGCTAATCTTTCTATTTACACAAAGGAGTTGATGAAAACTTTTCTGTTAATTTCACTTTTGACTGCAATGAAAGCTTGATATGCTGCCATTTTTTAGGTTGCTCTGCCATTACAACAAATTCAATAAGACAAAGCTAAATGCACATCATATGTATTTATGCAGACTTCTGCCTTTGAGACAATCTAAATGAGTGAATCTAGCTGCATACAGTAATTACAAGAGGCATGACATCAATGTTTATCATACTGTCTGATCATGTGTAAATTGCTTTCACTATTTAAGATGTGATCATACTTGCAGAACTGTATGCCAGTGTCAGAGAATATTTCCCCCCTTGAATATTTGTTCCCCACATTCTGTGATTATTTTCAGGTGTAGTTCTGTATTATATTTGAAGTAATTACTCTATACAGTGTGTGTCTATTGAAAATGACTAAATATCACTACAAAATAGGTGGAGAAACAACGGAGGGGGATACATTTATCTGTGTTCACAATCACTACTCCCATCTTGAAAACATGGATTCTTTATTTATCACTGATAACTTTTATTATGTATAAACCTATTGTAGGCCTATCCATGCCTTCACTCTGAACCATGTTGCACTGAGCCTCAATCTTTTAAATAAAGTGCTACAATGACACACCTTCTGAAGTTCTGTCAAAATATCAGGACCCAAGTCACTTGTTTGAAGCTGAAATAAGTCCATTGATAAAACTTTTCATTTTGATATACACCAATGATTATGATGAGGAAGATTAACTAGTGAAGCAGTCAAGCCTATAATGCTATTAAGTATTCTCAACTTCTCAAACAATAGGATAAACATGTCTTAGTACAGTTCGAAAGAATATGTGTAACAGTATATTCTAACAGTGTCAAACTGGTTAAAAAGGCTTACTCAGTACTAGAACACTGTTTCAAGTATCTGCTACAAATTACCCAGTCTTTCACAGCATGCCAGTGGTAATCTTCAGTTTATCTTAAATTTTCCTACAAATTTGACTCCCCTGATACTTCAGTATCAGTCTACCTGAAGCTCCCAGATTGATAAAAAAAAAGAAAAAAAGTAATGATGAATATGCATTAACCAACAATCACTGAATGAAAGTTTGTCTCCTTATTATCATATGCATTCTCACCCTGTACATATACATGTAATAAAAATATTCTACTGAATATTCATTGTTGTTTAACATTAGGAATTTCAATAGTTCAAAGGAAGAAAGTTACTCAGGCAAGGATAATCTGCCCTCCTTCTGATGCTTATGTCTTTATTTTTCTAATTCTTATTTCCATTATCACACTACGGTGAGAAGTAGTACACTGTGAAAATACTGAGGAAAATGATTTATAAAAAATTTATTATTACCCAAGTCTGAAAATTTTACCCTTATTCTATAACTTAAACAATGGGGAACAAATATTCATGAGTAGGAACAAAATTTCATTCCCCCAGGTGTACAAATATTCTTTTACACCAGTGTTGACCATACTAATTACTATATAAATTATTATTTTGTTCTGGAATTTACTCCTGAAATATGAAGTAGACAGCATCCAGATTAGACAATGCTTTGTTCATAACAAATCAGCAATAGCTGGACGAGTACATTGTGTTTATGTTTATGTATAGATATAGATATATGAAATTTTAAAATTTAAAAAAAAAATGAACATAAAAGAATCCTTTAAAAACTAATATCATAAAACAAGTCTCATTTGACAAATTGTCATTATTAAATTTAATTTTTATACTTTGAAAAAGAAAAAAAAAGTTATTTAGAAACACCAGATTTAAATGCATATATTGTAAAAAGCATGTGCCAAGAAAGAAAATGGTGTAAAATAAATTATTAATTGTCAATCCACTGATTTTCTATCAATTATTTTTTTTAAATATCCTTGTGAAACAATTAATCCAGAATAAGAATTTCATTAAAAAATTTAAAAAATAAAAATAAAACAAAGTTAACATTTTACTTTGAAGACTATCCACACTAAGCTACTGGTCACTAGCTCACACTATCTTGGAAATTCTGTCAGGATGCTCTATGAAAAGTCAGATTTTACAACTGTCGTTGAAATAACCGTAAAAACACTATTATAATAAGATTCTGCATAAACTAATTTATCTTATATTACATGTCTGCCAAATCAGACCTATGGTTCCAGTGAAATTGATGATTTTTTCCATAAATTCTGGTCTAACTCATTAACAAGTTACAGTTCTTCAAGCTTTACAGAGCTATGTTTCTTTTGAAATGAAAAATGCAAGACATAATAATAACATTATTTACTGAAAACATTTTAGGAAGTTTCTGTATGTATCAGATGATTTTGGAATATATGCAACACAGAGCTCAAATGAGCTAGATAATCACTATTCTGTGATGTTACAACTGATTTTCTGAACGTCTGAGCAAAAAAAGTTTAGCTTTTTTTTATTAAAAAAAAAATGTATGAACTGAGTATTGTATATTTATACCTCATCATCCAGATGGCTCCCTTCAAGATCTATGATTTGAAACTGCACACATTTAAGAATCTCTTCAATACATTCACATTGTTTGTGATCAAGTTTTTCACCTAGTTCCAAGAATCAAAAGTTAAATATGAATTCATTACCAAGAAAAATAACATACACACATGCAAACCTGAATAAAGCTATATAATGATTTACAATGTCATGATTCTTTGTATTATTTGTTCAAGATAACGTAAAAATTCAGTGTGAAGAGCTATTTAATTTAATAACAATAACAAAAATCAAAAAATATATAAATGTATTTCTTAGGTAACAGATTTTAATTATTACAAATATTACAACTAAAAGTCGCAAAGTACTGCCTTCAGGACAGCTGTATATGCACATTTACTTTAAATACTCAGAAAACACAATTTACCTTTTAAATTTAGGCATTCAGCTCTATTTCCATTGTTAACCAGGTTCTAAAATGTGATTGAAGGTAAGTATGAAACTTAAATTGATGTATATATATATAATATATACATGAAATATATATATTTCAATGTTGGTTTCTTCTGCTGATATTATTAATGTGCATGTTTTGCAGCTAAATAATTTGTTAGAGTTTAAAAAAAAAAAAAGAAAGTGTTTTATCTTATTTCTTGGCTTTTTATTTTAATCTCAGAGAAATCAATAGTATATCAAATAATGCAAAGCCCAAACATTCATGTTTATTATACTTAATATACTGCACAGCATAGTTTATGGAATCTTTTATCCTGAATATGGTTCATCATTTTTGGCTATTATAATGAAAATGAAAGAAATGATAGTCTATAATGAATCTACTGTACCTGAATCTGAGGCAAAAGTTTTGCCAAAGGTTTGGTGCCATGTTTCTCACAACTCTTTTTGTATCTGTAAGCAATCTGTTCACTGTTCCAACCAACCACTAGAGAAAATACAACTTTAGTTACTAATTTAAAATATGGACATAGCCATGACTGCTGTATCAATATAAATAAATGTCACAAAGAAATATGTTAATGTTCAATTGTCTTGGAAAATATTTATCATTTTTCTTTTTTTTAATACATATTTTATTTTATTTTCTGTAGCTTCAGTTATTTTCTTAGGTGCAGGACTATACAGTATAATACACATACTTGTGTAAATATATATACACACTGATGGCTAACCAAAAGGTGGGGGGGTTTGTTGTTGTTTTTTTGACAGATTACTGACATATATTATTACTTAATTTTTCAAAGCAATCGGAGAATACTGGATTTAATTTAATTTAACGAAATAGTGCAATAATGTATTTATTTACCAAATGTAAGAAAGTTATATAAATAATAAATATATCAAATTGTTAATTTTCTTAATAAAATAATAAATGTATTCATAATAATAATAATAATAATAATAATAATAATAATAATTTTACGTAAAATTAAAAATCAAATAACATGTAAATTGTCAGGTGACCCACCATATTTCCATGGGTCGGGAGGATCCAGGTAACCAGTTACCAATCTGTCGTAAAAATAAACTCCTCGTGTTTCTTCTTTTCTGATAATTTTTGGATCACTATCAGTGTTAAAATCTGGCAGATCCCCATTTATTAATTCGTTCGGACCATTATCGGTCCCACCCCCATCAGAGTTTACATCTTCTACTTCCTGTCCATGGACATCACAGGTTTTGGATTGGTTTAGGTTTGATTCTCCGTTATTGGACGATTTGCTTTCAGTTGTACAGCCTGTTGATTGACAAGACGGTTCCGTCATTGTCATTCCTACATTTTTATAATTCCAGACGTTAAAAACTACTTAATGATTACTATTTAACAAAATATAAATTTTTCATCTGTTCAGTCTAAGACTCTTGCATGTCAGCCATTTTTCACGTTTGCGTCAGACCACATCCGTTTTTCTATGTAATGTCCATTTTGATTGGATAAACCTGTTGTTTAACCAATAATTGTTTCTGTCATTATTTTTCTCACTTCTGGCGGATGTTTCAAAGTATTTAGAAAATTCCGAAGATTTAGTAATAAGATATTATCTTTTTGGTTTTAAATTGTATTTGTAAGTTTTGTCTGCTTGATTTACTTTTGTAAAATCATGTTTCAAAATATTCCGATTCAAACTGTCATAATCATAAACTGAAATGATTGACAATTAGAATAGTATAATAGTATTGACTGTTTGATGAAAAATTGAAAATAAATTTCTCTATTTTGTAGTCAAGGAACCAAGATTTGTTCATATATAGTGTGAAGGAAAAGATAGTTGAAATTGCTATCTTGTCACAAAGACCATATCTAAATGAGTAAATCATTGGCAGCCATACAAAATAATTTTATTATTTGTAGATTCACACATTTAAATTACTATATGAAGTTATACAATTTGAATGTATTTTTATTGAAAAAAAAAAAAAAAAAAAAAAAAAAAAAAAAAAAAAAAATAACAAAAGGAAACAAAAAAATAAGGAATATATTTCATTTTTTCAGCAATAAAGATTTGATCTTACATATGTTGAAATATCCCTTCACTGCTAAGCTAAGAGCTGTTTTCCTGGAAGTGGTTTTCTAGGTTTGTTATATTACAACAGTCTGTAATATCAGTTTTAAAGTTTACATACACTTGAAAAACTATTTTAATTTAATTTAATTTAATTTTTTTTTATAAAGGAAATTTCTTTTATATTTAAATGAAATGATAAATATTAAATTTTAGATGTAAATTAACAAATCAGGTTGTATGTAAATGTAATTGAATCATTAACATGATAATTAGAAATGTTTTATGAGGTAAACTGTAGATGATGTTGCAATAAAGTAAATATGAAACTGAATTGAGGACTGATAAATTCATGAAATTGTCAGAACCTTTCCAAACAAATTCTATTTAATTTATTAAAATAGCAAATTTTATAACTTCAGCTGTGATAGATTTACTGAAAATTAATTCTTTATATTTTAAGAGACAAAAACAAGAAAAAAGAAAAATGCCAAAGAAAACTACAGTACCCAGAGCTGGTAGGTATATATATATTTATTTATTTATTTATATTTATTTATACATATATATATATATATATATTACTGACTTAAACTAATTTTATAATCAGAAAAATTACTTGAATTTTATATTTATTAATTCCTATTACTATTATTTTTTATGTTATTTTTCTTTATTTTATTTATTTATTTATTTTTTTAATTTTTTAATTTTTTTATCACCAGGTATATGAATTTTAATATATTTTGTTTTATTCCAATAAAGTTTAAACAAAAAATAATAGTAAAATAAACATTTTACACACACACACACACACACATACATATCAGTTGTGAAATCAAAAAATCAAGTTATCATTAAAATCAGTGCAATAACTCTCTATTCCAGGTATTTTGAAGCCAAGAGGTGCTAAAAAGTGTGTTTTGCCTGAAGAATTTCAGCCAGGTGAAATTTTGTGTGATGTTGCCAAAAAACAATGGAAATTGGGACCTGTTGTAGGAAAAGGTGGATTTGGGCTCATTTATCTTGGTATGTAAATCAGCATTTGAAGGTGCTAAATTTAAATGTTATTAAATTGTATTTTACATTATTAAAATGAAAAGGTTATAGTTTTAATTCTTAAAGGTTTTTTTTCATCTAATTTAAGCAAGTGATGATCTGACAGCCCCAGTGGACACACATGCTTCATATGTAGTAAAAATTGTAAGTGGTGTTCAAATTATAAGTAATATTTTTGAAACATAGTTTTATTTTTTTAATTATTATTTATTTATTCATTTATTTATTTTTATTTTTATTTATTATTTTTTTTATTGACATAACTAACCTGTAGAATTTTATTATTTGTAGATTCACAAATTTGGATTACTTTCAGTTTTGATACAGAAATTCATCATCTATTTTAGCTAGTTTACTGTATAGAATTTATGATGCTTTTAAGAGATTTTACTGATGTGCATTGTAAATGAATCTTAGAAACAAAACCTAGTTAAAGTGCACATAGTTTCTTAATAAATCAGAAAATATTACATTACAGGAGCCACATGATAATGGACCATTATTTTGTGAACTCCATTTCTATCAAAGAGCTGCAAAAATAGAATCAAGTGAGTAATAATTTCTGTTTTACATTAGCTAAGGTATCTTCTGTTTATTCCTTCTTCTTGCTCAAATATGAAACTGCCCAGAAATAAAATAAAAACAAATAGCATATGGCCAATAATTATGATTGGCCAAAGATTTGTAATTATGGTAACAATCCATTAAATCTTAATAAAACTAATAAAACATTTAATACAATTTTTGGTACAATTCTGAGAGCATAGATTAGACATTATGTTATAAATTAGCAAAATAATTGTAGAAAAGAAGCCCAACCCTTCAAATAACTTAATTTAATTCAGTATTTTCAATTTTGTTCAGTTGATTCCTGGATGCAGGAAAGGAAACTGAAATATTTAGGAGTACCAAAGTACATAAGCACTGGGAAACATATAAAGCATGGCAAATCATACAGATTTATGGTCATGCAGAGACTGAGCACAGACTTGCAGAAAGTGTTCAGCAGATCACAGACCTTTCTTTCAGAAACTGTTCTGACTCTTGGCTTAAGAATGGTAAATATATTTTTACTTATTTATTTTACTTTGCAAATTGATCTTCATTTCATTTTTTTCTTTCTTTCTTTGTGCGTTTTTTCTTTGTTTTTAGTCATTAATATTGTTTGCAAAGAAATATATTTTTTAAATGTTTCTTTTGCACTAGTTAGTCATTTATTTATAACTGTAGTAGCTATAATTATAAAAAATACATACAAGAATATAATTTTAAATTAAATAAGCCTATGAATCCTCAACTTTTACCATTTTAAAACTTATTTATGATCATAACTGGTTAAAATGTTTCTATTTCTGAATTTAGATAGATGCACTGGAATATCTTCATGAAAATGAATATGTTCATGCTGACATCAAGGCTGCCAACATGTTGCTCGGTTACAGGTGTGCTAGGATAGTTCAAGATGAGGTATTATTATCTCTGTAATATAATCTCATAAATTTTGAAATACTTAAATAAATGGAAAGCTTTTATCAGGATTATTAATCCTAAAAAAAAAAAAAAATCTTTTTCCTTCATTACCAACAGGTAAATGAAAAACTGAACAAAGATGAGAAATGTAAGCCAGTAACACTTAAAGAAATAAAACCATCTCTTTTAATATCTCTATATATGTATATATTTAATTATTCAGAAATGCATAAAACTGCTTAATTTATTCCTTGCATGGACTGAGTCATTAATTTTCTTCTTTTTTTTCTTTTTTTCTCATGTTAAATACAAATAATAGTTTGATTTGTTTTAAAATTAGATGCTATTCATACTGTAATGTTTTCAGATTTATCTAGTTGACTATGGCTTGGCTTTTCGTTATATGGTCAATGGAATACACAAAGGTTACAAAGAAGATCCACGCAAAGTACACGATGGCACTATAGAATTCACAAGCCGTGATGCACACAGTGGAGCATGTTGGTTGATTGATTTGTTATTTTTGCTTACAATTAGATAAAACAGTTAGGCCTAAGAAACTATATTAAAGTTCACTTATTTTCCTTCATTGTTACTTTTTAGTTCCAGGATATATTATGTTAGATATTTATCCCTTATTTATAAAGTTACATACATTTTTGCCTAATTTAATAAAAGTTAAAATGTCTTAAATATTTTAATTCAGATATAAATGTAAATATATTTCTATGGTAGTGAATGAAATATGTTAATGTTATATAAACACACAAGTAATTTTTCTCATCTACTATACTTCTACTACCCTTTGTTGCTTTTCTAAGTTTTATAGTTAAGTTAGAAAGATTAACAGGAAATTAATTAGTATATGTTTTGTTAAACAACTATTAACTTTCCTACACTTACCTACTTATTTTCTGTAATTATGCAGGCCCTTCTCGACGTGGTGATCTGGAGATATTAGGCTACTGCATGTTACAGTGGCTCTGTGGTCAGTTGCCTTGGGAAGATAATCTGACAAACCCAGATTATGTCAGAGACTCAAAAATAAAGCAAGTTATTTTGTGAAAATGAACTTAAAATTCTGAGAACATTTTGCTTTTGTGTTGATTTTAATTTTTATTATAGAAGAGACATATTTTTATATATCTTAATTATAACAATAGCAGTCTAATGTCAGTTGTTTCAGATGAAATGTATGTTTTTATTTCCAAAATGATGCTGTACAGTAATGTTTTTGGTGTGTGCAGAATTTCAAATAAAGAAGAGATTATGGTCTGTAGTGACTGAAGTCAATAACAAATGTTAAACTGCAGAATCATTTATTTGGCAAAGTGAAATGGGCAAAAATATTCACCACTAATATGATGTCATGTCAGTATTTTTACTTCATTGTTTCAGACCTTAAATGCAGCAAACAGTGACTCATGTTATATGACAATATATTTTGTAATTTCATAAATCATTAGATAGTTAGGCATCCAGTTTTTCACAACAACGAAAACGTGGTTTATTGATGGACAGTTATTATAAACAGATCTGAGCCATTATATAAAGTGCACCATTAAAATATCCACACATAATGGAAAATTAAATTCTTGACTTGACCAATATTATGTACATTTTTCTGGGGGTTTGTTTTGTTGTTTTTTAAACAGTTCAGATACTGTATAATTTTACTTTGCTTTCCTTTGTTAACATCGATATTTTCTGCTTTGGGTAAAAACAATTTGGTCATATTTTATGTTCCTAATTTAATTCTTTTGCAGTTTTAATTTCTTCTCTTTATTTGAAGGTATATGAGAAACATCCCTTCACTGCTAAAAGACTGTTTCCGTGGAAGGGATTATCCAGGTTTGTTATGATATAGTATTAATGTGATTCAATTTTACAAATATATATTTATTTTATAAATTATTTAAAAGTTAAATTTCTTTTATATTTAAATGATCTCATAAGTAGTAAATTAAGTGATCAGTTTATATATATATTTAAATGGCAAAAGTTCTTTTGCATTATCTGCTTCATACTAAAAGAGAATATTAACAAAATGTTTTTTCCCCACTGACAGTGAAAATTTTCTTTTTTTTAAATAATTAATTTGTATAGGATTAACGTGTACTTTGGTGTTAAAAAGAAATGGTTTATTTCCAAGTTATATTTTGTTGATTGCATTGTTTTTTTCATCCAATCTTAATGAAGTATTATTACAAAATAGTACATCTTTAAAAAGTCTTGGACTGCTATGTTTTTGTCAACAGAGGCCATCAGTAAATACCTGAATGTAATAGTCAAACTGGATTATGATGAAAAGCCTAATTATAGACTCTTGAGAAAAATTCTCCTTGATGGTTTACACAAGCTTGGTTACAGAGATGAGTGGAAACTGTATCTGCCTCCAGTAGGGGATATATCAGCAACTCCCCTTAAAAAAAGGGTGGCACAGGTCAGGCTGTTTATGAAACCGAAGTGTTTGAACGTACAATTCATCTGACAGAATATAAAGTTTTTTATTACCTGGACTTTCTTCAAAACTGCCAAAGAAAAGATTTAAAAATATATATTTTATTATTATTATTTAATAAGCTACTTTATTTAGACTTTTCCTTTTATTATTCAATAATCAGTGCACTTGGAATTTTCTACATTTTAAACTTTCAATGTTAGTTTTTTAAGAGGTAGTGTTTGTTTTTATCATTTATTTATTCTCAGTGCTGTTATTCTTTGAGGAACCGAAAAATATTGTTATAAACATCTTTTGATACTGTTTTTTTAATTATTATTATTATTATTATATTTATTTCATACTTCTTGTCTCATATTATGAATTTTATGAATTTTTAATTTTTATATATTTTTTTAGTTTTTCAGACATTTATTAATTTTTTTTTTATGTTTTCAGGTGCAAAGAAAGCGCAAATCATCCGTATCTCAAGAGAGCCCTCAAGAATACCTTTCATCAAAACAGCTGAGGATAACACCAAAACCACCAAGCAGAAATTTATTTACTGCAGAAGATGAATCAGCTGTTCATGTAAGACAGAGGAGGGTGGCATTACCTGGTAAAACCAAACCTTCAAAGACAGTGACTAAAGGACAAACAGACTTAAGTTCTGCTTCCTGGGAATTACCGACACCTAGTAAACCAATAAGAAAAACACGCAGTGCTACAGGTTGGCTAGACTGTTCTCTCTTATAACTTTTAACTTTATTTTAATTTATTGGAACCATTAACCAAAATTTTCAGCATTCAAAAAGAAAAAAACGGTCAACAGTTAAGCCAAGGGATTAGTTGTTTCAAATGGTCATCCATCATTATTAATTTAATTTGATGGGGTGGGGGGAGTTTATTTGTTTTTAATAAGAAAATATTAATTTCTAAAGGAGGCAGAATTTGTAAACCTGCATTTTTTTATGGATTCTGAACTGTAAATATTACTAAAAATGGAGGCAATTACTATAAAAAAAGGAAATATAAAAGAATGATGTGGAAATGATAAAGGATGTTTTAAAGACTTAAATGTTTTGTTTTGGGGGGTTTTGGTTGTTTTTTTTGTTTTTTTTATGTCTGATTGTTTTATATGCTTGACATGTTGGACTATTTGTTATAAAATTTGAGTCATGCTAAAATGGCAGTATTGATTCAACAAAGTGGTAGAAGCGAAAAACAAAACAATTCAATAATAACAATGAACTTGATATTATATAGGCCCAAAGAAAACACCTCCAAGGAGAATGAAACGATCAAGAAAGCCAAGAACAGATGCTGCTATACAAACCACACCTGGTTTGAAACACAACTGATGATGATGAAGGAATATCACTAGGAGAAAGTGTGTCCTAGATGTGAAAATCTTGATCTTTCTGTTGTAGATTTTCATTCAGTATTTTCATGCACAAAAAGATATTTCACAAATTAAACAAACTATTCCAGCAGGCCATTGCTCCTATTCATCAACTGTATTTTGTATTTGTTTCCTTTTATTTTATCACTTGGGTCTGTTCTTGACTGTTGTATGTATCATGTTAAATAAAAACAATAATTTCAATGGTGAAACATATCTTTTAATTTATTCATTATTGGATGTTTTTTATTTCCTGCATGGTGTCATCTGCAAACAAGGATAGACAGTTTAAACAATGGCCTTAATATGCAAGATAAATGATAGGAAAAGGAAAAACATTTCAAAGTTAACCTGTAATATGGCAAATATACATTTTCTTTTTTCAAAATTGAGCTATTTGCTGGAGATCTGTAGTAATAATATTTTATTTAACTTACTTTGTTTTTCATTACACATTTATTCAATGTTTTTGTAAAGTTGGTGCAGCATTTGTTTAATTCAACATTGCATAAGTATATTTTCCTTAAATTGAGGATCATTATTTTCTTGCATCAGTTTGATTTACAGCAATCTGACAAGTGTTTCTGAAAAATAAATGTCTAACAAAACTGATTTGTAGCTGTGTCTGTTTGTTAAAAATGGTAAATGTTGCTTTAACTTTGAGCAGTTTAAGATTATTTTGATAGGATATTCACTGTGTGAATGGCAGATGTAACTGTTAGATGGCTATGTTATGGTTTTCATTACACATTTATTCAATGTTTTTGTAAACTTGGTGCAGCATTTGTTTAATTCAACATTGTATGTATATTTTCCTTAAATTGAGGATCATTATTTTCTTCCATCAGTTTGATTTACAGCAATCTGACAAGTGTTTCTGAAAAATAAATGTCTAACAAAACTGATTTGTAGCTGTGTCTGTCTATTTGTTAAAAATGGTAAATTTTGCCTTTAACTGTGAGCACTTTAAGATTATTTTGATAGGATATTCACTGTTAGATGGCTACTGTGACCTAATAAAAATAAAAATGTAATACATTAATACAAATCACATTTTTATTGTATTAAACATCCCATATTTTTTCAGTTTGTTTCAGAACCTTTTCAGGCTCTGTTTTGTGAATCATAAAAAATCCTTGTACTTGAGCTATGCTGGTAGGTTTTCCATGAGATAACACTCTTTTAGCAAAGTCATGTGCAGAACTTTCAGTCTCTTCAGGGTAGAACTTTTGAAAGATTTCTATCAGCTGATGTTCTGTTGCATAGTCTATCCTTTCTTTTAAGTCTACTCTGCCTGGTCGAATCAGTGCTGGGTCAAGTCTACAAAGAGATGATATTACGAGATGTAAAGTTGTTAATTTTCTTCTTCTTTTTTTTCCAAAGGATTAATAAACAGTTTATCAAAAAATTTCTTTTTTTGTGAATTTTCAAATAATTATATTTAAATAAAACATTTTATTGATCACTGAAGTCAGAAAATTAATATGTAAACAAATTGTATACTCAAATGTGACAGCAGACAGATTTTAATGAAATGTTGGGTCAGGTGGTACTATGATGCATCAGACTCCTATAGCAGATATAGCAAAGGACTAAGCTGATGTTTTTTGCCTTTCCTTTTCTTTATTTATACTAAGTATGTTCATTTACTTATCTAGCATGGTTCTAGTACTTTATGAATCAAAATAGGTAACTGTGTGATTGTTCTTAGCTATGTCTATAAGGGGCTGTTCCAACCTTGATTACATTCAAGAATCTGGAACAAAATGAAGGCAACTTCCTTTTCTAAACTTATGTTTGCTGCCAAATAGAGTATTTTAGAATTTATAAAGGAATTAATCAGTCAAATCTAAACCCACTCACTCTACACTACCTAACAATGGATTACAAAATGGCCATGCTCAACTAAATGATAAACTGTAATATGTCACAGGTCATGGGCACAGATTAGGATGGCAATATATATATATATAATAATATACAGTGGTCAGAATTGAAAGCTTGAGTCCATTTTTAAGGTGTAATTGTTAATTAATTAACTAGTACCTTTTATTTTATCACATTTAAAAGCTACTTATTTTACAAAAATGTAAATGGATGCATTTGTTTTTCTTTGTTTTTTGTTTTTTATTAAATCTTATTTTTTTAAATAATGCTATACCTGTCAATATAATTTGTTGTCATAAAAATTATCCTGGCTTCAGCAGATGCTACTCCATCAAGAGCATTCAGTAATCCACTGAAAGTTAGTCTACCCATGCCTTGGAATGCTGCAGGATCTAAAATATATGAATATCACACAGAAATTGAAAGCATATAAATTTCAAAAAAAAGGGAATCCATACATTTAGATATTTTAAAAAGTGAATAAAAACTGGATTTTAAAAACAATAAAGACTTCATATTATGAAAAGAGCAATAAATATTTAATTGTATTTTTAAAATTAATTAAAACAATAATAATAAAAAGTGGAACCTTTACTAACAATACAACATATACGTCTGTTTCACACCTATAGATATATACCTTTTAAGACTAATTTAAAAGATGAGTGAATCCTGAAAATATTCGGATAAAATATTACATACTTTCTTTTGTTAAATCTCTGCTAAGAAATGCAGCATCCACATCTTCTAGAAGTATAATACTTTGTTCTGGTGCAACTGTCAGAAGGTGATTCAAACGGTCATCAGAAAGACCTCGCTCACTTAGATTTAGCACACAGATGCTATAATCAAGTTCACCTGCAATTAATTCACAGTATTAATAGGTCTATATATTAAACAATTTAAATTATTAACTTTTTAGAAAATGTAGCCAAAATTTGGATTTTTTAATTTTAACATGCATATTTTACGGTAATAACAAATGACTGTAAACTAATTATAATTAATCAATGGCATTTAATTAAGAGCAGATTTTAAATACCCATAGAGATTTTTTTTAAATTGACAGCTTTCGTAGACTTTCATGTCTGTTGTTCAAAAACACTTCCAGAATTCTTTGAAAATATTCTCCAGAAACCAAGAAAAAGTTTTCTTTAAAAATTCTAAATTGAGTTACCTTGTTTGCTGAACTACTGTTTGACTTACCAGCCAGTGCTACAATGTAACTACTTTTCCCACAACCAGGAGGGCCATGGAGAAGATATCCTCTTCTGTATGGAATACCTCTTTTAATATACCACTGCGGATTAGTAATAAATTCCTTTATATCTAACAGAATCCTTTCTGATACTCCTTTGTCTAAAATCACAGAACTGATTGGTCTTTTTCTTCTTGGGTAACCAAATGGCCGCCATTCTGCTCCCATTGCTGTGTACATAACAGTCTTTCCTTCCTGTTTCTGCAAGGCTGCACATCGAGCTTCATCAAGAATGCTGAAGAACATTTCTCTGTTTCTGCCAAGAGCTGTTAGTGTGACAGTTTCAAATGGTGTACCTGTATGCAGATCCATCATTTGTTTTTCTCTGTTCCTCTCTACACGGATCCAAGATTTACCATAAAAGAAGAAATGACTTCCTGGACTAGGTACAAAGTCGAATTGTGTTGTAATTCTTCCAGTCTCTGACTGACTGAAAGTTGTCTGTACACTCAAGTGCTGGGTTCTGGTGCCATGAGTTGAAATCCATTGCAGTAACCAATAGTAACTCTTGTCTCGACTGTTAACCTCCATGGTTATCATACAGTGTCTACGGAAGAGCACTGATCCCACTTGAACACCTTTGCGCAGAAAAGCAGCTGCAGCTCCAAGACCAAATAAACCAAACCCAGCACCAAAATAAGGGTTATCTTGAAGGTTCAGAGTTGTCAAAATGTCAGAAAGAGGCATAGTTACAGTTCATGGAATTTTTTTTTTTTTTTAAATGTTAATTTTACCTTAGAATCTTCAACAATATATTTTGGATGTCAAATATACATTCCCTAAAACAAATAATAAAAATAATTATTATTTTCATAGATTTCCAAGTCTTTTAGATGACTTGCTACATTTAATTATAAACTGGATTTTAATATTTACAGAATATTTTCCACAAATAAATCATTCTTCTCTGATGCAACATTCAATCAAACATTTCTGATAACATAGTCCTGGATATGACTTTTTCCACCATTTAAAGTGGTGAACAGTTGTTAGATGTTAAATAGCAACTAGCTTTTCAATAACTGACCTTTGAAGTTTTACTTATAAAAATATTTGAAGCCATGTTTACCTTTACTTTTGTCTACTTCTTAAAATTACAACATAGAGGCACATTTTCACTTTCTCATTATTCAGCCAGAATGTATTTCTAATTTGTAAGGTTGTTTTTGTGTGTGTTTTTTTAATCATTTATAGACTAGATTACAAATATAGACTAGAGAAATAAATCAAATGGTCATGCTAAGCAGCATTGTTATACCTCTTTGAGAAGATATACACAAATGTAAACTAGTTTAGTCTTGGTTTCATTTTCATTGACATATTCTAATGCATTTTCATTCTCTTATTCTAATGGAAAGATTTTGTATACATTAACCGTATCTGGATATCAGATGTACCTCATTAACTGTTACTCTCTTTCATTCTAACTTTTATTGATTGATTCCTACATAAAATTATTAATATACTGACAGCTCAGGTGATGAAATAATCAGATGTAATATATTTTTGAAAATGAATACACTTACTTCTGTGTTTTTGGTTATGCATTATAAATAACTATATAGAAATTCTTAAAGAAAACTTACTTATATATGTATATCATCACAAACTATTGTGTTTGTTATTACTATTCAGTACTACTACTATGGCTTATTATTAGTATTATGGTATTATGAATTTATGTCATGTACTATGCAAACGAAAATATTTATCAGTTTAGGTGATAGTAAAAATACAGTGTCTTAAAAATAATAAATGTTTTGCATATTTCTTTATCATAATCTTGTCATTCAAGGTCATTCACAGACAATATAATACACAAAATTAGACCACATATATTATAATCACAACTGCACAGGCAAATTCTTCACAGATTTATTATTCATCAACCAGTGCTTCCTTCGCAGAATAAGAGAAATATATTTAAAATTTAAAACTTTCACAAAGTTCATGGTATTTTATGGTATTTTATTTTTATTATAAATCAATGATGCAACAGATTACACGATGCTTTCGATATGTCTAAGGCAAACGTAATTAATTTGACAACCTATAGTAACCGCATAATACAACATATTGATCATGAATACACGCGCGATTTCATACTTCACTGACCAGTGTTTTTAAAACATTTGGATAAAATTAAATTCGTTTCCATACAAGCATTTCCATGGACGCGGCCATATTGTATTTTCTTAGGTGATATCGTCCACTGAAAAAAAGCGCACTGAATTTAGATTATAAAGACAAAAGAGGTTTCGTCACTGTAATTTTGAGATCACTCCTTTATCAATAATCTAAACACAAAATAAAAATATTTCTAAAAATTAATAGTTGCTAATAAATATTTTTAAAACAAAATATTTTCTAGTTTGTGTTTCATAACACAGTTCAAAATGCTTTGCATCTGAATTGTTTAAACCTAAGTTGTAAACCTAAGTTAAAACTCACAATAAAAATATAATTATTAGGTATAGCAATAACAGGTTAATATTTTATCATACGCTGGAACTCTCTCCAAACTGTTTATGACCCATAGTTTCTAAGTTATGGCTTAAAGTGTACCTTTGGTGATAGAAAAATATTATTTTGAATATGTAAAAGACACGTGATTACCCCTATAAATCGGTTTAACGATAACGTTATCTATACTCGTCGATAGAAACAGACACAATATAAGAGCAAATTTATTTGGTATAATAAGGTTGGTATGTCTAAGATCACAAAAGACTGTTGAAACATCAAGCTGTGGTCGAGGATCCACTCACTGTGCAGTGTCACCCGACTGATCCCACTTGGTGAATCCAAGGATCTTTTCTCATTCCAGCCATTGCTTCATAGCTGATGTAACAAAGTCTATGGTGTGTATTATGATTATCCTATCGTATAATAGTTACTTGCCTAATGGAACAGTTAAAATGATAAAACATATTAACATGCGGGTGGGAGAGCATGCGCAGTGGCTGGTGTTAGTAATAGACATATAACTTAATTATGATTTAGAAAAAGTAAGTAAAATAACAACTGCTAGAATCCTTCCAGCGCAATAACAATATCAATTTAGATGCATTAATATATTCTGTACGGCTGGAGTTCTCAATGTGTATTTTCTGAGGATTTCCCCAGATTCTACAAATTTTACTGATATTTTAAGGAAATGTTAATTTATTTATTTAAATATATATATATAATAAAAATAAAAAAATAAAAATAATAATAATAAATAATGCTTCATATTTCATAAACAAAGAGGTTTATGTTTTCATTTAGTTTTGCTTTGTATTTGTATTTGTATTTACTTATTTATTATTATTATTAGTAGTAGTAGTAGTAGTAGTAGTAGTAGTATTGAATAACTTTAAAAAAACACAAAAAAAAAACACGTATTTTTAAAATAATAGCCTACAGTAAGTACAGAAAATCAATTAGGTCTTCTTGCAGACTGAGACTCTAATTGTAAAGGAAAAACAATAGCAAATAATGTATCTTGTTTAGGAATTATCTCCTGTTCTCACTTATACCGATAACCAGCCAGTAACTCTGTGGCATAAAAGTTCTGAATTGTTTGTAGCTTCACGTCAGCTCCGATTTCTTCACAGCATAGAAATTATTTATCACAAGACACTGCATTCCTTAGAATATCGATGATGAGATAAATGTTAATTAATTAATTAGTTTTAAATTAGCACTGACGAAAGCCTTTTTTTTTTTTTTTTTTTTTAAAAAAAATCAAATAATAAACTCATTGTTTGCATACGTAATAGTACAGGTTTTAGAAGATGAATGCTTTTTGTTTCAGTGTAAAAGAGTAAAAAATTAGATTTTACTAAATATTCTTATGCAGCCGGTTTTCGGACCTAAAAAAAAAAAAAAAACTAATAATAATAATAATTTTTTGTCTTAAAACTGGTATCAAGCATATAAAGAATGTATCAGGGCAACCATCCACACCTGATTAATGTGTTTCTACATGTAAATATGACCTCTAATGTATTCAAAATGGAAATAAATAATATAAAACAAAATAAATAATAACAATAAAAATAAAATATAATTGGTTTCAAGTACTGTTTTACAACAGCGTACTCAGAGCTGTCTTCTGTGGAGTTTTGGTGAAGTAACGTGTCCACATTATGGTACCTAATGAGAATACTCATCTTCATATTCACCAGCCCGTGTCTGTGAAAAATATTTTCTTTTTTGTGTCCGTGATTTTTTTTTTTTGATTTTTTTTATTATTACTTTTTGTTTGTTTTATTTTTATTAATTTTTTTATTATTATTATTATTATTTTTTAATATTTACACTAATAAAGGTATGGATGAATGTTCATATTACAAAACCATAATGCAGATCACCTGTCTTAACTACATTTTTAACTTAAACTTTTCAAACAGGATTATTTTTTGTGCAAATGTGTGCATAATAAACTATGATTATAATGTTCCAGCAGATTAATGTATTAACTTTTCAAATTGGCTGTGTTCCCTGTGTCAGAATCCATCAGAAAAATAACATTCAGGCATAGTTTGTACTCATTAAACAGGAGAAATCTGAAGCCTTTTTTTTTTTTTTTTTTTTGGTTGTTTTTTGAGCAGACGACTTTGTGCCGATAAGAGTTATCGTTCCTGTTGGCCCATGCTATTTAAATGACTTTTAGTGATATTTAAAAAAAAAAAAAAAATAAGAATCAGTCACAAAATAAATAACCTATGAATTTATTATTTAAAAGAAGACCAAAAATCTTTGTAAGTAATCAAAGTATGTAGTGCATTCTGTCACATAAATACTGTTCAAGGTGTAAATGTTAAAGGTAAAAGGTTATCACACCAAACAACGTCGATATACACGTTTGAACAGTCGATTCAGAAAGTGTTGATATATAATTGACAGAAACACCTTCAGTATGATGTGTAGATCAGTGGTTATTATAACCCTCTTGGCGTTTCTGACCAGTGGTGAAAAAAAAACAAATATCGTTCTTATGACAGCAGACGACCTGTGTTATGGATATGTCCGCTGCTTCGGAAATAAGACCTCGAGGACACCCAACATTGACAGCCTCGCTTCACAGGGAGCAAAGTTGACCAAGCACCTGCAAGTGCGCGAGTATGTGTTCAACAGGCAGAACAGCTGTGGTGACAGGACGTTATGCTGTAAGATCAGGTCAGTGTAAAGGTTGCAGTGTACAGCTGCGACTGAGATTTTACTTTACGAAGCCATAAATAACAGTAACAACAACAGCAGCAACAGCTACAATAATATGAATTTAAAACAAATAAAACAAAAATTATATTAAATAATAAATGTTTAATGACACCTACGCTAACTGAAATAATAACAATAATAATAAATTTATTGCCATATTAAAACGAAAGATTTAAAAACAAATTTTAAAAAATGAAATCATTATCATGATTATGTTTAATCAGCTTACACTTGTTCTTTTTGTAAGGTATGACGTCCAACAGTTGACTGCAGATTATTCTATTCACAGCTAGTTCTTCAGGGATTCCAGGTAATAAAATTACCCATGCAGAAATGGCTAAACATGTTGGTTACAAAACATTGGTTATCTCCTATTACTATTGCATCAAGTTCTGTTTCTAGTAGTATTATAACAGCAACTGCTGCTGCTACAACTATTAGTTCTGTAACTACTACTACTTATATTACTTCTATTACTTCTACTGCTAAGTATTACCATACTTCTGCTAGTTTCTACTACTTGTTCTGCACATCTGGTACACTATAATTGTTATCATAATCACTGACAAACCTTTTCTCATCATATTGTGGTATTTTATAATAATCACTCCATTTTATCTTTTTCATTATTTGTCCAGCTAATATTTTCATGGGTTTTTTCTTCTTTTTTTTCTTTCAACTTGTATCAACTTCTACTTCTGTCTGTGCATTAAACTCATAGAGTAATTCAAATATTGATTGATTTATCCTGTTCTTTATGGTTTCACTTGGTCTATACAGAAATCAATTTTTAAAATATGTGACAAAATTACACTATCACTACCTTTACCATACTGCCACAACTAAACTGACATATTGACTTTTTGTCAGCTGTAGGTGATAACTCTGAAGCTGTCTTGATATTGTGTTTTGCAGTGTAGGCAAATGGCATCAGGGTAGGAAAAAAAAAAACCTAAAGATAATTTTGCACATCATCCAGTGAAGCATGGATTCGACTACTTCTATGGGCTTCCACTTAAAAATATTAAGGGCTTTGGCCCAGCTGTTGTAAAATCTCTGGATCCTTACATTCATTATCACATTCTCTGTGTCTTCCTAGTTGCTCTGATTTTCTTATATCTATACCAAACTCATTATTGGTATCTCTATCTGTGTTTTATTACTATTCACCGTGTTGTTTCTGGAGGATTCATGTGTTTTATCATCAATAATGTCAAACTGCTCAATAGCTGGGACTACAAGAAATAAAATATTGTAGAACAACTTACTCATCTTGAGACAGTTATGCAAAAATTAGTCATCAAAGGCCAAGAGTTTCTGGAGGTTCAAAATAAAGATCAAAACTGTTTCTACTTGTGATGTCACAGACACACGTTCGCACCTGTTTCTGACAGAAAGGTTTGTATTAAAAGAGAACATGGTACTTCCAGGGACTCAGTAGAAGAATGGACTGGGCTGTTGTTGAAATTTGAAATTCATTAGAACTGTTTGGCTCTAAGGACAAACTCTGGTGTATTTTACATTAAACGGCTGAGGTCATTTTGAGGATCCAAACAAATGTAGAGAACTGCATGGTGGATATAATGGAATTTTTAAGGGTATTTATTTGTATGTGATCTTTTATTTATGATTTGTTTGTTGGTTATTGTTTGATTTTTTTTTTTTTTTTTTTTGTGGGTGTCTTCTATTTGTTGTATCCTTTCACATCTTTGTGATGTATCTTCTTATAGTTTCCTTTTCTATGCTGAACACTGCTATATTGTTCTGTTCACAATTTATTATTATTATTATTATTAATTTGTCAGGAGGAAAGAGTCATAGGGCTGTGGATGGAGGTATTAGAGTTCTCACAGTAATAAGATGGGCAGGCAATGTATCACCAGGTTCTGTGATCGAAGACCAGTCAATCTTATGGACGTTTATGCCATAGGAGTGAAGATTCCACACTATCCAATGCAGGCCTCGTGAAGGTGCAGATTTTACAAATCAAGAACTTACTATTTTATTAATATATATTAAAATTAATAGTGTCAAGTCCTACTTCAAAAAAAAAAAAAAAAAAAAAAAGGAAAGAGAAAAAGAAAAGAAAACAAGTTAAACAATAAACCCCAAAACTATAAGTTTAAAATGTTATTATTTTTATTTTTTCTTGTCCTATTTCATTACAGGAAAATCGGTTTGGAAGATAACCTTAAAAAACCCAGAATATTTAAATGGAAAGCAAGTTTGTAAGTTCATATGCCACTGCATAAATGCTATCACTCTTCAGCCTCCTCAACTCTACGAAATAACGTCAGATGTTTGAGAAAAACAACCAATCAAATTTACCTGAAATATACAAGAAGATGCTGGATGTTTTGAAAGACCACCAAACCCTCTTGGAGCAGATTTAAAATCCATATACATTTGCAAAACGTTTTTGGCGGACATAGCTTTAGCCATACTGCAATCATAATTGTCTATTTTGTTATTGCACTGACACTATATTTAAAAATGAAAAGTATTTGAAATTTGCTTTTACTTAATGAAATAAAATGATCAATACTGGAAATATTAATTTGTTATTCGAGTATCAATCTGTGTATGTCATTATGTGAATGGTATAACATAAACTTTGCGTTTAAATTTTGAAGAAAAAAACCCACCCCAAAACATCTTAATATTATTTCTTATGATTATGAAATTTTTAATACATTTTAAATTTTTTGTTTTTTTACTATTGTGTATGTATATGTAAGCATGCATATGTGTGCTTGTATGTGCGAGCACGTTGTGCATGTGATGTGTATGCCTGCGTATACACAATATGTGAGTGTGTGTGTGTACATTCACACAACTGACCTTTTGTTATTTTCATATCTCTTAAATTAACAAAATAGTAAATTTTAAACTGCAGATGCACTTCATTGTCTTTTTCTGTTTTGCTTAGTATACAGCTGTTTATCATTACTCTAATGAGTGTTTATAAACAAAGAATACTATTAAATGTTACCAGGTGAGTTTTACAAATAATAAAGAATTTGTGAATATTATCAACTTGAATTTGTTATGTTTTAAACAGGATTTAATAAATAATCAAATGTTAGGTTACAGAAACATATTTTTGTATATTCCATATTAGTTTATTATATGCTGTTTGTTACCTATGCGCAGTTTGTATTTTTATGTGCGAGTGTGCATGTATGCATATATACTCTAGTAACTCTGTGAGTAATTTATTCATATAAACTCGTACCTTTTTTTTTTATTATTAGTATACATACTATTTGTTTTTATATTTAACACATTACAAATTCAACTTTAAATGTAAGCATAAATAATCTGCTGACAGTGGATGTCAAATGAAGTTTTTACACTAAAGAATAATTAGAAAAATGACATCTTGTTAGAACTGTGTAAAAATTTATTATTTTCAAACACTGTTTATTCATTTATCTCTAATGTCCCAATATCCCATTTCATTCCTGATAATAAGCATTTATCATTTTATGTATTTGTTTCTTTGTTTTAAAACATAAAACAATTAAAATTAAAATCCAATGCATAATGTTATGGGGATCCTACCCAGATACCAGTAAATAGTAATGAACTTAAAACCTGTTAAACTGGATAGAAACCCATAACAGACATAGCACTATTTATCCAAAATCACTTATAATAGTATATAATATCTCTATAATGTATAGGCTCCAAGTTGGTTTGGCTCTAGGAATAAGATCTTAAGCATATAACTATTTAATTAGCATGCAAAAACACTACAAAATCAAGACACTCCTGAATTTCCATTAGCAGTAGCCCTGACAATTTACAGTAGCATTGAAATAATATTTAAAACACGAAGACCTAATCACATGGTTAGTTATTAATTATAATTTATTTAATTACAAAACATATTTCTATTACCTTTCTTTAATCAAACACAACCCTTAACTGCTAACAATTAATTAAGATGAGATTGCAACCATTTTATACACTGGTTAATTTAACTTATTATTTAATAACAATTTGTAATACAGGATTAATACTTGTACATATCTTGATAAAAACAGTAACCTACAATTTATCCTACCAAATAATTATTATATTAGAACAGTGAAGCCAACACTTTGCTTGTAAGATTACAGGTGACACTGTCTAAAGCATACTAGTATAATAAAGTACTAAAATAATAGCAGTGTTCACAACAAATCATATCAAAGTTAAATAAACAGAACCTTAAATTTAAAAGTACTGTTCACTATGTCCTTCTAACTATACAATCGTTCAGTGAATAAATGATCCTCTTGCCATTCAATCACATTTATCGATGAGCTCTCCAGTCTAAGACTGCTTATGCCCAACAATCAGACCGTGTGGAGACTTGATGGCTATTATTTTCTAATTAAACAGTGGCCGTTAGAGAACAAAAATTGATAATAATAACAACAAGCATTGGAATATCCAGTAGCAGGTGTAATTACAGCACCTGCTGTCCTAGTGGAGTACCTGTTGCCAGGTGAAATTACTTAACTGTCCACAACAACAGCCAACACACTTAAACTACATATGCATTATGTTAAAAATTATATATATATACATACATTTCAGACTATATATTATATAGTCTGAAAATCTTATCTGACAGATAATGTTTGTTATTTATATACAGCATTTTCTTTGTTACTTCAAAACGCCGAGATAATGCGCCAGTCTTTTCTAAACACTATGACTATGGTAACCTACCAGCACTTTGGTATGCTGAATATCAGAAAGAATAATATTATTTAATAAATTCCATTTCTCAGGACACAGTGTTTGGCATAGTTTCTAATTTACCGTGGGTCATTTCGATCTGACATACCGCATTTGTATTATTAAATAATCTTAACGCCACGATTTGCCACTAGTCGGGGCATTACTCTAAGCGTGAAAACTAGACTTTGTGCAAGTTCCGCTAGGAAATTCGATCTTTCTGATTGGACGTCGCTGAACTTCCTGTTTCTCATCAAATAGAGTGTAACAAGCATCGGTTATTATTTCATTTCTCTTGCTTTGATAAAGGTGCTTATAGAAAAAACCAAATGTCACTAGCTTGTATTGCTATTAAAATAAGTGTGCGGAATGTTTTTTGTTTTTTGGTGGGTTTTTTTCCCGTGATGGTAATAACTATATGAAAACATATAGCTCAAGTACTACTAACAGTTTCTGTACTAAAGCTCTGGACTGCTGTATGTTATTGAAAACAACATACTCTAGCATATTTATTGTTGTTGTTGTTGCTATAATTGTTACTGTTGTTATTGTTTTTGCCGTTATTACTATTATAAGTAGCAGTAGTAGTAGTATCATCATTATCATCATCGTCATCATAATTATTACTGGAAGAATACTACAGCATATGGCTTAAGCTCTTTACACATGCTTTCTTTGTGGTGACCTTCAGCTGAACTCCACCTCTATACCGATTTTCCTGATTCATTAATGGAGCAAGTCTTTACTCCTTGGTTTCCAGAAAACCCAGTTCGTGGAATTCGTTCAAAGAGTACAGTAGTGTCAGTTAGTGTACCCTTCGTGCAGACATTCTGCTGTGTTTATATAATAAACTCAGTGTGTACTGGGACACCTGTACCTTTCTATGAGGTCAGCTCTTTCGTCATTTAATGCAGTTTTCACGTCACGTAGATAAACGTGACCTGATATCCATCAGTCAGGAGTTTCTGGAATATTAAGCCATCTGGCACTAGAACGCGAAAAATATGAAAAGAAATGTTCAGCATTAGCCATTTCAGAACACTGGTGTTATTGCGGTGCTCATTTTGTTTTTCGTCCATGTATATGATATGTGTATTCTGTTTTCAGATTAGATGTTGAAGAACTGAAATAAATCCAAAACCATTAACTCGGATATCTGGTAATCCATTCATCTCTACACCTTACCCTATATATTCGCCTTCGCAAAAAATGAGGAAGTAAAAGCAAAGCCCATTCATATTTAATATACAATTACAAATAGCACTTTCAACAACTGACGGCCAATTGATATGGAAATTGTGTATAAAAATACCCTCAGAGTAACAGAAGCGGTATAATGGGACATTGACATTGTAATAAATCTGCCTTAACTATTCAGTTAGTTTTTTCATGGCATTTTGAGGCTTCCTTTGTAGTACCATCAAATGGTATGTTATTCCATTTAACCAGAAATCCCCAAGGAGGAAGTAATGAAATATTTATTATAAACACTTTAGCGCATTTCAGATCATTTTAGTATTTCTTTGTATTTTCAACGTTACTAGATCATTCCATCATAACCTGACACTTTTGTTATAAAGCCATTGAAACCATACAAAGATAACTGGCGGGGGTGGTGATATCTAACATCTTAATAAAAAAAAAAATTAACAACATGAATACATAAATTGTTATGGGTTGTATGAAGTAGAAGCAGAAAACAAAAGGTTATTTTTATCATCAGCAGGACTGAGAAATAAAGATTTAACGAGCACTTAAGAAATCTAACTGTATTTGTTCAATTTAAATTTAGCCTGCACGCAAATAAGAAAACCAACAGTGAATCACTGAAGATTATTATTTTCATAAATATTTTGATCGATTTCAGTTGTCATAAATAACATTTGTGGCCAGCCTATAACAGTATGTATGCGATATACATAATCTTATTGCAATAGCCTTAACGTAACATATAATTTACACCCGATTCATATGCATTTATTCTTATTATTTCTTGAAAAAGACATCTGCAAATGCTATCATTTTCCAGTACTCCTATTTTCAGTTTACCTTTTATATATTTATTAAATTTAAATTTATGCACTTAGCCGAAATGAAATTTGAGGCTTTCGTGTTGTCTTTTCTTCGAAATCGATACAATATTCCAGAGCTAATAATAATAATTAAAAAAAGTAACACTGATAGATGACAATGGATTCTGCTAAAGCCTAATATACGTATAAAATGTAAGTTGATAAGTTGAAAAAAAAAAAAAAAAAGCTGAGAAAGACTAACCCAAAAGAGAAATTTAACCTTTTCTAAATATCATCTCTCCTGCATCTTCAAAACTGAATTTAAAATAATTAAATGAAAATGGCATCGTAGGAATGTCCGCCACTCTCCCCCACAAAACTACATAAACAAGTAAGATCCACAGCGATAGTTACCCACATCTTTTTCGTAGATGCGCTCTTTCTCTCTCTCTCTCTCTCTCTCTCTCTCTCTCTCTCTCTCTCTCTCTCTCTCTCTCTCTCTCTCTCTCTCTCTCTCTCTCTCTCTATGTATGCATTATGTATGTATGTATGTATGTATGTACGAATTAGATTTAATAAAACAAGTTATATTATTTCATTTCACGAAAAGCATGAGTAACGTCACGTACTTTGGTATGCTTCCGTTCAATAGTTTATAGCCATAATGTAATAAAATACCTTTATACGCTTTCACGTCAATGAAATAAATGGAATTACGTTTTCATTTATTTATTTATTTATTTATTTGCAGGTCTGTTAAAAAATATACAATTTTGTAATTATATAATTTACTTAAGATATCGATATTCATACTATAGATGGAAAGCAAGCACTTAATTTTTACCGATATAATGAATCATACGGTAACAAATGTAACATTCTTTTGATTTGGCCTGTAAAGAATATAATATTATTGTTGTTAATAAGACTATAAAATGGAGAATATGAATCTAGAAAAAAAAGAAGAAATTAATAATGTATTTAATAATGTATGGCGAGTCATGTTTTTTTTTTTTTTTTTTAAAGAGAAGAAAAGAATTAAAAATGAATATTTAGTTATATCAAAAACACCCACGCAAAGTTAGTTAATTCTATTGCTTCATAATTACAGAAAATGAATGTAGTCACATATGCGTGTCTGAGATTAATATGATTGAAATTATGAATGATTTATTGATCGACTTTCTTCTGTTACAATCAAAAACTGGGTGTCAGACATGAAGAACTAAGTAGATCGAAAAAATGTAATCGCTTGTCATATACTGTCATCCGAATTAACAAGTACAGTCATTGTTTTCCAGCGTTTATCACACCCCTTCTCATTATCCCATATTGGGATTGCATGAGAGAGAGAGAGAGAGAGAGAGAGAGAGAGAGAGAGAGAGAGAGAGAGAGAGAGAGAGAGAGAGAGAGAGAGAGAGAGAGAGAGAGAGATTTAATGGCTGTAATCAATATTAGCACTCTATAACAGTAAACTGTAACTGTTTATTTAATAACAATAATAATAATAATAATACATTGTGTATTATAGCCCTTATATTATAAAGAAACAAACTATTCGAAACATATCGGTTTTAAATATATTTTATTCTGTTTCGAGATACAGTAATGAATGCTGGATACAAATTAGGAAGCTTATTTCAGCAAAAGAATATGTACAACAAAACATGGATATAATTTTCAAAATAATAAAATTAACATTCATTTTGAATGTTTTAGTTTTTCTTGCTGTTTATAAATAACATTTTAAAAATAAATCCAAGAAGTATGTACAAGTTAAAAATTAACCAACAGTTATCTGTTGGTAATGTTTGTAAGAATGAGATGCAAACTGGCTTGTAGCTTGGACTGAGAATACACAATATAGCTGGACCGGACACTGTGTTTGACGTTTTCTGCATTGACTTAGCGAGGCTTAAATAGAAAATTCACTGGTTCTGAAAAGTTCCCAAACAGATTGTAGATCACCTTAGGTTCCTTGTCACCTGGTTTAACTGACACTTTGAAATTCTGTATTAGCTGAAATATCAGTTTAAAAAAGTATATCGATAACGTTGGCGGCCTGAAATCACCATGTTCCCACACACACACATAATACGTACATATACACACCACAAACTCAAGGATAGCTGCAAGGATAGTTTGACCGGGGATTAGTAGAGATGAATTATATGATAGATTCAGCTGCAGCCACTCGACTGAATACACGGATTATAATCTGCGGAAGTAGGGTCGAAGGGCAGCCTTAGATTCCTAATCTATTCAATCCTCCCCTCACACACACAAAAAAAACCACACGACCTTGCCAAAGTTCTCTCACAGCATAACAGACACATTACACTACTCCGAGAAACAAAATCGGATGAAGAAACAGACACAACTAGTCGGCCCCCATCTGCATCAACAGACATCGATGACCACCGTCCTAGATTGCTGATTGTCACAACCTGATACTCACAACAACGACCAAGAGAAAACTGAGGTAAAATGAACTGAGGTAAAATGAACCGGAATGAGTACAGATATATTACAAAGAAATCCTAACAAAAGTACACTTACAAAAAACTGATACAGTGGAACCTCGGGTTATAAGCTTAATTCGTTCCAGAACTCATTGTTTTCAGGGCTTTTTACACGGAATGATTATTGTACACGTATTTTATTTCGACTTACAATGTGGTGGAGAAGAGGAGGAAGTTACTGTTTGGAAAGCGAATCTCCTTCCATAGTAACACTGGGGAACTCTCCTTCGGCAGTTTGTTTTCGCTGTCTTTTGGCATCTGGCTCTGCTTCTTTCCGCATAAGAAACGATCAAGAGAAATTTGTTTCTTACTTTGTCGCAGAATGTTTCTGATGTGTGCCATCGCGTTATCATTCATGAAGATAAGTCTCGTCACCCATGCCTTCTCATTAGCACATCATAGGGAGTTTGTTTTTCTGGACATTATTGCGCTTAAAGACGCGAGGATTTTGTGAATGGTAGACCAACAGTGGCTTAATCTTGCACTGGCACATAACAACAACGCAAACCTTCTCCTTCATTGTTTTATGCCCTTGTTGTGCCTTCTCTTCCTGGGTGATAAATGTCCTCTTTGGCATTTTCTTCCAGACGAGACCCGTCTCGTCGCAGTTAAAGACTTGTTGTGGAGTGTAGCCTTCCTCTCCGATAAAGTTATCAAATTTCACCTTAAACGTTTCCGCTTCTTTCTGGTTGGAACTTACAGCTTTCAGATGCCTAATAGCACTGTGAATACCCTTGTTTTTTTTTTTTTTTTTTTTTATACTTCTCAAACCAACTTCTGCTGGCTTTAAACTCGTCACTTTTAGCAGAAGCATTAGGTGATTTTGACAGCAAATCACTGTGCAAAAGGTTAGCCTTTTCGCATGCTATTGCCTCACTAACTCTATACCCTACAAGTTGCTTTTCATTGATCCAAATTAAGAGAAGCTTTTCAACTTCATCTAAAAGTTTGGTCCTTTGCCTCATTAGTTTAGTCACACTTCTGGCCACGTTGGCTGTCTTGATTACCTCTTTTTTCTTGAAGATGGTGCAAATCGTCGACTTCGCCATACTGTAATCCCTAGCGATGTCAGACACACGAACGCCACTCTCGTGTTTTGCAATTATTTATTACTTACTTTCTACTGTGATACGTTTATACTTTCCATCAGTATTATCGCTTTCACTTTTGGTGCCATATTGAGTAGGGTATAATAGAAAATATAAACATAAAAGCAGCACATTTTAAAAATTGCGAGCGCACAATATCAGTGCTAAAGCTACTGAGCTGCAACTGCATTTCGAAGACTAAAGGCCCTAATTCATGATATGTTTTTGCGATCATTACTTTGACCTTGGTTTTGACGTAAGCATCTATTCTTATCTTTACTAGCTGTTGACGTCAAAACCGACGTCAAAAGAAAGTTTGTGGTGGCGCGTCGCTGTAGTTCGTAACTCGGGACATTATTCGTAAACCGAGACAAAAATTGCCGAACATCACGGTTCGTAATCCGATATATTTGTGCTTTGAGGTTCCACTGTATCAATGATTCATAACAGATATTACAGAAGCCTCACATAAAGAAGTTTGGCGACAGACCTGTCAAAAGTAGTGAGAGAAAAACAGGTAGCAATGAAAAGAAATGGAAAAGAACCCTACTCACTGCTAAGGTAAAGTTGTTGACAAATGAGGCAACGCAGAAGTTGACAACGACATGCAACAGAAAAAAAACTTGAAGACAAGTCGTTTCTTCGAGCTGGCAACCTCAACCTGATGGGGATCGACAAAGAAAGAAACACACACAGAGACATTCATACATACATTCATTCATTCAAACATATTTACACACACACACACACACACACACACACACACACACACACACACAAACATAGCATACACACGTATATATATAAATTAATTAATTAAAACACATAGGGCAAAAAAAAAAAAAAAAAAAAAAAGATACATTATTTTGACAAGTACAAATACTGACTTGTTTTTTTGTTTGCAAGAAGAAACCTCTTCATATATATTATATCCTGTTTAATGAAAACAATTCTTACACTTTTCACCGACATATAAAAATTATATTTAAATCATTATTTTGAATTTTATCTAAATAAATTTATAAAAATGAAATTCATGTTTAAATGGGTCTGTTATATTAACTGACAGAGTTAAGTAATATCGTAACAGAAAAATGGTAAAATTACGTTAGTATGCTAGCATAATTAGCTAAAACAACAGATACTTCTCAGTAAAACTTACCTTTGTGATGGACAGTATTATTTCCTGTTCAGCAAATTTTTCCCCAACACATCTTCGAATTCCAAAACCAAATGGTTTCATAGCCATAGCAGGAATAGGACATTCTCTCACACCGTTTTCATCACGCAACCACCTTTCAGGTACAAACAATTCACAATCTTTAAAATACTTGGGATTTTTCAACAGTCGGGGATTGTTGATCATCACTGTCACCTGAAATCGCCATTATATTGAATTACAACAATATTTCTTGACATTACGTTTGATTAGCAGTAAATATTACAAATGAAAAAAACAAAATTCATATTTTATTTCAGTAGGCATTACTCAAATGTTACTATATCAGTTATCTTTCTTTACAACAGTATTATTTAAAAAAAAATAAAAAATAAAAGTTTTTATTTATCTATGTTTGAAAAAGAAACATTTCTGATATAAAAAGAAAATATCTGAAAACGAATAAATACTTTAGATATAACATCGTATGGGCAAAGTTAACAACGCGAAGAAAGAAGTCTTACCCCTTTTGGAATGTTGTATCCTCCAAGCACCAAGTCTTTCTGTAAAATTCTTCCTGTACCAATAGGAGTTGGAAATTGCATTCTGTAAGAATCAATTAATCAATCAATATTTAATTTTAGAGTCAAATACATCATAACGATTATCATCTTTTTGTTTGGTTATAATCATATCCTTTTCGTTGTTCTGTTTTTATTTGTAGTGAAACGTTGTTGTTGTTGTTGTTGAGGCTGAATTATTTACATTTAAAATATTAATACTGAAATTTGTCGAAATTCTTTCTTTTGGAATGGTTTTTGTTTTCCATATCTTTTTCTTTGAATTACATTAACAAATTTATGAAATCTTCTCATTTGATCTTATAAGCTACCAAAGTATTTTAATCAACTCAGCTTGTGTTAATCGTATTTTATGAAATCAGTACTTTTCTCTTAGAGTATGAATTTAATTCTGTTTAAATTTCTACTGTCTATGTTTAAATGTTTTGGTTTTTAATTAATTTTTTATTTTTTATTTTTTTTTGATTGATTGATTTATTTATTTTTAAAGAAAAGTTTCAGTGTCATCAATGATAACTTAGTGTGTCAGTTTTCTGAACTACAAAATTTCAAGTTTCATTTAAATAAGGTATGTTAAACGAGTTTAAAAAAGATAAAGACACCATAGACAAATACCAATAAATAAATCATTATATGAAAAAAAAGTATTAGCAATTTGGTAAATGTGTTTAAATAAAAGAAAACTCATGAATTGTAAAGTGAAATCAAACACTGGATTGAATTGATGAATTTTTTGTCAGTATAAATAGTAAGATTTTTTATTAAAAAATTAGATACCTTACCGTACGATACTGGATGTAGAATTATATTTAATCTTATGGAAAGAACAAATTGCAAAACGTTTTTATCTTAATAAGTTCTATGCGATGTATCAGCTGGTCTTCTTACTAATCCATTCTTAAAAACAAATAAATAAATAAATAAAATGAATACCTTTTTGTTTCTTTTATGCAAGCCTTTACATATTTCAGTTTATGAAGGTGGCCTGTTTCAACTTTTCTGGAGCGTCCAATCACGGAATCAATTTCTCCAAAAAGATTGTTTTGTTTCTCTGGATTTATAGCCAAATGATACAAAGTGCTTTCGATGACTTTCGCAGTCTGAAGTTACCAAAAACAGATTTATAAAATATACTGTTTTGCGGCAAGATGATAAATGGTCAAGGCTGAATAAACATAATTATACAATTCCAATATATAATTATATTCTTTAAAATATAATAAGTTAAGAAAGTGAACTCATCGACGTCTGTTTGCAGGTAAGAAACTGAAGCAGTTAAATAACAAACTATAGTGGATGTGATTGATATTTAATTATTATTAATAACTCAGCGAAATATAAATAGTCTGTAACATTGTAAAATTTAAATGTGTCCTGGAAGATAAGAAAAAAGCCAATTAGTATAAACCCTCCAGAATTTAGCGCTTCTGCGCGCGCGGGAAAATGCGCGGTGTTTGCTTTGAAAGGTGTGATGTGGGATGATATGTCACTCCCGATGTGAGTCGATCTTCTCGGTCTCTTCAAAGACGCATTCATCCAAGCTGGAGGTAAACCAGAGAAATATATGACAACCGGTCAGTCAGAACTCCAGCTTCTGAAAGCGTGCAAGATGTTTCATCCAAACAATACCGTTTTCTAGGACAAGTATGGTGACTTTTCTGCTGTACCCGGATTTGACGGTGTTGCTCAACATGAGATACTTACCTGAACTGCTGGAGGGCTCACTTTGGATTAGGTTTTCAGGGTGATGATTTTCAGGGCCCTCATAAGAACTATTTAATGCATTTCAGTGAGTAGTATTGACTTGTAAAATACTTTTACATTTTATCATGTTTTAAATTTCATCATGTTTAGGGTTGTACTGAAAAGACGTGGACAAATTATTTCGTGAACTTCATGCTTACTAATTACGGTAAAGGCAAACTTGAACTTGATCCACGGAAATATACAAATGTGGACATTAAAGAGTCTTCAAACTGTTGGTAGCATATTCATTTTGTTATATCTGAAAATAAATCTGAGCATAATTTGGCCTCCTTTGGTGAGCATAATTTGGATATTTAGTGAGAAGAATTGTTGTGGGAGTGTTAATATAAAGAAATGAATTGTGTGAATTGACTTACTGAATCTGTTCCTCCGATTATCAGATCTTGCATCATTGACGTCAACTCTTCAACTGTGGAATCTTCGTAAGAAAGAATCGCTTCAGGGAACGACAGATGAGACTGGTCCCACTTCCCGCTCTTTTTTAATTCTATGCATTTTTCTAAAGTCTGACGAGCATGGTCTCCGGCAAATCTGAAAACGAATGAGAAACGGTTTACTAACAGAAGTATCAACATAAAATATTTTAAAACCTTAACATGCATAAAACAAATTCTATGATGGATGTTTACAGATACTTCATTTTATATATATGTGTGTGTATATACATATATACATATTTCTATTAACGATTATCCGATGTCAAACATGTATTTGTGAGAGGAACTACTACAGTACGCAAACTATGCAAACATAAATGCTTTTCTATATACAATAAAACTTCTACAGCTTAAAATAATTATTTTTATTGATGAACAAACATACTAATTTGTCTATGGCAGCTATATCTGGGAATTCAGGTCGCCTGTACAACTGTGGCATTGCGGCGGCGAACCAGCCATACTGAATTTGCTACTGGGTCATCTTGTTCACCCTTGGTAATTTTGATACTCAGATATCGGAAAAATGATTTCAATGGCTTCTGGACTTCATAAGTAATATCTGATTGTGATAAAATGTGTTGCTATTCTATATATATATATATTAAGTTGTGGAGTAATATATATATATTGATGTAAATTGACTTGGCAGGCGTATCGGACTGGAATATTAATTTTCGAGATTTATGTACAAATTTAATATTACTCTGCTCGTCTAATGATAAACTGATTTGGATCTGGACCGTTTTGTAATGCAGATAAATTTGTGTAAAGGTTCAAATTGTTTGGATGGCAGCACCGGTTCCTGCGACCATGGAATAATTTAGTAGGTAACTCAAAAATTTCATTTATCTTTATTCCACCATGCTTCAGATATATATATAGTTGTTTATTTGTGGAATGTCTTTGAGAAATAAAGGAGGAAGAAGCAAGGCAACTGAGACAGAGAGAAACGGAGAGAGCATTTTCGCCCCCGCCCTCCTTTGAACTTTCTGATTTGTACGTGCGATTGACGTACGATTTCCCCAAACCACCTACTCGAATTCCTATGTACATTTATAAACAGAGCACATACATATGATGTAATCGTCACATATCTACGAAAATCAAACAATTTATATGGAATGTATGATGCTCAAAATGGGATAGTTATTGACTGGACTTCATTTGGGTATGAACTAAATAAAAATGCAAGGTAACCAATTTTTATACACCTATTAGTCCCAAAATCCAAGATGGCCGCCGTCTCTCATGAAAAATACAGAAAATGGCATATCTCTGGAACTACTTGAACAACTTCAATGATATTAGACTCCACTGTAGGGTTTACAAACATGCCCCAATACTCTGGAACATTTTCAGGTCCATAGTTGATCAAGATCATGTAAGACGTTCAAGATAAAATTCGTTTTAACTGGTTTCAAGCTGTTTTCAGATCTAGGACAAGCAGTAAGGTCAAAACAAAGGTCCGTATATTATGCACTTTCAATAAAGTCCAGCAATTAGTAGAGAGCAATCACTGGGTTCTATCTCTTTGTTTTGCTGCCTTGCACGGTTAGGGCAAGTATCTCAAAGGAAGTGGACTAGAAACAGCTGCAGCTGAGACTGACATTTACTACCCAGCTGCCCTTCGCGGCATATACACAGGGAAGGTATTCAAAAGAGGAACTGAATATCATCTCATGAATGTGCTTATCTGTTCCTTCCTCGCGTTTGATGCAATTTTTGTGGAAATGCCTCCTGATACACTTCTCCAGAAGCAATGTGAGGAACCCAGGTCCAACATTCACAAGAGGAATGATAATGTTACTGACGACTTGCTGATTAGATAGAGCTCAAGGTGCTGGCATGGATGCTGGTGAGCTGGCCCAATTCACAGGAATTCACAGGATCGAAGAAAAAGGTGGTTGCCGTGAAATGTACAGGAGTTCATATCAATCAACCTCACTCCTTGCTTCAATCGATGTCCCCTCACAATCATGAGGAAGAAGATACCATGATTCCTTTTGCATTATAATTGATGACATCGGTGACTCCACTGTAGGAGACATAGATGTGTGGTCACCTGACACAGACATGCTGATTTTGCTGATTGACCTTGTGGCACATGAACGCCTTGGTACATCCACCAAGTTCAGTTTCCTCACTGGAAAAGGCGACACGTGTCGATCAGTCAGCATTTGTGAGCGTGTGAGTGTCATTCGGCCTGAGGAGTGTCAAGGTCTAATTTGTTTCCGTAACGTAGCAGGTGCAGACTGGGAGGGATATTTGTTGGCATTTGAAAGAAAAGTTGGATCACTTCGTACCTAACCTTGTTCACGATGACCCAATCGCCTGTGCCTTCCAAATCCTTGGACTGGTTTACTGAAGAACGAAACTTGTTATTTGAATAGATTTTGGCGGCCTCTAATACTTGAGGAGCAATATTTATGAAAAGCCAAACATCAGAGTTCATGTAAAACGATTTTTAAAACATACTCTTGACATAAATATATGTATTTTTGTAAGAAAATATCTTGTAAAAGTAGCTGAATGAATCACTGTGTTAAATGTAGTGATAAAAAATGTGACCACTAGATAATTCATCATTCGCATTCATTTTTATCCTTGATATTTGTATTATATCTAAAAATATGAAAATGATGTATACGCACGCACACACACACACACACACACACACACTCACTCACACACGTTTACATATTTATTTCACTGAGGCAGCATGAATCTTCAGTCAGTTCACATACATATAACATTTATAACTGTGATTTACCTGTACACTATATCTGCAGCTGCCTCAAACTTCTTGTATGTTGGTGTGGGCAGTAGTTTGAACAAAGGTAGTGACCCAAAATGACTTGCTAACACGTCAAAGTACTGTTTGACAGCTTCCAAGTATATTTCATTTTCACGTGGTACTTTATCTGATAAAAAGCCCAGTCGTTTTTCAAAGCAGACGAAACTAATTGCTGCAGAATAAAAGTATAATTATTATTATTTTTATTATTATTTATTTATTTATATTTTTTATTTTATTTATTTATTTATTTATTTATTTATTTATTATTATTATTATTATTATTATTATTATTATTTAAGAAGATAGAAAAAGATTACTAGTCACATATAATATTATAAAATATTAAATCTGAAATCGTATTCCATCATATGTTTTGAAAAATTAAAATGGTTTCTCTGAAGAACTTAAAAACATAAAATGTTAAGATCATTTTTCAATGCTATATTAATAGCAACTGTACTAAATATTTATGAACGCGATAACCCTAGAATGTTTCTTCGGTTGTAGAAGAAACTAATAATGTTAACTTGGAAAATATATTTTTTTAAATATAAATTTCTAAGATACTAGTTATTATAAAATGTACAAATAAAACAAGTGTGGTCAATGAAATGGTGGAAAAAGGATTTTTTTTTTTTTTTTTTTTTTTTTTAGCATCATGCAAATATCAATATTACTCCCGTCGCAAAACTATTTGCAAAACATTATAATAAAAACCAACAACATAAAAACGGTCAGATATGTATCCTTCTTGCACACAAGGCTCTTATTTTGTTTCGCTACGGTTTTAAATAATGTGCTTCTGATAACACAGTTGACAAAATATGGCTCCAGTTATACTCTTTCTTTCCTTTCTGTTCTATTATGACATATTTTTTGAAAAGTCAACAGTGTGTAATATTATTTACGAAAATGATTGTTTTTGTTTTCAAGAATAAATATTATGTGCTATTAAAATAATTTTTGACAAATGACGTGGTAAAATGTATTTACGTATGTAATATGTGTGAGTGAGTGCTTTTATCTATATACGTGAGTGTTTGTGTGTGTAAGCTACATATGTATGCTGATTATGCAGAATTAGTTATTAATTGTTACTGTTTAGAATAATTGCTTGCATACGTACTTATAATTATGTTAAAGAAGGGAAAATAACGGAATTGTTAAATACAACTGTGACGCTGTTTCAGTATATCAGCAACAGAACGATACGTCCTCTATTACAAAGAATAATAAATAATTACAAAGTCTTAAAATATTACAGTAGACTCACACGCACGCACTCAGACAAAGGATATGTGCATGTGTATTATGTGTAGCTGTAAATGGATAAAGAGCTTTGTGTTGGCACAAGTAATATGACACTTATTTCATGTATATTATATCTAAAAATATAAAGAAGGAAAAACATTTAAAAAAATCAATGACTATTAAATTAAAAAAAAAAAAAAAAAAAAAAATAATAATAATAATAACAATAATAATAATAATAATAATAATAATAATAATAATAATAATAATCATAACAATAATAATAATAATCATAATAATAATAAAGAAAGAAATAAAGAAAAAAATGAAGTCCCGTACACTTGTTGTTTCAAGTAAAAGATTAATTTACAAGTATCTTTCTCTTGTCTAAGATAATATAAGACAGTTGTCGAAACATGATATGTTTCTTTAATTTTTTAAATTCTTTTTATTTTACTTCGTGTTCATTTATATTTATATATATATATATATATATATTTATATCCCTTTTCAGAACAACTAACACGAGTATTTAATAATTATATCCAAAATACTTCATGTTAAAAAACAAAATGCCACTATCTCCTAAAAATAAATAAAATGACCTAAAAAAGAAAATCACGAAAAACACCCCCGCACCAGATTAACTACTAATAAACATAAATGCAAGACAAGCCTGATGCTTCAGTATCTTTACCACGTTCTGGTAAACATATAAATAAATAATGTGTCATTGCTCGACTGTCATCACGAAGAATAATCAATATTTATTAAAGAATAGACATGAAGAGAATAGTGATAAGATAGTTCACCATTACAAGACAGCACACACCTCACACACACACACACACATACACATACCTAACACACACATATACACACACACATACACACACCTCACACACACACATACACACATATACAAACACACACACATACACATAACAACACACACACACACATACACACATATATATATGTCACCTACAGAGATATACATACATACATACATACAAACATGTACGTACCCACAAATATACGTAGATACATTTATACATAAATACTTCTATACATACACACAGATACATACATAACACACCTACATACACACGAACATACATGCATAGATAGATATATTTATACATATAAGAAAGTAAATAACTTTAAGAATACTGTTCAGGTGTCTTCAATCTAATTTATTATTTGAGTCATTCATTGATGATTTACTGACAATTTACTGATTCCTAATTTCGAGGTAATTGGCGAGACATCAGTGACATCAACCTTAATATTTATCATACCTTCAGCGGAGTATTTGAAAAACATTTCTTTGATGTCAGCTGGACTTAAGTTTGTACTTCTAAGCTGTAAGACCAGCTCCTCTGCAACTGTGTTCTGACCCGCTATATACTTGCTAGCTGAATCTGTCTTCAGCAACTTCTTCTGTATGCGCCCTCGAAGTCGTTTCCACTGTTCACCATCTCTGTTGATTAAATGATATAAACGCACTGCGATTTACAAATACCTCACATGTTTTAGAATATATATTCGCACTGAAATATGTTGCTACGCGCATGTGTATGGAAAAATTCATTTATGTATCCAAATATGCCAGTTAATGTTTATGTAGCTGTATACATACAGGCAAAAGACAAACTTGCACACATACATACAAACACACACACACACACACACACACACACACACACACACAAACACACTCACACAGATATATACACACACACACACATACTTACATACATGCACACACAGAGACGATCATTCAAACACGCAAACCTATTTATACCGATCCATACACAATTTAAGATATAACATGACTGTGTAAGTACATATACTAGCACAGACACACACATGGGCATATGATGTACATAGTAATTTATAATTAGTGACGACAAAACAGAAGAAAAGCAAAAAAAAAAAAAAAAAATAAAAATAAATGGACGTGTCGTCGAGATAGCCATGGGTTTTTATCTTCTTTTTGTTTCATGCTAACCACTTTCTCTTTGCGTGTTTGTACGAATACTTTTTAAAGTTCAGAGTTGATGACTTGATAATGGATAAACTGACGTAGAAAGTAACAGCAGACTACATTTCATCAGTATTTTCTTTCTTTCTTTCTGCTTCTTCTTATTTATTTATTTATTTATTTATTTATTATTGCTATCATTCTTATTCTTATTCTTATTCTTATTATTTTCAATATCATCCTCATTATTTTTATTATCATGATAATAACAACAAAAATATATAATCCTTTTTTTTTTCTTCTTCTTTTTTTTTAACCCTTGTTCATTCACTCACAGAGGCTGAGATTTTATGAATGGAAGTATATTTTACTTACATGTGGCCAACATTTGGAGGTATTTTTCTACGTCGGCTGTATGTCCTGTATAGATCGAATGGAGGCCTTTCGGGATATGGGCCTTCGTTTCGAAAAACCAGTTCCATGTCATCCGGGTCCTCTGTGACCACTGTCCAGTTTGGCAGTTTGAGACGGTAGATTTTCCCATACCTATCATGTAGGTCGTTAAACAAATTGTGGATCGTCGATACAGTGTAGTTTGCTAAAAGTATAAAGTTTGATATACCGGTTTTTGATGTTTCTTTTGGTATCATACAGAATGTGCCATTTTTAAGTGAAGTGACTACAAGGTGAACAGAACTTTAAAAAATAAATAAACTGAAAGTGCAGGGAAAGAAAATAAAATGTTCTTAAAATATGAAATAGATACTTCAGAATTTCCGAAGAACAGTAAATTTAAAATATTTAAACTATTTTATGATATAATTTAAATTAAAAAAATTAATAATACTTAATTATGAAATAATTTGTAAAATATTGTAGTCTGAAGGGGATACACAATACCATAAAACAGATATAAACAGAGGGACAGACTTACTAATGAATAAACAAACAAATACATTTGATTAATTTATAACGTAGACTTTTTATTGTATTTTTTAAATGCATTATGTTGAAAATATTACTTATCAAAATATATATTTTACAGTTTTTAACCACTACAACAATAGCAATACTAATAATAATTTTTTTTTTTTAAAAAGCAACTTAGAATTATTTCTTTCATATACGTACTGAAGGGTTTGAAATGAAACAATGGTCCCACAATCGGAATGTCTCTAAAACCACCAGGGCTAGGCATGTCAGCAAAAGGTTTAGCTGTAGCTACATCAGTTTCAGTTTCATTGCTTATCAGTTCATCGTCGACAGCAACATTGACGTTGACGTCCACTGTACCGTTTCCTTCCAAAGCAGACCCCATAATGCCCCTCTCTGGAGATCTGTCATGATGAACTGACGTGCGGCTGAATGGACAAGTCACGACTGACGACTTGAAACGAACTGTCTTTAAAGGACCACACGGTTTTACAGAATTTCTAATTGAATTTCTTATGATGAAGAACATGTCCTAAATAGAGAAAATAGTGAATAATAAAATTAAAATAAAATTTGTATGAGAAATTTTAGAATAATATAAGCAAAAGTAAACATAAACATTTGGTTTAAAATTGTTGTAAAAGAAAATTCGGCTAATTTCATTTGCATATACAACACATTATATATACCACAGATTGTGCCACACGAGCCATAATATATAAAGAAAATTCCGAATAAACAGAATCACATTGTGAATATAATTATGTAATTTCAGAAATATATATTAACGTTTCGAACTATATTTTTATATTGTTATCGCTATTCTTACTGGACATACGTATGTTACATTACATTCACCAATCGCGTCTTCGCAAAACAAAAACAGAGATATGCAGCTGACGTCAGTATCGTTTATTTTGAGATTTTTTTTTTTTTTTTTTTTTCTTATGTTTTGTGTTATATTAAGACGAGAACGTTAGTGCCGCGATTAATAAAATAACATGTGCTTGTAGTAGATACCCTGAAGTCTAAACATAAAAATACTCAGTAGAATGTCGCATTTTGTTTGATCTTCAGAAACCTAGCGACGACGGAATCACGAAGGAGAGTAGCTCGTTAATAACTGGCACGTGATAGCCAGCTGAAGTTTAGAAAATCATGAATCTGACATTAATTTCAACAGTTTACACACGAGTACGATGAAATGCATGCGGTATTCATTCATGGAAATTTCTCTGTAGAAAGATGTACTGACATAAAAAAAAAAGTTGTAAGATTATTTACAAAAACATATATATATATATATATATATCCATAAACGCGTACAGATTTTCTTACATTCATACATCAATACATGCAGGTATCTATACATACATAAATATATACTACATACGTAAAAACATATATACATACAAAAACATGCATACATAAGTATACATGACAACACACACACACACACACACATATATATATATATATTCCTATAAATGGAATTCAATATAAGGGAAACGTGTAATTCCTACAAACGAAACCATGTATATTCCTACAAAAGGGATACACGTGTATGCATGTCTACAAAAGGAAAGCATGTATATTCCTACAAAAGATAACATGTATATTTGGCTCCCGGTCATTTGGCCAACAGACATTTCCCCGACAAACTTTTGGCCGACTGACATTTCACTGTAGCACGTTTAGCGTAACATGCAAATGGCCGAACGGACAAATAGCCGAACTGCCAAATATTTTCTGCCATGTAAAACTTGAAGGATTAAATTATTTGGTACTTCACAATTAAATCAAAATCAAAAAATAATAATAATAATAATAATAATAATAACCTATTTTAACTTGAGTTTAAGGGTGTTCGAGGATTTTTTTTTTTTTTTTTGAAATTCAAATATTTGCTGCAGTTCCGACTGACGAGTAATGTGCGTTTCATATTACAAGAAATATACATTCTAGCGCATTTTGTGTAAACTTTGTAAATAACCAGTTCAATAAAAGATAAGAATCTAACACTCTGCTAAGGGATGGCAGTCACCCACACACTGTTTGCCGTCTCGCTTAAAAAACAGCGGAGTTAACAACCGAAGAAGAAGAACCAGATATTCAACATAAGACTGAAGACTGTCACTGAGAAATAGGAGGAGTATTACAGAATCAACTTCTCCAAAGAAACAGATAAAAAAAAAATAATAATAATAATAATAAATAAATAAATAGCAAACAAAATTGGAAGAGATATCTGTTAACTGCCCGCTTGGCCAAATTACTGTTCACATCGGATGTTCGTTCGGTTAGATATCAGTCGGTAAAATATCGGTAGGTCATCTGTTCGGCTACAGTGTATTCCTACGAAAGGAAAACGTACCGTTCTAATTTCGAAGTCAATTTGGTTATGGAGAACGGATACTGCAATCAGTATATCTCTGCCTTGTTTTTTTTATTTACAGCCATGAAAGTAAATTTCAACTGCAAACTAGTTTTGATATAAAAGTTTTACAAAAAAAAAAAAAAAATTACCATTTAGATACATTTTGATATATAAGAATATACAAGAAGACTTATTACAGCAGAACGTGATTGACTAATTATTGTTAAAAGGTTATTTCGTATAAATGTAATAGAAAATCTCGAAATTTTCACATTGATTTTTGACATCGCAGGTTGAATAAACACTGAAAATAGGTTTACAAAGAAATGCAGAGTGTGGTGGTCTGTGAATTTTAATGAATATTTTTCTTTGGTTTTAAATTTTTGTTGAACGTTACGCATGAGCGATATAACAAAAGCCATTCATCAGTGTGAAACGTTTATGAATTATTGAAAACAGTCTACTCCGTGTCTTACGTAGAACGACTTAATATTCCGTAATAACCACACACGTATTCGTTAATTGTCCTGTCCTCTTGTCATCCGCCGCCATTAACCTTGTAAAAAAAATGACAATTACTGAGATACGAAAAAATCTAAAACTAAAATGAAACACTAGTTTTTATCTCCATTCACGTCGCCTGATACGTAATGCATTAATTATATGAATATAATCATTTCAGTTTGATAGGCGACATCAGCTGCATCTATCGTATTTAATATTTAATAATATCTTTTCTTCAGAAGCTCTATATTTTTTTTTTTTTTTTTTTAAATTTATAATAATAATAATAATAATAATAATAATAATAATAATAATAATAGTAATAATAATAAAATATTAGAAATAGACGAACAAAATACGAAACAAAATATTAAAAAGACAAAGATATTTAAAAAGAAAAGAAAAATCTGTGTTGGTGTTTTGGGAAAGGTGATATTTTCTGTCCGGTGTTTAGGAAAACCTTCATTAGTAGAACCTTTTGCATTAATTATAACGTACCGTGACTGCTTTCCGTAAATTAGTTACAGATATTACATGTTATACCATACACATTTTGTTTCTTTTATTAAATATGGAGTAGATATCTCTATATATATATTTTTTTTTTTTTTTTTTTTTTTTTTAAATCACACCGTTCTCATTAATAAAATGCAAAGAAATCGTTTGATTTACGATTTAAATAAAAGAAAGACTTGCAGGAGTCTATGCGAAATACTAAGATATTAATTTCAGAGTATATCATGTTCTATACTCCGGCACATTCAGTCCTATTATACTATTATTAAAGGTATGTGAATATAGACATTTTCTTTAATATCACAGAACGTAATTTTCGCTTTGTTTTTACTCTTCGCACGGCTTATCAAAAGAAGTTTTACTAAAGACAGAAGACATTTTTCAAGTCATTCCGATAAATATTTCATGTGATTTTGTTTTTCATAACAGTCGTTATAAAGCAAAAACATAGATTTTTCAATTACTAGAAAATTAAAGCCAATTTATGTACTTAATCAGTTTAAAATATCATATTTATTGTTTTTCCATTATCGTTTTAAAATTAGGAAAAATATTTGTGTCAGAATGAAATCTCGCTTAGTAATAGTAAGCTACGTCATTAAAACTGGTTATTAATAGCTGGAATCACATTTTACACTGAAAAGCAGCGGACTTAATGCGGCGTTGAAACGCAGATAACTTACCAAATAGAAAAACAATAATTTATGTTTTGTTTAGAGTGGTACATACTCCTGAATACGATTTTTTTTTTTTTTTTTTTTTTTGTATACATAATGCGTACGTACGTATCTATATAGATAAAGACAGATAGATGCACATACATATATACATAAACATACTGATAAGCTATGAAAAGAAATAACATTAAATACAGTGTCCAGGTGTCTTTAAACAAGTAGTCAGTTAATGGTAGTTGGATGGTCGTACGGACAAGTGGATTAAAGTTAATTTTTTTTTTTTAATTTATTCATTTTTATTTTTTATTTTTTATTTTTTTTTGTTCGAAGGGACAAATATAGATACATAAGCCTCCTCTTAGTATAAAATAAGAAAAGATTAATGTATTCATTAAAATCAGTGTTACGATTTAGACAAGATCCCAAGTAGTCTCAGCTTATAAAAATCGAACTCTGAACTGATCATTTCAGAAACTATTTACGCCAAAAATGTCTAATGAATTAATTAAAGTCAGCTTTACATGAACGTATTTATAATTATCAGGTTAAATCCATTTGTGATTGCAAACAGTAATCGTACTGCTTTTTCGCTTTTCACTTTTTAATTGTTTTGTTTTTGTTTTGTTTTGTTAAATAAATATTACTGTGGTTGTCATTATTTTATACGCAGATTTCATAATTTTACTGCACTATTAAAGCCATAGTTGACGAAGTCTTTGGCTGCAGGAATCCAGACTGCAGAATATGAATTATTCAGGAAGATTGTCTAGCTCAACCCGTGACGTGATTTATCACGTGTTACCAACTAAAGAATGACGACCATTAATGAATTAATCTGTCAGAGGTTTTCTTTTAACAATGAATGAATATCTACGACAACAATAACGAAGTTTAAATATGATTAAACATTTTTAAATCTGATTTTTAATTAAGAGTGGAAAAATGACAATGGAATAAAGAAAAATCATTCATAACTTAAAAAACAAATTCTATAATAATAATATTAATAATAATCAAATTAAAACTATTCATTCATGAAAGGTTTTTGAGAATGAATGTTGTGCAAGACTGAAAACTTTCCATTCATTAAAAATAATCAATTATTCATAAGTAACACAGTTTTATCATTTATAAAATATTGTTACATGAAAAACAAATAAATATGCTTTGTCATTGCATAACGACTGATATAATATTTCGGTGTGTCTTCTGGATACGTGCTTCAGTGAACACAGGTTAGATTTAAAATTTAATTATTATGATTATTATTATTATTATAGTTGTCGGTAGTATCATTATTAAATAATTATCTGATTCACATCAGCATGGTTTTTAGACCTACATCAAATAACCACATCACGAATATACACAAAAGTAAGCCCAGTATCACCGCCCGCGCCTTATTATACACACCTACACATGACATACGTACGTAAACACATTGTATCTAAAATAAAAACACCTTTGATGCTTACTGAATTGTTAAACACCATATACATTTTTGAAATCAGCTGTCAGCCATATCCACGTGCGAAACGAGGATCTGTGTTAACAAATATTTATCTTCGTAATAAAATACAGGTTGACGGATCTGTAGATAGATATATTCTATAAGAACACAAATTATAATACCTTTTTTATTTGTTTAAATGATCAAAACCGTAAACAGGAAATGAACTTTTTTTCTTACTATTATCCAAGCATATGTTTGTGCGTGCGTCAGATTATATAACTAAGAGGTTTTAATTTCAACTGTTCAGTTGTTTGGTTCTTCTTTATTTCGACTAGATCTAGATGTCAAATAAACACTGTGAATTTATTACTCAGTCAATTCAAGATGGTCTGTCTTGACTATAATCATAGTTTTCCTCGAAAATCACGCTTTCACGCTAATTTAATACATTGCTGTCTTAGATATCGCAAAAGAACTACTTGTTTTGAACCAAAAAACAAAATCTGTAGGGATTCAATATTATTAAATTAAGTGGGGATTATGTCACAGGGGACTGTAAAAGCGTATTACTTAATAAGTTACATGGGTAACCTGCTGCGGACTGTCTGCAATGGCGTCCATTCAGACATCCTCAACTTGGTCCAGCAGGATGAACGGTTGCAAGCCAGTAGAACGCCACATCTTCTTTGTTCTGGAGAGTCAGACCTCGACAGAGGTTGAAGTTGTTTCTTTCTGCTTCAGTCTTCAACAGCTAAAAGGCTGACGCATACGTACTTTGAGTCTTGTTTGGAAGGAGCATGTGGACAAAAGGTTCACGATGTTTGAAATTAGACCAAATGGGCGGGAACTCAAATCTCAGCCGCAAATTCGAGACAATGTGATGCACTTCTCTTTATTAAATACACAGAGACACGAAGACGTTTTGCTTTACCTGTGATTAGGGGTGAAGTTTTGCCGTCTCAAAACTGACATTACTTCAGAGATATTTATCATCATAGCATTGAGTCATCTTTAAAATGGTGCTTTGGTGTTGGAGTATTATATCATTTAAGTTTTTCACGAATCGACAGTCCAGTAAAGTATCAAAAACCAGCAGTAATTAATACAGGTTCAGTGAGGCATTTACTATTAATAAATCACTAGTTTTTGAGAACTTGAATCATATCTAAAAAGAATCAAAAAAAAAAAAAAAAAAAAAAAAAAAAAATACATAAAAAATAAATTAGAAATATTTAGATATCAGTTTTCTTCTAAATGCTACAAATAAAGGCAGGTATTTATAATTAGTAATAATTATTGTTAAAGACATTATTATTATTATTATCCATCCATGACGTTAAATAAGAAAATTATCTGAACTATGTAAAATATATATCCAAGGTTTATACGTATTTTAAAGTAAAAGTTGATATACCTTTTAAACGTTCTATGAATCAAAAACTATTATCGTACTATAATCATACATGCTTATGGCTACTTGAACTTGAAAATATATTTCGCTACTTAATAAAACTGGTATCAGAATCATACAGATGGAACGAAAATCAGTATGCGTGGATTAAACAGTTTTATGCAATTTATTTATTGAAAGCGGTGATACATTCTTTGTATAATTCGTATTAATTTATATTTAAAACAAAAGGTAAAAATGACAACCATAAACGTTTTACTGGGTCTGCAGTTATATGAAAACTTTGCTCTGGTCCTATTGGTTTGATATTCAGAAACAGTAAATAATGATGCAGTAGTGCGATTTTTTAAATAAGGTTTTCAAACTAGAAAATACAACTGATATTAAAACACAATAAAAAGTTAAAGCTATATTAATAGATTTAGAAAAAAAAATCCACACAATTACAAAAAATACTTACGTACACCTGCACAGATTTTCTACAAACACACAGGCACATGTTCACCTGTACAAGTTTTAAAGAAACATGAATTGGATAGCATAAAAAAAGAGAGAAGAAAGAAAAGACCAAAAAAAAAAAAAAAAAAAAAAAAAAGAAATAGAAAGAAAAAATAGCACTGATATATGAATGTGTCCCATGACGTTTTAGTTTGTTATTTTATTTTTTTTAATTTTTATTATTTTTTTTTTTTCTCCTTCAGTTTATTTTCATTCGTGGCAGTTACAGATATATAAACAATAAAAGCTCGAACACGCATTTAATCAAGTTTGTACTGTACAAATACGGAATGGTTTAAGAACAGAAGTAAACAAAGTTTACATTTATGTAATTAACATCAGTTGTCTTTAATTTTTCATATCTTTTCCATGCCAAACTGTGTGTTTTCCCACAGTTCCACGCAGTTTTGTTCTTTCATAGACTCCTCCAACAATACAAGACATTTATTTTTTATATACAAACACTTGAATAACAACAAGAAAGAAAAATTATACTGCATTTATGTTGACAGCAATACTGAACGACAAAAAATCAGTCGGATCGAATTTTTACGTCATTAATAAATAACGTGAAATTGTTATCTCCTTTATATTAATGGTTGCCATTAATTCCCTAGTATTAGTTATAAATATAAGCCAACCTTCGGGACGAATGCTTAACTGACATCGGAAAAACCCCCAAAAAAAAAAAAAAAAAAAAAAAAAAGAACAAACAAACAAACCAAAACAAAAAATATATATATATATATGTATGTATATAAAAAAAAAGTTTTTTTTTACTGATGTCACGAAAGTCTTTTCATTCTTGATTTATCGTTCGAGTAAATGTTCTTTTGTCAGCATTGTGTCTGAATGTGACCTGTCTTCAGCTGAATGTCTGAAAGACGTTTCTGAAAATCTAACCTGCTCTTGACAATGTCCCGCATTCTTTAAAAATGTATGTAGTGTTTGATATGTTGCCTAAATCATACATTTTCATGAAGCATTGTATCCTCTTTTTTTGCATCCAGTTTTGATCACAGGACGGAGAAGAACATGCATTATCGCCGTTTTCTTCGAAATAATATGCATTTCGGTAATAAATTGTTAAAAAAATATAAAAAAATTAAATAGTCTGTCATTTTCTTTTTTCCACAAATAACAGTATATTTATAAAGGACATGAACTTGATTACAATCTATGGCATATTTAATATCCCGTTTATTACCGTTATAATTTTTCTTGGCAATATGGCCGGGTCAACTGATATTAAAGAATAAATGCAAAAAGGTAGATATTCAAAATTGATTGACATCCCTTAATACACCTTGACGCCGCAGAATATAAACAAAATTAAATTTTACTGAAAAGCACGAATGCATTTGACAGATGTAATATTTGGAACTGGTTCGGCAATGATATAGCATTACCATAAATTTTAAACCAAATTAAATTAGATGTGTTATCAAAATATTTTGCTAATAAAAAAGCAAACGGACAAATTTACAAAATTAAAAAAAAGAAATAATTTTATTTTGTAAATATATTTTATTTTCAGGAAGATGGTCTTATTAAATTTATTTTTGGGACAGTAACGAGAAAGTTTTTTTTTTTTTTTCCTTTTTCAAAATCATTTTTACATGAAATTGTTTAAAAAGGTCAGTGTGTCCTTACGACAAACGGCTCAGGAATGCCACCATTTTTTGTCTGTATTATTTTTCAGCACTTTAAAGATAAACTCAGCACGTATTTAACTTTCTGAATTAACTTGTGATTTCTGTCGCATAACATCAGTAGAAATTTGTTTGAGGTTACAACAATCAGTTTTCCGAATTATTTAGCCTACTGACGTCCAGATTCTAACATTTATTAATAATAGTATTTATTAGTTTGATCTACATACAATCAAAGAGAGAAATACGCTAACATATTTTAAATAAAATATTTGCTGTATAGAAAATATAACGGGAAATAATCCAGGATTCTTCCAAAGTCAATCGATTATCCCTTCAAAAGCCAACACAGTAAAAACTATTTCCGTTTTAATGATGAAATCGTAGATATATTAACCTTTATCTTCCATAGTGTTAATCTGAGATTTAGCGAAAACAATAGGTTATGCAGTTCATGAAATACCTATCATTGTTTTTACCTGTATACTTTCATTATTCATATCCACATGAGTGGGAAAGTATTGCAGACAGACAGAAAGATGGTAAAATCTGAAAAATTCAGATGCTGAAGGAATGTAAAATAGATAAACAAACAGACGGATAGACAGACATAAGAGAAAAAAACAGTGGTTAGCTAATATTCATTTCATGGTATTTACAAACATTCTCTGTTTTTTTCATTTCTTTCTATTTATCTTTATTTATTTATTTATTTATTTACGTCCTGTAATAGAAAATAAATATATAATATCACACCCACACGCGCGCGCACACCCACACGAACACACATATGCAGTTTTGTTCACGTTTATAGTTAATTTCTAAAGCCAGACAAGTCTATTAAAAAAAAAAAATAAGAAGAAAAATTAGCAGAAGGTAATATTTTAGTTATACCTTCTCATAGAAGACTTATATTTCTTACATCAACCGATACACCATAAATGTTTACAGTTTTGCTGAATAAAAAAGGACGAAATGCAAACAGATCGCTACTAGCACTCTACTACTTGTGTGTATTAAAAAAATAAATAAATAAATAATAATAATAATAATAATAATAATAATAACCCCCCCAAAAAACACATGCTTGGTTACGACATAAACGACAGTGTTAACAACAGTCGCAGACATCAACACCTTCGAGATCATGAATATTTCGTCAACGATAACGGTGCCTACTGGGCATATACCGGTAGCGTCTTAGGCCTAACCACTGGGAACAACTGTAAACATTACTTCGTTACCGATTTCGAAAGAATCTAGACTTGTTACCTGTATTAAATTTGATTAATATTATATATTTTGTTTTTAAAATTCACTTTTTAAAAGTTATATCCTAGAATATTGTCAGATAATCTCTTTGATTTTATATATTTTTCAATTTATAACCTGATAAGATATTCCCTGAAGTGAAAACATTTTCATTTTTATCAAATAATTTAAAAAAAAAAAAAAAAAAAATTGATTGCTTATGCATTTGCGTTCCATTATATTCTTTCCACTGAGTCATTCATATTTTATCTTACTGTTCTTTTATCGTTGGTGTTTTTTCGGCGGTGTAAGAACTGGTGTTGATACGACATCACTTCTACGCGAGAGTGTTCATTTAATCTTGGCTCAAGAATTTGTCTTCACTCTTTATCCAGAGTCTGGATTTTTTCAACATAGTCAGCGAACTTGTCCTCTGTAAGGTCAGCAAACTACAGGATGACCTACTTGATTTATCGCCATATAAACATTATTATTATTATGTAAATATCAATTTTATGTATTATTATAGTGTTATAATGTTTATTTTTTGCATACTGCCAATGCCTATCTATTCTTCAGATAGTTCTGCAATAAACTAGCTGAAATAATAAACTATGGCCGCGTCAATTATTTGAAAAAAAATGAATTTGTCTTTGTCTTTTAATTTCATTCTCAACAAAGAAAATCTACCATAAATTGGATGGGATTGGCATCTCATGTATTAAACTACTCCGTAGAGTAATGAAGAATTAACCAAATGAAACAATAACAACATGAACACTACGATGATGATGACGATGATGAAGAACAATGCAATGATATGAATGAATGAGGCTGGTGTAGCAGCAGCTCCATGGCACTCTCCTCGGGAACTTCAGTTAGAGTGTTTTGGTGTGGAGGAGTGTTTTGAGGCTCGTATACCGGGTCCGGATCTGGTACTTAGAGCAATTTTACTCTTAGGACAATTTGCCTTGCCCGATCTCAAGATTACCGCGAGTTCTACCGATCGTGACAATTCGCAGCGTAGTCTTAAGGTGCATCCGAAAATCGCGCGTAACAGTATGCTTTGATTCTTAATTTAATGTAATTATTATTATAATGGTGAAATACAAAACGGAGTTAGCTCAGTGCAAACGTGACAGAGAGGATCAGTTATTATGAATGTGCCTTTTGGGACGTTTCCAGTTACAACTATGTTACATAATTAGTTTATTAAAGACTACAGGAAGCCATTTCCACCTCTAAATAACAAAAATCTGTATTTTACATCTTCATTAAACAAAAAAAAAAAAACTAGTAATAATAATAATAATAAACAGATGGGAAAACAACATTTATTTGGCATCTAATTTACATTTATAATAAAATGCATTGATATACAGTTAAACAAATATTTCATTCATTCGTTCATCAGTTATGGAAATCAATAGCTACCTCAGTGTGTAAGAATGCTTTTTCACACAGAACATGCCTAAAGTATCTTGTATCGATTCACAGAAACAAACGGATGTTGATGGCAATTACCGTTAGTCTCCAAATCGGAAAGGTGAGATCAAATATTCTTACAAATTACTTCCTAGCAATTATAATTTTTTTGCGAAAGTACTAAAATAACTTGCATGTATTATTAATAACTGAAGAAAAAGTGTAACAAACAGAACAGGACATATTTCACAAACACACAAAGTACAGAAACATTTTTTTACTTACTGCGATATATTATTCTAATGCTTCTCTGATAACTAAGTTCCTGGATAATCTTTCGTGTCTTGTGTTTTGTGTATGCCATTTTTATTTTTATACAACCCAACGTGGAATCTCTTCCGTTTATTCACAGAGGCTGGCCAATCAGAACCCACAACATCGCGTCACCCATTTGTTATGAATGAAATAGTATGTGATGGATGTTCTGGAAATCCAATAAGCAATTCCTTCAACCTCCTGCAATTAAGAAAACTTCCTGTGTTTAAGGTTTATCGCAAGATATTAATGTAAGCTTTATTTACATTACTGAACACCAGTTATAATTACAAATATGATAAAGTTATAAACGATGCCTCGGTGTGCCAATGGGACAGTGCAACAGTGGCGATTGTCCCGAATCATTTGGGCACGGCTGTTGTACTGCCGATCGGGGAATATGGCGGGGAACGACACACATGTGTTTACATACGTGGCCACGCACACACGCACACACCCACACCCACACGCACACCCACATGTGTATCTATGTATGTATTATATATATGTATGTATGTAAACGTATATACGCATGCATAAAGTGTTTTGCTTTAATAAAGACAAACATTAATATGGAGGCGGGATAAATAATTATGTTTACACCCACACTAATTTGTGATAAAATTACATATAATGAACTTACTATTTCATTTTGTTTCATTCATATAAAAAATTTATTGCTTAAATTATCACGCCTGAGTAAACCTCGCACGAAAAAACATCAGCTTGTGCACTTGTGCATTCTGAAGTAAAGTTACAACATTCAAAGGTGTTAAGAAATATACTCAGATTTCTGCTTAGACAAAGGAACAAAAGAAAACTGAGGTATGGTTTAGAAAAAAAAAAAGTCTTCCCGTTACCTGGAACTGAAGCCAAACTGTCATAATGAAAATTACTTGAATTTTTTTACGGTTCTTTTTTCACTTCTCTTTTTTCAGCTTTTGATTATTCATGGACAAATTTTCTCCTAATAGTAGCCCACGTAGGCCCGGCGGATTTCCACTCTCGCTTATTATTATCAATATAAATCAGACGCCTAATTAAGCATTACGAAACATACTGCAAGATCGTTAATCAATTTTTCATTCACTCGTGTGCTCTGCTTTGGAAGGGCGGCATAACGTGGTAAATAAATTGCTATTGATCATATAGAATTTGAAAAGTATGTTTAGTGACACTTCAAGACATTTGAACAATTGTAATTGCTAAATATCAGATTTATAAAAATGTAAGCCATTCAAATATTTTATTATTAATATTGTTATTATTATTATTATTATTATTATTATTATTATTATTATTATTATTATTATTATTATTATTATTATTGCATTTTGTATTTATGATATAAGTAATGAAACATGGCTCGGCTATTCTGTTGGTTATTCATATTAATTAAGAAAACAGGATTTTAAAGAAATATACCTTCCCATGGAGAATAAAATATGTATCATCACTTGTTGTTAGCACGTCACGAAACTGGCAGGAATGCGCCAAAATATTAGTAAAATTCATTCTGATCAGCATTAGTAAAATAATCAAGTGCATTATCTAACAGTTAATATCAATAATCTTTTTGAAGAAGCGTCTGAATTTAACGAACTATACAGTTGAGATGATTTCCGGGTCTTTGATATTTTTATATAGGTTATACAGTTACTAATAATTTCACGGTAAAGAGTAAAATTCATAAATGTAATATACATCTGTAAACATCGTGCATTATCCGATACACTGATAGATTTTAAGTTTATTAATTATTAGAATTATCACCAAACCAAGAATAAAAAAAGAAATGAAAAGCAAAAACGAAACAAACCCAGAAAACAAAGAAAAGTGAAAAAAAATGGAAGCTCGTAACAGAGGGAGAGAGAGAAAACATATGCCAAGAAACCCTTTTAAGTATCACTATTACGTACAAAAATTAAGGTAATTCCAACGATAAAGCAACATTAACGGAAAATCATCAGTAAACGCGTTTTTACATATTTCACTTATTATTGCTAAATGTTTTCAAAAATAAACTGCTTGGATCCCACGGCTATTTGTTCGGTCACTGAGCCGCAAATTATCTTAGATGTTCATATTTAATATTAACTAACATGACACTGTTATAGATTAAATGATGTTGAAAAAATCCTGGGCGTCACGTTTGTTGCCTGAATAGAACAGCTAGGCACGATAATATGATGTTAGTTGCAAGATTTGTTTTTGAAAAGGTCACTTCATGATATTTATTATGCCTGTCAATAAAATTTTTTAAAAAGACAACAACAAAAAAAAAAAAAAAAATAAATAACGAACAAAAACAAACAAACAAACAAAACAAAAACAAACAGAAAAGAAACAAAGAAAACAGAAAAAGAAGTGAATTCTAAAAAAATCTGTAGAAGCTGTAACGAGACAGTTTTCACCTTAGCTTCTTTTATACAGCTTATTCTCTCTCATTCTCCAGCTTGTACAGTTATTATTATTTGTTAATAAAAGAAAAACAAATATAAATCATCTTACACGTACATTTTTAAATGTTTTGTTTATATATCCTCTGTATAATATACTCTTGTTAAATATGTATTGTAACATAATTATTTAGTATGCTTATTCCATTCGTCACCATGTACGGGTGGATATATGCTTTGATGTGCTATGCTGTGATATGCTGTGCTGTGCTGTGCTGTGATATGTTGTGCTGTGCTGAGCTGTGTTGTGCTGTGTGATATGTTGTGCTGTGCTGAGCTGTGTTGTGCTGTGCTGTGCTGTGATATGATGTGCTGTGTTGTGCTGTGTGATATGTTGTGCTGTGCTGAGCTGTGTTGTGCTGTGATATGATGTGCTGTGTTGTGCTGTGTGATATGTTGTGCTGTGCTGAGCTGTGTTGTGCTGTGTAATATGTTGTGCTGTGCTGTGCTGTGATATGTTGTGCTGTGCTGTGCTGTGATATGTTGTGCTGTGCTGAGCTGTGCTGTGCTGTGCTGTGTGATATGTTGTGCTGTGATATTTTGTGCTGTGCTGTGTTGTGATATGATGTGCTGTGCTGTGATATGTTGAGCTGTGCTGTGTTGTGCTATGCTGTGTGATATGTTGTGCTGTGCTGTGTTGTGATACGATGTGCTGTGCTGTGCTGTGATATGATGTGCTGTGCTGTGTGATATGTTGTGCTGTGCTGAGCTGTGTTGTGCTGTGTAATATGTTGTGCTGTGCTGTTCTGTGATATGTTGTGCTGTGCTGAGCTGTGCTGTGCTGTGTGATATGTTGTGCTGTGCTGTGCTGTGTGATATGTTGTGCTGTGATATTTTGTGCTGTGCTATGTTGTGATATGATGTGCTGTGCTGTGATATGTTGATATGTTGAGCTGTGCTGTGTTGTGTTATGCTGTGTGATGATGTGATGTGTTGTGCTGTGCTGTGTTGTGATACGATGTGCTGTGCTGTGCTGTGATATGATGTGCTGTGCTGTGCTGTGTGATATGTTGTGCTGTGCTGAGCTGTGTTGTGCTGTGTAATATGTTGTGCTGTGCTGTTCTGTGATATGATGTGCTGTGCTGTGTTGTGATATGATGTGCTGTGCTGTGCTGTGCTGTGATATGATGTGCTGTGCTGTGTGATATGTTGTGCTGTGCAAAGCTGTGCTGTGCTGTGTAATATGTTGTGCTGTGCTGTGCTGTGATATGATGTGCTGTGCTGTGCTGTGTGATATGTTGTGCTGTGATATTTTGTGCTGTGCTGTGTTGTGATATGATGTGCTGTCTGTGATATGTTGTGCTGTGCTGTGATATGATGTGCTGTGCTGTGCTGTGTGATATGTTGTGCTGTGATATTTTGTGCTGTGCTGTGTTGTGATATGATGTGCTGTGCTATGCTGTGTTGTGATATGATGTGCTGTGCTGTGCTGTGCTGTGCTGTGATATGTTGTTATTTTTTCCCCTAAACCATATTTCATTAAAACTTAAATAGTTCTAACGCAACACTAACAATGGGGTATATTTCCAAGTAGTTTTTTCTCCTTGAAATAACAGTAGCCAAACTAAAGTTCAAAGCCTTTTTATCTATGTAAATGGTAATGCACTGTACATATATTCGTAATTTCATTACAGACCGATCAGTTTAAATTTAGATAAGATGATTTATTTAAAAATCACTGTCAACCATGAAGAAAGGTATTCCTATTACTTTTCACTGCATACATATTTTATTGCGGGTTCTGTCTTTAAATATAATGTATAGCTTCATAATCGTTACAGCGAATGTTTGGCATTTCAAGATAAATCCATAAAATTAAGTCGAAAATGAGAAAGAATTTTTAAACAATCTGTACATAAACAGTTGAAGTAATATGATATCTTGAATATTTTGTAGTGCACCGTCAGTCATGGCTCGGGTTTATCAGGAGTCTTGGTATGTGTTATCCTGTTTAAAGAGCGGTTACCATTTTAATATGATTATTATAACTAATAAACAATGCCACAACAAACCAAAATCCCACAAACCCGCAACCGTGTATATGACGTCTAACTGTTGCTAATAAAATCTGTTTAGGTCAACAAAAGGAATATTCACCTATTTACAGACGGACAGATAGATGGATGGATGGATGGATGGATGGATAGAAACATTCATAGATGAGAGAGAGAGAGAGAGAGAGAGAGAGAGAGAGAGAGAGAGAGAGAGAGAGAGAGAGAGAGAGAGAGAGAGATTAATTGCTATAAGATGTATTTATTTGCTAGAACAAATCGTGCCAAAGATAACTTTAGACATCTACTGGATCCAAGCACACTACCTTGGGAACCTTAATGCAGGGCATAGTGAGTAGGTTATTGGGTCAGCAAAAGAAAAAAGTCCGCCCTCGGTGCCTTCTACAGCGATACGAGCCGAGTGAGATTGCTATTAATTAAATAAACTACTTATTATATGTTTTTTCAACTTTAAACCATTTCTTACTGATATATCACGAACTTTTTTCTTCCTTTTTAATCAATTTACAGCCGATATCAAAGCTGTAGTTTATAATTCGATCGCCTGTTGGAACAACGCTAGAGTGAGTACAACAATTCGCGGCGAATGTTGCTGCAATATAGATTCCGATAAATGAATTATTAACATCGTGCTGGGGATATATATGGAACTTCTATAAATATTTACCCATAGTGTAGGCGGCGGTAAGGACAAATATGAATTCCCGGGCGATCCAAGCTCGCGATTCATTCACGCCTATTTTACATTACTGTATAATTATCATACTGTACCAATAGTGCCAGAAAGCGTGATGTGACGTCAGTATGCTCTAGTTTCTTTTTAGTTTCTACAGTCTTTTTTTTTTTTTTTTTTTTTAAATTGAAGTATATTTGAAAAGTGCGTTATTAAAATGTCAAAGTGTATTTAATTATACCATTTTATTAAATGATTTCTTTTTTAAAATGAATGAATGGATAAATAAATAAATGATTACATTGTGGGCTCATTTGATCGGAATAAAATTATTTTATACATACCAGTATTTATTTATTATGTAAATGAAATATATTACACCGACACTAAAAAGAAGAAGGCGTTTATTGATAATAAAATGAAGTAAAAACAATGTTTTGAAAAAACTTGCAACATATGACGTAAAACAAACAAACAAACAAACAAAAAATAAAATAATAATGTTATATATATATATATATATATAAGATATACTGAAAGAAACAGTAAGACGTAAATGAGATAATTCTTACACGACTGAAACATATTTACATGCAATCAGTTAAAATATAAGTCATCATTGTTTTTAATTATAATTATTTTTGTTCAGTAAAAAAAAAAAAAATTACATCATACTCTTGTGAAACAAGCAAATGCGCATTTTAAATATATCTAATATTTCCAGTAAAGGATATCACTTTAAAAATCCATTTCATTTTCATGACAGTTTGAATCTAACACTCAAACACTTTCAGTTTAAATGTACCTCCAAGTTATTATTTTACTGGTTTAGATGACTTATCTTCGGTAGCAAATTGGCTTCCCTCTGTGCAATAACATTACGACTACAGGAAAATAGCGGTGTCCAAGTATTTTTTAACTGTCCTCTTTTGTTTTTATAATTCATTACTGATTAAGATTGGTCGTCAGGAAACATAAATATAACATGGAAATATACATTATATGTTTAGGCCTTCGATTCTTCGTATTAAGACACATTTTAAGAGCGTGTTTCAACGAAGATTTCTAACTCTGTATTTATATGTCTATTTTCACTGTGAATTATAGTTTCGGTATTCCTTAAATTTTATTGAAATAATATTTTCACAAGTTAAAAAAAATTTAAAAAAAAAAAAAAAAAAATTAATTAATTAATAAACTAACAAGAACAAAATAGATAATTACCTATCAGTAATAAAATAAATAACTAAAAAAAAATAATAATAATAAAAATAAATATTTAATTACTTGATGATTTTTCTGTAGCTGATTGTTATCTTTTTCTAAAAACTTGAGATCTGGTCTAAAAGAATTGTAAAATTAATGCCAATGGGGTTGGTGTTTTTTGGTTGTCTTTTTTTTTTTTTTTTTTTTTTTTCCTCAGTGCCGTAATATGCATTTTTATCCATGATTTTGTATGTTTGTATAACTAGAACAAATCGTGCCAAAGATAACTTTAGACATCTATTGGATCCAAGCACACTACCTTGGGAACCTTAATGCAGGGCATAGTGAGTAGGTTATTGGGTCAGCAAAAGAAAAAAGTCCGCCCTCGGTGCCTTCTACAGCGATACGAGCCGAGTGAGATTGCTATTAATTAAATAAACTACTTATTATATGTTTTTTCAACTTTAAACCATTTCTTACTGATATATCACGAACTTTTTTCTTCCTTTTTAATTAACTGGCTGCCAATATCAACCTCGTTTTGATCAACAAGTGTTTACTAAAATTGTGCGAAAAAAAATATACTGTGGGAGAGACTCTCCTCAGACAGCTGTGTTTGTAGATCTTAATAACGCTGACACTGCTTTATTAAGATGAAAATGTTGTTCAAGTTCGAGCCAATAGTTTCGTAATCTAAAAATATTTCTCACTCTCGTCAACAGCATCACCTTATTTCGGTCAATGTTTTTTTTTTTTTTTTTTTTTTTCTTTCATTATTATGTTGAGAGTAACCATTTTCCTTACCAGTTATATAGTTATTATTATTTCAAGCAATTGCTTTAATGGGTCACTTTCGGGCACTAATAATACAACGTCTTCTGCATACATCAACAAAGAAACACAGACATCATCTAATATTGGAGTAACATCCATTATTAATTTCATAGGCCAGGTCACTCATAGGATATCTCGAAATTATAAGTTAAAAAATAATTAAGATTTCACCAGTTTGTTTTCCTGCCATTATTTTAGTTCTTAAAGTCTGCCACACTATCGATTCTAACTCCACCAGTATTTCATTCCTCGAAGTTGTTTCCTTTACTGACCAGCGTGAAAGCATTCAACCATAATTTCACTTTTTATAACTTATACATTTTTATTTAATGTTTCCGAAAATAGCGCGAAAAAAATGGAAAATGTGCGGCATGTTGCCAAAGAATTTCTATAATGTTTATTTTTGTTAATTTACACTTTTCATAAAGCTGTAGAAAAGCTCTTAACGGCGAATGACACCTACTGATGAAACACATTTACTCTTGCTGATGCCAGTTTTGTCAGAGTAAATTTGCTCGTTTTGTGTTTGAAAAGTTGTATCTCTCCACCCGCAAAGTTAAAAAATAGTTTTAAAAACAAATTATAAAAAATATTAAAAAGTTAAAGTGTCAGGAAAAGACTCAAGAGTATCTGGTTAATGCCTAATAAATCTGACCGAGACTTGAACTTTGCAACAGAATTGAAGTGAGTTACATGAATCAAAGTGTATAGTGCACTAAGTAGACAGATCATAAGATCGCTTACCTTTTACTGATAACAGACTGATATAATTACTTCACGTCATCGCCGATTGGTGTACAACGCGAATTTATCACGTTTCAAAATATTGCATTATTCGTACATTTCTATACAGAGTCGGAGTTGCATAATGATTAGAGAGGACTTGACTAACAAGTGATTGTATGCTGGATCGATCCTCTGTAGTGGACTTACGACATTTAAATATCCAGATATCTGATCCAACGTCCTTGGGAAATTAATTAAGATTAGATGATCATGACGACATTATTGAAACTGATAAAAAAAATAATAAAAAATGCATAAGATAAATGACTTGGTTTTGACATTTGTTTTGGTTGTATTGTTGGTTTGGGCTGGGATCTGATTTTGTGTTTACTTAGAGTATAAGTGAGGTTAGCGTTCCGTGAGGACTGAGGTTCAGTTTGGGAAATGTTTGGCTTTGTGTCTGTTGTTTGAGATGACTGGGGTGCAGGCGTATTAAGGGTTAGACTTTTTGACAGCACTGGACATCTTTGTTGCTAATACGAGTATTTTGCAGAGCAAGTAAACTTTTGTATAACTGATTTATATTTAAAATACAAGCTGTCACTTACACTACTACCATTACTACTACTACTATTACTACTACAAATGTTACAACTACTGCTGTTACTACTACTGCTGCTGCTGTGACTACTACTACTATTATTATTACTACTATAAGAAAGTGGTGATAATAATATTTTCGTAGTAATAGGACTAGCTGCGCGTTTCATTTCTATCTTTATTATTTATTTATTTTTCTTTTCTTTCTTTTTCTAAATAAGAAAAAACATACAAAACAAAAAACAACTCAATAAGTAAAACATGAGTGGGCAGATATAATAAAGTGGGAAGAACCGCAAGTGAAAATCCCAGTGGACTCTGCTTTTCGATACGTTAACTTTGATTTTGATAGGAAGATGGAGTTCACTGACCATTACACTTCTTTATGTTACATTGTTAGATCTCACTGTTACTGCATTTTTTCTTATCTCACACACACACACACACACAGAGAGAGAGAGAGAGAGAGAGAGAGAGAGAGAGAGAGAGAGAGAGAGAGAGAGAGAGAGAGATTTCCATTTTTCTTTGTAAGGTCCTCTCTGACTGTTTGAATCGTATTTGGCAGACACGTTAAATAATTAAAAGGGTAAGATATAAACTCGGGTTGTTGCGTCAACCACAGATTCAGTGACTTAGCGACAGTTTGGAAATATAAAGACTTTCTCCTGGGACGGGGTAGCACATTGCATTACCCCTCACATCAAGAACGTATCTGTTTGCCAAGAATAACTCACTTTATTATTCCCAAGTCGTCACAAATTGCTTCCGCGTTGCTATACTAATTGAAAATACTGAGTCCAAACGTCAAAAGCAGAGGTCTGTCGTAGAAACAATAATGGGAAATAGAACTGTTTTATTTGAAGATAATAGTTTTATTTGTTTATTTATTTGTTTGTTTGTTTGACAGTTTGTTTGTTTGTTTGTTTGCATATACTCTTATGTTGCTAAAACATTTTTATTGGTGTTTTCTTTTGCCTATATTAATTTGTTGTCTATGTGGGTTTTTTCGTTTTTACTATATTTCTTTACTTATTTACTTCTTTTATTTTTTTTATTTTTTATTTTTTTATTATTTATTTATATTTAATTATTTTTTAATCAAAACAGTATTGATATAATACAGATTTTTCACAACGTACAATTTTAGTACTCTATTTCATTCTTTCATTCGAAAAGATTATTATTACTTTTTAATTATTTGAGTAAAACAGGAAAAGTTTTTACAATTAGATAGAATTAAGTAAATAGATTCCATAAAACAAAACAAAATAAAATACATTTATTAATTAATTAACAATTTCTAGAACTATTATATCAGCGTGTATTTTCTTTCTGTGGTGAGTCTGTTTTTAATGGGAAAGGTATAGTAGTGAATCAGACCATATGCAAATACATTTTGTTTTACATGTTCCTAATGCAAAGGTCATTTACCCATTATGGTAAAAAAAATATATATCTTGCTCAATTTCTACACATTCGAAAATAGGTTTGCAACCTTTTGGAATTTACTCAAAACAAACCAAAAAAAAAAAACAACAACAAAAAAACCCAAACAAAAACGCGTTAATCTTTGAATATTTATTTTTAGAATCGAGTTAGGAAATGAATAAAAAAAAAAAATTTAAAGGGAGAGAGAAAAAAGTTTATTTTTGCAATAAATGTTTCACATAACATTCCATTAAATTTTAATGTTTTTGATTTTCGTTTTCTTTTTCAACCCCTTTTGTCGTTTTTTATTGGTTTCTTTTTCTATTTGTAATAACAGGGAGTCAAGGAATTGTCACTTTAGCACATTTAAATGTCAATACAATCAAGTACGATATAATCTTGAACAGATAAAAAAGAATTAAATATATATATACCCCCCACTGAAACTTCAAACTGATTGTTAATAGAACTCACAGTTAAATCTTTTCATTTTCTTCAAAACCAAAAAAAAAAAAAAAAAAAATTACAATTAAAAAAAATTTAAAAATTAAAAGATAAAAAATAAAAATAAAATAATGACATTTTGCCCTTATTACTTTCAAAATATCAAAACTTGTGAATTTTTTTCTGTTTAAATGTGCATTAAAAGCCATTCACAGTAGTAACTGTTCAAAAATGAAAAGTGACGAATGATGTGAGAAAAACGAAAATGAACGAGTCCATTTTGCAGATTCATAATTCGGTTCTTCCAAAATGTTTACGGTTTCATTCAAGTTACTGTTCTCACTTTTCTTGCATTACTTATTCTGTTAAAACTACTACGTACTTTTGAGACATATACAAAAATAAATAAACCAGTATCTCTCTCTCTCTCTCTCTCTCTCTTTCTCTCACAAATACACACACCCACATACATACACACAAACACACTCACACACAGACACACACACACAAACACACACACACCCGCACACACAGATACACACACTCAAACACACACACACTCACATACAGTCACACAAACACACACACACACACAGATACACATGCCCAAAAACATAAGCACACTCCGTATTTCTCAAATCAGTTTCCTTCAAATTTAACGTTTCAAACAAAAACAAATTATAAAGGGTTAATTGTCAGCATTTCATACGCCGATCTCTTAGTAAGATGTTATAGACGCGCACGCGCACTTACACACACATGCAAACATGTTCGCACGCATGCATATTTTTCTCAGTTTTTTTATTGACTATATGAATAACTTTGACCACAATTTTCAGTTTATAATATAGGTCATAATAATATAAATTACTGGCGATCAGATAAGGTGTGAAGTGTTATCATGTATTTATTTCTTTATAATATACACACCATTGTTAAGTTTTACAGTAATTACACAGGTGTTAACTACCTTACCTACATTATTTTGCATCATCATCACGGTATGTTAGATCATTTATATCATAAATTTTAGATTAACAGTGACTGCTAATCTTCCTCATTTTGTTACCAATTTATCGATTTATTCAATTAAATTCTATTTTCTGATGTCCCTACATACACACATACACGTTTATTTTGTTTTGAATAATAAAACTCATTTTATAATTATTACATTTTTGCCTAATAAATCCAATCCGGATTATAAATATCAGATGTCTTCTTTAGAATGTCAGAAGAAAGAAATTCATGTCTATATCACTGATATATCTTTTGTCAAATTACTGAAATACCTTTCTTAATTATCGATCATATACGATATACTTTTCAAATTAATTTACACATGAAATAATTTTTTTTTTTCTAAATATCTACCATCCATACATTCAGATAAATTTTCTTATTACTCTACAGATCATTGCACCACTGTAAAGAATCAATTAACATTATGATCGCTGTGAATATTATAAAGAGAAATTAGAACAGGTCTTCATGATCAGACAAGAACAAAGGCTGCATAATTCAGTATAGGCTTGGTCATGGTAACGTAATAACATCTATTTTTACACAGCAGCAGTCAAGTTTTCGCGGGTAACTATGACATAGATGTGGCATCGAGGTCATCACGTTTTCGGTTTTCGTTACAGAACGCCCTAGGACAATGTTATTCCGGACACAAGTCTGTTTTCTGTAACAGTCCGTAAGTATTGGAGTCAAGGTTGAACCGATACAGTGTAGAAAGTAAATTTCCTTATAACCTGTCGTGCACAGAAAGAAGAAGAAAAATAATAATAATTACCGGTAAAGAAGATTTAAGAACCGAAGAGTTATTTATGATTATTGGACATAAGTTATATAAATCAATATGCTTTAGTCAGTGGGTCAGTGGGTTATTTATTATTTCTGTTTAGACTGCATAGTATGTATTCCATGTATAGTATGTATTAAACGTATACAACTAGAAGCAAAAATGTATCAAATATGTTTATAGACAACTACTGAAAAAGGAAGAGGTATGATCAAACATTCATTTATCATGCAAATAATAATAATAATAATAATAATAATAACAGAAAGATTTGCAATCAACGCCTGTGATCATTCTCTTTCTCTCTATTACACACATCCATTCGCACGTACGCACACACACAGACAGACACACAGCCACACACACACACACACACACACACACACACACACACAAGAACAAGGTTGTTATATAGGTAAAGTTTACATTCTCCTCATTACATCTGGTATACATTCTACAAATTATATTAATACGAAACAGTACGTATGTAAACAGATTAGAAAATTTCAGTGTAATTCGTGCCAACCTCTAAAATAAATAGTAATATCACATGCTAAATATATTCCACGTATTTCGATCAGTACTTTCTTCTTTTTACCTCCCCGTGCACATGTTGTTATTATGGAATAGGTATCTTATTGTGAAATAGATAGAATCAATAACAAAACAAGCCAGCAAAGAATGAGCCACTGTAAAATATATTAAAAATATTTTATTAGAAAAAGAACAGGTAGACTGTATGCATGCAACATGTATGAAATTTCAAATACAAATGTTAATCATTAAATATATATTCATCATAGATATATGATTCGATTTCATTATTTTACAAAATTAATGTTCAGTTTCATTTCTCTCTCTCTCTCTCTGTCATATACACATAGAGAGAGAGAGAGAGAGAGAGAGAGAGAGAGAGAGAGAGAGAGAGAGAGAGAGAGAGAGAGAGAGAGAGAGAGAGAGAGAGAGAGAGTTGTACATGTTTATTAATTCTGACCCGGTTGCAGTTTTTTATGAGTCAGTGATTAAATATGAAAAACATTCATATGGTAAGTTTCATGTTACTTTCAGTGACAATCAGAAAAAATAAAATAAGAACATCAGTTTACGTTTTTTTGAATTTTTCTAAATATTTGTATTAATAATGATCGTATGTATTGAACAAACATATTCTTTCTAAAATTCACGTTTTTTACAAACAGCATTCCGCGACTAACGATGAAATCACTTTCATTTGCATCAGTAGGAATTTACAAAAGCAATAATAATAGAGTGAAAAAGTAAGGTGGTGGGCCGCTGTCATAGTGGTTAATGTAACTTACAAGATGAAATGAGTTTCTTTGTGAGATTTAAACAAATAAATAAATGGGTAAAAAAAATAGAAAAAAATGTTAACAGTGATTCTTCTTCCTGGTGGAATCTTATTTGTTAGAGAAAGGCATGGTAACCAGTGACGTTGTAATCGTCAGCATTTCCATATCGTGTCCACGCTGTCGGTGATTTTTGCAGTAGTCGGGGTCCTCTTTTTCTGTTTTTCCTAGCTGATCACGTGATGCAAACGCTCGTGGAGTCTCGAACGCAATACTGTTGTATTGATCTTCATTGCTTCCCTTTTTTTTTTGAAGACGAAGATGTTTTTAATCGGATACGATTGTATCCTCCTGAATTACCTACACGTAATTTTCTGACTGCTTCAGAAGTTATCGTTATCTTCATCTACCTGTACTCTCGCTATTTTGTTTCTCTCTGTTCTGCTTCCTTTGGCAAATACGTATACTAGTTCGTAATGAAAGACAGTCGTGTTGTCTTTGACATGTTGTATTTTAGGCGTTGGTTCGTTTTTATCCAACATCGGTTTCTTTTTAACTATCGTCAGGCACTGTCACTAACTGACAAAGGGACGCAACTCCCATATCGTTAGTCAAACAGCTGTCATCACAGGAAAGGCCCAGATAACAGTGGCATCTTTAGCAAGAGTAAGGAGTGCATTTCCTACATATTACCAACAATTTTGTGAATAAGCATTAATTTTAGTTGACTAATTAAATTAATATATATATATATATATATATATATTATTTAACTTTAAGTAAGCGTTGACTGCATGTTTTATAATAGTAATAATATTAAGTTCAAATATTTAAAAAAGCAAAAGAACAAGAAATAAAATCTACTTAACAACTAGTAACGTGTTTAATGTCTTCTTTTTTAAAGTGTCTTAGTGGATATTCACTGTCGTAAACAGTCAACAGCTGTTTCATAACGTAAACGTCATCTACGTATCAATGTGTGTATTTAGGAAAACGTACACTGATTAAAATTATGTGGCCGAACATCAGACAACTCGAAGAGCAACAACTAATAAAACAAACAAATAATAAATAAATAAATAAATAAATAAATAAACAACAATGAACAAAACCTATTCAATCAAGTCATAGATACATTATTGTCAGACTAGTTGAATAATGAGAGAGAAAGTCCATTGTTTTTTTAATTAGCTGCTAGAAAGAGAAAAAAAATCATAAAGGTTACATAATTTTTAACTAGATTCCAAACCCTCTGAACTAAATCAGTCATCGACTTTATGTTTGGGTTTGTGTACGCGACAGTTTCTGTGTGTCTATCTGTATGTAATTATATAATTTTTGAAATTTTAAATAGATAGAGATGTAATTATCTGTTGCATAATAAAAAATATTTATTTATTTGAATTATGTTACAAAGTAAAAATGATTAAAACTAATCAGCAGCAACATTTTTTTTATCAAAAACGTCGCAGTTTTTGTGATGCATATGCAGAGGTTTGATGCAAACGTGTGATGAGTTAAAGTGAGAACTAACTAGCTGTTACGAGGTAACTCGTTACCTAATCTAGTAATAAAAAAATTAAAATTAAAATTAAAAATGAACACTATTTTAAGACTAGTATGTATTAATAATATTCAGACCTGATGGTATGCAAGATAAAAATTTAAAACATAAAAAGAATGTTTATATATGGTAACCGTTAAAAACTGAAAAATGTCTGCATTTAAAACAAATAATAAAATAATATAAGAACAAGAGCAACCACTGCAATGACCAAGATAGAACCGCCAACAAGAATTTTAACTGGAGGAGGTCTCTTGTCTTTCTCTCTGTTTGTTGTTCCTGTTGTTTTTGTTGGAAAATGAAAACATTTAATGAAAAAAAAAAATAAAATAAAAAATATAAAAAAAATAATAATAATAAATAAAATAAAATAAAATAAAACAAAATAAAGTTTAAAAACATATGATTAAAAAATAAAATGATTTTCTGGAATTTCTAAATTCAGTAGTACATAATTATTCAACATTTACCGATTTTTTTTTTTACTTTTTTCAAGATTATAAATTACATTGCTAAATATAGCAACGCAAATTTTCTTTGGCCATTATTGCTACTGTAATTGATGCTAGCCACACATGATGTGAAAATAAAAAGAAACATGCCTGTTTTTACTTTCATGCATTCATATTTGATTACAGAAATAGCTGGATATGAATTTTAATCCTTCGCTGAATATCTTGTCTGATTGTGATGCATTGAAAAAACAGAAACTTTTCTGACAGCATGTTTTAGTTATTTTAATATTATCAGCTTAACAAATTGGAACTTTTTCACACAATATTGTGCATGTAACAGTCAGTCCAACATTACAAACATTTTTCTTAAAAACGTAAGATGCATTGACAATTCTGATATATGGAGAGCTGTTATTGCATGCCAGTTTTTGAGAACATTCTGCATTTAATCTCAAATATGCTTTGGAAATTTTAAATTCTTCTCTAATCTAAATCTGTGTACAAATAATAATAATAACAACAAGTAGTAGTAGTAATAGTAGTAATAGTAGTTGTGGTGGTAGAAGAAGACACTGTCACTGGTACTGTATCTTCATTCTAATAATCTTTTCACAGCAGTAATGTGACAGATTATATGCCTACTCAGTTTATTTTTTGGAGCAAAACTACTACACCAAGTTTTGTAAAATAATCTAAAACTTACATCAAAAAAAGAGAATGGTTCCTCATTTTCACATTCAAGACATATTCCAAACAAATGTTTAACAATTTCTAATTCCACTTATAACATTAAGATAAAATTAGTGATCATAAAGGTAGTCTCAATGTAACATAATAATATATTTATTACATTATGTACGTCACAATAAACATAAAAAATAAAAAATAGATATACTTCACACCTACATATTTATATTAAGAAAAGAAAAGAAAAGAGAGCTGTATTTATGGATTTCTCTTCCTACTTCCTGGTAGTTTTAATACACACAAACCTGTAAAATGTCACATGAACCAAGATATTCACCTTTTCCACTAAGAGTTATAAACTAGCTGTACTAAAAAGAACATTTTCCTTAGTGTTTTTTCTTCAGGCTCCTGTTTAGATTATTGTTTGCTTTCCATTTGAACTGTGAATGAAATTATTTGCCTTTTATGATCAGTGTGTTTATTTGAACATAATAGATTTTGGACAGTCAGTTTTAGATGTTTTTTTCCATTATCTAGTTAGCTTATTTTGACAAAAGATAATAAAGAACACTTCAGCATAAAAAATACCTTGGCTTTTGCATGTGAGAATAATTATATTCATTGTTAAACTGTTTAAAATTCAGTTTTTCTAAATTTTTATCAAGTTACAGTATTAAAATCAAAAAGGATTTTAAAAAGAAAAAACAAAAAGAATGAAAAAGTTTATTTATATAAAATATGAAAGAGAGAAAGAAAAAAGATCTATCTTTGTATGTGTATTAAACATTAAAAAAAAGTTTAACTTAGTATTTCTGAAACTGTAAACTTCCTGGATTCAAAAGATTTTTTTAACAGTTTACCAGTTACAACCATTTAATGTAAATGATTACAGGGGATCTGAAAGAAAATCTAGTTATACCATTTTTTATTTAACTGGTCCCAAATAATATGTGTTGTCAGTCTACTATCTTCAATAGTTCAGTTTTAACAAAAAATCTATTTTGCAAAATAATCTGAAACAACAACAAACAAACAACAGTGTTTCAGTGTTTTAATAAATTAACAATGAAAAATATTTTCTTTTTAGTTATTCTTTGAATTAAAATCATTTGTTTGCATGCAACAATTCCTCATCCCTCATGATAAATATTTTATGCCACATATATATATATATATATATATATATATATATATACATACACATACATGTGTATAAAATAAACATGCTTATCTATTATATCTTAGTTATATACAGCAGAATACTAATATACACTTCCACTGATAGATTCTATCACATACAACTGAACTTCAGACAAACTAAACTATTTTAAAGTTTGTTACTTTTGTTTGTTTTGGGTGTTCTTATTATTAAATTTAAAAAAAAAAAAAAAAATTAGTATATAGACTAAAAATATCTAGTTATACTTTTCCAGTTGTTATAAAATAGCTATACATCCAGAACCTAAACTAAAGTGTATTTTGATAACTTAAATTTGATTAAACTCAAAACCTGTACAAAATTGTAATCAAAATACATTGTGAAAAATTTCTTTCACTGATACATTGTACCTACATTAACTGTACAAAATATGTGCTGTCCTGAAAGTTATTTTATTATTTCAAATAATTTTATATATTTAGTTAATATATAGAGTGATGTCAATTTTCCACATATTATTTTTGATCTTTTTCATAATCATTTGAAATATATTTCTTTTATCTGCTTACATTTCTATTCTTTCCTTTCAGCTTTCAATTTTATAATTTACGGTTGTACTAATATTGCTACTAATATTCCTGATATTTTGTCATATTTTTCAACATATTTCAATCAGCTATAAATTAAACATAAAAATAGAAGAAAAAATTAGCAACTTTTGAGTCATTTTTATATTTTATAAACTATTCTTTAATGTATTTGTGGCAAGAAAGTTCTGCTGGCAAGTGAAAATTAACATTAGAAACTCATTATCAAATAATAAAAGCAATATTTTACTGAATTTAAATTTTATGTGTCGATTTAATACTTCTAATTTTGTAAGTTATTATCAGTTATTATATTTAACATTTTGTTTTTATTTATTACAGATTGCATCAGTAAATAAAGAAAAAAGAACAAAAAAAGAAGAAAATAAAAGTAAGTAAATAAATAAATGAATTCTCTGTTGCACGTGCAAATGTTACAATACTGGCCCAAATTCATAAATAATTTCCAGCCATATTAATTTATAAAAATATAATAGTAATAACAAACGTACAAAATGCTCATACAAATATACAATATGTAGAAAACAATATTTAACTTTTTTCACACATAAAAATATATATTTCAAATTTTTATTTAAATCATACAAATTTAATTTCACCCTTCCACCATCCCATCAAACACATTGATACAACTTGTATCCAACAAAGCAGTGTTACACATTGTAGTCCACATCCACTCACAGAGTGACAGCATGTGCTGCTCATTTTAAGTACATTTAGTTAATAAAATAAAATGAAACACTTTATATACAGATTATCAAGGATATAAAAGAGGTGAAACAGAAACTTAAAAAATCAACATGCAGAAAAAATTAAACTAGTTTATATATAGCAGGTTAAATAATGGATAATAAAAGAAATATAATATTTAAATAAAAATAATAATAAAATTAAATTAAGAATTAAAATCAGTAATGTAGATTTTATAATTAAAACTACAATTCATTATTTACAGGTACAAATTTAGTTTTATTCTGTCAGTATCTGCTCCTGATTCCAGCAGAAGTGAATTATTTAAAAACTTTCTTTAAGTAAGAAGAAAAAAAATGTTTTCAATTCATTTGTCAGAAAACTAAATTTTTATCCTCTAGATCAGGGGTGTGAAATCTGCACTTTCAACAAGTGGGAAGTTGACTACTTCATGACTGTGACCACTGACAACTGATATGTGAAGAAATAATCAAAACACTGAAAGGGGGCAAAGCCAAACAGCATTTTGTTGACATGAGAACCAATACGTAATTAATCTTCACTGTATCATTCATTAACACACAGTGAACCACATCAAACAAATAATCATATATATTCAGAACAATGCCCTTTGACACTAACAGTTTCATGTTGTCCCTGAGGACAGTAGGTATCTGCCAAAGATATTTTATACGACAGCCCAGTCTGATGGCTATGTCAGGGACAGACAGCATGTCATGTACTGAATCTGTGACAAGAAATTTTGGTTTTCTATGATACTAACAATAGACAGTCTCCTTTGAATGATTTCAACTTTGTGGTGGTCCTGTCTGTTCTTGTTGATGTCCTAGCTTGCATAAACAGCCTAAATTCAATGATCAGTTTCAGCCATTCCATGAAATGAAAATGAAACTGTAACTGGTGTTGATCTGCTGGAGATACAGAAGTCAGTGGTGGCATACCCACCCTAATCTTCATGAGATGGCTTGAAATACCCTCGTTCTCTCCAGCAGTACATGCTTATGTCAGGCAGCATTCTCCAAAATGAAATACTTGAAAAGCAAATATCGACTATACTTGACAGATTGTAACTTGGAATCAAGTTTGCAACTGATGCTCTTGACTTTGCCCTTCAATTTTAAGAATTTTACAATGAATACACAAGACCATGCCAGTCATTGATAACTGTACAAGGTGAGTTTCAAAGTTGCTATTTAATAAAAGTAATAAATAATATTAGTAACTGTTTTATTTGGACTCTAATGAGAATCACAGAGGGATGAAATCAATTCTCATGGAAACATGTAAAAGCACTTGTTATTTTATTTATATGCAGCATTTTAAGTCACTGAGGTTCATTGTTAGAAAATTATGGAAAATCACACGTTACACTTTCAGAGTTTATGTAAAATTTGTGTGGCCATAGTGCCAGTAATGTTAAAGTGCTGTGGTGAAAACAGTCATAAAGTTTGCACACCCCTGGTTTAGATACTATAATAAAAAAATATGTGAAATGGAATTAACTTAAAAATGCAACTATTAAATGAAAAATAAAATAAAAATAGTAAAATGTTATTAATATTAGCTATTACATGGTGATCATAATACATGTATGTAAAATGTATTTCAGTATACTTGTTAGAAATCTAAATAATAATTTTAAAAATATATTAAAAAAAAAAAAAAAATTAAGACAGTGCATGTCAAAATACCAATACATTATATGAACTGTAACTCCAATTGATTATATTCACTGGTTTAAATGATGAAATTATATTTTAGATAGTTTTCACAGGCACACTGTCACAGCAACCAGCTTAAAATAGATAACTATGGTTGATATTGTGCTGATAACATACAAAACATTATTGACTAGTAACATCACAAACCATTACATCTAACTTCACAGTGGTATGTCATTCAAATATGAATGAATTTCAAATAAATAAGTTTATTTATCTCAAATATTTCTTTGAAATAACATTTACCGTGAGTATCTCAGTGTTTTCATTTAAGATTCCTTTATTTACTGTTTACAAAAATATTAACAATGAAACAAACAATACTGTTAATAAAATTCAAACCATCATAGATGGAATGATGCAGAACTACAGATTTACATTTTCCAATTACACACAATACATTTACAGATTATAACTAACACATTTAACTTCAATCCAGAAAACACACATTCAGTAAAAATTTCTATTTGTCAGAAAGTATTATTTTTATGCTCTATATAAACATAATAAAAAATTAATGAAATGGAGTGAATGAAAAATAAAAGAAAACAAAACAATATCAAAAAAGAAAAAGGTTGTTAATATATATTATTGTACATGTATAAGTACTGAATGACAAAAGACAATTAAAATTAAATAAAATTTCATCTTTTTAAACTCAAGATACTGGCCAAAATATATCAAAATATCAACACTCATTTTACAAATAAATGATGTTTTTATACACACAAACAAACACATTTTTTTTTTATGACTTAAAATAAAAAATAAATAAAACGTAAAAGAGCAAAAAAAGAAAACCAAACATACTTTGAGTTCTATTTTATCCCAGTTGAATGTGTATATATTTAAAATTGTTTAAGCTTGACAATACTTGAAAATTAATTATAGTGTTTTGTTTTTAACTAATAGACATTTTCTAATTTCCTTTTTAAAAATGTTTTTGCAGAATATAAATAATTATGCAAATGACCAGCAAATGCATAGGTAACATTTTATTTAATAATTAAAAACCCATATCATATATGACTACTAAAAGAACAACAAGAACTTGTTCACATTAAATGTGCTTTATCACAGGCATTCTGAATTAAGGAATGACATCATTATATATATATATATATATATATATATATATATATATCTATATCTATATATATATATATGTATATATGTATATATATATAAAATAATAATAAAAAATAAACATCACATTTTGTGTCCAGAGAAAAGCTACTAAATTTTACCTTTAGACTAATTAAAAACAGAGTAACAATAATGCCATGTTTCTTGCATTTGACAGACAGTTATATCTGAGTTTTTAAATTGTTTTCAGCTTTTCAAGAGCAAAATAAGTATGTTTGCAACTGGGGATACATTCAGGATTTGTTATTATCTCAGAACATCTTTAACACAAACTCATAACACCATCATGTGCTTGGGTTAAATTCTTAAAATAACATAACATTTTTTTTTACTTTTGTTATGTCTAACTGTTCTGAATTTCAGATAGAACAATCTTATCAAATGGATAAGATGAATATAATTGTCATCAAAAGTGTAACTGCTTATCGAAAAATCTGATATACAGTATTTGAGTTGAAATAATAGTTTTTGGTTTTTTTAAATCATAGGATACAAAATCTGAACTAACAAGGAAGGTGTAAGGGAGATAATTTTAGTGAAGTAAAGAAACCATCTACATTCAAACTGATACACTTTACTAATGTAAAACAAAAAGTAACAATGAAATTTTAGTTTGTGCGAGAAAACAAAATTCATTTATTGATGTGCTATTAGCATTTTTCTAAACAGATAAATTCCATAGCTTTGTTATAAAACTAAGTTTTACTTCTCTCAGTCTGTGCATAGTTCTCTTATACATATATACAAACAATAAAAAAAAATTGAAGCATAATAATATTGTTAATGTTTTTAAATAAATTTGTTTCTGAAAACATTTGTAGCAACCTGGATATAATATAAACAATAAATAAATTATTTCACAATAATATAACATTAATATAATTAAAATTATTTAACTGTTAAAACAGGGTATACTTTATAAAAAAATTTAAATATCCATCTGTATAATCCTACCATAAACTAAACTTTACGTATTCTAACATCAAACAAAAATACCAAAAATCTAATATTTTTAGTCATAACAAACAAGATATATTTTCTTTGATATTTCTTCAGAATCACTTGTAACACTCAAACATGAGATAAATGTTTTAAATCAACAACAATAATACTAAAGCATATTGTGGAACAGATGCATTATTAATATTATTACTGTTATTATACCAAATATGAATTAAACTAAGAATTTTATTATTCAAAATTAGAAATATTGTTCTGGTTCTGAACAATCCACACATATATAAATATATTTCAAATATATTTGTTAATACTGAGTACCATTTTGTTGCATCCACTGTTCATTTACAAAACAAAGTATAATAACAGTATTGCTTCATCATTCAGTACATCTATTATTGCAATAACAGTACAATATGTAAGCTGTCATAGTTATGATGTAATGCATTAATAAATTCTCCTATAGAAACATTTGCCCACAAAAAATAATTAAACCCTTCAACATCATATATCAGTTATAATATCTGGTTAGGAAAATTAAATGACTGAAGTGAGACCTATTGTAATGGAAAAGCACTGTTCTTGTGATGATATTTTTATGCCAATCCGAGTCGAGTTAATGCCATCTGACGTCGGAGCCGAACAATCTCAAGAAATGCTTCCTTGTCTAAAAAAAATAATAATAAAATTAAAATATTATTTTTAAACCAGAACCAAAAACAACAACCCATCCCAAAATAATCTTTGTTATCAGGCAGTAAATTGAAAGCTACTGAACAAAACTTTAAACATTTATCATAAGCCTTAATGTATCTTCTATGTAAAAACACTTTATAAAATATAAATTAGCATTAATCAGTCATTGAAATAAAACAAATAATATTTGCCAACTATGCTTGTCTCTTTAACTGGCAGAACAGTTAAACTGCATCAACTGAAAATGAAGCAATACCAATAAAATCAAAATAAATTATTTGAACAGTACATATGTACTACTCATACTACAAATCCTTGTTTTAAAACTTTGAATTTAAAAAATAGTGAAAATGTATTTGAAATGATCACTTAAAAATATTTAAAATTTCACCTGTTTTAATGATGTGTTTTGCTTATCTGAAATTCATTTTTTCTTTATGATTTTTAACACACAGGGCAGAATCAATCTGGTGCTATCTTTATTGTTTAATTAGATAATTAAATTTAAAAAAAAATAATACAGAGAATGCTAAAAAATCTGTCTAAAAGTTATCCTCTTCAATATAAAAACAAATAAGTAATTTGTATAACATTATAACTACAAAGCAACAAAACATCTAACCCTCGGTCTTCACAAGTCCCTGCCGAATATATCGAATGTATGTATAAAAGTCACACACTGAAGCAATCTGAAATAAAAATCAGTATGATAATACCTCCTTTTCAACATGCACTACTAAACCTGTGAGAAAAAAACTCTTTATTTCATTCAAATGTTGTAAATATGTTCATAAACTTTCTTATCATAGTGCAAAACTGTTTTATTCCTAAAATTCCATTTATTGGTAACAGGAAGACTGACCCTATTCCGGCACATCTGTGATATAGAGTACCAGTTCTGACAATCGTCCAATTTAATTCTGTAGTTACACAGTTTGTTAGTTTCTGTCAGCAAACATTTCCTGGAATAAATTAATATATTTAAATTAATTCTAACATATAATTATCTGTCAATAAATAAGAAAAAAAAAAAAAAAAAAAAAAAAATGCCTAAAGAATAACAGCTAAACTGAGAAATCTCAAGACATACTTAAAATATTACTATCAAAACACTGTAAAACTGTATTTATCATTAAAAAATAATAATAATAATAAAACAGCAGAACAGATACACATAATATTATCACAATGACAATAAAACAATTCATATATTACTTTAGAAACAAATTGCAAGGTTTTTTTTATTCAAGAAATACTCAGTGATCTATTCCACAAGAAAACACAAAGATGTAAACTGAGAAAGTCAATTGTGTCTACAATCAAAATATAATTAACTCAAACTGATTATATCAAAGGTAATAACACAGTGGGGATGCAGTTGTGATAAATAATTCACTATCAGCACATACTGAAGAAAAACAAAAATGACAATATTTAAACTTACCTAGGATATGAATTTTGGACTGGAATAGGTTCTATAGTCAGAGTATTTCTGTCAACACACTCTTGAACTCTTTCAGACAACTACAATATGAAATCGAATATTTGCTTATGGTAATTGTACTTTTTTGTTATGTATCACTTTAGTTTGCAACATCTACAGATAATGAAAATATTGATATGATTAGTGTTTCTGACACTCTGAAGTAGTAAGTGTTAGTAAATTCTGGCTTCGAGATGTCTATTAAATAATTTTTGAATTAATTTATCATTCTTATGGTAACCACTAACCTTTTTATTTGAGAAATTCAGACAGGGTCCGATATCTTCTAGTTTCACTCTTTGGACAAATATCTCAGATCCTTCCATCTCTTCATTATGTCTCCATTTCAAAAATTCATCATAACAGACAGTGTCAAACTAAGAAAAACAAAAAATTTCACTAATTACAGGAAAAAAACACATTTTCGAATTAAGTTTTCAGAATTTAAAGTTTTTATTTCTTAATTTTATATTTTTCAGTATAATTAAGGTCTGTATCATTTAAGGCATAGTAAAATAATGCAAATCTTCATCTGCACAATCTGGATTTAAGTACTAAAACTTAATACTCTTGTAGACAAACAAACAGACTCTTAAACAACTTAGAATCCATCATGACATCACAGAATAGTGATTATCTAGCTCATTTGAGCTCTATGTTGCATATATTCCAAAGTCACCTACTACATACAGAAACTTCCTAAAATGTTTCATATTCAGTAAATAATTTTATTATTATTGTCTTGCTTTTTTTTCACTTCAAAAGAAATATAAATTATCACAGTTTTCTATAATAAAACTACTGCTATATGTAGCACTGGAATTTGTTTGTTGGTACCCTATTTCCAAAGCTCAAATATATCTCCCTTCAACTGACCAGCCTATCTGAAGTGACCTCATTCTAACCAGGGAATCCTATAGAATTCTGTCAGATTCAAAACTGAAAGTAACTTATTTATTAGTTAGCTGAGAATTTGCAGAAAGACCATCAATTTCTATGGAACCACAGGTCCAATTTCCAAATGACAAGCAAAAGGTAATTTAGTTTATGCAGATTCTTGTTATAATATGGATATCTCAGGGACACTTGTAAAATCTGAGTTTTCATCAAGCTTGATGACGTTCTTTTCAAGATGGCACAAGTTTAAGTGCCTTGTTTAGTGCAGATCATAAGCCACTTGGAATGGGTTTAAAGTGACAGTTTATTATGAGTGAGGACACTGCTAACTGTCTGAATACTGAGTATTCAAAGTAATCTCAAAGGTAATATTTTTATTTTTAATTGGAGTAATTGTTACACATAAAGTTTAGTAAAACCTGAAATTGGTGTGGCAAAACTGACGGTCAGAGGGTTGGGCATCAAAGAAATTTTATAAAAAGGACTCCATGTTATTTCAGAACCTGCCACCTGAATTGTATTAGTTAAAAATATGTCACATTTCATTCTGTATGCATAGTGGAAATGACTAAGGTAGCATTGTCTGTATGAGGTAAATTGTTCATTTATGCACTAAAAATGGTGCAAAGGATTTTTTTTTAATCAAGCTCTTTACAGTACATTATATTTTAAATCTTATATTTCTAAATTCACTTTTGTACCTGAACTGCATAATATTAAACCTGTGCTGATGTCAAACTTTAATCAACTCAGACGTCAAATGATTACCTCTTTACAACTAACTGGTTCTTTACCCTGCTGGGCCTCTGCCTGTTGTCTCGATTCTTTAGTAAACTCATGGTGACTAGTTGAACGTCGATGAGTTTTCCAGAATGGTTTAGAAGATTTTTTGTCTTTCCCATCTGCAATCTGTGGGTGAAGATGCTTGTTTGGTGAACTGGGTGTTGAAGTAAGGACAAGCTGTTTAAGTGCCACTACCTCAGCTTGAAGAACTTCAATCTGAATATTTGAATAAAGAAAAGAAAAGAAAAAAAAACTAAAATAAAAAAAGGAAAAAGAAAGACAGAATATCAAATAAAACTATAGAAATAAAAAACCAAAATAAAAATAATAACTAGTCAGCATATATCACAAAATGCTGAATTTGTGAATCAATAAATTTACCTAGCATTGACACAGAGGACAACGTAATTTAAACATATACATTTGAAGCCTAAGTACATTGTTTCAATTACACCTTTCTGCTTTTAGTATTTATCTCTCTCGTTTAATTACACAGCAAGATCAAAATGTATTAAAATGACAAATTCAATTATTTTTAAAACTACTTTTGTTTGAAAACACATAAACCTGCTGGGTTGCTTCTTGGAGTAATTTTTCTGTATGCATTCTCTTTACATTGGCATCTTGAACCATTTTGTTTGCTTCCTATTTAAAAAGAAAACAAAAATGTTTCAGTAATAAAATGTAGTTTTACTCCAGTTAGTTAACAGTACAAAACATTGTTTTTTTAAATAAAAAAATTCTGATTTAAATTTAAAATGTAATAATTATATAAAATAATAACAATAAACCATAAAATTCATTTAAAATAATCAAAAACACATTCTTTCTGTCTTAATTAAAATTTATAACACATTTAAGATATTTAATATATGATTGGTGTAAGAAAGTTTCACTCATGTATTAATAAGCAAGTTGATATGAAGTTGCCAAGCATTTGATAAAGTCATTGATAATCTAATAAAATGCTTAATTTTAACACAATTTAATACACTTTATATTTTGTATTTAAAAATAACCTCAAACAAAGATGCAGTGAGATCATCCAGTTCTTGTTCCATTTGATAGCGAACTTTTGACAGCTTTCCAACTTCTTCGTCTTTAAGTTTTAAATCCTAAAAACATTATCAAATAAGAAAGAAATAACAATTAATTCAATTATTTATATTTTAATACGTTATGCAGTATGAACAAAAACAAAACCAATCAAAAAAGAAGTTGATTTATGAGCCAGAAGACTGTATATTGGTCATGCCCTGTGATATCTATATTGACATTTACATGTTTTCATGGTACATGAATGTACTTGGTTGGAACTTGGAACATGGCAAGTGTGGTTCATGGCAAATGTGGTGGACAACAGTGTGTTTACATAGGCCCCAGTGAATATTTTGTCAACAACTGTGTCACCCAAGTTGACAATTTCAGTGGAGTGATTGTCAGGATGTGGGATACCACAGAAGCAAACTTGTGTTTGTACAAAGGAACCTGACAGCTGTGTGTTGTCCTATGCTATCCATTTTAGAAAGAGAGAATTCTATCAGCAGAACAATGCCAGGTATGTAACAGTGGATCTTTCACAGAATGACAATATTAATATTCTGCCAGATCTTAACCCCAGTGACCATCTATAGTATGAACTGGACAGACATATATGCCAACATCACCTGGATTCCAAAACTTATTCTGTCTAAGAGATGTCATGCAGCTTCTGGTGGCATTTAAGGTACTGATTGAGCACCCTCTTGTGACATTGTTTTGTAATGAAAATGGGTCCATTGCTGTGAACCCATAGCAAGAACATTGTCACAAACTCCTGTCAAATTTTACTGTGATATGTTCATAAATAACAAAATTATGCCATTTTGTATCAAAGACCAAAAGAGATAACTCCATGAATATTTTGCTGATGCTTTTCTTATTTGACAAAGTATTCATCTGAAATAATTATAATCACTTACTGTTTGAGCTTTGAACAGTTCCTCTTGCAATCTTTGATAGGCATGTTCCTTGATTTCTGCCATGGACTGACTTCTTCTTCGGGCCTCTGTTATAGCATCAGTTTCAGAATTTGAGTGCTTCATGTTGCGTCTTGTGGGAGTTCTTCTAAGTTCTACCTGAATATCTGTGTGTTCACTAAAATTAGAAATAAAAATAAATTAAACAATTACATCCTAAATATTAATCCATAAAAATAAATAATCTTTAATTTAAAGTATGAATTTTCTAAAAATGTTTGGAAGGTTTGAACAATGCTGATACTGTTAGTAAATAAAAAAAGGGGGAAAATATGCTCATAACATAGATGATTACATTTTTCTGTAACAGTATTTTTTAAGATTGTGAATTCATATATTATTTCAACAAAAGCATGTAATTTTCCTTAACTAAATTTAGGCAATTCACTGTAACTCACTTAGGCACACTTTCAACTGAAGATGATTTCTCACACCCATCTGACACATCACAATTAAAATGATCCTTCTCTGGATTCTTCAGATGTATTTTAATTCCTACTGTACCTAAACCAACTGTTGTCTCAAGCCCTGACTTAATTCCAACATCCTCTGGTGCAGGATTTTCCTCTTTGGTTTCTGCCAGAAGTTTTGGTAAGCTGGAATGTTTACTGGATGGAATCACTGTTTGTAACTCAGGACTTTGTGATTTCTGGGGCAGGTTGGTTTGTGACTGAGTACCATATGTTACCTGGGGCAGGTTGGTTTGTGACTGAGTACCATATGTTACCTGGGGCAGGTTGGTTTGTGACTGAGTACCATATGTTGCCTGGGGCTGGCTACCATTTGTTTGTGCTCCTTCAGGTACTGGTCTGACTTTACTGTCTGCCTTGTTCGACAACCTCCGAGAAAAAGCTGGAGGTTCACCTTGACTATTCCCTGTAGGACACTGCCTCTCTTGTATGTTGTTTGAACTAACAGCATCCAGCCCCACTCCTGGCTGTCTCTGACCAATGTCAATAAGTCCTATACCAGAATCCATACTGTCAGCATCAGCTCGATCACAAGTGTTCTGTTCACCAATGTTGGTTTTGTTGAGAGATGAACTGAAGGGTGGCACTTTATTTGGATGTGGTAATACTTCATCTGAAAGCTTTCTCACCAGATGATCAGTATCATTCTCATAAGATATCTTTTTTTCTGACATTGTTAACTTTATGATCACCCTAAAACAACAACAATAATAATACTAATATTAATAATACCACTTCTACTAATAATAAGAAAATAATGAATGAAAAATTAAATATAACAGAAATTTAACATTTTACTTTAAAAGACAATAATGACGTCAAATTTATTTAAACTGAATCAGAACAATATTTCTAAAACAGAGGAATGCCATTTATCCTTTAGTGCCAATAATTTTTGCTGATGTCTACTTTTTGGATAAGTTACTTATAATACAAGCAACTTGGGATATAATCATGATAACAGAAATGGTAAAGAATTTAAGTTACATACAATATACTACTATTTACACTTCATAAAAGGACATTTCGAAGACTGAGGAACAGCATGGAAAAATAATAATAGTAGTAATAATACAATATAAATGATGATAACTTGAAAATTAATGGGAGTAATAACAGTTTTATGATGAATATATTTCTGTAATTTTGACCATTTTGTTCAAGATTTATTGAAACAATACTGTGATCAAAGTTCTTTTAAATTCTCGTATCTACCTTAAAAAGCAAAATAGTTATGTAATTTTCAAGATGTCAAGTTCATTATGTAAAATTAAAATTCTACCCTAGCTAATGTTATAGGTTATTAATTTTGTATAGATATAATTATAAACATCCAATCAAATGGCAGCATTTGATCATGTGATGTAATCGGGTTTTTACAATCCATACCACTCAGTCTGATGATTTTTGGCTTCTGCTACAAGAATGTTGGCCAATGACAGATTTGGATATTTGGCACTAATAAAACCAAAATGATGATGTACAGGCTAGACTCATTTTGGAAGATATCAACACTCACGTTAGTGTCTAGATAATTTTGTGTTCGAAAATTAAAAATCCTTTTCTAGAACAGCAAGAAGAAAAATTCAAAAGCAAAGCAAAAGAAATATACATACTATCTTACTAAGTGACTAAAAAGGTTTTTATTCCAGATATTTAAAAAAAGGACCAACTACTACAGTAGTTCTAGAGGTTATACATGTAAGCTGGATACTAATTTTAGCACAGACACAGTGAACTAGGTTAGTGGTGAAAAGTACAATTTTGTCACATACACACAGTTTCTGCCAGAAAAAAAAAAAAAATGGTTTGGCACCAACTGGTGACCAACATATCTCTGACAGCATGACAACATATTTGTTACAATTACATGGTTTTTATTAAAACCTGCCCTATACTGTAAGTCTATAAAATAAAATACAGCTGAGAGTTCATTTGCAGAAATGGGGAATTCTGCATATTAATTGTCTGATTTTAAACAACTTGTCAGCTCACATCAGCCTTTATTAGATCAGAATTCACTTGTCAGCAAATAAATTCTCTAATATTTCATCTGTGACTCTTTCAAAGACACTGATAATTACAGATTAGATATAAAATTAAATCTGTTTCATTTAACAGCAATCTAAATGAATATAAACATTTCTTGTCAGTCATTTTAAACAACATGTCAGCTCTTGTCAGTTATTAGTGGGTGCAGAACATTGTTACAAAGAAAACATTGTGGATTGCCCTAAGTTTTGGCTTTCACCTATCCCTGTAGGCACAGCCTTAGTTAAATCCTTGTTTTGCTGAGATTGCATTTATTGTTTTTGGAAAATAAACCTGGAGTTATGATTATACAGTATATTTTTTGTAGAGTTACAGTATTGGGCAGGTTATAATAAAAAAAACAATCACAGTGTAGAAAATTAAAGGATAAATACAACTTCTTCTGCCATTCTATCATTGCTAGATCAAAGAGATTAGATGAATTAAAGGCTAAAACACCAAAGAAAAAATTGTAGACATAATAATTACAGAAAATCAGTTTACATCTAGTTTTGTATGTTATTCAAATCAACTGATGCTGTCAGAAATATATGAAGCCAGAAAACTACTAACTAGTCAGATTAAACAGTAAAGTCAAGTATGTGACAAAAGCTCAGCATAAGGTTGCCCAATTTTTGTGATGCATTTTTGATTTCCTTGAATGCAGTTCCCTCATTGCCATTTCTGATTTCATTATTTATGAATATTTTCAAAAACAACAAACATCATGACATAGTATACATATTCAGCTTCATCAATGAATTCATTTCTTGATCTCTGGTGAGCAACAGAGAATCAACAGACAAGATTACCATTTACCAAGCTAAACTTATTTAGGACTTTAAATCATATATTAGTTACAATAAATACATTCCTCTCTGTCAAATGTTCAAATAGTAGGTACTTTAGTCCCGGTACCAAAATGATGCAGCCATAGTGATTACTGCTGCTACCGATGTCTGAAAAGTTTGATGTTCTGTTTATTTTATTTGATTTAGTAATTATGCAGACTAATATTCCATTTTTAGTTAATTTTTTTTTTTCTGATAAAGATGTTTATTATCAAAACAGTTCTTAGCTAATTAGATTTTTATGAATTTTTTTTGGTATATCTATAAAATGAAGTCATAAGGAAAATTAATGCTAATTAATATTATATGTATGTTAATAACATACTTAAAAATACAGAACTGCTCTAGAACTCATCTAAAGCTTCATTTTGATATATAATATTGGTTTAAATTTAGATCAGCTATTCTGTGCGTAACAGTTTCTCCATAGATTCTGACAGTGAATCGAGTGATACCTTTACTCAGATAAGAATTCATATCAGTGCTAATAAAAATATCTTGGTGTCATTTTAATCTGCTTTTTTTCTCTCTCTCTCTCTTTCTGATGATACATAATTCTGTAGGAAAATGATATTTCTTAACATTTTGTCACATACTTAGTAAAGTCAGTAAGTGTCAATGTCACTTGTCAGACCGTTTATTTCCTACTTACTTTCCCAGTGCGAAAGAATGAAAACCAAATAATAAAAATAATTGTTACTGAAAATGTAGCTGTACCTAATGTTCGGCACTGTATAAATAACTTCCTTCGAGTTCCATGTTAAATAAACTGAAGCTAATAACTGTTATAATAATTATTGTCAAAATTTAATCCCTTCGACATTAACACCGAACCATAGCTCACTAATATGTACCGCAAACATTTCAATTAAACCTGCAATCCTCAAAACTGGGACAAAATACCAGTCTTTTGATGTTGTTGATTTGAAGTGCGCATGTCTGTTTGGCGTTATTTTTTTAATCTAATGCTCTAATAGTAATACTAATGTTGTTAGTATTACAGTGAATATTTTCTCTGATAATATTGCTGGATAATTCACCACTAAATATATCTAATTTATAAACATTTATTTCTGATTCATAGAATTTAATAAATCTAAAAGTAAATATTATTCTACCCGGCCCCACCCCCCCTCAAACTATATTATATAGTATATACTATATATCATTAGTATTGTAGAAGGTCAGAGGAAAAAAGTCACAGAAAATAAGTCGCATTTTTTAATAGGAAATATAAAGTCACAGAAAATAAGACAACTGTTTTTGTTTTTTTTATATATATATATATATAGATGTCACTATATTTAGTTCAACAGTTCGGTAGCATTATGACATTTTTTTAATCTCTTCACAAATTCAGATGGGTTAAACGGATATTCCAACCAACACAGTTTTACGGCCATGCACACGATCTTCGCCATAAGTTGCGTAGGCGCTCCTGAAGCTGCTCATAAGTCTTTAAAATAAAATAAAAATTCTGAAGCCGGGCTCCGACTGCATACTGTCTCAGAATGGTGTCTACTGAACCTTCTTCTAGCTGGAATCACTCGATGATTCGCCGCATCGTTAGATGGTGATGGCTAGCAAGCTTGAAGAACTTACTGTTCCACCCGTCGCAGATGTTGTCGGTTCTTGGACTGTTATTCATTATCAAGCATATTCCAGAGTTCAGGAGGAAACATGGCTGGAACGCGACGCAGTCTCGACATAAGGTTCTGAGGTTGTCCGGGCTGGTCTGCAGGCTGCCGATTCTGGCGAAAATAACCACTGATGTAGGTCTGGCCAAAGTAGATCATCTGACTCGGGTGGGGACTGTAAACCTTCCCGTACTTCATTAATTGGTAAGACTGCTAAGCCGTCCAGCATGTTCAAAGTGTCAGCATCAGCAAGATGTCGCAGCAACCCTCACTGGTCCCAAAACACCAGCATACAGTCATTATAGTGTGCACAACTGTAACAGAAAATAAAGTGCTCAGGATTAGGATTCCCAGTTTGCTGAAATGTTTCCGATTAGTCACCAAAGTGTTCTAGGAACTGGAGGAGCAGATGTCATCGCACGAATTTCATCATGACACTGGGCGAGGGCTTGAGTTAGGATCTGGCCGGGTTTGTGTCTGGTGTTGGCAGCCTGGGTCTTCTTTGCATTTCGAACCTTAGCGAATTGGACCTGTGCTTCATCTGCAGCATGGCTGTGGGTTTGCGAACTGTAAATATATTATCATGCTGCCACGACGCTGACCACTGGACCTTTTAACACACTTCCACCACAACTTGTCTTATCGCGCAGAATGCTTGGTATACATAATGATAAAACCATCCAAGCAGATCTTAGTGCCGCCGCTATTACTCTGTATGACTTGTATTGCTGAACTTAGAACTAGGCATTACAAAAATGAAAAACCCTATTTATGTGCATAAAGTGTTGGTTGGCAAGGTTAATTGACAATTCCCCATCTTAACTGGCAGTACTCTACTTCAGGTGCGAATTGTAAGTCTTCTTACCTGACATAGGTGTATGAAAGGAATATACGGTTACTTATGACAATACACTACCTTAATTGGCAGACTTCAACACCTCTTACCTGACACAGGTGTCTGATCAGCAAAATATTAAATATATTTATCAAAATAACAGAACAAACAAATAAAAATATAAATAATGTTTTGTGATGCTTTTTCTGTGACTTTTTATATGTGATTTATTTTCCTGTGACTTTTTTCCATTCACTATCATTGTGTGTGTGTGTGTGTGTGTGTGTGTACTTTTGAAGTATATTATTTATTGCGAATGAGTCAGCGTGATTTGCATTCCGTATTTTATATCAAAACGGTCTCGCGTAACCTCGACTTTTTCCGTTAGTAGATATTGTGCATATCGAAACTAGCAAGGCGCAATGTTGACGTTTGCAAAAACCTGTTTTCTTTTAAATCAAAGATGTGTTATAAGAATACCAAAACGATTTAGATACAAAAAGAAATGGGTAACATTGTAGATTTTATTTTAATGTAAAAAAAAAACTTCCTTAATTAATACTGGTTACTTATTTTTGTGATCAGATATGATGCAACGTAGAAATTAAAATATAATTATGTACAAATACAGTATAATGAGTAATTTATATAAGCACATTTTTTATTATTTAAAGACGTATTTCATCCTGGACTGAGCCATGTCTTCCATCTTTATGAATGCTTATATTAAAATACCTATTCCTCATCATATTAATTCTTATGTTGTTTTTTTCTTCCATGCAGGCAATAAATCTTAAAGAGAAACGGCATACAGAAATGGCCTTAGCACATTTTGATGCATTTTATAGACCGATGTATGGAAACCTCTGGCCATCACTACGAATTTCTTTGCTTTCATTACCAAAGTACAGTGCACTGGTTAACAATTCGGGAACACCTTCAGAAGCATGTAAACAGTTGGAAGATATTGGTGCAATTAACATCCTTAAAATTTCAAATACATTATCATCAAACACACAATTCAGCAAATCAAAGAGGCCTGAGAAGTTTCATCCTGAAATAAACTTAACTGAACAATTTTTAGATGACGAAAATCAAAACATACATTACCAGCCTGATAATGATGAACCATTTGACTTCAATCCCAATACAAACCTACATGAGTTCATGCCTGTGGAAAAGGTTTATTCATCAAAAGAACTTGAGGCACGAGAAGTAGTTAGACAAAGTGTATATGAAGCCAGAGACATTGGTATAAAAGTGACATCTCATGAAATGATACAAATACCAAAAGATCTTCTACTTTATGCATTTCCAAAAGGAAATGTGTCTGATTTTCCTGTACCAAGGGCAAATGAAAACCAAGTATTAGGTAAATTTTACTGTATCATGAATAGAAAACTGATTTCCAGTGTATCTTCAGTTCAAAGACGTTTGTATTTAAAACTTTATAATCAAATTTTTTTCTTTACAGGTTATTATCTTCTTGATGCAGCATCCATATTGCCTGTTATTGCACTTAACTTGCAGCATGCAGATTCCGTCCTTGATCTTTGTGCTGCACCAGGGGGGAAGTCTTTAGCTATCCTTCAAACAATGCAGACAGGTGAATTATTTAATATTATTTATATTTCATTTCTTTTAAACACTTTAATGAAGTTTGATGGAAAATGTTTATTTAATAAAACAATTATATTTGCTGGTGTTTCACAGAGATCCTTTACAAACCTTCAAGTCAAAATATAATATTGCAAGCAGAGTTCTCTGTTCATTCCAAAAATGTTCATTTTCTGTTTTAGATGATATCACAAGCAATGATATATCTGGTTCTCGACTGAAACGTCTTCAAGAAATTATCCGGTGGTATTGTCCAGAAAGAAAAGTAAACCTTTCACAAAGAGATGGGCTGTCTTTCAGAAAACCAGAATATGATAAGGTCCTCCCCCAATCTAAAATAAAAATAATAGTAAAAAGAAAAGACATTTATTATTTTAATTAAAGACAAAATGTAGCTATTTAACTCAAGAATAAAGAATCTGATAAATAAAATTTGTATTAATGGTTTTATTTTTTCAGGTGTTAGTTGATGTTCCATGTAATACAGATCGTCATGTTTTGAATGAAGAAGACAACAATCTTTTCAAACCATCAAGAACACATGAACGTCTTGAAATGACTAAGAAACAAAAAGATCTGCTTGTGTAAGCATTGTTTTATTTTATCAGTCAAAATAATAGTGTTGGTAATGTAGGGTTTTCATTTTTATGTTTTTATTATCAGTATAATTATTATTACTTAAGCAAATGTTGTTTTTCTTTTTTTATTATTGACTGGATTATAGTGAGATGGATTAGGTGACTTATTTATGTACAAATTGTATTGCAGTCTAATAATATAATATAATCTGTTAGAGAAATATTCCCATTTATTATGGCATAATTTAACAAAACAAATGCTTCACAAAATTGTTCTCCCTTCCATTTCTTTAGATTTTATATGCAGATCAAATTTTGTTTTGAATGTATAGGACTGGAATATAAAGAAATAAATTATCTATTTATTTATTGTTTTTGTTCTGTTTTTCAATGTTTCTCAGATCAGGAATACTGTCTTGCAAGCCAGGTGGCAGCATTGTATATTCAACCTGCACATTGTCCCCAGCTCAGAACGATGGAGTTATACAAGCAGCATTTGAAGAAATTTGGGAAAATACTCAAATAGATATCGAAGTTGAGGATTTGACATATTTTAGGACTAAATTCAAGAGGATATTTTCATTTTATGACCATTGTCGTTATGGACAACTGGTTTTGCCAAGACTTTCAACCAATTTTGGACCTGCCTACTTTTGTAAAATAAACAGACTGAACTGAGTTATGAAAAAGTGTTATTTCTGTCCTGAAATTAAAAAAAACCTTTATATGTTACTTTAAGACATACTTCCAAGTGAATATAAAAAATTTAAGTTTATCTTGTTTGTATTTTACTTGAAAATAAATACACTTCAGAAACAAACTGGACTTTTTGTTTGTTTATTTTTTAGATATTGTTTTTTATTATTATTGTTATATTCTTCAGGTTAGTATTTTTAAAACCTAACAAATCTAGTACAGCATTTCAAAATTATTTTAAAGTGAGAGTAAAAATGTACCTGTTTTAACAAATGATTGAAAACTTTATTATGTTTATAAAATACAATTACATGAATTGTGAGGTTAAGTGAAATAAGTAATATTTTTCATGCATCAAAAGTCAGTAATCATAATTTAAAATTCAGATTAATTTTTAGAGAATGTTTATGCTTTCATTTTAGCAACAAGTATAGAATTTATTACACTGTATCAATTATCAATCTGGGGTGGCTCGGATAGACCCAAGATTACATAAATTGTATAATACTATCATTCAAATGAGTTATTTCAGCATATGCAAGTTTATATATATGTAATATATATATATATATATATATATATTCTGCTTGAGATGTAAATAAGATGTTAATTTGTTTTAATAACCCTCATCCTCTCCACCCTTTTCTTTGAGAACGGGAGCATGACAGTTAGAATAAGATTTTTATATTATTGTTATTGTTAACCTTATTCTTCGTCTTATTATTTTATTTTATTTATTTATTTATTTTTTATTTTTTATTATTATTATTATTTTTTATTTTTTTGAATTGTTTCCCTTTGATAAATTTTTGGTTCTTGAAAACAAAAATTCCCAACTTCCGGTAAGGAACTGTGACAATGAATTCGAAACATAATACAAAAGTTTCCAAGAATAAAAAGAATAAATATTCTTTTAAAGGCCATAAAGGGAAAATAAAAAAGAAGGAGATATATAAATCCAAACCTAAATCATCGGCAATTATTGATAAGGAGGTTTCTGAATTGAAAAGCCGATACGAACTGGTAGGTTGACCACGATTCTAGAAACACGTGCTTATTTCTTTTTTTTTTTTTTTGTTTGTTTGTTTGGGTTTGTTCTAATTAGTGCTTCTGTTTTGTTTTTTAAGGTGTTTATTTCAAGTTTGAGAAATAGCCTGTTACTGACATTTTCATGATAATGTTAACAGTTCCGTTATATCATGTTTATTTCCTGCTTAAAATTGAAATTGTCAATTGACATCAAGATCAAGTGAATAGCAGTAATTTCAAATCTCCTAATACTAATAGGTGCTTATTTTCGTCCAGTTAAACACTATTTTAATGTCAGACGTAATTTATTATCCATTTTTTTTCTTTTTTCTTAAGTTAATGTATTCGGTAGGGGTACTAGACTTGACAGAGACCAGTGCAGTCATAAAAATGTAGAGGAAACAGTATGCCTGCTAGTTCTAATGCCAAGGCAGCCTCAGTTAATTCAGTGATCTGCCCTGTGTCCATATCCCTTTTTTCTGATTGCACAAATAGAAAAATAGTCATACACTTCTGTTTTGCCAACAGTCAATATTTGTAATGAAGTGTAGAAATATAGTTGCTTTTAATTATGTGTATATAATTAATTTTTCAGTGTAAATATGAACACTTGTAATCTAATATAAGCTGCTGATATTATGGTACATTCTTAGATTCTATTGTTATTTCATTTCTGTTTCTTTTTTAGATCAACTCCAAAGCTATAACAAATTTTGCAGATTTCCCCTTGTGTAAGAAAACACTTGAAGGTAAAATTCAGAAAGAAGGCACAGCAAAAAAAATCAGGCATATTTGTTACGTCTTTAAAAAAGAATAATAAATAATAAAAATTTAGATATAATTTATGTGTGTTTGTGTGTATGTAATTAATATTTGTCACAATTTAAAAACTATTTATCAAACAATTACAGCATTAAATATACAGTTTGTATATTTATATTACAAATATTGTTTATAAAGTGCAGGTAGACTTTAGAATTTACAGTAAAATAAGAAAAAAAACACCTAAAATTATAATAAATATGAAAACATCTCATCACTGTATTGATATCATAGGACTGCAGGATGCCAAATATAATGTTCCAACAGAAATACAGAGGGAATCAATTGGATTGGCACTACAAGGACATGATATTCTTGGAGCTGCACAGACAGGATCAGGGAAAACACTGGCCTTTCTTATACCTGTTAGTATATCTGTTCTAATATTTTTGTAATGAAAACATAATGTTAAATAATTTCCCCTGTAATAAAAGTGTTTTATTTTTAAGAGCCATTGTCACAGTGATAGCAAAAGGAAACTGATAAATCATTTCAAAACCCAGATGATGATGATGTGCATAGATCTTACGTTCCTAAATTCCTAGTAGAATGCATACTTAAATTATTATTTATGTTTAACTTTAAGAACGTTTTGAAATGTTCTTCTTTCTCCTTGTTTTCTTCTAAAGAAATTGCTCTATTTTAGGGTCAGACATAACATATCAAATAATACACAAACCCATACATGTGCACTCACTCACACACACACTCAGATTATGTATCCTCTTTCAGTCTCTACTTTATTATTTTTTCAGATACTGGAATGTCTGTACAGATTAAAATGGAGTCAGATGGATGGAATGGGTGCTCTGATTATCTCACCTACCCGAGAACTTGCTTACCAGACTTTTGAGGTCTTGAAGAAAATAGGAAAGTTGCATGATTTTTCTGCTGGTCTTGTCATTGGAGGAAAGGTGAAAAAAAAAATAATTTATGCATACCGTATTTTCATATAGCTACTGTGCTCCAACTTTCTTGTCATGTATTCATCAAGGCTTTTGTGGACAATGTTCCTTGATTTTAATTTCTTGTTGGTTTTTTGACAATGACAGTTGTGGCTTTTTTTTATCACATCTGTGATTTTTTGCAATATTTTTAATACATTTCTGAAAACATTTCCTTGACAACCTAAAGATCACAAATTGTGATCAGTGATATTATTCTAGAAAATGTAATTAATAACAGTTTATGAGTAATGCAGTTGAAGTTGATAATTGCCTCAGTGTACTGAACTGATATTCTATATATATATTTTTTTTTTATAGTTCCTGAGAGAAGAGGCGGAACGAATCACACACACAAACATTGTGATTTGTACACCAGGTCGACTGCTTCAACACATGGATGAGACATACAACTTCACTGCAGACTTCTTGCAGATTCTCGGTTAGTTACAACACATCAGAATAGAAAATGGTTGTCCAATTTGATATGTGAATTTAGTTAAATTATAATAATAAACAAAAATTGTTTCTATTCATGTATATTAATATGGGTAGAAGTCATGTCAGCAGTCTCTCTACTTTGTGCAAGAGATGGCAGGCCCACCATCACTTACGGCTTACAACGAGTTTGCCCACCATTCAACAGCAACAGCAGCAATATGCGCCACCCATTTATTTAGTGAACTTCGTTTTGTGTAATAAATTAAACAGACACTTTGATTTTATTTAATTGCAAATAAAATAAACTTGTTAATAGTTAATGCATTAATGCAATTATTTATAGGAGTATTTTTGACAAACAAGTAATTTGAACTGAGTTCAAAGTGCTTGTGCCCTGAACATTTTCTATACCATCCCTTCATTAACTTGCACCAGTCACACCCATTCCCACCATCCCTTTCACAAATGCTGGAGAGACAAATGCATGTCCATATACAATGAACTAAAAAAGTTTAAGGAATATTTGTTATCTTTGTTTGAAGACATGTATTTTTTTCAGTATTTGGGTGACTTAAATACATTAATTTCACAATAGGTAATTTTTTTTTTCATGATTCTGATTTATGAGTGAATGTATATAATTTATTTCTTTACTCATTTGTAGCGGTTGGTGACTGGTGATAATGGTTTCTTATGTATCCAATAGCAATAAAAAGAACAAAAGATTGAAACCATAGTAATTTAAATCTCTTCACTGTTTCAGTACTTGATGAAGCAGACAGAATTCTTGACATGGGGTTTGCTCAGACAATGAATGCTATAATAGAAAACTTGCCTGCACAGAGACAAACACTGCTGTTCTCAGCAACACAGACAAAGTTGGTTTTACATATTTATTTAACTTTATAAAATTCTTGTCAGCTCAGTCATATTCAAAGTTTTCTAATTAGATTGAAATCATTTATTTTTAATTTTAAAAATGTCATAGCTTTGCATCCAGTTACATCAAAAGGATATTGATACCTAAAGAGGTAAAGAAGTATATAAATAAAAATATTTTCTTTCACTTGCTTAGATTGTACTTTAAATCTTAAAATTATAGGAATAAATTAACTAAGTATAGTTTATTCTCTAATTAAACCAGACAATACTAATATGTGTTGTGAAATATAGACCATTAAAAATTATTTTTTGTCATATCTGAAATTATAGCCATAGGTATTGGAAATACAAAATCTGGAACAGTAAATTATTGCTATTATAAGCATCATTTTTTATGTTTTTTTTTTTTTTGTTGTTGTTTTTTTTTGAGCTGAATGAAGTTTAAATTTTTTATTTAGATCAGTTAAAGATCTGGCTCGGTTGAGTCTGAAAGAACCAATGTATGTTTCTGTTCATGAGCACTCAAAGCACAGCACACCTGCAAAACTGGAACAGGTAAGTTATGAGACTTGTAAGCAAAACAACATATTCAAAATAAAAATGACAATGCTGTAACCTAGTTGATTATTATTACTTTCATTTTCTTTTTTGTTTTTGTTTTTTTGTGCAAATAAGATAAAGGTTTATGCAAACTGTGTTGCCAGTTATTTTTTTTCTGGAATAAATTTATTTATGTAACTGATATTTGTTTTGTTTTCATCTGTTAGTATGGTAACTTTCAACACCATGAATGTAAATATAATAATATATTAATATAATTTATATAAATCAGTGATAGAAGTCTTCTATAACTGAAAGAATAAAGAAAATTAAATGGTTACCTTTTCAAGAATAATATTAAAAACATAATTTCATTATAACTTACTAATCTGCATAATGTAACATTTTCTTTTTATTAGAGTTATGTTATTTGTGAACTGCATGAGAAGTTGAATTTATTGTGGTCTTTCATCAAGAATCATCTCAAGTTAAAGATTCTTGTATTTATGGCCTGTTGCAAAGAGGTAAATATTTCACTTCTCTTTTTTTCACTTTACACATGAATGTGCAGATAATTACTGTTGTGATGACTGTCACTTCTGCTTTTAAAATGTTTTGTTTTAGATAACTGAATTAGTTTCTATCAAAAACTATATTCAGTATTGTTATTTTATTTTTATCATTGTCATCTTAGGTTTTATTTAGTCTTCAAAATACAATTTATATTCTTACTGATAAAAGAAATTAATAAAAGGTAGAATTATGTGCATAAATAACAATATAAGCACTGTTTTTGTAGGTGAAGTATTTGTGTGAGGCCTTCAGAAAACTGAGACCAGGTGTTCCAGTTTTGGCAATGCATGGAGGAATGAATCAACTGAAGAGAGTAGCTACATATGACCAGTTCTGCAACAAACAAAATGTGGTTCTGTTTGCTACTGATGTGGCTGCCAGAGGTCTGGGTAAGTAAACGTATCATGTAAATTTTCTGTCATCAAATCAAATAAATATTGAATTCAAATAAAACTAAAATATTACATAAACCATTGTAAAAATCTGGACATTAAAAACAAAAATATATATTAGTCTTTGTTAATGTGTTGTATCCTGTTGTACAGTAAATGCTTTAAAAGATATCATATTCAGTAAATCTTTCAGCTATGAAGTAAACAGTGATGTGAGTAGTCACGAAATTATTTTTGAATATTATTACAAGGCAGGATATGTATATATGTGTATTCATGTATTTTATTTAAATCAGATATGCATTTACAAGATGGATTACACTTTGACTTACTGGTGTATCTTAAAATATTGAAGTATATCTGCACAAACATATATTTTCTAGATTTTCCTGAAGTAGACTGGGTTCTTCAATTGGATTGTCCGGAAGATGCTAACACATACATTCACAGGGTTGGACGAACTGCCAGGTAGAGTCTACATCATCTTGTTTCCTAAATCATGAATCAGTTTTAAATGAGAACTTCGTGTTATAAACAGTTTGGTTAGTTCTGACATATGAACATTTATTTAGAACCTCAGCTTCATAACAGTCAAATGTATATTTTATGTTATATATATAATCAGTTTTTTACTGTTTAAGATATATTTTTAAATATTCATAACTGAAAAACACAAGCTAATGAAACTTTCCAATTCAAAAGTTATATAGAAAGAGCACAAATTAATTTATCCTTTATCTACATTTCACATAGTCATGTTAACAAGTAGCTCACTATATACTGAATATTAGTTTATCTCTTTTATCGTTTTGTTTTGAAATTTGAAAATAGAAAGTTAATATTATTTTTGTGTTTATAGCAAAGGTTTTACTCTGTAGTATATTTGGAGTACACACATCATAAACAGAAAATAATAATTAAAAAAATAGAAAATTAAATTGTTGCTTAACTGTACCACATTGTAGATATCACAAAGATGGTGAGTCTCTTCTGGTTTTGTTGCCTTCAGAGGAAGATGAAATGATTAAACAGTTACAGCAGAAGAAAATTCCTATCAACAAAATTAAGTAGGTTGAAATGTTGACGTAGATTTTAACGTTAACTTGTATTACCTGATTGATCTATCAAACCTTTTATTTATTCAAAACAAAATGAAAATGATTATAACTATATTATAACTGCTGTATAAACACTTAAAAATATATTTAAAATGTTATAAATAGTGCAACAGTGACATTAAAACGATATCTAAAGATGGTTGATACAAACATATTGCCAATACAGATGCTTGAAATACCATTAAGGGTGTAGAAATGAGTCATTAACTTGATTAAGTGGGGAGTGCCTGCATACTTTTCTGACTTCAAAAGGACTTAAATTGCTTATGGTATGTAAAAAATCCATTCTTGCAAATAGATCAGTAGAGTCAGCAAAAGACCATCTAAAAACAGTTAAGTTAATATGTGTGTGCGTATATTCCTTGTTTTATAGAGTTCTTTTAGTCTGATGGTCAGATATATATTCTATACAAATTTTATTATCTGTGGAACACATAAAACCACTGCCTAAATATTTAAAGTAATGTGCAACTTATAAAATGGTGTGTTTTATATATGAATTGGTCATGCAAAACGTGTAAATAATGATGTTGCAGGTTATACACAGTTGCTTTTGTATTCTGCAAAATATCATGTGTGTCTTATACATTTGTAGGTTTTTTTTTAAAAACTAATATATATTTATTCATTCCTAAATACTATGATTATAATTTAAATTAAGTATAAATATGTAGCTGTGGTTAACAGTGAATACATAAAATAAATCTATTACCATTTTTACTTGGTAAGATTAAACTTATGTGATTTTGTCTTTGTCAGTTTTCTGGAATTACATAACTTAAAAAAGTATCGAAACTTGGCCACAGCAAAAATATGATTTCATGACTTATTGCACACATCTTTGCGATAAAATGATCAGATAAATGATTAATATTGCAACAGATATTTTCTGCTATACCATTGTTAAAAGTGATTATTATTATTGTTAATGTTATAAATTAATTTCTAGTGTTAATCCAAAAAGACAGCTAAACATTCAGCCCAAGTTACAGTCCCAGTGTGCTGCAGACTATGAACTGAAGCAGAGTGCACAGAGGGTAAGTAAAAACAAATGATGTCTCATTTCTTTTTATATTTATACTGCTGGTACCAAATTGTTTATGGATTTACTGGATTTGTTGATACTGGCTAAATATACACACACAATTTAAAGTAAAGAATGAAACTTCATTTAACAGACAAAAATTAATACACTGTTAAAGCAAGGGTTGTGTGATCTTCATTGATCCACTTAAAATTCTTAAAATATCTGTCGAATAATGTATAAAGAATTAAACAAAGAAAATTAAAGAAAATAATTTTGATTAAACATTACATATGTGAATTAATACACTTCTTAATGAACCTTAACATGATTACAATAAGATGCATAATAAATTGGATAAAAATTAATTTACATAAAAGATACTCTACACACCTGTACATATATATATATATATACTAATGACTTACTGTGAGAGGATTACCGCTGTACAGCTACAGTCTCTAAATTTCTGTTTTCTGTCTTATGACAAGACTTTCAAATTGATACAACATTTGCTTCTACCATAGTTTAAAATTTTGGTAGCTGCCATTACCTATCTTGGTAGTTACAACATTAATATAATGTCCTTTTAAAAGATATTTTTAAACATATATTTGTTTATTACATGTATTGCAATATAACACAGGTGTTCAGAGACTTGAATTGTCCAAAAAGATATTTCATAAAGCATAACATTTATTACTTAAATAGGCATTTGTATCTTACCTGAGAAGTGTGTACTTGATGGGTTCTAAGGATGTTTTTGACTTCAGAAAACTGGACACTGACAAGTTTTCCAGGTGAATGTTCAGTTTTATTTTTAATTTTATATGAACTGAAATGCTTCTGTATCGATTTAATTTTTAAAATTCTTTTTTAAACAAAGTTTATTTTGCAAAAATAGCTTATTTTTATTGCTTATGTTAATTATTAACTGTTATATTTAGAAACTAAAATAATGTGATGATAATGCACAATATTTGTTACACCTTATATTAGTCATTTTCCTTACACCTAAACACTGTATATATATTTTATTTTTTTATTTTTTTAGTTCACTTGGACTTGTAATTCCACCAAGAATTCGATTTCTACAGAGAGATGAAAAGAGAAGACAACACAGATTGGCTCACAATAATCTGCAAGGAAAAAAGAATCACAATGAAAACAGTTTGAAACTTCAACCAAAAAACAAAATTCAGCTGGAAGATTTGAAAGAGAATATTTTGGAAGACCATTCTTCTTCAAATAATGACTCTGATCTGGATGAAGAGAGTGAGGGAAGTGAAGAGTCTATTGATGATTCAGATCTGGAACTTAACAAAAGAAAAGCTAGTTTCAAAAAACAAAAAAACCACAAGACAGGTGAAAAATTGACTTCCCACAGTGAAAACAGTTTGAACTCTGGTAGTGATACTGACTCAGATGATGAAGACCTTGTTGAAAGCTCAAATAATTCTGATTCCAGTGAGTCAGAAGATAATGAGGTTTTAAATAAAGATAATTCTAGATCAGCAGGTACATACAACTTCAGTGTCTGTGAAGATGAAGATGAAGAGTTGTTTAAAGTGAAGAGAAGAATAGACATTGAGGAAAAAGAAGAAGTGAGACAAATTTTGTTATCTTGTACATTTTTTTGTTTAACTAATATTTTTAATATTTAATTTTTCTGTTAATTTGGAAATAACTATTAACTACCTACTCTTCCCTCCCAAAAAAACAACAACAACAATAAACAAATACCTCATATTCAGGTTCAGTATACTTTTTAAGTATTTATTTAACAATAATATTATAAAAAGTGATAAACTGATATGTTTAGATGTCTTTAACTTTTTGTTTTCCTTTATTAAAAATAATGGAGAACTAAAGTCAAACAAAACAATATATAAGAGTAACAAATAATAAATTTTTAAAATATTTTAAAAAGTATTAAAATACTTTACGGTCCAGTGAAAATCAATAACACAAGAAAAAGTGACGAAAAAAATTGTTTTGTAATTCCTCTGAAAATTTCCGTGACAGTACAAAATGAGGATACTTTTCTCAGTAACGTCAGTCATAATAAATCACAATTTTATTTCAGTTGCCAACATTACTAAAACCTAGTAAAAAAGAAAAAAAGAAAGTAACCAAAATAGCTGAAGCCAAGAAATTATTGAAGAAGAAAATTAAGTTAAATATCAAAACAATTTTTGATGAAGATGGAGAGGTAATGTATGCAATAAATATGTGTATTAATCCTAATTATCATATTAATAAATACTGTAACCAGTTATTACCATAAAATGTATTCACTTTTATTAGTCTAGTATTAGAAAATGTAAATTAAAAATAATAAAGTAAATAGATAATTTCAAAGATAAATTATAACTTCAGATATTAGTGAATTCAAATATATTCACAAAGCAAAAATCAAAAATTAACCAAGAGATATTACTACGTCCTTCATAAATCTTATTAATGTTTATTATTTTATTTTCATCTTTTGTGTTTATAAATGTTTCATAAATGTAGATTTGTTCAAGGTTATTTCTGATCCTCATCGAGTACCTCAGGTAAAAACTGATGATCCAGATGAAGTCGGAGGAATAAATATTTCTACAGCCAGGAAGAGACTGGCAGAGGAAGATAAGTTTGACAAGCAGCTTTTCCATCAGAGAGTGAAACAAAGCCATAGAGTAAAGTTTTATGTTACAGTTTGATGTTAAAATATAGAATATAATAACATAAATTTCATGTTTTTACTATAAACTGAATTAGCAGTTATTTAATTCTATATTATTATGAGACAGGATGTATATTAATTTAACACATTCTTTTGAAAAGTATGAAACAAAAAAATAAATAGGTTTGTAATATTATTGATTTAACAATTGATGTGAATTGGCATATTTTTCATTAAGTTGCAAAACCAGTGATTATCAACACATCACTTATTTCATTTGTACAGTTACAATCAATAAATGAATCTTTGAACAGTATTAATTGTATCATTTTCAGTCATCAAAGAATGGTTTTATCGTGAAGTACAGAATAATGATAACAAAAGCAAATAATAAATTATCAATTTATGATTGTGTTCGTGATTTGTTTACTTAAGAAAACAAAAACTAGATATATATATATATATTATATCATTTTTATACTTTTTTGATTTTCATAATTTAATTACAGAAAATGATTCAACCTGTTATTTATTTATTTTCAGGAAAAGCGTCTGAAAGAGAAAGAGAAAAGAAGAGCTAAAAGAAAGCCAGCTAATGTAGAAGTAAGTCCAATTAAATTTATAAAGTATAGATAATTACTTTGATCAGTTGCTGATACATGTAATTTAGCATATTTCAGATTTACAAATTCATTTTTTTTTTTTTTTTAATAAATGTAAATTAAGGATGGAAAAAGTATATTAACAGTATAGAAATTTAAAAAAAAAATTGTGTTATTTACGGTTATTACTGTTATATTGGGTTCTATTTGCTTTTGTAGGAGGATGCTGAGTCAATGCAAAGTGTGGACAGTGCAGAAGAGAAATCTTTTCTTGATGATCTACCTGATCCAGACAAGATCTATGGTCCTCACTCTGCCTCTGGTCAGTCTGATGAAGACTTTGAAGAAAACAGTGAGACAGAAAATGATAGTGATGATAACAGGTGATCACATTGCTTTTTTTTTTTTTTTTAATAATATTAAATATTAGTTTATAGCTAGTTTTATAACCTTACATAAATACTGTTCAAGTGGATTTAAAAAATATATATATTATTTACTTTCCATTTATGAGATATTCCAGGTCCTGGTTTTAATTAAGGTATCAAGAATGTAAAATATTAACACTATTAATAAAAATGGCTGTTAAAAGATAGCTCTGGATGTTAAAAAATAGAAATGGATTGATACTGTGTCATCATAGCACAAAAAAATGTTTCTTTTTAAAGCTTTTTTAATTCACATTGGTGAGTCATAAATGGTTGTTTTACACATTTGAAAATAACGTTTAGGTTTCGGGTTTTTTTTAAATTTAATATAAATAATTTCTGTTTGATAGTAACTGCTCAAGAGTTGAATAAACCTTACATTATTTTTCTCTTTTATCAGCTACCATTAAGAGTCAAATGACCTTTTTAATATAGATTATTTACTTTTAACAAGTGATGTTATTTTTTTTTAATTATTTGGTTTTCAGACCTCCACTAAAAAGAAGAAAAAGACAACAGGTGGACAGTTCTGAAGCTAGCAGTGATTATGAAGATACTAAGCTTGGTGTTGATTCATCATTATATGATGATGAAGCAATGGCTCTTAAATTACTTGGAACATAAATTGTTAAATTTCAATGTTTGTACTGTCATGCAAAATTCTCTTATAATAAGAGCAAACATTAAAAGATTTAAAATTTTATTTATTTGCCTTTTTTCTGTTTATCTTTTTGTTCTTTGTTTTTATTTAAACTGATATGCTTTTTAGTTTTACTAATTAAAATTTCATAATTTCCATATTTATTTCATATTTTAGCTTTAACATAAAACCAAAATAACAAAATTATCAGATGAATTATTCTGGTTCATCCATTATTTCAGAAAAAGAATCAAGAACACAACTGCAATGTGTATAACTCAATGACCTAACCATCTATCAAGGAATCACGAACTGCTTTAGCATAATGTGGAGGAGCACTATCTTGTAGGAAAAAAAAAAAAAAACCCAGTAAAAATAGAAATAACAACAATAATAATAACAGAAATACTATTACTAATAAAAAAAATAACAAAACTGATATATAAAGAAGTTTTATTTCAAGTTTATTATTTAAATGTTATCCAGTAAAACTTGGAACTGTGATAGTTATTCATGTATGTAGAATTAAGCATAAAATTTTGATTATTTTACAAATTTTACTGTCTTTTGGATAAATATTTAGCACAACAATTTAGACACAATTCATTGATTAATGAATGAAATTAAAGTTGCCACATGTTTCTACATCTATTTCGTGGACTACTTTTGTTTGATTAGCAGCAACTTTCTTATGGACAAACAAACCACTGCTTTTGATAAACCTTTTGTAAGACCCTGACTGTAACTGGAAATAACTCGCCTGATGACATCACTAAAACAGCTATTCTCCATAGGGCTAAATACATATTTTTTACCACAGGACTATCGAATAAAATAAAATTTCAATACATTCAACAAAAAAAAAAAAAAAATTTCAGTTAGAAGAAACTTAATTTTACCTAACATAACCTTACAGTTTCAAACCAAAGAAGGGCGATTAGTTATACCACTCACAATTATATAAATTCAGGCTCGAAGAAGTCGGCATCGGCAAAGAGAAGAATGTGACAAATTCTGCTGAAGTCAATCCTCTGAGCATAGTTAATATAGTGCATACACCTGAAATATATATTTGATTTTAATAGTTTTATATGCCTGATTACATTTATAGATTATTAAAACTAATATGAGTTTATCAATACAGTTTGAAAATTCACTATCCATACTGGAAGCATTTTGGGTTTTGGAATATAAGGAGATAGCTTGAGAATAGAATCCAAGTCTAAACATGAATTCCAAATACGTTTCATATACAACATGTACAGAATGGTCTAACAATTTTTTGTGCAAGAAATAATGTTTGTGTATGCAAAACAATCCAAAAACTTTAAGATGACACTATTTTGGATTTTGGAATTTCAGATAAGAGATCCTCAAACTGAACTACTTATTAAAATTAAATTTATTAAAGTTAATCTTTAGAAGTGAGATTACCATATTTGAAAAAATAATATACTGAATAATTTGTGGGTAAAAAACAGTAAGAATTCAACCTTGAATTCCTGTGTTTGACAGTTAATAGCAACTTCAGTTGGGTCTATTGGGTCAAACGGGGAAACTGGATCCCCATCTGTCATTTTCAAAGTTATTTCAAACTGGAACTCTTCGATGAAACTGAGGGGTAAAGTGAAACCCAATGTCAATGTTAGAATCCCAACTTTTGTACCGTCACCACACTGAAGGTTAAAAGAAAAACTGCAAAAACCCAGCAAAAACATTTAATCATACATCTGTGTATCAGAAAAAATAAGCAAATGGTAAACATTGTAAAACCTTTCTTCAGCTACAGAAATCAGAAGAACAAATCAACTTTTGAAATCTTTGCTGTAGAAACACTTTTTAAATTCTTGTAAGAAAACAAATTTTATACTAAGACCTGCCACATTGCAATAAGTACAACATAATTATCATTTAAGAGATGTACTTGATATATACAGATTTCCACATGATTTACAAACTTCATCAAGCCTACTTTAGATTTTCAGCATGTTCTGTGGGGGAAAGCATTTGGTATAGATGCATTTCAAAGACAAGCATTTCAGTAAAAAATAAACTTAATCAGATTTTAAAATTAACTGAAAAATTAGAAGTTCCACCTTTGTGCCTTCTTCTTGGGTGTTCCCTGAACGATGACCCAGCTGGTATGTGTTCAAGCACAGCTTTCTCCCACTGAATATTTAAATAAAACAAAGCATGGTGTTATATACATTAAACATTGATTGTAATATTTAATTATTAGTAAACTGAAAAACTATTTCTAACAATTTTGAAATTTACCTTGAACATGTTACTTTTAGTGATAATATTTTCATTATTAACTTCTTGCTGTTCTGACAATAAGGGGAAAACACAGAAACTTTGTGTTTCTGTAATTTTACTAACCTTTAAACTAAAAAGCATGACAACTAACATACAATTTAGTACATCTCTGAAATGGAATATCAACTATTCTGCTATTGATTACCAGAAAAACTTAATCATGTTCTTGTGTGCAATTCCTCTTGGGAGCAATGTTTTCTTCCTCTGCATTTTATGACACCTGATAGAATACATCCATTGTAGAGTGTAGTTAATGAAATGGCCTTTTAGTAGGTCTTAATAAACCACTGGTGTTTTTGGGGGCAGGGGGTTTGACTGCAGAATCAAAATCATTATGTACTTGGTCACTGAGTATGCAGGTGAAAATCTATTGGCTGTGATTCCAGAAAATTGGTGGACCCTACAAAATCATGTGCTGTTTTGGCCCCCATCTAAAGATTCTGCTATGGATTTTTATTAAGGAGAAACATTTAAAATAAATGAGCTGCTATGAATAAATGTATAAAAAGAATTATTGTAAATGAAAGAAAAACAACACTGTCTAAATAAACTGACAAATTGCATTCTGCTGATATAAAAACATAATGTGCAGACATACCACTAGTATATTACCACAATAGGGAATTGAAACACCTTTGTAACTTGATATCATATATGCATGTAAATATACCAGTGTTACTGATACAGTATTATGGGAAAAGGACAAGCAAAATGCAAAGCAGCTGAGCTAAACTCAGACATAGACACTTTCCCCGAAGATGAAAATTTAGAGGGCCAACATCCTTTAAAAAGAATGCGAAGGTATGTGCATAATTAAATGGTGAGACTACAAGTAAGCACACCAAAATGTATGGTAAAAGGGTTGTTAACAACTGTGAAAGTGATACTATACATTTGCAGTGGAATGCAGCCATCAAGCATTGGCATCCAAGTGATCATAGAAGTAGGCATTCACATTCAACCAAATAAAAGTATGCATTCACAGTTAAATGCAATGGTATGCATTTGTTAACAGGATTCATATTTAGAAAAATTGTATGGCTGTGTTATTGTGTAATTGTGTTCACATGTTTCAGTCTGCATTATATTCAGTTCTATGGGTACTTTATTTAAATGTAAACTACACTGTGTACTTACTATATCATCTATGAAAAGGTAATTATTTGGCTCCATGTATATCTACAATATTTGATTTTTGCAGTTGTTTACACAGAAACATCACCCAACTGATAGTTAAGAGAAACAGAGACCAAGCTTTGCATGTGACATTTTAATGCTAAGAAATACATTGTAAAACTGTTCTCTGATGTAATACTAATTTTCTTATAGATCTCCAATGTGATATCATAATTCTCCTGACAATGAAAGAACACTGAGTGCTTGTCTCAGCCCCTGGTTCTGCATCAGTCAGGACACCATTCAGTACAACTTCTTCCAGCCATGCTTCTACCAGCCTTGCTTCTGATCATTACAGATTGATGCCCCCATGCTCCTACCAGTTTTAAGTATATGCTGTATTTTTCAACTTTCCTGAAGGTACATACTTAATGATTATAAATTATGACTGGCATTTTGTTCCAAATTGTTACTGATATTGATGTTTCACTATTTTAATTTCAGGTTCTGTAATCATCCCTATGAATCCGGACAGTGGAGGAATACTCAGTAAGTTTCACCATGGCATGGTTTAGCACATTATGCATCAAACAGAACTGTTTCATTTTAGTTTTACTGAATTGTACATTTTCTTTTTTGAAAGTATCTGGGGCATGCCTGCAATGTTTTAAAAACCTTTTATTTCAGTGTCTGCGGTGGTATTTTATCAATGTGTTTACATGAGTGGACTTTTCGTGTAACTAATTAATAATCTAGCTTAATTTGACTTTCACATGCTCTCTAAATACAGAAAATGAAATAGACTTGAAACTGTTCTGATATAATGTCACCCATGTCTTGTTCATAATCCTACATCTGTACTAAAGTTTGTGTTATTGTCACTGGGTGTATCATATGCACCATATTTGTGTGGTAAAACTGTTCTATTGTTTATAAATTGACTTACTTTTATAAGTCAAATATACATGTGGCAGCCCTACTCTGTCCATCATTTATTCTAAAATTCTTAGTAATTTTTATCTTCAACAGATCAGACTGCTGAGTTCTTATGGAGGTAAAAACACAGGGGAGGTCACCAGAAAGATGTTAAAAATTGTCTTGAGTCATGAAGCAAGCATCCAGTATAATCTAATAGGAGCAAAAGGAAAATTGGCATTCAGCAACTTTGCCAACCTCAGTGAAGCCATTCACAGCAAGTTTGCTTACATTACACTAATAATGAAACAAAAATTACTAATTTTAAAGCACATCAAAGTAAGAAATTAATTATATACAATTGTAATTACTGTTCTGCAGTGGCTAATTAGGAATTCATTATATTTTGTTATAAATGTTTTACATGCTCATCAGACTTCCATTTGCATTCATGATCAAACACTTCCATGTTTTACCTAATAACTAGAATCACTGATTAAATTGTATAAATATTCAGATGAACCAAATATGTTTTTTGTTCAGCTGTATTTGGTTCTATGATTGCTGGCTTATATTATTCATTTCTTCTTCATTGTAGAATCAGTGAGCCACAGATAAATATACTGGGAGGGGGGGGGACATGCTGGAATGGTTTCAAAACACAAGAGCCTGAATGGGTGGTAGGAAAAGGCTGATAAAAACTACACAAGCCATCACTGACTGAAATTCAGATTTTGTTCTTCTACTTTTGTGTTTAAAACATTTTTACATTTTTTGGTGTAGGCTGCCAAGACCTGATTAATGCACTGTTCTTCACTCTGTTATAAAGCTATTGTATTTTTCAAGGTGATTTCTGGCTTCATTTATTTTTTGTTTTTTGTTTTTGTTTTGTGCAAAGTATTGCATATATAATATTGTTCGAGTTGGTATTTGGTTAACTCAGTATTTTTCTGTGGTCCTTGCAATATTAGCACAATGGGATTTGACTGTATGTATGTAAATGATTGAAATGTATCATTTTCAGTTATGTATATTAATTATAATTATATATCTGTTGTATGCCATAGCATAATCAGTCAGAGTGTGTATGTGTGAATATATTTTATATTAATTTAAATTATATTAGTAATCTGCCTTAAGAACTTTTTAGACATTTATTATATATATATTGTATATTCAATGCTTATCTGGCTACATGTTTGGCCTATTCAGCACAATATTAATTGAGCTAATTTCAAAGATTTTTCTGTCATTTGGTCAAAAATGTGAGTAATTATTTATATACGTGTGTGTTTGTGTGTGTTTCAATGTATTAATGTTTGTATTTAACTGATTTAAACAGATCACTGAAATAAAGAATAACATTTTATTTTCAACTTTTATTTCTTCATTAAGTACCATTCAAGGAAAGAAATGACAGAGGGGGAAAAAGAACGCATAGGGAATTTAATTTAAAATAATCAAAGTTCAAATACAATTTCAACATTAGTATATATTATTATTATTATTATTATTATTATTATTATTATTATTAAATGCAACCATTCAGTTCATACAAATTAATTTAAACTATGGACATAATCCAATTTAAGTAAGCCTGCTAATATGTTTCATTTTGAATCTCACATTCTGCCAACCTGCTCTAACTTTATATTGGGCAGTACAATTAATAGGCGCTATTTCTAAGTTTCTCATAAAATCCATTAAAATTAATGTCACCCTTCCACAAAGGATTAATACATATGCACATTTTAGGTATCAAAATTATATTGCTTGATTTCTTTCTTTATTTTATGATTTAAGTGATAATCATAATTATTTTCTTCTTCTTCTTTTTTTTTTTTTTCTAAATATTGTAAATGATCATTTAACTTCTAATCAGAATAATGGTAAAAAAAATTGTTAATACTAATTTTATAAAACATATATTCATCCACATTCTGCAAGTTTCCTAGCATTGCATATAATGGATACATGGAGTTCTTCCAAATTTATTATATTTAATAATATATTTTCACTGTTTGATCTTATAATGTTGTTTCAAAATCAACATACACTACAAGGACAAAAAACATATTGTGCACATATAAGTGTTTAACTGAAATAAAATGTAATTTTGAATAAACTCTTATTTTAGTTCCTTGACTGGAAAGTTTACCCGCAAATAATTATGGGAAGCATTCTGAGATTCTCTGCATACCAAGCCAAACAATTTGACGGTGCTTGTCAGATCTTGCCAGTTCTTGACAGACTTGGTACCAAATGTTTCTCATTTGAGCAAGAAAGTCTGGTCAAATTCTAAATCCAACGATTTAAAGTTAGAGATATCTTTAAAAACTGCATTTTTCTGGCTGCAGTCTTCTTGGCTACGTTTTCCGGCTAACAGTAACACACCTACACGCACGCACGACCGAACGCGCGCTCTCACGAAATAGCACTTGGATCATCTAATTATCTAGTAAATAACATTGAAGTATTCCAGTAACATAAGTATTTCAAAATCCAAATCAATAATTTTTTTTTCTTTGACAATAAAGGCTTTCCGTAGATTTTTAACTCGCGTCATTGAAAAAAAAAAAAAAAAAAATTCATTGTCTATGTTCAAGGTCGATCAACACTAAAGCTGAGATAATCGAGACAACACAAAATTATTGCGATCGAGTGGAAAAGTTCTGTGTCAACTAAGAACAATATCATCATGTCGGGAGAGAAAAAGCAATGCAAGTCAACCCTCGATCAACTGAAACTTGTGACAACTGTGGTAGCAGATACCGGCGACTTCGAAGGTAATTTTAATATTATTTTCATTACTTTATTCATTTTGATTTTAAAGTTGCTTCGTCAGTATCCTTTTCCTGTGGCTGAGTTGAATGGATGATGGATCCTTTAAGTTTAAGTTTTCGGTTTACTCTTATATTAGTATTAAGATGAAATAATTTAATACTACTGCTAGTGAATTCTAAACATGTAGTTAATTTGAAAAATTAATTAGTAAGTATGTGAACATTTTTTCAAAAATATTATTTTCCTAAAACATTATACATCATTTATATAGAGCAAAAAAAAAAAAATCGCATATTAAAATATCACCAACATCTCTTGTACGGCATTGACATATATATAAAAAAAAGTTACGAATGTTTATCGGAATAAAATTTGAGGGTATTTTTCCTTCATAATCTGTAGAGAAACTCAAACTGATTCATTTCTGTCATTTTGCAATATGAACTCTGAATATATATAATATAGCTTTAATCCACTTAACATGTATTAACTATTATATATCAAAATGATGCATTCGATGAGTTCTAAAGCTGTACAGTTTTCTTATGCAAGTTGCTAATAATCATAAGTTTTAAATAATTAATTAATTGCACCAGTTAGCACAAATGTACCATATGCCTTAATTATATAATTCTCAAAAAATCAATAGAAATTAAATCCATATACAAAAAGATCATTTTTCAAGACGGATGAATTGTAGGGATCTTTACATATTCAAGGATTTAGCTAACATTTATTTCTTTACCAGTTAATTAATAGCATTAATTAGAGTTAATGTGCTGTATGCCTTCATTATACAGATCTAACATTTCATAAGAATCAAATCAGTGTGTATGAATTATACATGAAGATAGAGTTTTTGAAAGGTTTAGAAGCATATTATGTCATATAAATACGAGATCACTTGACAAAATAAACAAAACATCAAACTTGCAAGAGATCATTCATTTTGGTACCCTAAATATTTGTATGAAATTTGACAGTCTGTGAGAGAAATGCATAATTTGAATTCTGTATATGATTTAAAGTCTCAAGTGAGCTTACCTTATGCACATGATGATGGTAAATGGTAAATGGTAAATTTGTTGATTCTCAGATGTTTATCAAAGACGACACGTCAAAAAACAAAAACTATGATGAAGTTGAATATATATACTACATCATAATATATTTTGTTTGTGAAATTATGAAAAAATAATGACTAAACAGAAATGCAGTTGAGGAAACCCTCTTCAAAGTATCACATCACAACAACTGGGCGACCTTCAGCAGCAGTGCACTTACAGCTTTTGTTTCATACTTGTAATCAGTATTGCAAAAACTTAGGTATCCTGTCTTTGGGCTTGTGCACACTTGTAACACTTTTTTATTTGGTTTTTATCTTCAAGAATGACAAATAATTGGCTGAAGTGATTAATTTGTCTTCATCATTAGTTCAAAGTTATATGCCTGATATTTATAAAATATGTATTAATCTTTCAGTTTAACATTTTAAGGTACAGAAAATGTGGTGACAGTTTTAAAAGAGAGAGATATGGAAATCAGCATGGAACAAGAATGAATCTATAACATGATAGGATATGAAAAAAATAAATGTTTTTGACTTCTCTTATCAGAGCAAATGGAAAATAATAACTAAAAATGACAATAAATATACACCTATTTCAAACAGGTAATAAGTGAATGGATTCAGAAGGTTTAATGATCTGTAAATTTAAAAAGTGATTAAATTCTGTAAAATACGAGTATTTTAGAGTTATAAAAACCATTAAAATAAGAAAGTGATTAGATAGCTTTACTTTTTTCTGATCATATACAATTTATATAGAACCACCTATTTAGAAAATGTTTTCAGCATCACTGAAAATGACTGCTGGAGATGAAAAAGTTAAATATCAAAATTAGCAGTTTTAGGAATGAACTGGAAAAAAATCTCAAGTTTTAACACTTCTTAAAGGTTAATATTTTTCAGTTAGGCTTTCATGAAGCTAACACTCCAAATGTTAACTTTTGTAGTGTTAAATCTATCATAACCTAACTCAGAATGAAATAAAATAAAAAGTACTTTTATTCCATTCTAGTAAAATATGTGTAATAAATAGGACTCCAGTAGAAAGAACCATCTAATTTTCTATCAACAACAATCATCTATAAATTAATATTTCTCAAATATCACTAACATATGTAAACAACAACAATTAAATAAAATTTACTATCCCTATTGTTTTAAATATAATTAACAAAATTAATGATCTTTCAGTAATCCATTCGCTGTGACAGACATTATAATGGTGTGTAATATTATTATTATTATTTTTTTTTTACATTTACATCCCGTCTTCAGTAACTTGAGCCAAAGAAATTAATTTCTTTGATTCAGGTTACTGAAGATGGCATGTAAAAATTAATTTTGACATTACTCTATTCTAAATATGACTAATAGATTATTTTGTTGTAAAACACTGATTTTAATATAATTGTTAATCCTCTACTTAAAACTTTGAATATTATTGTATTGTAATTTATAATTAGCTGTTTTAAATAATCCCATGGAATGCAGTTGTCCTTATAAATCTGACACATGAGATAAATTTAATGGGTAGATAGTTCCATGATACTGTGAAATGTTCATATATTTGATGCCATTTTCTTTTTAGCTGTTAACTATGTCAGTATTTAAATGTATGTACATGTATAATGGAATATGTTAAATTAACAAAAAAAAGAAATTAATGTAAATTGAACCTAACTAAACTAATCTTATTAAAGCAAACACAGTACATGCAAAATTACAGATTTGTTACCAATACATTATTTGATTGTCTAGTCAGAATCAAGTGTTTTTAACACATCATTGTAGAACTTTCAACAAATTGTCATCCCATCACATCTGACAGAACACCTAACTGTCAGTTTATTCCATGTAAATTTCATCATCTCTGATTGACCAGGACATTCCTAAACAGATGTTGAAGTAATCCTTGGTAATCATATTTGTCCAGTATCTAAAATTACATATACCATGAAACAGCCTGTATCCCTGGTTGTGGTAAATGTGTGTGTGTGTGTGTGTGTGTTATTTTTACTTTTTCCCTCTCATATGAATGACCTTACACTATCATAATAATATAGTCTTTGTGAAATTATATTATGTCATAATTTTTATTTTTTTATTTTATGCTAATGAAATGTTAAACAGATTCTATGCATATATTCAGTAAAAGTAAATGCATAATTCTAATATTATTGCTTAACATAAATGTTCACATATATTAATTATTGGTATATTTAAAGTGTAATAAAAATGTTTTATAAACATTACATAGAGCTGTTGTTTTTCGGTGCAGTAAATAGCCAACTAGGTACAGGTGTAAAATAGGTCACAGTCTGCTGAACACCAACTACTGACATAATGTTTTTTTAACTTCCTTTTACATATTTCATTATATAAGGTCATGCCTTCTCTTTTACCAATATTTTATTCATATCATTTCAGGCTAGATTTTTGTTCACAAATATGTAAAATAATAACAAACACAAATGTATGTTTACAACAGTACACAAGGGTTACAAAAGCCCCACAAAAAAACTATTGTGTTTTTTTTTTTTTTTTATTCTAAATTAATACTATAACTAAATCTGTAACATTCACTTTTGACCAAATAACAACTTTTTGTTTTTAATTTAAGACATTAATTTTCTTTTCATTTTTGTGTTTTTAAAATTAATTTCTTTTCCCAATGTTGCAATAGTGATCAAGTATTTTCAAAAAGCAAATAATATTTATACTTACTCATTATACTTTTTAAAATGCCATAAATCCTTTGAATAAGAATCTTCAAAACAGTTTTGGGATATGTTCATAAGAAGAAATTTAAGATACTTGATTTTTCAAACATAACTTTATAACTGTTCATTTAAGGTACCAGCTCTGCATTATTAATAATTATCAAAGATCAGAAACCATAATGTTGAAAAAAAAGGTTTAATTTGGTAAGTATTCAAACTGGTGTCTTTTTAAATTATATAAAAGTATAAACCAGAGAACATATTTGTGTTGTTATTAATTTTTTAATTTTTTCCTCCTCACACAGCTATGAAAACATATAAACCAACAGATGCTACAACAAATCCTTCACTGATTTTAGCTGCCTCCAGCTTACCAGCTTATCAGCATCTCATAAAGGAGGCTATTGACTATGCCAAAAGTTCTGGAGGGTTTGTCAATATTTTTTTTAAATGTTTTTTTTAAATATTATTATCATATCCTTTTTGAGCTTTTACTTTTATTTTTTTAAAGTTTATTTGTTTGTTACTTAAAGATAGAAACACATTATGTTAGTGTTTTATCTTGTGGCTGTTACTATTTTGATGTTGAATTGAAGCATTTAGTTTTATCCTGAAATATACCTAGTGATTTTATCCTGCATCCTAAAGTTAACACTAATAAACAGTTTATGATAATAACAGCTGTCACGTAAATTCATAATTATGAAATAAATTAGCAAACTATTTATTTATTTATTTATTTATATTTTTAAAAATTATTATTGTTTTATTTGCTTCTAGAATTTTTATTTTTTATTATTATTTTTATTTTTTCACCTTATTTGATTCAGGACAAATCAAGAAAAGCTGACCAAGGCTATGGATAAAGTATATGTTAATTTTGGAAGAGAAATTTTGAAAATAATACCTGGACGGGTTTCAACTGAAGTTGATGCAAGGTACAGTTTCAGTGAATTTATAAATTAAATATATAAAAGTAAAATACTTTATTAGGACACTATTTGTAAGAAGAAAATAAAATTCATAATTACATGCAGAGACAGAACTGATAATATATTCAATTAGCATTTTTCAAATTTTAAATTTTTTTTTTAATATTACTGTATGATGTGAATTCATTACGTCATATAAATGTCACATAATATTCAATAGAAGTTAGAATATTTATGTTCATTCCTTTTACTGCTACTGTATGTACATATGTTTAATGAAATTTAATTGAAGGCTGTCCTTTGATAAAGAGGGAATGGTTGCCAAAGCTCGACAGTTGATTGCCCTGTACAAGGAAATGGGCATCAGTAAAGAAAGAATTCTTATTAAGCTTTCTTCAACATGGGAGGGTGTTCAGGCTGCAAGGTTTGTTAATGTGTGATTGTTCAACTAATAGCATATTTATTGTTAATAATTCTGTCTTTTACTTATTTATTTTGCTGCTTCTTATTTGTTTCTTTTTTCCTCTTTAAAAAAAAAAAAAAAAGTATTTACTGGCTTATTACATTATTCTTAACTGTAAATATATATTGGCAGTGCATGTTTACATGTTGTATGTGATGTTTCAGAGAGCTGGAGAAACAATATGGAATCCATTGCAACATGACCCTAATCTTCAATTTTATTCAGGTAACTCAAGCAGACTGTAGATGTAGATCAATTGTAAGATGGAAATAAGAAAATACGAACAAACTCTTATATTTTTTTTTTTTTTTTTTTTTTATTATTATCTGTTAAATTATATGTATCTCTAGTTTTCTTTCACGTAAGTCATTTATCATTCCAAGAACACATTCTGGTTTTATTAATACAGGTTAGGTGTTACTAGTAAATTAATATTTTAAATATGTTTTTGACATATTAAATTGTTTGTGCTTACATTTTGCAGGCCGTAGCTTGTGGAGATGCTGAAGCAACTCTGATCTCACCATTTGTAGGAAGAATCATGGACTGGTTTGTGGCCAACACAGACAAGAAATCATTTGAACCCCTTGAAGATCCTGGTCAGTTAAAACATTTTAAAGATACATGAATCAATATATGTTTACAATTTCTCAACAAATATATTTTTTTATTTACATTCTTTGTTGTAACCATATGCTGGCAGTGTGTTTTAATGTTAATATGAACTTTGATGAGTATGTCATGTACTTGAAAGAAAATAATTTTATAATACGTTTTATTCATTTACATTTTTACAACTTTTATGATAAAGCATATAGCACAAATGTAGTCTTCCTTTTGCTAAAGTGCCAAATATTATCATTTTCATATTTATTTTTTGTATGTGTGCATGTAAACATTATTATTAATTTAAAGTTCTAAGAAATGAAACTGTTTTACAATTATTAACAAGAATTTATACACATTATTTGGATAATGCCACACTTTTTGTCATTCAGTTTTTTCTTCAGTAAAAAGATTCAGATTTTTTTTTTCATCAACCGAATTTATTCAGATTTTTTTTTATATTCATCATCTGAATTTATTTTCGATATTTTTTTTGACCTTAATAAATATTTCCACTCAATAATTTGTTTAATATCTTAAAACAGTAAAACAATTTTTACTGTAAACATATTTTCTTTCCCTGTAGCAGAAATGACTTTAGTGACACTTGTGTTAAGCTAAAAATAAAATGACTATTGGTGGGAGGTATTTTTGTTTCTATTTTAATTTTTATTAACTAAATTAGTTCATATTTGATGAGTTGAAGAATTTATTAAAAAATGTATTTATGTTTTCAGGTGTTAAAAGTGTAACCCAGATTTATAATTACTATAAAAAGTTTGGCTACAAAACAACTATTATGGGAGCTTCTTTCAGAAATGTGGGTCAGATCATGGGTTTGGCTGGTTGTGACCTTCTCACCATATCGTAAGTTAACAATGTTAAAATGATTAATTTATTAGGAGATAAACCTACTGTTACATCACAGATTAAAGCAGTGTAGGTGTGTGTCCATGTTACCATGACTAAAACATATCAACTCTAAATGTAACAAGTAAATTGTAAGACCGATTGTCAATTTACTGAACACTTTGCTATAAGTGTCAAGTATTTTCCCCATGTTTATTATAAACTGAAAATATGAGTACACTTACAAGTTGTGATTCAGGAAATACTTCATTCATAGTTCAGTTACAGTGTGGGAAATTTCATTTCGTTGCAGAGATATATTCCTTTCCATATAAAATGTATTTGCTGCATATTATTATTACTGTGTAAATGTTTAAAAACTACTGGAGATGTTTGAGTTACCTATTTTATCATTCAACAAAAATGAACGTTAAAATATGCATGTTTGCCTTATTTCAGACCTTCTCTCCTGGAAAAACTTTCAAAGTCAACTGAACAAGTGACAGTTTACCTGAAGGAAGGAAAAGGTTTACAGTTTCTTTTAAAAAAAAAATGATTAACAAAATTAATTTTCTTAGATATTCCTTACAATTCACATATATAAAATTTATAATCAGTATCAAAAAACATTTACTTCATTGTGAAGTGTAGCAAAATACAAATAGCAAAACTCTAATTCTAATGTTGAACTATTAATTATGTCATTTCAGCTCGTGATATGGATATTAATGAAGTAACTGCAGATGAAAAATCTTTTCGCTGGGCAATGAATGAAGATCAGATGGCAAATGATAAACTGTCTGAGGGAATCCGCAAATTTGCTGCTGATGCTGTGAAACTGGAAAATGTTCTGAAAGAAAAATTAACAGCTTAAACATTGCATCTTAGGCATGATTTTCTAGTTAATTGTGTTGATCTTGCATATATTTATTAGATTTCTTATATTTTGTCACAGAAAATTTTATCAGTAATATATGCACATCATTATAGACCATGTTTGTAGACAGTATTTTCTCTGTCTGGTGGGTGTTCCATTGTTATCTTGATTGTACAAAGATAATGGTTCTCAATTTTAAATCATTTTTATCATTCCTCTTTTTTTGTAATGTATTGTAAAATTATGAGATTATTACCTCTCTGTGAGGGTGAATTTAATGTTACAAATTATTAAAAGTTATTGATTTACAGTTATGTTATTAACATCTCAGCATAATTAATTTTGTCTTTATAAAGATATTTATTATTGTTAATAATAATCATGATATGCTGTGGTCATTTGTAACAATGACTGAACTTAATGAAAAATTTACATGTGTTGCCAGGGTGCATCAAGTAAATAACATAAGTCTTTTTCACTGGAACTGCAACTTCGAACAAATTTATTACTAACTACATCAAATTCGTATAAATGTTTGTCAATATTTGTAGCTATTGAGTGGTTTTATGATTTTTTTTGTTAAACTATTTTTTTTTGTAAACTTGTTATAAAAACTACTGGTACTGCCAAAAAACAACAAAAAAAAAAAAACTTTTTTTTTTTTTTTTAAATGATATTAATTATCATTGATTATATACCCAGCATATAAAGATCAACTTACACAAAGATAAACCAGTTATTTTCCTTTATTATTGTTAGGCATGTAAATTCATGATTTTCTTGTTAAATAATATATTTAAATTTTAGAATCTTAGTAATTATTTTGTCATTGACTAATTGACTTATTTTTTGATTTTTCATAAATTACTTTTTTCTTCTCTCCTTTTTGTAGCTTACAATAAATTGTAATAATAAAAATAAAAAGCGAAGTAAAACACTGAGCGTCAGTGAACATAGCAGACTGTATTTTTGTTGTTTTTTTTCTTTATAAAATGTAATACTAGCAGTAAATGTTTTTACTGAAATACCCTATTTAAAAATATGTATACTGGAACAAGAAATTATTGTACAACTTAAAAAAATTAAAATAAATTGAAAAGTTAATTATTAAATTTGATGAAGTTGATGAATTACTGATAATTATTCTGAATTCTGTTACCATTCTTTTGGAAGTGTAAAAAAAAACAAAAAAAAACATTCACAACACACAAGTGGACTAAATTTTCAACTTTATATATTTATTATATATTTTATATATCTTTAATCAATGTTTGATGATTAAGAAAAATTTTGTCATGAAGAATTTAAAAAATTAATATTTATCTAAACCCACACAGGTTAAAACAAAATAAATATGTATAAGAGGCTAATAACAACACTACAAAAAAACCTTAGATTTAAATAGATTTAGTTCACACATGTAAATATTTATTTGTATACTTGGTTTCTATTATTTTAATTTATATATGAAAAACATAATTCATTCAGTACTTTACAAAAGGTTCACTTTTAAGAACATTTAACAATTTTCAAATTGACAAGTAACTGAACTGAAATGAAAACCTGTCAATATTTCTCAGAAACAGGAAACAATTGCAGCAGTATCTGTTATAATGAAAACAAAATCAAAATGATTTCATATACAACACCAATATCTGATGCCATATATATATATAAGAGCAGAAACATTTTTAATAAAATGAATGAAATAAGGCATCAGGGTTGATTTTTCTTATAAAAATGTATTTAAGGCAATGAATTCATAATTTGGGAAGCCGAATCTGTTTTACATTGTATGGATGCTGTCATGTGACATGTAAAGTGATACTGGTATTCAAACCTGTCATGAATGTCAAAAATATGAATATAATTGTATCATTTAGACTTCTTTGAAATAAAAGTCATTTACTACTTTTACACAATTCTGATTCAGCATATATGAAATCATCGGGGTTTTTCAAACAAATAGAATTTCTTATCAATTTTTTCACCATAATTATTATTTCATGAATATTCATATAATGTTAAATCGGTGCTTCTAAATAAATTAATAAAACATATATAAGGCAAAAATATTTTCTTTATCTGCATAGATGACATCATTATCTTGAAGGTTCATGCTTAGCAGAAAATTATTCAAAAAATTATATTACAAAATGGATTTTATTTTGTCAAGTCAGTGCATCCATCTTAGGACTCACAAGAGACATTTCGACTGTGAGAATATAAAATTGTGAAATTTTAACAAACATAAAATTTATTTTAATGACTTCATAAATATCTACAAATAATACAAAGAAATTAAATATTCACATGAAAGCAGCATGTGCACATTTTAACCAGGCAAATACAGTAATGGATGCTGAATAATCTAAAATCCACATTTAAATAATTGCCTGAAAAAATACATTTGAAAATATAATAAAATAAATGAACTTTATTGCACCACATTATATGTTTGCATTTCATTTTCACTTGTATATATGTAAAATGTTATTTATAAAATAAATAAATAAATTTTAAAAAACCCCTGTTTTTTTATCAGACCTGCCTTCCTCACTCAATATCATGATTATCAGGATGTGTATGTGATAACTGCGCAACATTTCCTACAGTGTATATTAAGGAAGAAAAAATCACAAATGTATAAAAAAAAAAATAAATAATCATCAGATCCATTTTTTAGATAATAATTTACATTAATAAATATCAAATTGTCTGTCAGCTGATAATAATAATATATGTGATAATATTCTGACGTCTCATTCAGATGGATGGGACACAGATCAGGTCCATAGCAAGCATGCTTCAACCATCTGCAATTACCACATCAATAGCTATTATCTACTGGCAGTGCAAAATATAACTGGTATCACAGACAAGAAGTAGCAAGACATAATTAGTACATTATAAAACAAACCAGTAATTTATTTTTTCAGAAAATTGAAAAAAAGTATGCCTATTATGTACATATAATAAGAAGTGAAGATGGACTGAGGAAAACCTTTTCTTTCACTGATTAGCCAACTTGCCACTGAAATATAAAAAATATATAAATTTAAATATAAATGTTCATATATAACCATAATAATGAAATTTACATTTGGATCAAATTGTTCAAAATATTCATATATGCATGTTTAATTTTATTTTAAATTTTGTTTTCCTCTTAATTTCTGCTTTATGTAAGGTACCAGCAGGATAAATGGTAATAACTGATTTCCATTATGCAAAAAGACATAACAGAAACATAATTGTTGTGTGAAAATGGAAAAATGCATCTTGACATAATAAACTTATCATACTTCGTGTTTTTGAACTTCATGTTCACATAAAATCTGTTGGGTTTTTTAACAGTGGTGAATGCATCCATACAGCAGAGTTCAGTGTTTCTAGTTAAATGTTTGTTTTAGGCTTGTCAACATCTGGTAATACAAATATGAAACAGTAACTTGTTAGACTGGCAAGTTTGAGGACAGCGAAACTCATTTAACATTTACACACTTGCTCTAATTTTATCATCAATACAATGCAACTCTTCTAAACTGGAATTCCTTTAAAACATGTCCATGATTTAGACATATTTTAACACTAAATCTTATCCAGTGCTCAAACTGATACAAGTTTGTTTGGTGTCACTAATTGCTGCTAATATTCTGGCTGGTTTATCTGCCTGCAAACATTTGAACAAAACAGAAAAGGTGATATGAAATATTTTGTGTATGACTTGAACATTTTCACTACCCAACTGAAAGAGAAGTGTTTGGTCATGAAAGACGAACTGCTTGAGCTGAAAAGATATTTAAGATGCCTCACTGAATGGCATACTAAGTTACAAACTCACAGAATTTAATGGAATCCCTGAAAAAGAAGGCAAAAACACAAAGAACAAATTGGAACAATTTCTAAAAAGAACACAAAATGGGTAGGAAATATGAAGGATTCATATGACATGCTTTACTAAATTTGTCAAGTGTAAAGACAGAGGACTAGTTAGAAAGGCTGTGCCAAAAACTTTAATAAATAAAACATCCTGGGTCAACAAATAATTCCCAAAACAAGTCAGGGAATGGAGAAAATTGTTGTACATCATTATAAACAGCTAAAGACTGGTACAACAGTGACATTAAATTAAATGCAGATGAACTATATGTTGAAGGAACACTATTCACACTTGATAAAATAAAACCAAATTCATCTTTGTGAGACAGAAACAACCTGTTATATGGAGGAGTAATGCACAAGCCAACAATTATTGATTACAGTTCTTGCAGAAACAAGACAATAAACACAACATGACAAGCCAGTATGCTCTGTAAAATAGAGGGGCATGCAAGTTAACAAATAACAGTGATCATTTTTATCAGTTCTCTCAATTATCAAGCTACTACAGCTGATAGTACTGAACAATGAAATGTTTTGAATGTAACAAAAATTAACATATGTACTTTAATTAGCAAGCTCAGAGATCCACAGTTTCTTAAAATGATCAGTAAATATAACATAGTTTGTCTTTTTCAATTGGCAACAGAAGACACTGATAATATTATCATTTATAAATCTGGTAATAATTTTGAACATATTAAAAATGATTTATCATGTCATATAAATTGTACAATTTAATAGTAATCTGTACATAAAACAAACAAAAAATCAGGTCATTCCATGTCAAATTACCCAATGGGTTAAACCTGACCATTCAGATTTTTATGTAACTTGGTATACTTGTTGATTGGGATCCCACAGCACCAAATCCAAAATTTTAGGCCAATTGGACTAGTGGTGTGGAACATATGGCCCATCAAATTTTGAGATGTTCAGCCAAAATGGGCATGACACCAACATTTGAACCCTCATATCTCAAGAACTACTGGGCCAGTCTTCATAAAATTGGTATTGTTGAAAAGGCAATATGACAAGGATTCCAAATCTCCAGTTGACTCTAAAGCTGAGTTTTGGGTCTCAGAAAAATGTATACATGTAGACAATGTACATTGTAATGCATTGTATCAATCATCTGTGCAGGTATGTGTTTTTTAAATCTGTATTGTGGCTAAGCAAAAAAGATTACACCTCTGAAATCTATATATGTTTTAGTTAACATGTGGGAGATTAAATTTCAAGAAAGGTCATGTGATACACAAGGTCAATTTCAAGTTCATAACAAAGGTCAAAAGGTCAGTGTACCCCAACATAAAAAGGATGATGCTAGAATTGCAAGACTATGGGGGAAGTGGGTGACCGAACGATTCTGTGAATGCTGAACTGGTGAGAAGGTAATGAGGGAAGTAGTTTGATATCATATGATCATAGAATGTAGGCCTACAATGTATTACTTGGTGATCAAGGTAGATGGTGATTCCTAGCATCAGGAATTGGTCATTCAGGTTTTATAGCTAATCAGATGTTAATGGCAGAAAAGGTGTTATTTTCATGGACATGCAATTTTTGAATGTGTATTGCTGCTAAACAAAGAATATTACACCTCTGAAACTTTTATGTTTTAGTTAACATGTGGGAGATTAAATTTCAAGAAAGGTCATGTGATACACAAGGTCAATTTCAAGGTCATAGCAAAGGTCAAAAGGTCAGTGTACCCCAACATTCTCCAACAACTGAACAATAATGGCAGATTTCGAATCCTTGTCATTTTGCCTTTTCACCAATACCAAATCTCAAAATTCGGTGGGCCTTATCTCCCACACCACTGGTCTGATTAGCCTAAACATTCGGATTTGGTGCTGTGGGATCCCAATCGACAAGTATACCAAATTTCATAAAAATCTGAGATGGTCAGGTCTAAAATATATTTATTGGGGGGGGGGGGTGATTTGACATGGAATGACCCCAAACAAAGTTATCAGCTTTATGGTGGAAATATAAGAAAACAGCATTATTAGCCAAAGAGAACATATATAAACAAACATTAAATAAATCAGTAAAGAATATTGAACATAAAAATGAGCTCTTCAACTGTCCTGGAAACAAAAATTAAAACAATGTTCAGAAAAAGAGCTAATTATGCACATTTTTGTATTCTATTAAAATAGAAATATAATCTATAAATTACAAGACATGTATGGAAAAGCCATAAAAAGACTTTAAAATGCAATTAAAAATATTATAAGGTCACTGTTATTAATTCTCACTTTAAGTACGACAGACTGCTGGTATCTATCAATATTACGATGTATACATATTAGCCAATTAACAATGTAAGAAAATAAGTCATTACCCTCAAGCCACCTCCTTCATTGATACCATGTGTCTCTGATCTTTTATTTAGCTCTTCTTGTCGTTTCTGTTTCCTTTTAAAAGCTTCTGGGTCTTTGATTCCTTTCTTACTATTTTCAGTCATTCTACGATCTGCTGCTTCAGCCAACTGTCTTCGTCTTGTTTCCTAGAAAGGAAAATAGAAAATGTGCTGAAATAAATTTAAAACCATGTTTGTGATAATTTATACTTAAAATCTTGTTAATTACTGTTTTCTAAACATTCTAAAGATTTAAAATAATAATAATATAGCCTTTTTGTCAAGATTTTCCATTTCATTTTTAGAAGAAAAAATTTAACATAATTATTTGCCTTCAACAGCTCTGATTTTTACAATTTGATATCCATTTATGATTAAATAAAAACTAAGGTTTTGAAACTATAAAAACAAAAATAAAAATAAATAGAATAAATATTTAATATCATTCATGCTTTGGTTTTCAACTTTTAAAAATTAAATATGACTTTCAAATTATTTCATACATAATGCATTAATGATTTAATCACTATAATATTTGTAATTCAGAATACCAAACATAGTAAACTGAACAGCTACAGTGTACATGATTCACATGATGACACAAAATAATAAATGATTATTAAAGCAATAGAGCCAAATAATTTCTAAAGGTTTTGCTATTTTCTTAAAACCTGATCTGGTTGAATATAATCTTCTGAAGAGCTATTCAAACATGGCAAACACAGTCCCATTTTAATACTTAAAAGTAGATGAAACTGAAAGAACAGTAAACAACATTTCCTAAATAATAATTATTTCCCTTACTAGACTTATGACTCGTCGATCGTTTTCATTTTATGCTTTTGCAGCGCAACGTTGACGAGATACTTTCAACATACAGAACCGTACCAGTTTGATTGGACAAGAATAGCTTAAGTAAAGTGTTGATTTTATTTGTTTGTAGTTAATTCAGAACACTGGATTGCGTATCTGTAAATCAAAACAGAGCTGCTTTGTTAACTAAGTTGTGTATTTTAATTCAGAACACTGGATTCTGTGTCTGTAATCAGAACAGAACTGATTTGTTTGGTCCCGACGGGGATTTAATTTCGGTGATTTGGTTTACCTTCATCATTTATGAGAGTCATATTTTCAATGAAATGAAGTTGAATCATGAACGTGGTAGGTTTAAAACATTCCTAGAATAACTGTAAACAAAAAGCAAATTATGGACTTCAAGGATGCTGTGACGTCGACTACACGTAGGAAAACATCAAATGTAAACGTAAGATAATATTAAAATTATTACCGTAACACTTCACGCATACATGATAGTGATACAGCTGCTGTAAGACGTATTCATAATTCAGTAATCATCCAGTTTAGATGTAGGCCATGTCACCAAAGTGTTTATTGGATATTTTGCCATGATTTCTTGTTTTCCTTGTTCGAATATAAAACTAAATTCTAATAACTGCCATCTTTCATTCTTTGACTTGTCAAATAATTCAGTTTTTCATTCTCATGGGCTCATTCATGGATCTGTCACTATCACTGAGTGTCAGTTGTGATATAGTAGGGGTTTTAATAATTATGTTAAAAGCACCTTAAATTTTGTAATTTGAGCGGAATGCATTAATTTCGACAGCTTATTTTTTTCAAAAATTAGATAATTCGATTTAAATTGGTCAGTCCTATTAAATATTTGAATTTATAACAGACATTTAATTAATATATTATATTATATTCATAATTGTTTTTAAGAACACACATGTCTTTATTTTATGCAGTTAATGAATTACTCAGTAATTCAGTTAGTTAACATACTTAATTCCCATTAGTCTTATTCTTTAAAATCTTTGGCAGTTCTGTCATTTGAATCACATAGTAATTACTTTTGTTTTGACTGTAATTTCACTAATTGTACACAGAATTTCATGATCATTCATTTATTTTTCAGCCAGATCAGCCACTCTTTGTGAATTAGTAAGAAATATGGATAGAGAACTATTGTAAGTAAATTTAATAATAGTATTGTTATCATTGTGTAAATGTTATGTTTGAAATGTATTATTAAAACTATAAATAAATTATTCATATTTGTTTTAATTATGCATTTTTATTTTGTCTTGCCTTGATTGCACAAACTGTTAAATACTATAAACTTTAATAAAGCAATTACATGTGTGTAAAAATTCAACTCTTAAGGTTTAAAGCTCTACCCACTTCATAGATCTGTATTACCTGAATATATTATATATTTGTGTTTATCATCTAAACAATAATACCCAGCAATAAATACTTTTATTATTAGGTTATACATTTTTTGAAATAAAATATGAAGGCTAATTTTTATAACAATATGAGAAAAGAGATGTAACACTCTTAAAATATTATTTTTATATATTAAAAATAATGTTGATTATGTGTCTCATGCTGTTACTAGCATAGTGCATCTAAGTAGTCTTGTTGTGTTACAAATTTTGTACATGTTTTTGTGAACATGCTACTGTTATTTCATCTGTTGAAACAGCTGTGAAATGATACTATGCTCCAGAGATTTTGTTATACCGTATATACTTGTGTACAAGGCGACCTTATGTATAAGTCTATGTGTATTTTAAGACCAAAAATTGCGTCATTTTAGGTATTACTTGTGTATAAGTCGACTGTAGATTCCAGCAATATTTTTTTCTATCGAAACTCTGCTACAAGACACGCCCCCGATCCTATTCCTAGCGCGCTAATTGGCCGAGGCTTCGCACACTTGGCAACCGACTAAAATAACAAATATGGCGAGAAGTTGAACTGATTTTTGTTGCAGAATGTTTATAGAAATTTAATTTGTTTTCGATTTGTCGGTAGTGGATATTAATGACGATTGCAATATTATTTCACCAAATTCTTTACAATTACACAAGTGAGTTTTGTTTATGAAATTAGGACCGATATTTAGTGCAATTTGGCAGAGAAGTCTACATTCCTAGATCATTGCAAGACGCCGTAAGGCATAACGCCGTACTGACGGTTTTCTCACTTTAAAATGTATTTTTATGTCATTAAACGGAAAAATATCATGTTTTACATTCATATTTGGTTTTGTTATTTAATTTTTCAAAACATTTTATACGATAAAATTATATTTTTGAAAAGCTGAAAGACCGCGATTATTTTAGATGCATCCTGTAGCAAAAAATAGTCAAAATGGCGACTCTTCAGCAACAGCTACAAAAGCATTACCTATGTATAAGTCGACCCCCAAAATATTACCTTAATATAGTCTCCCAAAAATTCGACTTATACACAAGTATATACGTTAACTCAGTATACATCAGCTGCTAAGTAAAGCAGTCATCATAGGTACAGAGTAGAACTGTGCAAAATTGAAACCAAATGAGACATTCAAAAGAATATTACTTTCAAAGTCATTATGTACTCGTACAAAATTTAGAATTATCGCATAATTTAAATATAATTCCTGAAAATTTCAGAAAATATATTTAATCAGTGAAATGAAAGTATTGTGCCCATAGAAAATCTAGGCATCTGCAGAGCCAAGGGTCACTTAATACTTCATTACTATATTTTATAACTTACATTTAGTTTTAACAAGTATTAATACTTGTGATATACACAGCCCTTCTTAGAAATACTTATTAAAAGCTGAAAAAATTATCGAAGTAATGTAAGTAAACAAATGCAGGTGAAATATTTGCTGAATTAATTTTGTTAGAAATTGTCCGTGTTAATATTTGTATGGAATTTTTTTAGAAATCTTTCAATGGATGAGGTAGTTAAAAAATGGTTACTAGAGCTGCGTGATGTAACAGAAAATGAATGTATGAGTGTGCTGCAGGGAAAGTCTCTCAGCTGCAAGAAAGAATCTGATCACACAGCATATCTTGTTAGTGAAATAAAAGGTAAATTCAACATTTGAAATAAGTAGCTCAGTTTACATTTTTTTTATTTAAGCATAATTTTTAACTGATGATTTAGGATAGCAATAAATACCAGTGTATTTCATTACCTTTATAATATTAAAGAAATATGTTTGATTTATTATTTTATCTTATCACTGGCTTTATGCGTTTGTGTATGTCACATAATGATAAAGTACAAAGTTGGATGATGGTATGTAATATTAAAATGAATATGTGTTATAGTGAAGTGGTGTGATACATATTGATATTCATTCCTGTTTTTTGATGTAAGCATTTTAGAAATAAAGTCAAAAGTTTAGTTTGATATTTATTTTACAGATGTGGTGGATTTAATCAAGACTGAATCTAATGCAGTCAGTGTAGACTTTGAAACTCTTTTCAGGTATTTTGCACTTCAAAAATAAAATAAAAATTATGCTCTTCTAATTTAAAATAATTTTTAAGATACTCTGTATTTTATATCTATTTTCCAAAAGAGAATGAAAGTAGTTTTACAACCATAAAAATAACTAAGAACTTCAATTTATTTTTATATCTGTATTTGCCGTTATTTATGTTTTATTTATTTAATCAGAGATGTAAATTTCTAATACTGTTTTTATGATAAATACAGTTAAAACTTTTAACTGTTGTAGAACAGCTAAACATAGTTTAAAGAAGTTTATGTTAACATAAGGAAAAGGCTAATTAACATCATCCTGTAATGAATGCTTTTCTCTGCCCATTCAAGGAGTGTAGAAAGTGGAGATTGGAAACATCTTGGACAACATGGCATACAAGTGACACATCACATACGATCGCTCATCCAGGTCTGCATTAAATGTGTGAGAGACCCACCTGTTCACATTGTAGAGGTACAGTACATTAGTCATCTTAACATTTTTACACTGTTATTTCAGAGTTGGTGTCAATGTATAAAAGAATATAAATAGTTTTATTTTGTATTTAGAAATTATGTTGAGTAATTCTAATTATGTTATATTTGTTATTTCAGCAACAAGAACGTGTTATGGGAGAATGTGCAAAATTGGCTCAGCTGGTTAATGGGTAAATGTATTGTTTTATAATTTGTCACACATAACCAGTCTTTTGTAAACAATTAGAAGGATTGTTCCATTACTCACAGTTACAGTTATTAGGTCAACAGAGAATAGAAATCAAAATAAACAAACTGATGCACACATTATTATTCAAAGTAATAATGTCAACAACAAAACTCTTTATTCCTATGTCTTAAATATTGACTTGATTGACCTGAAGAAAAATTTAAAAGAAAAAAAATGACAATTTCAAATTAAAATATTTTACTTAAGCAAAAATTATGAAGCATCATCAACATCCACTTAAACTGTCAGTAATCTTCATGTTAGAGAGTGTTTCTTCTGACAAAGTGTACCTTTGACTTGAGATGCAAACAAATGTTGAAAAACATTAGGATAATCCAGATTAATATATTTGTTTCTGGTAAACCCATTAAAGTTAAAATAATGTATGATTGTAATAATACAAAACATTTTTGAACTTTCACATCTTTACCCATGTTGTTAATTCTCTGTTTTTTATTACAGTTTCAGTCAAGGTGATCAACTTCCAGCTAAAATTCCACTTACAAATCAGCTAACATATCTGGGCCAGTCCTTTAGTCTTTTGGTAGATTACATTCTTGGATACCTAGTACAGGTATATTTAATGAGATATTTTACAGATATTTCAATTTATGAACCAGCTAGGTTTGTGTTGGTTTTTTTGTTTTGTTTTTTAAATTTTATTTAATGTTACATGTTTGAAGTATAAATTGTATTCCTTGGTAAAAAGAACATGAATTTAAAGAATTGATTTTTATGCTGTTGTCTTCATTTTTAAAATGTATTTAAGAACAATACAGTGTTTATATAAATATTTTTCTTCTAATACCATTGTTTTAAAAAAAAATTTTTTTAATGAATTATAGGAAGAGAAAATAATGTAATTATTCATGACTGTGTTTTAGAAATTGGTTGAACTGTTAGATGAGGCCTCTGTACCACAAGCTGTAAAGAGTGCTATAGAATGTTTCATTGGTCTTGGTTTGGATGGAGAACATATGTGCTACATTCTAGCCAGGGTGAATATTTTTCATTTTTCATTTATAATGTATTCATTTACTTGTTTGTTTGTTTATTGAGATTACTTGTTATGTGTTTTATTTTGTTTTATTTTTTTATTATTTCTGTTTCTTTAACATGTTTTATTAGTGATTATATTTTGATCTGAAATAAACCATTATTTTGTTTTCTCACTAGGAAGGAGGAGTGCGATCATTGCTTGACATCTGCCGCACTGATTCACTTGCATTTGCTCACTCACAAGCCCTGAGAGCTTTAGCAACTCTCAGTTGTGTACCTGAAACAATTGTGGAGTTTGAAAGGGTATTTTGTTACCTTAACATTTCACTCAACACATTTAATCTAATATACAAAGGCTAAGATAACATTTTTTCTCACTTAGCATCAAACAATTGTAATTTTACATGGACAGCAAAGCACATGCACAAGTTTTAACAGTTATGTTTACCAGGTCAAAAAAGAAGTTGTCTCAGATGAACTTTCTACCCTGGAACTAGACAGTGCTCCTTTACTGTAGAAAAATACATAATTAATTAATCATCATAATTATCAACAGAAAACATTATTTTTCATTTTTAGAAATAGACATACATTCATAATTCATTTTAAAGCTTCAGTGTATACAGACATAGTTTAAAATATGAAGAACAAATTATAGTCAGTTTTATTTATTTGTCTGTAATATATAACCCTGTTGGTTTCTCAGTTTCTCTTTGAACAAATTTCAGGAGAATGGTTTAGAGTTGTTAACTGAACTGCTGTGTGACATCTCTATGTCTGAGTCTGTACAGGGAGAAGCTGCAGGTGTGCTTGCTCAGATCACCTCTCCTTGCATCGAACAAAACCAACACTTAGGTGGCTTTGTCGATAACATTCAAGATCTGCTCCAGGCTCTGCTTAGTAAGAACATTTTAGCAACATCTATTATGGATGGATATCAGTTTTAATGTGACTTTTTTATTATTATAATTATTGTTACAGTACTGTTGTTATTGTTGTTATTATAATTATTATTATTATTATTATTATTATTGCTAATGTTTTTATTTATTTATTTATTTATTTATTTATTTATTTATTAACTTCATTTGAACTTACACAGTTTCCAGTTTAAATCCAAAAAAACAACATTATTTTCAATCTTATGTGATAAAGAGCATGTATTAATTAATAGTGTTTAATTAATTTGTTTATAGAGATAATACAAAAGACAAAGTCAAGGGAGGTATTCCTTTTAGCAGCAGCGGCAACAGCAAATATGACTTTCATTGATCCCACAGCTTGTGAAATTCTGCATGAAAACAAAGCTCAAAGTATTTTGGTACAGCAGTGTTTGTTACAGAAAGCTGAATCACTGTTTGCTAAAGATCAGGTAAGACTCACTGTGTTGCAGTTTGAAATTTAACTCATCACTGACTTTATGATTTTAAATTTACATTATGGATCATGATCTAGCTCTGTATCTGATGTGTTTTTACCCTTTTTTTCTTTTTCAAATTGACAAAAAACCCAATAATCTTTCCTCGTTTGTTTTGGTATGTTTTGATTAGTTAGGGTTTGTAAGAGCAAATAGGATATGTTTGATTGATGTATCTCTGCCATAGTGTGTTGAATAAAACAAGCTCATAGCGGTTTTGTACATTATAAAATTTTCATGTAACCAAGTTTTGACATGCCTCTGATTCACTGAAAACTTTTTTTCTTTCTTTCTTTCTTATTAACCATTGCCATTTTATTGTTTTTGGTGCTGTAAATTACATGTTATGATTTAGCTGTATCTCCCTTACTTTGTTCAGATAGCTACAATTTTGGCAAACATGGCTGCTGTGAACAATTGTTTGACAGGCTTGATAGACAACAAAGTAATAGATTTGCTCATCAGTTTCCTGAAGGAAAGTCCATCTCTGTGCAGAAACGAAGCAGAGTTGGCTGCTTGCGAACGTGTGCAGCAGAAAGCAGCCATTGCTCTTACACGATTGTGTCGAAAAGAAACCTATGCCCAGAAAATAATTGACCTGGAAGGTAAAAGAAAACTGGAGATAAAAATATTTGTACAGCACAGTTTATAGCATCCACATACTTGCTTTTATTTTCACTTGTGATTAGACACTGTATGACATTATAATTTGTTCATCTCTTTATGATTAGGAAATCAATTTTAAAGGAATTAAGTTCTTTAAAAATAGTGTGATAACGCCATTACTGCAAATTGACATTTTGTTAATTACGTTTCTTTGTAGTGATAGGTGAAATGTTTATTTTGGTAATACAATGAAGAGAGAAACTTCAGCAGTTTTATTTTTGTCTTTTTATTATTACTAACTTTTCTTTTAATTAGGCATACCAAGACTAGTAAAACTATGCAGAGTGACTCAGGAAAGGAATAACAGTGATGCTGTTCTAGTGGCTAGTTTGGTAAGTTATTAATTTATAAACAAAAGTTAATGTCGTATCACTAGCTGTTCTGTCCATGCAATACAATTACTGTAAAATTAAAAGTAAGTTAGAAGTTTAGCTGAAAATAAATCAGGATGATAGTGTCCTTATATTAAAAGTTCTTTTTTTCCCTTATATATTGAACTGTCATCATTTTACTTATTCCTACCAAGCAGTAACAGTATCTTAGAATGTTCAGTATTCACTGAACTATATCAGAGATGTATTTTTTCATATATGAACTACAACATAATGTCTGATTGAGTTACTCATTCCAAGTTTCCATTAAAATCATTTAAAAAAAAAAAAATTATATTATTAAATGTAATATTGTTTCCATTGATCTGAAATGTTCAGACAGTATTGTATTTAATTAATATTATTTTATATCATTGCAGGCAGCACTGAGAAAAATTTGTTCTACATGTGGCAACAAGAATGTAAATGAAGTTGATCTTCAGCAGTTGATAGTTCCTCGACTGATGGATTCATTTGTGATGTGTTCACGAAGTGATGAAAATTTTGTATGATTGAAACCCAGTATTTTGTATGATTGAAAACCAGTATTTTGTTTTATTCAGTAAGGTAGAAATAGGTATGTTTGTGGTACCTATTTTGTATTATCCTGAATTGACATTGGTTGAGCAAAAAACCAGCAAAGTATCAAATTTTTATATAAACTGAAATAGAATTAATAGTTTTTATCAAATCCACAGTGTAAACAGAGTTATTTAACTCTCAAATTTAAGATAGGAGGACATTCTAAAACACATTACTATCAGTAAGTACATAAAACAAACATTTCACCTGAAAGAAACCAAGTAACAACCAGAACATTCTTAAAGGATTGTTCTTTCAGTGGTTTCAGCATGCAAAACACTGCCTTTTTTTGTTCTTTTTTCTTTTTCTTTTTTTGTGTCTGGTTGTTATGGATATGAATTTAAATTTAATTTGCACTGGTCATTTATAATCATGATATGGCAAAAAATATATGTGAAACTGTTATAGACTGGCACTATGTATAAACCAGCATATTTCAAGTGATGCCAGTTTAGACAGAGTCAACTGTAAATCAAAAACAACAACTTAAGTTAATCCAAATTATGTCAATACACATAGAATTATTATTTTTTTAACTCTATATGCAAAATACTCATTACTGTTAAACAAAATAGTATAGTCATAAGATCTGTAATTCTTTTTTGTTCATTAACATTTAGACTAAAAGTGTGTTTATATATTTGCCTATTTTATCACTGGAAAATGTTATATATGAAACCATAAGTATTATTTTTGTATTTTTCCTTTCTCATATTTTTAGCTGACAATCTTTTCTTTTTTTTAAGCAAAATATATTTTATATCCCAATATTTTATAACTGTCTTTGCTTTAAAAATAAAATATACTTGAAACAAACCTTTTTGGAAAATTAGCAATCTACTTCTGAAAATTATTCTGATGTTTATTATTCTTCAGAAAAACTAAAAAGGCCATTAACAGTCATATTTTAAATTTCCATTTTGTACATGGCCAGTGGCTTATACATATCTGCAGGGAACAGGATATCTTGCTTGCAGTAGTCAAAATGTAGTTCCTGCTCTAATATTGCACATTCAGTGGAAACATGTATTGTACAGTTTTAGTTAAAAAAAAAAAAAAGAAGGAAAATGTCAGGTTAAAAATATAATTTTCAGAATAGTTCATGAATAGTTCACTTAAGTGGTTGTAAATGTTTTAAAAGAATTCCAGTGATTTTTGAAAGCTGTATTCTGAAATTTTTCCACATATCACAAGCATTGTGATAAAACTTATCTTTTTAAACCAACAGTAGGTTTCTGTATAGTTATCACAAAACTGTTAGTTGAACAACCAGATCATTTAACATGTTTGAACTGTTTTTAAAATTAAATATTATTTTATTGCTTACCTTGCCAAAAATATTAAATCGACTATACCTTTATTACTTTTAAATACATTTTTTTAATTTTTTAATTTTATTTATTTATTTATTTATGATTCTCATAGCTGACAATTGAGTCATAAATTATGATTTCTTTTTTTTTTGTATTTTAAAAGAACAACAACAGGAAACTATAATGATTTTGAAACTGTATTTTTTGAAAATTTTAGAATTTTGTTTCCTTTGTGAAATGTGTTTTGTCTTTTAATTTTCTGTGTGATTGTAACTGTCAAGATTACTGGATAAAGATGCAGTGTATAACTTTGTATCTTATGTATGTTATGGTGTATTGATGAACAAATATTAAGTTATTGTTAGTGACAAGAGAGAATGGACAAATTAATTGTAATGATTCATTTCTTACTGAAGTAATATGATTTATTTGTATTGGTATTTAATTGTAGACTCAGTTTTATATTATTGAAAGGTAACCAAAACCTTTCTTCAGAATTTGTGGAGTCATTGTTACTAGGTTAGTGGTGAATAGATACTAAGATTTTTTCTTTTATAAATATTATTACAATGTTTATTTTATGATGTAAGTAAAATAATTATGTTTTAAGTTTTAACATGAGTTGTATATCACATATTCATTTAACTTAAAATCAGGACTTGTTCTACAGGCTTTTACATATGTTCACTGTATCAGTGGATTGTGATTTTATTTGAAACAAATAATAATAATAAAATAAAATTGTAAAAAGGAGCTACAGAAACTGTATTATTATTATTTATTATTATATTTATTTTTATTTATAAATCTGAGTATATTAGCTTATATTAAAAATATAAAAAGAAGTTATTTTATATATATAGATATATACATTTTTTTTTTTTTTTTTTTTTTTTTTTAAGTATTCAATACTGCCATTATGCTAGTCGAGGTCATTTTGCCTTAAATATTATGTGTTAAGCTAAGCTGTGTTATTATTTGGTATACAATAAATGATCTGTTTGACAGAAATGGTTGGATGTTTTACAAATAAACACATCAGCTTACTGCAAACTTCAGTATTTAAATAGATTTATTTGATGCTGCTTAATTCATTTGTATATTTTGTTTTACATTGTCTTCAGCAGAATATCATTTTGATGGCAATTTCCCATATTATGGACGGGGTTTATCTTCCAAGACCTGAGTAAAACAGTGTTTCACTGTTAATTAACACTGACGTATAAATATTTTATTTATTATTTGGCCTGTTAAAATTTTATATATTTTGTTTTGATGTAACAGCTGGTAAAACGAATAAAATAAAATAAAATAAATAACTACTGGTATTTTTTTTTTTACAACTTGAAAGATAAAATTGGTTTGCAGTGTACCAGTATGTGAGCATGCATGAGGAAAGTCTAAGTCACAGAATGTCTTTTTGTACAATGTTCATATAACCTCAATTTCATCAAAACAGTTGTTTGTTGTTTGTTTTTTTTTTTTTTAATTTTTTTTTTTTTTAATTGTGGTCTGATTTTATACATTAGATAATTTATACTGCAAAGAAAATATAGTTTTTATTATTTTTTTTAATTTTTTTTTTTTCACTCATTACATTTGATTTTTATCAAATCCGTACATGCTTTCTAGGGACAGTGCAAACTCAAAAATTAAACTGTTTGTTATTTCAATTTGTATGTGTGTTTTGTAAATAAAATATAGTAATATCTGAAATTTCCTGTTACGGTTTTCTCATGCAGTATTTTACATACACTGTGACATGATTAAACATGTGACATGGAAGAAAGTGCAATTTGAAAATGTGTATGTATATAGTTTATTTTGCTGCTGCTGTCAAGCAGATGAAAGTATAATTGTTATAAAAAAGTGAAATACAAGTAAAAATCATTCAAATCATATCTTTATTTGTCAGTAATTAGCAATTTATTTGATTTAATATAACATTTAAAAGCAATTTGATACAGAAAAGTTTAGTTCAAGAAACAGATTTTGTCATTTTAATAATAACATATTTTCAGAGTAAATCATTCAAGGGCAGCAGTGATAACTCTATGACAAGAGTCCTTTATTCTGCCAGATTAATACTGTTATATACTTAAAGATCAGACCCATTATGATAATTGTTATGGCATTTACAATATAGTTTAAAACTTGTATATTGAGTCATGTCATATCCTATAAGGAAGAAAAACTGACAGGACCAACAAAAACTTTGAATTCTTAAGGCTCTGAAAAATAAATGTTTTGAGAGATTACATACATAAAACGTGTAACCAAGGTTCACAATGACCACAAAATTAGCCACTGGCATTTCAAAAATGCTGATCTGCGTTGTGCATTCTTACGATCGTTAAACATGTGTCAGGACCTCCCCCCCCCGCCACCCAGATATTCTCCCCAATCAATTCCCCCGGTCATTTCCCTCTAAGTTATTTCCCCACCTCGCCTATCTGTTTTAACTGTCAAATATCCTGGCTTATAGACTGGGAATCGTTCTGTTTAATCTCTAATTAACTGCAATTTTATACATGATATCTTTAATCTCCAATTAACTGAATAAAAACAAATCAACACCGCCTGGAAGTCCTCTGTGGTGTTGCTCACAATCTCCAGATGTAAAATGCGTCCAAAACATCATGTAAACCATACGCAATATGAACTGTTTCAAATAAACAATTTATATTACATACAATTTTCTTTTTTTATCCAGTTAGTCTGTACAAGAGATCAGTTATCTTTGGCATGGTAGGCAGGGGGGAATTGTCACGGGGAAATCACCAGGGGGGAGATACCCTAGAATCATTCGTGCCATTATCTTTGTTCGCATTATGTTGTTGATGCTGAATTTAAGAAAGATTCGGTTAATTCTTGGCAGTAGAATTAGGCAGTTTAAATATACAGGATGTCGAATACATCCAGTTTTGGGTACGTTCGTTTTGGTGTCTTCGTTGTTTTTCGCTATTTATGTTTCACATTGTTAAGTCAACCTAAAAGCAGTCGTGTTGAGCAATTATGCTTCGTCATTACGACTCAGACGTGGATTCAAATATTAGTGACAAGATATTATTAATTTTTTTTTTTCCTTCTGTTTTAATCAAAATGATATTGAATTTATAATTTAATTGTGTTTCCATAATGAAATACCAACGTAGGTTCTATACCAAGTGGCAGCGAGATATCCGAAATCTCAGCGACCTGTACATTACCTGTCTTTTTTATCATCATTGTATATTTGTAAATTCATTGTCTTTTTGTTTTTAAAAGTTAAGATATTATGCTATGTCGTCTTTGACTATGTTCAGATATTACTACATTTTCTATGACTGGCGCCAGTTTAATATTCGCTGCAGGAAATCGATCAGCAAAACGTTTTGCAGTTGAAGGTGACCATGTCTGAACGCTACAATCAAAATCGGATTTATCCCATTTCGCTGAATCTGTTGTAGAAAACGAAAAAGAAAATACATTAAAATTTACACTGATTCTATTCAAAATAATACAAACAGAAAATGATATTTAGCTTATAAATTTGTCTCATCCGAAACAACAAAGCCCTAATGGTAATGCAAATTGTCTTTCGTATGAAGAGCACTATAATGTAGCATTACCTTACTTTGAATGTATTTTCTAAAACCTAGTAAATATTTCAAACGTAATTAAAGATAAAAAAATAAACAACAAAAGTTAATATGGAACAAATTTAGTAATTTCCATAAACAGTGAGATATGACTAATGATGTCTTGCAAAGCTGCCAATCAGAACGTGTATTGAGATGAGTGGTACTGAAATTGATTAGACCATTTAGAATATTAGAAAGGATCTTAAACTTTGAATGGCAAGCGTTAAATGGAATATCATATCATACATCTAGTTTGTGTTTATAACGATTTTAAGGTAAAATATTAATTATAAATATTGAAATCATAAAGCTTTTTTCTAAAAAAAAAAAAAAAAAAAAAAAAAAAAAAAAAAATTGTATGAAACTTCAAACCTGTAACAGTAACACTGGGGGTCATGCGAGATTTAACTTTAAATGCTGGCTCCGTTTCACCAAAGTACAGACCACGCAAACCAAGATAAGGAATAACAAGCCTTGCTGCCATCTTCTCTAATTTGAAGTAATTTTCACCGGGAAACAGATCTGGAACACCCTGAACGGATATTTATTTATTATTATTTCCATTATTAACTATTATATTAAAATAAAACAGTGGATCAAACTTTAATTGGGTTAAATCTGTTATAACACTGGTTTTCAACCTTTTTCATACCTTATGAGCAACTCAGTATGATCGATGACCCCCTTTAAAATTTTTGAATCGATAATATCTAGGGTTACCATATTTTCATCAACCAAAGACAATACAGAAGGAATCTATATTCACCATGACGGGTCCCAAACCTATCTACACGTTTTTATTTATTCCTCCTTCCAAGTCAAGTTGAAAAAAGCTAAAATATACCCTCGCTCAAGAACGATCTCGCGCACCCCAGAAAAAAGGCTGGTGACCCCTAGTTTGAAAACCTATGTATTATAATAACAGTCACAAATATGCAATTAATTATTTCACATTAATATAATACAAAAGAGACACATGGTACCTGTAAAACCAGCACCATTTGTTTTATAGGAGGAACAATTTCGTGTCTGTAGTGTTCTATTGCATCTGAAAATATTTTAGAAATAAATTATTTTCGATAGTATCCATTTTATGATAGATTATTGAAATTTGAAGAACTAACAAGGCTTTTTATTTGCAGTTTGATAGATAACCATTTAAAAACAAGTTTGTAAATTCGAAAAAAAGAAGAAAAAAATATTTCTATTTAATGGGTTTTTTTGGAGAAAAAAAAAGACAATATAAAATATACTAATTTAATTCCATTCAAATTTCAGTTCAGTAGCTTTCTTAAACAAATATCATAATTACATTGTAACTTAAAAAGATAATTTATCAAATATATTTTTATTCTTTTTCCGTACTTACATTTTTTAATTTATATTTTATTTTATATACAAATATATATATATTGTTTCAATTTTTTTTTTTTTTTTTTTTTTTTTTTTTGCTATTGTTTTTATTTTTTGTTTTTGTTTTGTTGTATTTTTTTGTAGGTCTTTTTTTTTTTTTTTTTTTTTTAAAAAAAAAAAAAAAAAAAAAAAAAAAAAATGTATAAAGGCATCGCTGTTCAACTGTATTTTAATTTCTCCAGTACTAAAGTAATTCAAGCTTAGTATAAATTATTGTAGGTTTTTTTTCTTTATTTTATTTTTTTTTATTTTATTAACCTTTTTTTTTTTTTTTTTTTTTTTTTTTTTTTTTTTCACCATTTTTTATTTTCTTTAATAATTTTCTCTATTTTATTTATACATTTTTTCCTCTTACCTTCAATGTTCACTTTGAGTAGAACTATATTTCTAAATTCCAGTAGAGTGACATTTCGGACTGATACATCATGCGTCTGAAACAAAATACATGTAACAAATTGACAAAGATAATACTTTTTTTATTTATTTATTTTATTTATTTATTTATTTATTTATTATTTATTTATTATTTATTTTATTATTATTATTATTATTATTATTATTATTATTATTATTATTATTAATAATATTATTTGTTGTTGTTCTTGTAAATTCTGTATTTGTATACCTGCACTCAAAAGTCTGTTTAGCATCAATTGCGGATTTCCTTGGTCATAAACGCGAAGAAAATAAATAAAGTTAAATGATTATCAATACACAAAAACTTCCCAGAAGAAAATGTACAGCACAAGCAGTGACCAACAGAGAACAACATATTTCATATCACCCCTGACAAGTAGCCACAAGCGAACGAAAAGAAGAATAAGATTAACAATCTTCAGAATCTAGTATCAAAAATGTACTGCACTATAAGTGGAAATAAAATGGTTATAAATGATTTTATTCTGAATGATATAGTCCAATTGTTTGTTGTTGTTGTTTGTTTGGGGGGGGGATGAGTTTTAATGATTTTTTTTTTCTTAAATGTTTCTCACATACGTGTCAACATTTTCTTTTTTTCTTTCTTTTTCTTTTTTTTTTTACTCTACTTAGGGATGATAATTAATGCGAACGAAATTTTTATGAATACATGATTTTATACCTTCTGTTACATTTGGCAAACGAAGTTAAGAAAAAAAATAAAAGATTCTGCTCTCATTTGTAAAATGATTATTATATATGACGAAAATGCATTGGGTAAATGGCTAAATATAAGAACAGACATTTGCACTTTGCGAAACAATCCAATAAATTTGGGCTATTTCAAAATAAATCAATATGATGAATATGTTTCATTTAAGCACCTTTAAATAAATTTATGTTTAAATATATTATTATTATTATTATTATTGTTGTTGTTGTTGTTGTTGTTGTTGTTGTTGTTGTTGTTAATGATGCTGTTGTTTTTTAAAGAGAATGTTTTTTTTTCTTTCTTTCTTTGTTGTTAAAATGTACTTACAGGAAGTGGATACAACATGGATTCCAAAACGGGCAGGATATCCATGAAAAAATAGTTCCAGATTTCTGCAAGCATTTCCAGAAGTACTGCCCCTGATTAATATACATTGTTAAATTAAATTTAAAAAAATAATGAAACTCAGCTTTAATGTGAAAAGTTGATTGGTATATCGTTTAGAAATATATTTTTGAGATGGATTTTCTTTGGATTTTATGGATATTCAATTGATGAAAATGACGAGAAAAAAAAACAACTTATTTACCTGTTTTATTTTTTATATTTTCTCGAAGAATAATCATTCCTTTCTTCAGTAACTGGTCCTGAAATTATGTCATAAAATTATGAAAAAAAATAAATAAATAAATAAATAAATAATAAAATTCCTTCGACAATAAAATACCTCAAAAGCACATGAAACAAATTAAAATAATAATAATAATAATAATAATAAATAAAGTCAAATTCCTGTTAAATAAAATATAACTATGAGTTATAATATTATTTTATTATAATAATAATAATTATTATTACTTGATCTTATAAAATAAAAGTCACATTGTTCATATGAGAAATAACAAACCTTGTAATAATCATAAATAAGAGATCCCATTTCCGTTTGCGACAAAGATCTGAAATAGATATGAATACTTCTTAAACCAAATTCTTTAAGTTAGAAATAATTATAAAATACAAAATATAACAAGATATATACTGCTGATCTGCCGAGAACAGAAAGCAGCAACAACATGCGCCGTTTCGACTTTACGGCGGTAATCCCACAAATAACAAAAAGAATAAATTTCGACTTAAAGCAGCGCGACGTAAAATTCAAACGTCGAGAGCGAGCTTGTTTGTGAGCGCGGCTGAAGAATACGCCATTATGTGGCGTTTATTTGGGAGAGGTGTCATCGCTTGGGTCCCAGAATACGCTGTTTGGGCAACAAGTGCTTTGTTTACATCCGCTGTCTCGCTTTTGTCTTTGTGGGTTTTTTGCGACTTTTTAGCCTTCAGTATGGCTCCCAAACGTATACTTGAACACGTGAAAGGATCAGCGCCCACGAAATCGTCTGTGATTACGAAAAAACGCATTGTTCTTTGGCTGGAAGATCAGCATCAACACCGTATCCTAATTAGCCTCATGTTAATTCAAGAAAAGACGAAAGGTGAAGCTGCTAGTGGTGATGATAAAGCAGCTGGTGAGTTTCCTGAAGGGTTGGCTGAGATAATAAGGGAGAGGGCTAAAGTGCTTAACAAGTGTTTAAAGTGGACGGGACAGGCCTATTTTCGAAACGTATGTCTAATCGTACCTACATCGCCAAGGAAGAGAAGGCAGCACCAGGCCATAAAGCTGGTAACGAGAGACAGACTTAGCTTCTTGGGGTTAATGCTGCTGGCGTCTTAAAACTGAAGCACTTTCTGATCTACCAGGGTGAAAATCCAAGGGCACTAAAGGGCATTTGGAAGGTTCAACTTCCTGTCATTTGGAGGTCCAACAAGAAAGCCTCGGTAACACTTCAAATCTTCGAGGACTGGTATACCAACCATTTTTGCCAGAAGTTCTGAGGTACTGTACAGCCAAGGGTTTGTCCTTTAAGGCATTGTTAGTGCTAGATAATGCCACTAGTCAGCCTGCCCACATGGATGATTTTCATCCTAATGTTAAGATGCTTTTCCTTCCACCAAACATCACAGCCTTTTTGCAGCCTATGGATCAGGGTGTTATTGCTTCCTTTAAGGCCTAGTACCTCCGCAAGAACTTAACCCTCAACCCGGGAACCCAGTGTCTTCACCATTAAGGGCTTTGCAGAAGGTTTCGCCCTCATTGACGAAGGGATGGCCAAGTTTGGGACTGAGGATCCCAACACTGCTAGGTACACAAAGGTCTTCCGAGGGGCTATGGATTGATTGCCTGCAGAGATATAGGTAAGATATACGAGGAGAAGATGATGGCGTCATTCTAGACTGGCCTGGAACATTGTTTCACTAAGGTAGAGAGGTCTGCAGCAGGTACTGGTACCTCAACTGTCACTTCAGTTCCTACTCCAGCCTCTCCATCTTCTTCAACTGAACCTGCTGTATCATATACACCTTCTGTAGCGTCTCCTGCTCTATCGCCTGATTCCCCTGCTCCACTGTCTCCAGCACCTTCTACAAGTTCTCACCCTGCCTCTCCACCCTGCTCCTTCCATCAAGTCAGTCTCTCCCTCCTTGCAACGCCCCTTCCAGTGTGCAAGCCGATCATAGGATAACAGGTAAAGAATTGTTTTCATTTTTTTATTATATTTTTATTTTTTTATTATTATTATTATTATTATTATTATTATTATTATTATTATTAATTTTTTTAAATTTTTTTTAATTTTTAATTTTTTTTTTTTTTTTGATCACCTGTACAGAATGTACAGTTTCATTTATCATTTTGGGGATTGTTCTCATTTTTATGGTTTTTTTTTTTTTTTTTTTTATTACAGTTTCATTTTCGACATTTTTCTATACTATAGTTATGTTCTCCCTTTCATTTTCCTATGGCTTAGTGCTATTTCTTGATGTATGCTTTAGGGTGTTTTAGGTTAGGTAAGTGACTTAGGCTATGGTAATTCCAACTTGCATCGAAAATCGACTTACGTCAGACAGCAAGAACGGATCTCTCTGTATATCTATACACGTTGAACAAAGATTTTAGCAAATCAGAATTAATAATTCGTGTTCTAGAAACATTTGACGCATTTTATTTAACATGTAGCAAATAAATTCGTGTTTTAGTATTTACTTAATGAAACAATACTGACGTAATTAGTAAAGTTCCACTGGTCTAGTGATATTCAAAAGAAGTTAAAGCATATGATGTAGATTTAATAAGCCGATTCACTTATCTTGCAACAAAATGCCTTACCGAGCAGTCTCTTGCAGAGTTCCCAGTTCATTCTCCTTCAGTTTCTTCTTCTGAAACAGCTGAACTACAGCAACTTGAATACTGAAAATGTCATGTAAATATATATATTTTTTTATTATTATTTTTTTGGTTTTGTTTGGTTGAATACAGTTTTGAAATCTTTTAATACTGAATGGTCTAATAAAAGTTATCTTCAATAAAAGTATCGTAAGTCAGTTTTAAAAATATGATTCATGTCTTTATGCTACCCAATACCTGCAACATGTTGTAAACAAACATGTATTTTGCTTAATTATAATATTTTTTTAATTTAATTATTTTTGTTTTTGTTTCCAGAATACGGCAACTGAATGGAAATACTTGTCAGTTAATTGCTGATACACTAATTTCACCATATTTATGCTGTACGTAAGCTAATATTAAAAACAAACGTGTGTTTGGTTAGTACATGATAATGAGATAATTATTAGAAAGGTATGTCACAATGACATCATCCACTAATTGCAATAGATTCTAAATTTGTACAGAAATATTTAACCTTAGAAAGAGAAAAATCATTTAATATTAGAAATAAATTTATAAACAGACCGCACGAAAAATAAATTCATAGAGAGATTGCACAAAGTGTTCAAGACTACAAACGCAACTATACAGTTTAACGTATTTTATTCTGGTGATCATTTCAGATTTGATATAAAAATGTTGTGCATTGTAACTGTGTTATAATCGGAGTATAAGGTTACACAGTGCAACGTGTCCCCGACGATGACATTCTTTCTAAATACATCAAAAATTAGTCATCTCAAGTTAGAGTGAAGTCATAAATCTAATTTATAGCCTGTAGTTACAGGAAATGTGTCAAACATGCGTTCATTTCAGTAAGTAATAATAAGTCATATGACCTACAAAACCGGGCTTACGGCTAGTTTTAAAGTATTAAACGACATTAAGAAATTTGTATTAGTAAACATAATGCTATATATAGTTAAATAGTAGTGAATAATATAAATAATATATGATCTTATGAAACTTTTTTCTTTTGGTTTGTAAAATCTTATTTATGCATATTTATAAAGGAGATATTAATATCTGCAGAGAGGTGCAAACTGTTATGACAGTCTTTGTGGGATGTTTGTCGACTTGTCACGTTATATGAATTTTTACGCTTTTTCAAATCAGTGCTATGAGCAGACAGTCAGTATATCCGGTTTCACAACTCACTGCGAATGTGAATGAATATTTGTAAACAGTACGATAGTGTAACTTTATAAAGAAGCACTTTTTAATCAAATCTAATGAAAAAATTAAGTAATTACATTTTGACTTCATTATTCAGTCTAATCCCCACAACTATAGTAATAATAATAATAATAATAATAATAATAATAATAATAATAATAATAATAATAATATTGTGGGTCTCTTCATCTTCTTGCTTGTGAAAATTTTAACCAGTCTGTTTATAAATATGTAAAGAGTCCTACCTCTCCAGCTGTCCATGTTTGTTGGCAGCATCAGTGTGTGATGTTATTCCGAGAGTTGACAAGTTCGATCCTCTTCTTCCTCCACCAAGCAGCCGAGTACTGATATCAACATTGGCCAAGCTATGTCTGTTTGCAACAAGAAAAAAACAAAAACAAAAAAAACTTTAAAAAACAACAACATTCTAACTTAAACAGTCACAATGACCAAAACAAAAAAGCAGGTTAATGTGTGCCTCATAAAATAATTTTACCCATTTATAATTTGCCGACTAGATATCCCACCTGATACCTTTGTATGTAATGACAGACACTGATAGATAACTAACAAATGTATTTTTTTTTTTTTTTTTTTGTCACGCTGTTACCATGCTGATATATATATATATATATATATATATAAAAAAAAAGACCTAGAAATCAATTCATCCATTATTCATATATCTTTTTTTCTGTCCATCTATCCGTCTGGATGTCTATTTATATAAAAATATGAGGTGAGTTTCCTAGACGTCAATTGTCACTACTCAGTTGGCTGTAACGCACGCTGGTTGTGATTGTGGTGTGCTGCAGGCGATGATAACAGTCATGTGAACACTGCACTTTGTATCTTACAAAGAACTATCACCAAAATGCTCCAGAGTATCGTGTGTATACGTATGTATGTTTGTGTGTATATGTATTAATAAGTGATAAACAGTCGAAAGTAACTATCAGTGTTGACGTGTCGAGTATCATGTCTTGGTTATGCATAATAAAGTCACATATACACACACACATACACACACACAAACACACACACACACTAACTGCTTAAGTGTTGTATGTATGTATGCATTTGTCAGCAAAATAACGTCTAAAAAGATGTAGAACAAAGAAGAAAAAGCATTTTAACAATACTTAGCCTACATATGACAGCCACACAAACATACACACACATACCTTGCACATACACACACAAAGACACACATGGACAGAGAGACACCAGTGTTATAATACACAATAAGCAGTTTGATAAAATATAAGATATTTGTCATCAGCAACAAACGATGTAGAACGGGCATTAATAAAGATTGACTATTACATATACAATGCTGTCATCTGGGAGTGATGTCGGAAAAAATAACAACGAAACTTTTGTTCTAAACATTAAAATGAGCTTCCTATTGTTCTCTTTTCATATGACGTCATAATATCAAATATCCTATAAAAGGAAGTGGTATACTGATGTAAACTTCTGATATTTTCCCCCATGCACGCAAATGTATTATTCCTTGAAGATAAATAACTGCTAATTGTTATGATTTTCTTTCTCCCTTTAAAACTGCTCTAAGACTTCAAATTAATATAATAACCTTATAACTGAATGTTTTATCAGTGGATTATAAACCAGCTGAACTTCTAATTTTTTTGTGTTAACCTTTCTTAATACGGTAACTGAGTGTTTATGCCAGCGATTAAAAGCCACATTTCTCCATACAACATAATGTCTAGGCAGGAATATGATTGTTGGGCAATAGAAAAGTTAACAGATGTTCGTTTTAAGGAATTGCTTCTAGCAAAGAAAGCCAGTACTGATGAAAAAAAAGAGGACTATTTCCAGCAAATGGATGATTTAAACACTGGTAGACCATACTAGATTCGAATACTGAGTTGTGGAGAACCAGTATGTTTTCTTAGCACTGATTATATGTATGACGTTATTGTCTGCTAACAGACAAAATTATTAAGATTTTGTTTAGAATGCTATCCTTACAGGAAAAATTAATGAATTTTGCAGAGTGCCAGAAGAAAAAAAAAAACCAAGTGCTACAATAAAGGGAACTGTCGAAAGATTTTGGATCTTACACTAACATCCAAATGAGTAACAGAAGCAGCCTTTCAGGACAAATATTTAACTAGCATATTAAGAGCACGTTATATATTAGTATGAACTGGCTTGAGAAACAATCAGTAATAAAGTAATTACCGCAAGAATGACCTTAAAAATGTTGATATTCTGCACATGTAAGTTGATAGTGTATGTTTTCTTCTGAATATTAAGATATCAAAGTTAGTTTTGGGTTTTTGAAAAAAGACAAAAAAAAGACATGTTTACCTTTATAACAAGTAATGCCAAATAATTCAGTATGGCTAGGCAGGAATATAAGTTGACTTTTGCTTGATAACTGATTTAGATTTAAAAAATAAAACAAAATAAAAATTAAAAAATTAAAATAATATAGACAAAAAATGATAGAATTATTTAATTTTAAAATCGATTTTTATTATAGCGCCTCGATTTAGAAACGTTATTTCAAGTCTGGGTTGGTTTTACTCGTAACATACACACACAAGTCCGATAATTCAGAATTAGCCAGTGTATAATTCAGAAAATTAATTAGTTGTAATATAATTAAAGCATAGCTGACATAACAACTAAATACTTGGATCAACAGTGATAGAATTTGTTTCATTACTGGAAATAATCTGATGCTTCACAAAGGCTAAAGCGACAGAAGAGAGTCTGTTAATGCTTTCGTTTTAAAAACAGTTGAGTTCAAGCTCAGTCATAGACGAGGAAAAGCATAATTTTGTGTGTGTGTGATTAATCATTATGTAACTTAATATACCATCAGTTACACATTACATTCATTTACGTATTACAAAATTGTTATGTATCGCAGTTAATTAAAAATAACAAAAAGATATTTCTCGGGGCACTTCCTTGGCAAATCGAAATTTATTTGTTTTGTTGCTGTTACGAAGAATAGTTATCAAATTATTTTCGTCTCTGTTTGTAAGCAGAAAAAAATAAAAGTAATCGTAAGTATGAGTCTAGATTACAACTACTACTACCACTCCTGCTGCTACTACAACTACTATTACTACTACTATTAATAATTTTTTGTTCTTTATTTTATTTTATTTTATTTGCAGTATTTAGACAAACACATCATGGATTGCTATTTGAATGTAAATTTAACGTCGAAGTCAGCCAAACCGAAACATTACGTCACTTCATAATATAAATATCTTTCTATTTCGGCATTCAATTAAGTATTAGGGGGAAAAAATCGATTTTTATATTTATGGAACGTTTTTCTTCTTTTTCTTTTTACTTAAAGTTGTGGCTAAATGAAATTTATTTAAGCACAATTCACTGTAGTAACGTTTTTTAATTAAAAATTCGTGTCTACACAATTGTATTTTATATATAGAGAGAGAAAAAAATAAATAAAACATAGCTTTTTAAAGGTGGTGTTGTGAGCAACAGAGAATGCTGCAAAAAAAGTAATTTTTTTATCAGTGTTAATTAATTTTGGTACAAGAATATATACATACGTACGCACAAACGGTCTACCCTAGCACAAAAAATCTATAACAAAAAAATATTAAATAAAAAATAAACAGATAAATAAATAAATAACCGTATGTGACACCAAAAGTTGCATATTTTTTGTTCTTCATTTGACAAGAAAATTAAATGTTTTATCTTATCATTAAACATACCTGTCAAAACTGTTGTGTTCATTATATTTAGAATTTATTAAGATTAAGTTACATATTATACATCTATATATTTTACCTTTTTAAAGACGATATTTTCGATCCAGGTGTTGAAAACGACATTCCACATGAATAACCGATGACACTAGTTTGAATCTTTCACAGTAATTGTTCACTCACATGCAGTTATTATCTTGATGTCCTTCGTGATATTTATTCTCTCTATATGAACAATATGGTTCGTTGTCACTTAGTTCGGTTCCGAAGACATTCTGTTTTCAAAGCTAGGAATCCAAATTAGTAAATCTCCATTAATTAAATATTCTGTGCCTAAAATCTTATTATCTGCGTTAAATTTCATATCCAAAAAGAAAATACCGCGGAGCTAGGACAACGTCTGATGAAAATTTATTTTTAATGTACCGCAGTCATAACATAAGTGAAGTTTTTATTATTCATCTCCTTCTTGTAGAAACCATGAATACCAAATTCTGACAAATTCGATGTTTATGTAGATATTCAAAATGAAACCCAAAATTAAATTATTTGCTGCTACGGTCGTCGTAGTTGTTAATACTGAACACGAAGAAATAACGATAGTTTTATCTCTTGCAAACTAAACGCTGTCTGAAATGTGGAAAAGAATAATTTTGTAATAGTAACCAAGGTAGTCATTACTTCTGTAACTTTTTTTGTAACTATGTTTTATTTGACGTACTGTTTCCAAGGCTTCAGTCTTTCTGTTACAAAGGCAGGCTAATAATAGATACATATAATCTGAACATGTATTTTTACAGTGTAGGGGAAACTGGGGACCGATGAGCCATTTTAAAGAGTTTTGGCTATGTCACCCAAATGTTCATATGTTGATTGGAAAACTGTTGATGCTTATAGTGGAATTATTGCTTTCAACAATATCGTTATGGGCGACACTTATATAACAGGGTACGTGACCAACGAACCACCCATTGGAGTCCTTTGAGCCACGATCTCAAACAGTGAAACTAGCTAGCAGAAACACACATGTAAATCTTTTTTTTAATTCCTGTCAAAATTTCATCTAAATTGCACATACATTGTACTAAACTAAGGAGTGAATTACATTTTCAACACAGTGACCTCAGTCTAGGGCAAACTTTGCTACTGACTCCATGGTTTCAGTGTAGTTTCAAGAGTCCTAAACTAATGCTGAATCTTATTCAAGATTGAATCCATCAAAATTGCCACTGAATTGTATGATTCCCTTCTGTCTTTTGGTAGTTTGCACAGCAGGTTCAGCAAGGACATCCAAATCAAATCTGCCTTGACTGAGCTTATGTCTTCCTGGACAGGTTAACAAATGCACATGACATTGTATGCCTGGGAGAGTTTTTGAGAAACTGGTCTTCGTTATCTTTTGGTTGTGTGATTACTGATGTAGTGAACAGTATTCTCTATTAGCTCTGCTGAGAAGTGACCTCAGACTGTCTTCTGTTCTTTCTTCCTAGGCATTCTCTTTATACCAGATTCAGCACTCTAGTCTATCTTGAAAAAAGGTTATACCAGTAATTAATTATCTATCAAATAACATTTATTTTATAGCTATACATTCCTTGGAAATGCAGTTGGATCCAATAAGCCACCTGCCCATGGGACCCAAACATGGCTCATCAAACCCCACAGAAAACGGCTCATTGGTCCCCAACACCACTTTCATTACGTTAGCCCACTGTGCCATAGAAACACATGACTGACCAACTAAAACTGAAGTCAAAAGAAATTACTAACAAAATAAACACAAACCTTTACAGGATCTATGAAATATATATTATCACCTTAAAATTAAACTGTAACCAAAACACAAAAATTACTCACGATAGTCAAAAACCAACTTTTTAATTGTGTATTGATGGACTGCTCCATGAAGGTCACACGGTGAATAGATGCCACTACCGTTTTGCAGTCAGAAGTTTATGGGGTGGCTCAAAAGACCCCAATTTCCCCTAGTTCTGAATACAATCTAACGGGTTTTTTATTTGTTCCATTCTAAGATTAGAACATCGCAGTCTATGTACATTTTTTCTTCTGACATTTGAAACGTACCAGAACTAATTATATTTGACGTTTTTTTGTGGTTATTTTCTCAAATGTTTATGAAATTTGCAAATAATAGTAGAATCTCAAAATAAAATAAAATAAAATATAAATAAATAAATAAATAAATAAAAATAATAATAATAATAATAATAATAATAATAAAAACATAATAAATAAAATAATTTAAAAAAAAAAACACACGGAGAGAGAGAGAGAGAGAGAGAGAGAGAGAGAGAGAGAGAGAGAGAGAGAGAGAGAGAGAGAGAGCTATGAAACTGTCATTAACAGTAAAAATAATTTACTGACGGTAGCAAAATAAAATAATTCTGACTTCGTGGCACACATTACTTACCTGACAACTCCAGTTTCACGTTCACAAACGTATTCTCTCTTTAATCAGTTTAATAATAACCAGTCGTCTACATTAATTAATAACTGTCAAGAAACGTAGCTACATAAATCTAGTGCTCGATTAATGACAGAACATCCAAAAGAAATAACTTGAAAAATCGGTAATAAAATAGTTGCCTTCAACGCTTTCTTTAAGGACTGAACTATGAAGATAAGCGACGTACAAAGTGAAATAAAATGCAATAAAATGAACTAGGTGCTACTCACTCAGTTTATATGTTTATAGATTCTCAAGTCATGTGAAATTTACCACCGATACTTTTGAAAACGAAACAGAATAATGAATTCATAATAATTCTGTTGTTAGTTAATGAAATGTTATCTGCTACTGTGTGCGTGCGTGCGTTCTTCGGGTTTTTTGTTACTCATTTGAGAGTGACACACCTATTTTTTTTTATACTACCAACATTACGAAGGCAATGATTTATGATTCTTTCATTTGTCAGTTAGAAGCTCGGGTGTATGTTAAAGTGTTTGATCGATTATATGTATGATGTATGTATTTTGTATCTAACACGTATTATTAAATTTTTGAGCACGTTGAATTGGGTGCAGCGAAAAAAAAGAGGAAAATTTAAATGTCTAGTTGATTTTCCTTTTTTAAATGAATATTGAATTTTAGCATAAATAATTTTATTCAGTCATATCAGATACTTACAGGAGACAGGGGGAACGTGCAGAATAATAATAATAATAATAATAATAATAATAATAATAATAATAATAATAATAATAATAATAATAATAATAAAAAGTAATAATAATAAATAACATGTTTTAAATTTCTAAAAAAATGTTTTATTTATTGGTTTAATCTTTCGATAGATGATAGATATATTTCATGAAACTGCCTGAAAATAACAGCATAGCACTTACTTTTTTTTTTCTCACAACCGTTAACTGAACATGTTTAAGTCCCTTGCTTCAACTTGGGGTCATATACATGGGTCTAATGATAACGTGGAAATTAGATAAATTCGGCAAAACCCTAATTTTCTCTTTCAGTCCAAGTGGTGACATCTTAAGTGTGAAATCAGATCAGGCAAGGGGTAACCACATACAACAGAAACAAAATGATTCTGCTATATCTTTGTTAGGAACACATTTTTCTTAACTGTCTCAAGATGACTGAATTTCATCAATTATATAACACACTGTCAGTCATCTTGCCAAGTTGGAAAGAATAAAGAAAGAACGTGTTTTGGAAAAAAAAATTATAAAAAAATTATAAAAAAAATTAAATAATGATAATGGTGATAATACTAATGCTAATGCTAATGCTAATGCTAATAATAATAATAATAATAATAATGATAATAAGCTTGATATGAGCAAATGTTTTACAGGCATTGATACCTAAAACAGGTTCATGCGCATCGACATACAAACCCAAGTACAAGTCTGTGGCTGAGAATAGGAGCCACCATTTAACACACTTGGGGATGCTCTTTATTTTCACATAAAATAAAGTTACCAACATATAGTGAAAATTAATGTTGTAGACATATAAAATAACAACTTCAGAGAAATGTCTGCATAATCTTGGAAAATGAAAGCACAAACTGCCTATCTCAGGCCCTATCTCCATTGAAATCATGGTAGATATATTTGTTACGATTTATTTTAACTTCTATCAATGTTTTGCAAAACAGCCGGAAATTTCAGGATTTTTAAATGTCTCTGAGACCAAAAGTATTATAAAATTATACAGCGTTAATCCTCAATTTGTGATTTTGATCTTTACTAAAGATTCTGGGTAAACTGTGATGGGTAACACTAAGCTAGATATATTTTTTAACATGTTCTTTGATTTTAAAATACAGATCATGGATTCTATTAAGAATTAGAAAAAGTATGTACAATTCTCCCAAGTATGTTAACAAATCTGTAATAAAGCAGTGGTATTGTCAGATTCATCAGAAGTAAAACAGTTTTGTTGTAAGAAAGTTTGAAGATTCTGGACTCGAGACAAATGTCCTGCTTAGCATCTACATATAACTAAGGGCAGACAACTGATCTTAATATAGCCTACAGAACTGATCTGTTATCAGAAAATAAAATAATTATTACATAATTAAAAATAAAATTTAAAATAAAATTAAAATAAAAATTCTACTTTCATTATTTTTAAATCAGATTTATTATCTATTCACTTTACATTGGTTATTTATATTCAGTTCTGGTTTTTTTAAACTGCTGAAACTGTTTTTATTTTTTGAAGTTTTACTTCCACCACAAACTTGCTAAATATTAGCTGTTTGTAATGTCTATCTGCTATAATCCTTTAAAAATGTCTGTATTATCTCAGTGTCATAGTCAGGGTTTTTTCAAATACAGACTACAGATAATGTCCTATTTAATACATGAATTTAAAATCTCTATCCTTATAAGCAACTTCTCCTGCACGGTACTTCTTTTCTCTTTCAGTCTGAAAAACAAAAGATACTAATGCTAAAGTTTTAGACTTTTAAACCAATACAAATTTTATGCAGTAGTGCAGTATTAACTTTAATTCTAGATTAGTAAATGAAAGATTAATAGAATACTCAGGTCAAACAATATTGCTGTATTCATATTTGTCACTATTACTGTAAATAACTGCTGAATATAAAAAAGTAACACTGGTATATTTTTATTAAAACAGTGATATTCATTAATCGCTCATTTTGTTGTTTCTTTAACTGTTAAACCGATTATGTATATACTAAATAAACATTTACCTGTTACATACTGCTCATAATATTAAGTTTAAATAAGTCATGAAAAATAATATAACAGTAATATTACTTGATGAAAAGCATCATTGTATAGGTGCCACAAAGAATGGCTTAATCAATGGCCTTTTTGTAAACTCACCCTTTCTGTTATTACTTTATAGGAAAGGAAGCCAACAGGAAGTACCACAAATAAAAATCCTGTCCACACTGTTTTGGGTGTTACTTTGAAGTGGTCGTACTGCGTTGCTCGCATTGACATGAAACGCTGAATGGCTGGATCAAACTGAAAATATAGTGAAACAATAATACATTGAACATGATGTCCAATAAAATTAAAGACTAAGAGTGAATGAATCATATATTATGTCAGTATTGGTTATTCTTGCAAACACTTGGATTATATTTTAGTTACCATTCAAGTCAGCCCCATCTAAAAGCAACCCTTGTCCTGTAGTCAGTGACATTAAACACCAACATTAAACAAAGAGTCAAGGCCCATGTACTGGCAAGTTAATTAACTAACATGGCTGACAATGAATAACCTGATGATGACATTTTTTGCCTTGAAATTCAATAATTAATCCTTGGGTACCAGTTTTGTGTTCACAAAATGGAAAGACTTATCTAGCCTACATTTAAGTAAGCCTAAAACCATAAATGATATAGTTTTAACAGGTACAATTTAAATACTTCTCAAATTTAGTAAACATGAAAAAAACAATTACAGGTGTGTGCTGAGGTAAAAGTGCAACCTCCTCCATGTATGATATAGTAAGAATTGCTGATGCAATGTTCTTTCTTGTTGGGTTTTTGTAATTTAAGTAAAACGATGTACAGACATTTTTCTGACTGACTTGGATTTGTTTTCTCCAAAATAAATAATTTTACTGTATTATGTATAACAGCTCCATTAGATATTTTTAAAGATGGCATCACCCATTTGCAGTTCTGCACAGTGTAAGTAGAGAGTGCTGTTTTTGCATGAATCACAAGTCTGTGAACTGCAATTGCCAAACTGGGTGTGTTCAAAGAACCTCGTACATAATTTTGGTAATTCAAACATTAAACATCATTCTATGCATATTTGTTTTACAAGCACTGAATCTTTGCAGACCTTCTGAGATAAAAAAGATGGTGGAGCTGGCACAAATCAGAGTTCTCTTTGGGTTTAAAGAAAAATATTTTTAAAACATAAACATACCTTATGCTTATTATGAGTTTTATGATGTGCAAAACAAGTTTTATTTATATCCATCAGTGATCTTGATATGTTTGCAATTGTGTTTTAGGAGAAAGCTGCCATGCTTGCTATGGCAATGTCTGGCCACAATGATTGTTTATTGTGGGTACCGGTGCAGTACTAAAGATTGTAAAATTGTAAATGTTCAAAACTTTGTCTGTAATTTATTTCCCTCTAATGTGAGGACATCTGTAATACAGGGACACTTTTGCTTGGCCCCATGGATGTCCATACAAGACAAGAACCACTGTTACTGTAGTAAGTATTACTGATGCAACATATTTTCTTGTTGGGTTTCTGCAATTTTAGTAAAATGATAATAATTAATATTTTCAGTGACTGGTGGAATGTCATAGTCTATTCTATACATGGATGATATAATACTGGGGTGCTATGGTCTTTCCTATTAATAATGGATAAAGTGAACACTATCAAACATAGTTCACACTGACGAACATTACCATATAAGTTTGGTTTTAATCTGAATTGAATATTCAAATGAAAACAATGCAGAAAAGAAGTATTTTAAAAATCTGATGATCTGTCTATGAAGATTATTAGTTTTTTTCTTGAAATGCTATCAGTGCTTTAATTAGGTATTTTTCTACATGCATGTGAAATTTAGTAGTATCAGTTGGTTTATGACAGCTTACCTTTTTTAATGAAGAATTATAGTGGGTACAAAATGAAACACTATCCTCAAAATCAAAACAGCACAAACTGTATGCATTTAAAACAAATCATTATAGTCTTGTTAGGTTTCATGAACAAAACAGTTCCTTTTGATTGGAGATTTATTTTTATTCCATCTTTGTCCATTAAATATTTACTGAATGTATGCATGCATAAATGCATGTTTTTGCATTTTCCTACATTATCACATGTGTGTTGTTGCAAACTACTTTTTTTTTTTTATCAAATTATTTTCATTCTGCTAGATTGTATTCAATCTTAGAAATGTATGATTACCGTAAGTTCGTAAATGACCAATCAAACATTTCAGTACATTTTAAAGGACTATTTTAAGCTATTTCCAGTGTTATGAACAAAAACATTTTTTTTTTTTTCTTTTTCTGACGTACTTATTACCTGTATAAGAGTAGTTTACATGCAAACACCCATGATGATGATTATTCTGACTGATCTTTTAATTAGTAATAGTTTACAAAATTGTAGATGTTACCATGATGATGTGACATGAATACAATCTGCAATTATTTGCAGGAATCATTACATAACACCAGACGGTGTTAGGTATTAATTTATTAACAAAAAAGTTGCATGACTATTTACTAATTTAGTAGTGAAATAAATTATTTCACCTAACGAACGTCTAAAGTGAAGGTCATTGCTTACAACATAACCGCCATCTGAAGCCCCTCTGTATGGATTTGTCACTTTTTTCTGCCATTCTGCCTTTAAAGTTGATCGCATCTGCGCGCGTTCTTTGACTGCTTTCATTTCCTCAGGAGAAACATCGAACATTTTCCAGGGATCCCAAGAACGTTTCGACCCTGAGGACGCAGCCATTTTCATTCACCAAAACTAGTATTGATAATTGTTTCGCTCTTAACCATACTTTAGCCAGTTTGAAAACAACCAGTCTAGTACTATCCATAAACTACCATAAATATTCATCATTAAAACGAATATGGAATTTATTATTATTATTATTATATCTTTTTCTTAAATTAAGTGTTTTGGGGGTTATTGGTTTTAAAATGATAAATTGTATTTTTAATATTATTAATGCATTAATATCAGCTATAATTTAAATATAATAATAATAATAATAATAATAATAATAATAATAATAAATAAAAACAAAAACAAAATGAAGTAGAAAACCACTTTTCATTTATCTTTGAAAAAAAAAGAAAAAAAAAAAGTCTTTATCTCCTTTTATTTTATTTACTCCATCTGTAACTGAGTGTAGAGTAGTTCAACTGGTAATCTGTCTCGGATGGCGAATTGCATGGTCGGCGATCAGTCTGGTTCGGTTCCTTCCAGACTGTTCGGGTTTGTTTGGACTTGAATCGAATGTTTATGTTCGTTTTCATTGTGATAAACCCATGACGTTACATGTTATGATATATAAATTCAGTTCTCTATTAATACTAATCAGTAAATAATATGGATAAACCACAAATTATTGCCCATGTTCAGAAACCTGTAACATACACGTTATTTGACAGTAAATGGATTCCATGTTCAGCTAAGTTCGTAGTTCTTGGTAGTTATGCTAAAGGAACAGGGGCTCTGCAAGTGTACGAAGTCTCTCATGGTGATGTCAAGTTAATTCATGATGTAAGTCATTCAGGATGTCAAAAGATATACACAAATACCATAAGTACATTTCAGTAGAGACCACCATTTCAAAGACAAAATCAAGATAAAAGTTGATCTTGTACATGTTGCAGCATTACAAACATATTATCCTAACTGATATGTTTTAGTTTTCTTTCGGTTTTTTTTTTTCTCCAGATATTTTAAAAGAATATAACTGCTTAATACAGAGAATTAAACTGTATTTAATAAAACAAACAAAAATAAAAAATGGTTTGGAAACAAACTAATAATTAATATTTAAAGACTACAAAAAAAAAAAAAAAAAAAAAAAAAACCCCCATTATTATTATTATTATTATTATTATTATTATTATTATTATTTTAATTATTATTATTATGATTTTAATTATTATTATTATTATTTTAATTATTATTATTATTTTATTATTATTATTATTTTAATTATTATTATTATTATTATTATTATTATTATTATTATCATTATCATTATTATTATTATTTTTTTTCTTGTATTTTTATTTTGTAATTTACATTAACACTTAACAGGTTGAAAAGTCAAAATCATTCAAATGCTGCACTTTTGGAGCTTCCAGTCTTCAGCAGAGATTTGTAGCCACTGGTGATTTTGATGGAAAAATGCAGATATGGTAACATAACAATATTCTCAGACATTTATTTTTAAGTATTGTTTTGAAAATAAGATAAGATATCTCTATATTTTTGCAAACTATAAACAAATTCATATATAGTTTGTACAGATGTATGTAATATGTTTGTATGTATGTATGTATGTATGTATGTATGTATGTATGTATGTATATCGCTGTCATCTGAAAACTAACATCACTCTAAGCTGCTTGAAAAAAGTTTTTCAGATCTTCAATGTAAGTATTAATTTTTTTTTTTTTTTTTTTTTTAATTAGGAATCTGGAGACGACAGACTTACCTGTTTATTCAGTTAAGGGTCATAAAGAAATAATAAATGCTATTGATGGTGTGGGTGGCTTGGGCATTGGTGAAGGTGCTCCAGAAATAGCCACAGCCAGTCGAGATGGTAAGAAATATTTTGTTTTTAAATTCAGTTTGTTAAATTTATGGGTAAGCATATGATTTATTTAATGAGTCATACATTTTTTATTTCTTTTTTATATCTAGATGAATTTTTATCTTATTATTGTTACTGTGTTTTTTTTGTTGTTTTTTTGCAACAGTTTTTATTTCTGTGTAATGAAATAAATCCTTAATGTTTTCTAATAATATGTTTGTGTGTTATATATGTGAAATCAATTGAAACAGAACTGGCAAATTTTGCAGGATTATTGGGAGGAAAAGTTGTTAAAGGTTACACTACTCACCCACATTCAAGGTTAGGCTAACTTAGGGTTCTAGTTTGTGTCAGTTATACAGGAACCAAACCAGTTATCTGGAAAGACTGGAGGTAGTCCACATTTCTGGATACATGCTACAGTTTTACTTAAAATCTAAAATAAACAATGAAACTGTATTTAATAGATATAAATTAATACACTTCTAAAGCATGATCTGTTTGATCTTTATTAATTCACTTAAAATACAAATTGCATTTCTGCTAGACTTACAGACATGATAATAAATGAAGCAAATAATAACTTATTGTGAAAGGATTACCTGTACAGCTGCATTCCTGCGACAGTCACGTTCTCTGACAAAGGCAGTGAGCATGTCTGGCACATAATGAAAATAAAGTGTCTAATTCAAAAGTAGCCAGTTTTCTGGAAGCCAGATCAGTGGTTCTGTACCTGCAGTGGGAGTATTGAGTCTGACAAGTTTTAATAAAATCTTCTAAGCAATGAGGGATTTTTACTGCTTTGAACTTCCAGGTATCACTTCATAAGTTTAATACCTGGAAGTGAATGACTTTAATTTTCTCTCTACACCCCTCCCAGATATTATAATAATAAAATGCTGATTTGAAAGTTTTAAAAAAATACATCTTTTAAATTATTGTTAGTTCTCATTTTATTATGATGTGGATAAGAATGTTTTAATTATAAAGATACATCAACTAGGTGTTGTCAAAGTGTGGGATCCTCGTCAAAAGAATGACCCTGTAGCTACAATGGAACCCAGTGAAGGAGAAGCAAAGAGAGATGTTTGGGCTGTTGCATTTGGTATGTTTTATCCTCATTTAAAATACAAGTTGCGTTTCTGCTAGTCTTATAGACATGATAATAAATGAAGCAAATAATAACTTATTGTGAAAGGAAGACAAAATGGTGCCACTGAGATGTTTTGTAACAAAAATATTTTATTGTCAACCTTTATTCTATCTGTTACTGGTCACAACAAACAAGTAAAATGATAGCTTGGTAATATCACAATTATACATTTCTTTTTGACCGCTTATTCATTTCACCCAAAAAAGAGACTGTAGTCTTCAGTTAATTTTCAAATAACTTTATTTTTTTCAGGACACGCCTTTAATCCACATGACCGGTGTGTTTGTGCTGGCTACGACAATGGTGATATTAAATTGTTTGACCTGCGGGCAATGGCATTACGTTGGGAAACTAATGTTAAAAATGGGGTAAATGTTTTTGTTTACATTTGAGATATTTAGTGGCATTTGTTTTTATAAAGTATGACAACAAAAAAGTGCTTTTTCCACACTTTTGTAAACTGCCAGTTTCCTCCATTACTGTAATCATGATATCACAATATATGTGGTTAGCTGATTAACTGTACCTATTTATTTTGATGCTGTCAGAAACTATGCAGTTAAAAACAAAAAAATATATAAACAAATATCAGATGTTTCTAATTTTGTATTAGTGAAATGAAGACCAACACACAACTGTGTTTTCAGAAGTATCAAAATTATTAACCAACGAGAGATATTTGAAATCATGCTGATTGAAAGCAACAACTTTATATTTTTTTGTTGTGTATCACAATTTTATTTCAGGGTAACCTGTTTTATTATTACTTACTTTTTTTTTTTTTTTTATGTTACTCCGTTTCATAAAGATGTTTCATTCAGATGCATCAAATAAAACAAAAGACTAGCAAGTTCAGTTTGTGACTTGTGATTTAAAATAATTGTTAGTTATTGTCCACTCCTTATACACAAATACAGTTTTTAACTCAGGTGGTTTATAGCACCTCTATAATTACTTTACTTTGAGATTAGCTGACACTTGTGGAAGAAAAAAATAATAATAGAAATATAATAATAATAATAATAATTTTAAAATGTATATATATATATATATACAGGGCTCAAAACTCATCTGAAATGTATGGTAGCCAAAAAAACAAATTTGGGCCACTAAATATTCATTTTGAAAGAAATTCATATTTCAGCTTTTAAGTGAAGGAAAACATCTACTTGATCATTGGCTTATGAAGTAAGATTTAAAAATATGCTTCTAATAGTCACTTATGCAAATATTCCAACAAATATAATATTGATATTCTTCTTTGTCATATGCTTTATAACAAACCAGTCAGTTGAAAGAGACCCCCCCCCAGAAATTGGAACACCACAAAGCAGACAACAGAAGCTAAGACAGCATTCAGGTAGGGTTTGTCTGCATATTTGGCCAAGATGATCCGAATAGTCAAGATACTGGGTTAGCAAGACTTGTGGTTTTGTTTATCAAGATTACAGTTAACTTCATGCATATATGCTCTACAAAATTAGTGTATATAAATACTAAAATAGATGTTGGCAAATTAAGGTAAGCTGATATGTCCTTTTATGTGAAATAAATATTTGCGATACAGTTATTAATAGTGGCTCTTGTGTTATAACTTAAAAGAAAAAAAGAGGTTGCCCAAATAATATTTTTTGGGTGACTAACCCATCATTGTTTTGGCATCCCAGTTGCCCAAACAGAACTTTGGTCGCATTTGGCAACTTGCCAACTGGCCATTTCGAGCTCTGATACATGTGTGTGTGTGTGTGTGTGTGTGTACACATTTAAATACTGATATACATGTGTATGCATATATTATATACTTAAACATACACACGTGTCTGTGTGCACATATATATTCATGTGTATACACATGTATATAAATATACACGCACACACAGACATATGTAGGCATATATATATATATACATAAATATGTGTTCACATATATATATATATAGCAAAACCAGATCACCACAGTACCTTAAAAAATGTCCAGTCTGAACAGGTTCCAGTGTTTAGAAGATTCTCTATTGCCATAAATTCTTCAAGTTTTAGATCACTGGCAAATATCAGTGGTTTTTCTTTAATGATGGTGCCTGAAATTTGGATATTTTTTGCTCGAGCATGCGAGAACTATCTCCATGTGAGTTCGTTCACCTTGTCTTATTTGCATACAATTTTACATCTCATTTCACCAACACTTGCGTTCTTTTCATATTCGAATATTTGTTATTTTTCTTTAAAATATCTGATGCTGTCAAAGTGCCGATTCCAAATTTCTCAGCTGTTTCTGATTTAATTTGAGTACAGATTCAGAATCACATATTAAAGTAATTTTGGATTTTAATGAAAGTTCAATTTTGTTTGCAGACGACTGGACATTTTACAGAGATTGATGTCTGTATCTTTGTCTGCACTTGTTTAGGTGTATCTTTGAAATAAATGATAAAATATGTGCAATGTAGATCTTTACATTTTATTTGTGAATTATGAATAAAACGTGACATTGAGTAGGGGGCTATGTTACTTTTAATTTGTTTGTTAGCACATCCATAAATCTACAAGATGGTTAACAAGCTTTGTCATAACATCATAGTCAAGATCTAAAACGTGATTTTGGGTGTAAGGTGCTAAGAAGTCCAACCACTCTGATAAGTACAATTGACACCAATCAACAACTTACTACCAGAATGTCTGGTCTGCAATCTTGCCGTAGCATAACGGGAGAAGCCGGGTTGCGCTATTTCCAATCAGGTAGCCAGTTGAGCTTACCCTGTTCACAGTTTGTTGAGTGTAGTTAAGCAGTAACTTAAGCCGTAGCAGGTAAATTGTGCGAGACTGTTTCAACGAAACACTTTATATTGATTTTTCAATGAAACACTTTAATGATTGTTCCTGGAAATTGTGTGTGTATATGAACATAATAATAATTGCCGAGGAATTTCCTGCTAAAGACTTAGAGCTAGAAATTAACTGTGGTTTGTGTTACTTGGGACTTAGTGTCAGGTGACAACTTAGACAGGGATGTGTTATTGGAAATAATGTTACAGAAAATCAGGACTTTTGCTAAGGTGATGACTTATGCTTTTTGACGACTTAAATGCAGATGATGTAGGCAAGGTTTACTGTATATGTGTGTGTGTGTGTGTGTGTGTGTGTGTGTGTGTGTGTGTGTGTGTGTGTGTGTGTGTGTGTGTGTGTGTGTGTGTGTGTGTGTGTGTGTGTGTGTGTGTGTGTGTGTCGGTAATTTCAAAATATCAATTATGCACATTGGAATTTATTTTAAAGGTTTCTGATAAATTTTATTTCAGGTATGTTGTGTGGAATTTGATAGAAAAGACATATGCATGAATAAACTTTTAGTAACAACACTGGAGTCAAAATTTCATGTATTTGACATGCGGACACAGCATCCCCAGAAAGGATTTGCAAGTCTTGTTGAAAAGGTAAATATTTTGATCTATCTAAGCAACCTTCAGTTTACGATTTTTGTTAAATAATGTGCAGTATGGTATTAATTACTAAACAGAATCTAGGTAGCCAAATAATAATTCTGTTCCAAACAGTTTTTGTAAGTTTTAGTTTCATTCACTGCTTATTATTCATCTTTGGCATGTATGACATAAAAAGAGGTGGACATGGAATTTTCACCTTCTTCGTGATGTTGGTATTGATGGAAAATGATTTCCAAAAGGAGTCCATAATCTTTTGACCATGTAGCAAAAATAAACAGAAAACATAGAAATGTAATATTTATTATGTCAGTAAATGCAATCAACACTTACCTAACAATTTACACATTGTTAATGCATGTTGGACGCATCAGTCATCAGCTGCCCATTTCCAAAGTTCTTGTATGTAACATTCAGTCAAAGTATGCATAACAACACAGAAATATAGATATTATAAATGCATAAATTTCATATTCTGTGTACTTTATGGCAAAAGCACAACAAAACATATGATCATGCAAAACTGGTAGAAGAAAAATCTTCTTAAATTTGTTTTTAACTTGAGCGTCACTTCAATTAGCTATTTGCTAGCAAAATCCTAGGATAGATCTATCATCTTCTGTCACTATCACTGCAAAATTTATCCAAGTAAGTGCTTAATCTGTTTGTTCTTGTGAGGTGAAACAGCCTGCCAAAGATTTGTAAGAGGAGCATTTTTTCAGTTTCTATGAAGATGAAAACTCCATACAGCCGTGATCTTATATACATGCCAGATATGAATAACCAATAGAAAAAATGTAACTAACAAAAGTTTAAACCTTATTGCTCCTGGGTAATATATAAAATTTACCTTCTGGAATCTGTTTGCTGCTTTCTTCTATATGTTACAGATCATTTTTCATAAATACCATTCAGCTTGTTATATACTCTGTAAAAAGATTGATCAGTATTGAATATTTTTGGTTAAAAAAACCCAACAAAAACCTCATTTATTTTTACTTCAGGCTCACAAATCAACAGTTTGGCTAGGTAGACATCTTCCACAGAACCGTGAGATTTTTATGACGTGTGGTGGAAATGGATCACTTAATTTGTGGAAATAGTAAGATTGCATTTTTTGTTTATTTTATAAATGTGTTCAAAAGAATATTATGTCAGATTAAAATACAACTATTCTGGAAAAGTGAAAATAAGTTTCAGAACGCCATAGTGAAATGTATTATAAATTTTTTTTGTCATGTAATGCTTGATTATTTCTTTTTTTTTTTTTTTTTTTTTTTCAACAGTTGTATTTCTGTTTCAGTTCTTATCCAGCAAAAAGAGTTGAGAAAGATGGTAATGGTGTAGAAATCGGTGTTGCAGGGACAGTGAATCTGTTACAAAATGTGGCACTGTCTACCCAACCTATTAGCAGCTTGGACTGGAGTCCTGACAAAGAGGGACTTTGTGTTTGTACATCATTTGATCAGAATGTGAGGGTCCTTATTGTCACTAAACTAAACAGAGTATGACTTACAAAAATAATTTACCATATGTCTTCACAGATATTTACAGACTGTGTTCTATTCTGATCAAAAGAAATATATTGTTACAAAAAAAAGACATAGATTAAATTTAAATGCTACTATATATATATATATATATATATATATAAAAATAAAATGTTGATAATAAGAATTTTCTTAATACTTGTGGAAAAAAATTTAATGTACAAAAAGTTAAAAATTGTATAGAGTAGAAATATGATTGAAAATAACTGAAATTGCAGCTGATAGAAAACAACAAAAAAAAAAAAAAAAAAAAAATAAAAGAAAGAAAGAAAGTATTTTCAGATTATTCAAGTTTTTGCTTGTGAAATAAAACTTATGATGCCTTCAGTATTGGGGTCTACTCATCCGTCCAGTTACTTACATTATTCATTAAAATGTTTTCATGTTCTTTGTTTTGATTATTATTTTATTATTTTATAAGTTCATTTCTTCATGAGGCTGTAATTATTAGGTGTTGACACTCATAACCAAAGTTCATTTTTCAAATGTATAAGCGAAACATTTAAGCACCTTTTATGTGAAAACCAGCAAAACAGTAATATGAAAATAAACAAAAAATGACTCTTCCTTTGTTTCACCAATGATTCATTTTAATAATACATAATATACTTTAGAAAACATGTAAAATAATTATACACACTCCATTTATTCCCACTCATTAATTTATTAAACATGTAACAACAAGAAATGAGAATTTATTAATTGTAATTCAAACCAGCATATCCAAAATTAATTAATGAACAAATTAGTAAATGAACCAAAACAGTATTTCAAAGAAATGAACAAATCACCTTCATATCTGTATTAATAAATAATGGGTAATAGTACAACTAGCAGTTAAATAATACTTGTTATTCTGACATGAGTGTCAAGGAGGCATCTTAAAGCACTGATCTGTTTTATTCTGCCTTTAAGTTTTTAACTCCTATCTACTGAACACACAATTCAGTTACATTTCACAGACAGTAATAGTGTAACAATTTCCCCATATTTTATGTTACGTTGCAGCCATATTTTGATGTAGCATTTCTTTAAGTGTCTGCCTTTTACATTTTAATTACAAAATACATCTCTTTTATCTGTATCACTGAACAGAAAGGTTTTAGTTTAAAAACAAAAAAATTATCCACAATACCACCACCTCAGAAATTTAAACAGATTTATTAACATTTTATAAATACCCAACACTTCTGAAAGCATTTCCAGTGCATTTGTATATATATATATGTACATTGTAAATATGTAAGCAATATCTTATAAATATGGTAAAGCAAATAATGTTTTTTTGCACACATGCAGTTCATTTTAACCACAAGAAACATTTCGATTATAAAAAATATGACCCAATGTTTAACCATTCTCAAATTATCATTTATACATCCATTTTAAACTGGTGTGAGAAATGTTTTATTATGTTATTAAAAGAAAGAAAAAGATACCAAAACATAACAGTCCAATTTGTTCAACTTGACTAAGAAAAGGAATTCATTTTTTTTAAAATAACTGACATTCAGTTTATGATGTATATATAAATAATTTTTTTTATATTCATTGTTATATACAAGCTGCAGAACTTAAAAATGAGAAACAAATACTTTGAAAATAGACAAATATATAATGATGAAGGTCTGATAACAAATAATACTAGTATAATATACAGTGGCATTCTGTATATTTCTAAACTGTTAATTGTAAATTTAAACATCAAATTACAAATTACTAAAAACACTGGAACTAACAACAAAAAATATCAACAAACTTCAGATCATATATTAGTAACATTTATCATCAAATAAGTATATATATACATACAAACAATGTGATTGCATTTTCACACGTTAAACTATGTACAAACAAAACTAACAACAAATCCCAAAAGGCATGGTTTGATATAACTTTTAATTATAAATAAAATATTAACTGAGAAACTGATGAAAATTGCACTTAGGATAATATGAAAATAAAACATTTAAAACCAAATCATCCCACATTTTAAGTTCTTATAAAATAACTCGGTAAATATTTTGTTTCTGTAAACTGGATATCGGCATAGATAATCCAGTTCATTCAATCTGCAGGAAACTATCAATTTTAGTCCTAAGTATTCATATTATTTATTTATTATTAACTGACAGTTTTAACTTCTGTGAAGCAGATGAAAATGTTTTATATCTTTGATTAAATGGATTAGGCTATTCAGCATATAAAAGCCACTAAACTACTTAACTATTAGCAAGATGAAAAATTATAGGATGATTACAATACCCAAAACTTTAATAATAATCCCAATTAAATTGAGACCAAAGCCCAACAATAATGCAAATCTAATCCATAGGACTTTTCAACAATGTTATTGTTTTATATCTGTTCATGGAGACAACAGGTTTTACATAAAACTCTAATAAAATAGATCCATTGTGTGAATGGCCATATTTAGAATGAAATTGACATGTAGCTTTTTTTCATTTCTTAAACCATAAAAAATTATTAAAAAAAAGGATTGAATGTTTTTTAAAATAAAGCTGCTGACAACACATAAGTAATAAAGTATTGTCCATAATGTATGTGTTTGTATTCAGGAAAAAATGCATCAAAATATATCAAGAGATATATGTCAAATGTGCTGCTGTAGTTCCAATACCAAATGACAAGTTTAAAAGAGTAGGAAAAAATAAAATAAAATCTGTATTATAGAACGTGTCTATTTAAAACCAAGAAAAAAACAACTGTAAATGCAATATTGAAACAAAAATAAGATGCTGATGCATTGGTATTGAAAATAAGAGCAATCATGAATAAATAAATTAAAAGGATTTACAAATAAAACACTTCAGTTACAGTTATTTTCTACAGATATAACTGCAAATTCAAAAATACAGTGATAATATACAAGACATCACAAAATAAATGGTCTAGATACAGTTGCATCCATTTCTGAATTTTCTTTTCTTCCAGGTGTATTACATTACAAAGAAATGATTTCTAAATGTGGCGTACTCATCACATCTATGTAACAATAAATATGACAATTTTTAAAACAGGCTTTAGATGTGACAAATATAGAACATATTTTTGTAATACCTTTAATACTGTGTGTATGTACACATTAATGTAATTTATATAATCAATACAGATATTAACTGAAAATTTCATCCATTAACTACTATGATCACATAGAATAGAAAAATGTTAGTTAATTTCAACATTAACTGAAATAATGTTTTGATGACAAATGAACAAAAATGGGAAGAAATATTTGAGTAACATTTCATAATGAATTACAAGATGTTTTCAAAACTGTCTAAATATGTTTGTTTTTGGTTGAGTTTATTACTTACTATTAGACACTTGACAAAATGATTAATTTAGTTCTAAAAAATGGCTTCCAAAACAATCTGTATGTTTCTATTTATCCAATAAATCTTAATTTATCACATTTTTTCACCATTTAACTAATACATTTTTATTATTTCTAAATAATCATAATGAGCTTGACATTTAACAAAAATGTTTAGGCTGAAAAGAAGGCATAGAATTAACAGGTGAAAACCTTGGTATGGGTTTTGTAAATGAAACTTAATATACTATCATTTCTTATGATTAAATAGCATATTTTGTCAAGTTTGGATAAACAACTGCACTGTAAGGAAAGGAATGTAAATCAAATTAGCACACAGCAGTATTGGCTATTACATTAGATTCTGGGTGTGATATGTTCAACAGGGGACTTTTTACATTGTAATTTCTTTAGTTACATACAGATAATGATTGTAATGCACTGATTGTATGGTATGTGACCTAATATTTCCATGTTAAATGACATAAGAAGAAGCATGTTGCAAAGAACTACTAGCGATGAGCATTTTAAAAGATAACATTAATCCTTCTTTATCTCTTTTTACATTGTTAATATAATAAATTAACTGAAAATTTCAATAAATTATCATAACAATGAACACTTATAATTTTCTGTAAATCATAAAATAGTATTTATAAAAATTAATTTTAAGACAAGTCAGATAATACTGATATTATTTATAACCTGAAATGCAGACTGAGGAATGAACAGAATTGTTGTTTTTGTTACTCAGAACTACCTTTATTAAATTTAAAATAACAGATGACCAAATCTTAAGGCAGTCAAGAAAAACACTGACACTGATTAATATAATCTCTCAAGTTTTGCATCCTGACACTGTTACATTTTATAAACTGTTTTACTACAAGCAGATCCAAGTGCCAACCATAACAATTCTGTCACTAATTCCTCAGGCTTTATTTTCAGTTCTTATGTCACCATTCTTGATGACCATGTGTCTATTTTTAAGATACTTATCAACATACAGCTTACATAACTGTATTATTTAAAGACAAGTAAATAAATATAAAGCTTAACTAATCCCAATGGTACATCAGAATACATATTTAAAAAAAAAAAAAAAAAAAAAAAAACCAGAACAAAACAACATATGTAACATGTTTAATGTTTGGAATGTAAGCCAGTTAACTTTTAAATACATTGTTTTCTGTTAAGGATTAATTTAAAACCAACTAATGATTATATTTGTTCCCGGTATTTCTGATAATATGAACAGAACATGATCCAGCAATAACATCATCAAAACCGCAAAAGAAATAAATAAAAATTTACTTAATGTTAAGGAATTGCAGTAAATATTGTTACAGCAATTCCATCCTGGATTTCATCATATTTCTTTGCCCTCAAATATGTTTTGAAAGTACCAAAATAACCTGCTATTTAACAGCAAGCAATAATAATAGTAATAAAAAAAATATAATAAAACCCAGAAAAATAATAAGAATACAATAATGAAAAGGCAGATCCACTCAGTGAACAAACACTGATGTTATAATCTTTTTCTGTAGTTGACACAGACAGGATTAATGACTCCCACTAAACACAGGGTTTGGTTCAAGCTCATTGTGCTGAACACTGTTTGGTTGCAGTTCACCAACACCAATTTGTTGACCACCACTAGCCTGGGACATTTTCTCTGACGACTGTGTGGAATACGTATGAGCTGGATTTTCACTACAAAAAATCAAATCAAAATAACAAGAACAAAACTACTAAAAAAAAATTAAAAAAAAAAAAAAATACAGCTATCTCTTTATTAACAGTTAACATCATTCTGATTAATCTAGATTTCTCTTACTAGTCTTAGATAGTGTAATTATTTGGTATTATCCTTTTTTGTTACTAATTAATATTACAATTTTTTTTTTTAATAATAATAACACAATAAACCTCTTTAACAGATCAGTATTTTTGAGGATAATTCATAAAATGCAGTTTAACATAAATTAAAAAAAATGCACACAGATATCTAGTTAAAAATTATTAGCAAACATTTAACATGTAAAGTCACATTCCCCAGTTTATGATCTTACTGAGAAGTCTGCCTGGTTTGATGTCGACTGCCTGTGTGTGCAACAGGACCATTTTCTACAGTCTGTGGACTAGCACCATTGTGTTTATCCCCTTTGTTAACATCAGAGAAAACTTCTTCATCATATATCCTATACCTAAAACCACAACGTTTTACTTGTTTACCTTTGAAGGTAAGGCTAAGCAATACACATCATTTGATTAATGTACTGAAACTATCATTTAACACTTTTCTGAAATAATCTGTCTGAATGTTAAGAAATGGACATACATATAGACCAAGGGCAGACACACACACACACACACACAATTTCTGTGAAATCAACTTCAGTCTTGAAATAGATGATGAAGTAAATGAGCTGGGGCACACTGTTCACTGGATGCACTTTCTGGTTATTATACAGTTAGAGTTTCATATTAGTTGACATTGGTAATTGCTTTGCTTCCTCCAATCAAATCATCAAGTATGGGATAGATTAAAAAAAAAAAAAAAAAAAATCAAACAACTTAATTTCAGCAACAAGTACACAATAATCCATGTCAAGATGAACAGAATGTAAATGTTGTAAACAGGTAAGTCACAAGCAACTACTATGAGTTGTCCTTCTACAAAAGATCAAATATTACATTACAGCTTACTCAAGGGAACTTATTTGCAACAAATGCCTACATAGCCCGCCTCAACTCAATTTGACTGTGCAAATCTAGAATAAAATCAAATGACACCTCAATTTCACTCTATATAATAAAAAATAGAAAACAGTTTACAAGTTTTAAAATAAACATAATTAATGTCTAACCTAAATCCATGTTCATCTTCAAACTCTTTGTTTTCATCATCGCTATCTTCATCAGGAGCAACGAACATCACCTCCATAGTTATCTCCCCTTGCTGCAGAATACATTTTTAAGCATCATGATAATCATCATTATTATTACAGAATTAGCATGTCTTATCCACAAATCTCCAAAATTATAAAACATTTTTGAGCAGTGATATAGTAGTGTTAGCTTACTTTACCTGGGTTTGGTTCAAAGAACTTTTTCATGCACTAAGTTTTAAAATATCTTGTTTAGAATTATCTTCTGGCCACAAACACTTGAAACGAGGGATATTCAGTATCAGTTATTAAAGTACTAAAAAGATTTAGAGGCAATAATAAAAAAAAAATTATAATAATAATAAAAATAATTTAAAATAAATAGCAATACAAAAAGACTGCAATTACTTTACAGTTGATAATAGAAAAGAAACAGGAACAGTGTGAAATCAAACACTTAAAATAAATGAAAAAATAAATTAAACAAAAATGGTTGCTCCAATGGGAATTCACAGAAATTAGTTTACAGTTAGAGCTGTATTTCCATTTTTTTCTTAAAATTAACAATTTTTAGTTTTAATAGTCAGTGATGACTGCAAGTATAATAAAAAGAGAAAGATAAAAATTACTTTAATAATTATATCAGTTATTCCTATTTAACATATTCTTTAAAAATCAAATTACTGTTTTATGATATGTTACTTGGCTTTGAACATCTTTTAACATATAAGAATAATTATCTTGCAAATCTAAAATAGACTGCAGACAAAATACAACTGAAAATTTTAATAAATGTGCTCACAAGCAACTCAATATATTTATGCTGGGTGTATTTATAACCTATCTACATTACTGTCAGCATCAAAATAACATCTTACCTACTCAAATCCAGCAAATTCAAAGAATTGTGCACAAACAAAATAATATAATTTATCTTTAAAACTGTAAATACACTGAAAGACTTCAATACCTGCTGTGACAATATCTGAACAGCTTCTGAATGTTTGGCCTGACGGAGGTCTATGTTGTTCACCGAAAGTATAGCATCTCCAACAAACAAGGCTTGGCACCTTTCTGCTGGCTGGCCTGCATGGATCTCAGAAATCAAAATGGGAACACCATGTTCTTTGCCACCCTGTAAAAAATGTACAACTATGCAACTTTTCAAAAGTAATGGATTTTTATTTAAATACATTTGTAGTGAATGCAGACAGCAAAGAAAATATGTGTTGTCGTCACTATCTAAGTGAATCAATTGCTAAAACCAAAAAAAATAAAATAAAATAAAATAAAATAAAAATACTTACTGTTATTGACATTCCAAGTCCTTCCTCACTTCCTTTGGTCAGTTTAACAGTGCGAATATCTCCCAAACCATGTTTTTTCTTTAACGCTTGGAAATCCTATAAATTTTCATTTTAGTTATTTATAGCATTTATTAAAATCTTTAAAATTTTAGATAAAATATTTATGTCTTTTTTTATTCTTTAAAAAAAAAAAATTAAATATGAGATTATGTTTATAGAAGTTATAGAACTAGAACTTTCAACTCTCAAGTTATATATTAGTTTACCTATTTTAAACAAACCATTTCTAAAAACAAACAAGATTTAAATCATCATTTATATTTATTTAGGAAGAAAACAAACACCCCCCTAAAAAAAAAAAAAAAAAAAACTCCAAACACCACATTTACCTAACTTTCAACACAGTAACAGAATAAAACAATTAAATTATAATTAAAATAAAATACTAATTAAAAAACAATTTCCCTCACTGCAATAAGCATATCACTGCTTAACTTCATTTGTATGCATTATTAAAATAAGACTTGTAAAGTGCAATCCTATCAGTACATTTACTGAACACATGACATAAAAATCCTTACATACTGTTAGATTATTTGTTTTGTTGATCATTTCAAATGATCACAGAAACAAACAAAAGCTAATGCAGATCCGATTTTCTATATTAATGAAAACACTTCCATGACAAGTTCTCTCATTCAATATATAAAACAAATAAAAGGACATTTATCTGCAAACAAATCCAAATGATTGAAAAAGCATAAACCAGGTCACTAGAAGAATTTTAATATTGATGGTGATGATTTATAATAGTTTATGTGACTTTATTATTATTTTTGTATTACAGGTTGTTGTCATTTTTGTTTCATCCCACTTTTTTTACTTTCAAATATATATGATTAAAAAATATCATTTAGGCCCAGTATAATCTATTTAGGAAACCTGAATATCAATTTATGTAAAATAATTATATTTTAATAAAAACCCAGTATAATAATTGTGAAAACATTAACATTCATAAGTAAAACTGTAGTACTAACATGTTGAGGAGGCACTGGTAAGCGTTTTTTGTAATTACTGCGTCCTCTGCAAGCTCTGATCACTGTTTTGTGGCGGTGAAGATGGATTTCTGCTTCTAGCTGGTTCCACAGTTTATCATGCTCAGCACCTCTCATATCACGACCTAGTAACTGGATCTGTTGTATTCTGAACAATAAAAAAACAAACAAACCAAAAAAAAAACAATTACAAGATGAAACAAATAACAGTATTTTATATTGTGAAGTGAACACCAAGAGATTCTGAGATGATAAAACCAATAACAACAAAAAACAAATCTTAAACAACTACGATTATTTTACAAAATGGATTGATGATAAAAAATGTTCCGATACCGTGGCCTATATTTGAACGTCATGACAATGGATGTGATGGTTTCTCAATTTACCGAAATGACAATGAGCTTCTACCAATATCTTGCTCCAAGGAACATGATTAGACAGCTGTCAAATATAGGGATTCATGGGATTTTAGTACACTTAGTAAACAGACTTGTATACAGAAGTAGACACACCATAAGAAATTAGTTGTTTATCACAAATAATTTAACTAATTAGCCATCCATTGGCAATTGATTAGGTGTAAAAAAAATTACATTCTTTGTTAATAGTAAATAACACAAGCCAAAGGATTATCATCTAATATCTTTTAATATTTAACTTATCCTGATGTGTCATTAAACATTCATTCACCATTTTGTTTGGTTTGAAGTTTGTTTTTATCTTTTTATGCTAGTAAGGAGGTTATTTTAAAAAAAATAATAATAAAAAATAAATTTAAGAAAAAAAAATAATAATAATAAAAAATAAATAAATAACAATGTTAAAAAGATAAAAAATAAAAATAAAATAAAATAAAGAAAAAACAATAACAGTAATAACCTACTAAAATTTCCTAATATCTAACCTGAAATCAGTCACACAGCTTTGTTCTATAAATGAAAGCAGATAGCAATCAGTTATATCATTATTAATTACACTAGTCTTCATACTGATCATAGTGTGATAAAAAATGGTACAGACACACTTTGTCACATGATCTTCAAACCTAGCATTTCTAGTCACAGTGCCATAGCACTATCAAAGTCAAAATAGTCACAGAATGTGAAAGTTCATGTGTGAAACAATTAGGTATTTAAAAACAGTGTTATTTTATTTATTGTTTTTTTTATTATTATTATTATTTTTCAGTTTGGTTTCTAATCAGTATTATTTTATTAATAAAGTTTTATATTTAAATGGAAATAAGCAGTTACAGTAATTTACTTGTATAAAAATCAACAATTAAATAGAACAGATAAAAATAATAATAATAATAGTGATTCAAAGAAATAGGAATAAATATTTTATTAAATGATACACTCAAGATTTTTTTTTTTTTTTTTTTTTTTTACAATCATTATATGCTAGCACATAATTATTATAAATAATGTTTGAGAATATTTTCCTTAGTTTATTAGGAGTCATAAACACTGCACTGTTATTGTACCTACTCCCAAGTACTGATTAAAATTATTTATTTTTCATACAGTTTGCTCTTATTATGTCTGTAACAACTGTGTGACTGTCAAGCCCATTTCCCACACTGCAGTTTGAATTCCATTGTTAAACTGCACATTATCTCATGTCGCAGTATTGTGCTATATTCAATATAGTTTTTCATAAATGTTTATCTTTCAGTGCATGATTACAATTATATAAACAAACAAACAGATAATTACTTTGGGACTGTTGTCACCACTTGTCATCATGATGAAATGTATACTTGGTGCATGATTTGTTATCCCTTTGCCAACTTTATTTCCCCCTTCTATAACCTATATCTCTATCATTTCCTCCCTCTCTGAGTCTTTCTCTTTTTTGTTTTTGTTGAATTTTATTTGAAAAGGGTTGACTTTTTATTGCATAGTCCTTTCAGTCATTAATTATATACAAACATTCATGCACATACACACAAGTATCCAAGGCATATATACCAGGTCTGCAGAACTGTACATACAGATATATATATAATCATATTCATGATATTTACAAATTAAGGGATCATGAAAAATATTCTGATTTGAGGGAATTTTGGATTACTCAACTTTCAATTTTTAGAGGGTATAAATACATACATCAAAATGGGTCTGTATGAACCATCTGTCTGTATTAACACAGGCCAAATTTTGTATCAAGTTTTTTAATAGAATGGATTTTTTTTTATTATGAATTGATACTTTTAAAATGCATCTAAATTTTTTTTTAAGAATTGCAAACATTACTGTCAGTTCTTTAACAATGCCATTAATTAATTATTATGTGTTATTAGCTATCACTTAACTTGTAGTAATTTAGACAAAGGCTTGAAATGATCTCAAACCTACTACAATTTTCCACCAAAAGAAAGAGGTAATTCTTTATAACAAGCCATCATATATGTGGAAGGTATAGAAAAATAACTAATGGATCCACAAATAATGTTCAATCCTACACAATGCTGTATTTAAACAAATTGTAGAATATATTGAACAGAACATTTTGGTTTTTTTTTTAAATTAAATAAATGTGACAATCTGAAGTATAATATTAAAAAAATAATAATAATAAAATGAAGACAATATTAAACTAAAAATATAAACAAACTCAACAATAATAGTAAAAAAAAAATATAAGAAAATTGTACAAATAACCTTTAGTTAGCTAAAAAGCTAGCAGTTTTTAATGGCTGCACTGTTTTCTCCTGAAACAGTCTTAATAAAAGAAATCAGATTATAGTATAAAAAACATTAACTGAGATATTTTAGTTGCTTAAGACATTTTCTGCATGAGTGAGAAAATGTTAAAGGAATCTTGGTGGTACCAGTGCTTACATAATGTTTTGATGGCCTTTGCCTACATTCTATGGTTAATCAAGCATGGGTGATTCATGAAATTAATGTGATTTACCATCGACATCTGTCTGGAACCAAAACAAATGTGGCATGTGATCTCATTTATATCAGAAATAAATAGCTGATGTATGATGGGGAAAAAAAAAAAAAAAAAAAGGTGCAGCTCATTATTTTTTAAAGTCTTAGTAAATGTGTTATTATCTACCAGAAACAATTTAAAGGAATAAAACTGAATTATAAAAGTTCCAAAATGAAGAAGAAAATTAGACATTTGTGAAAACTAAGACCATAAAACAGCTTTAATATATTAGGTGATTTTTTAAACTCTAGCATTGTATATACTCTATTGTGTTCATATTGTGAAATCAGTTACAACACGATCAAAATAAGTAACTAATTTCACCATAATTTGATTTTTTCAAGAAATAAAAAGTGTTTTTGCTTCGATATAAACACCTGATGTGTAGAGCTGCAGGTTTACTCTTTCCTGCTTAACTACTATTACAAAATAAACTGTATATTAAAAACTGTTATTAATTTCTTTAAGAAGAAAACAAGTTTCATTATTCCATGCAATATTACCTGCCAGCCAATTCTTTATCAAGATACTTTGCTGCCAGTCTAGCACCATAGACTTCACTTTGAAGAGCTAAAATGTATTGACGAAGTTCTGAGTTTTCTTTTCTTAGTTCCTTCAGTTCTGCTTCTAAACGTGAAATAGCCATGGCACCAGACTTCCTACTTGCAATTTCAGCTTCCTTTAATGATATAAAAACAATTTAATTTTATCTCAAAATTCATATTGTTTTAATAAAATTCTTCAAAGGATAGCAAAATTAGCTATTATCTATCCATCCATCTTATCTATCTATCTATCTATCTACATAATGACAAGTGGCAGTGAAACAAATTTAATTCAAAATTAAAATATCAAATTTTCTCCTAGCTAGCCTAAATGAAAACAGACGGAAGACAGCATTAATGTTCTTCTGATAATCACCTCAAATTTAAAAAATTAACAGAACCAATCAATTAGGTTACAAAATATTTTAGAATGTGCATCAGTCTGCACAGATTTCAAAAGTAAATGTGAGTTGCCTATAAACTCTTAACCTTCTATTAAGCCTTGGAGTTTGATAGCCTCAAACATATCTGATTTATGCAGGCTGATTAAATGTACTGCACACTGTCAATACTGTGGTGCCATTTTTTTTTAAAGCGCTGTACATAAAAACATGATCACTGATATGTGACTGTTCTAAAATGGTAATTGAGTTACAGCTAAGTGTATTGTGACTGCTAAAGTTATCACTACTGATACAGAGGTTGTTAAACTGCAATTAATAAAGGATAATAAATAGTTAACAAAGCTTCTTTTGCATTAAACCTTTGGATTCTGGCCATTGTTACATTAACAAAAGCAAGGGAATCCAAAACAGATCAACAGTTTATGCAATGGCTGATACATAAGGATATGGCCTGAATGTTACAAGCATGCTTCTTAATAACAGTGATGTTCAGTGTTGCTTGGGAATAAATTGGTACCAGAAAATCAGATCCATATTTTGTGGTAACCTGCAATAAACCAATCATTTATCTGGCAAGCTTGGGACCACAGGATACTGGCTAAATATATACTTAATATATAAAACAAACAATGAAAAATAAAGAATGAAACTGTATTCAACAGATACAAATTATTACACTCTTGTAACATAAACGTAGCATGCTATCATTACATACCAACTTTCTCTTGATGTCATCTGAATCAACCTCAATTCCCCGTGCAGCATGGACCTCAAGTTGTGATGAATGTAACTGGAGCAGCATCATATGAAGCTCTTGTTCCACCACTGACTTGGTAGCATGAACCTCTACTAATTCTGATCTCATATCAACTAACTGTGCCTGCAGAAGAAAATGTATAAATTGATAAATGTATAAATATTGTTATTTTTTATTATACTGCAGAAGGCATACCATTACTGTAATAAAATAAATACAGATACCTTCTGAAAAAGTTTAAAGATGAACAGAAATTTTACCCATAAGGCATAACTCAACAGAATACACAAAGACTTAATAATCAAAACAACTGTGAAAAATATTAAACTTTAAAAAGAATTCCAGTTTTTGTTTTGAATGTCAAAACCTAAGCTAAGAATAAATGTAGACATATGAAGCAAATAATTCAGAAAATTAGAAACAGTATAACATGTGGTTCCTGTTTGTGCAATGAGCGTTTATTAATCTCAATTTAGAACATTTTGGCTTTTAAGTAAATATAGGTGTCCAAATGTATGCACATCATCTACTTGCATTAAACTTATTCTTATAGTAGTGATACTAAGCAAAAAAAAAAAAAAAAAAAAAAAAAAAAAAAAAGTAAAATAAATAATAAATAAATAATAAAATAAAAAAAATTATTTAATAAACAGAGAAATCTTAAAGTTAACCAAAGTTTACATAAATCATTGTTAAATGAAAAAAAAAAAAAAAAAAAAAAAAAAAAATAATATTAGTAATATTTCTATATAAGTATATTATTGCGCTTAGAAAAAAATTATATCATTTATTATTTAATAGAAAGGATACTGTTAACATGCTATTAGTAAAAAATTGCTACTGCAATAAACTTTATTTCAAATCATTTTTACACAAACCATAATTATTAGCCTGGTTTGTGTGACAAGCAGGGGATGAAAATTAGCCATATTTAACACAGATGAAAGATAATAGGCCACAATGTATTTACCACAAGAATGACAGGATAAACTGCTGTAAATCAGATAGTCCTAAACAAATTTCTTGTAGAAAATAGTGGGTTTTTTTTCAGAAGACAAATATATATTTCATTTCCCACACCATATATTGGACATAATAATTTGTCAGTTTGTTAAGTAATGCAAAAAGGTCCTTGAAACACTCATATTTATCTCCAATTTTCAGCTTGCATTCTGTCATGCATAAAGGTTAAAATATTAGTTTTAAAAACTATCAATAAAATCTTAATTATTTTACTTAAAAACCTATCTGCTAAACAATTTTTTATATTACCTTATAGTGGGAGTTAAGAAAAAAACATGAATCCTTTGAAATACATTACAGAGTTTATTTCATGGCAATAACTTCTTTGAAACAGTCCAGAATATAATCTGATAAGCAATAAAATTAACAAGTGAGTTTCTAACCATTTTCAAAATTTCTTTTTTCTTGTATTCCCAGAATGGAACTTTAATCAAGAAATTCAAGGACACTAACTGCTTTGGTTAGACACGCAACAATACTGGCTGAATTCTGTCACCAAGACATGTATGCCTTTGTGTGAACAGATGATTTCCCTGATCAGGATTGTTCCATTAATTGGTTTATCTCACATCACCTAAACCTGTCAAACTGCTCAAGATTAGCTGTCATATTTATTTCCCTTACTGAAATTGGCTGTCTTTCATGTCTCTGACCTTTACTTTGCTGCAAATGATGATGCTGTCATGTCTTTCCTAAGCAATAAATCCTGAGCATTCACTTGATACTCATGTTTCTCATCAAACCAGTACCAGATTACTGGGAAAATTAATTGAAAGAACAAATGAGTCTTTGAGGCATGTTAAAAAAAAAAAAAAAAAATTTAGTTCTAAATTTCTTGTTGGAGATTAGGATCATTATTACAGTTAATTATAGGAAGAAAAAAGGTTTTACAATAATATTTAAAACTTACAATTTCATTGAAACTTGAAACTGTGATGATTTTATGTTTACAATAAAGTACAGAAGATGTATATAGTTATAGTGATATGATTTAAAATGCATAAATTCTGCCTTTTTGTAATGTGGCCTTTCATTTCAAGCATGTAAAAAATCAACTGTATATGAACATTTTCTACACTTTCTTATTAAATTACATTATTTCATTATAAAAAAAAGAACTGAAAAAAGGACTAAATTTGAAATGCAGCTTTTAACTAACAACGATTACAAATATAACTAAAAAACTGGAAGTGATGTTCAACCAGTAACAAATATTTTGTACAAGTGTGGGATAATAACCTTTAAATTTAAATCAGCAACATACAAGATAAACAAACTATGGCATACTCAGTACAACTATAGGCTTAGTTACCCTTCATGAAAATGTTAATTATGCCATGATCAGTATTTTTCCTCAATTTTAATATTCTGTAGATTGAAATTCAATACAAATTCCAATATTTCAATTTTTAAGTAATGAAATTTTTGGTCCATTTACATCAACCTAAGAAACTCTCAATCTCAGACACATGAAGCATGGGCATCTACATTTGCCCATGGCCCCTTTAATTAATGGATCTAATAATTTAAATTTCTGCATTTAAAAAAAAAAAATAATAATAACAATAAAAAAATATATCATTATGTATACACACACACAAACACATAACAATTATACTTTCAACTTTAATATATAATATTAAATCCTTCATATTTTACGTGTGGTTGATGTTAATATCCAAGTTACTTCTATTATTCTATTATTGTTATCTTTTAAAAAAAAAATTATACTTTTTGACCCATAAATGCAGAAATATTTAACTGTCCACTAAACCAACAATTATTTACTTATGTATATCATGTATTTTGTTTGTAAACATTTTTTGAACATAAGCAGATAATAAAAACAAACACATTGTTTTTTTAGTTGTTTTTTTTTACTAGAAGTGTGCCACAGCAGAGTGAAGAAAAAAAACCAACAAAATAAACCATAATATTAATAATAATAAAATGCCAAAGTAAAAAAATAAAAATAAAAGAAAATCACCACTCCTCCTCCCAAAGAATTAAAAGGTTATGTTATGTATGTCCATTACATTATTTACTGTATTTTATTTCTTTTTAATGCAGAAAATTCTGCTAGTTTTCCCATTACTTTCCTGATACTTTTTATGCTACAATGATGTATAAAAATTAACAAAATAAATAAAAATGTTCTCATCAATATCCATTAACATCATTACTATTGATATGAATGGTTTTTGATAACTAGGAAATGTAATGGACTATAGTAAGGATCTGATTCTGATGACAAAAATCTAGGTTCAACTTAAAAGAAGCTCTGTTGTCAAGTCAACATCTAACCAGGACTTTGAAACAAAATATAATGAACATTTTTAACTCTCCAACAATAAGAAAATCTGTTAAATAAACTGTTTTTGACATGAAATGATCATTGTTAAAACTTATGCTCTTGTATTAATTTATACATTTTGTTTTTGTAGAAGTTTATAATACTTAGTGAAAATTCTTGAAATACAGTTCTTAATTAATAAAATATATGGATTGAATTTTAGAAATTATCTTTGTTGATATGTAACTAACCAAGATTTCATCTTTAAATCTTCTTACCAATTTAATACTCCAGTCACAATTTATATTCATATGGATGTATTTTTTTTAAATCCGTTTTTGTTAGAATGGCTGCCTATAATACTGTTCACAGTTAGCTTACAAACAAGTTTTATTTTGTATTAATTTTTTATCTTCATTAATTCTATCAGTTACATCATCCTGAATTTGCAATAGAAAAATTTGAAGACTAAGAGTTATTTTACAGATTCAATGAACACATTAAAATATTTTGAGCTTTAATTTGTGCACAATATTATAGCAAACCTAGTGTGTTGCCTTCCATAAAAAACCACACTCCACTTACAAACAGATAGTCATCATTATTAATACATCAATGATGAAGTGATTTTTTTTAAAAATATACATTTTCAGCATAAAGTTTAATATTATGAAATGAATGCAATGTAGATAACTACTTTTTAATTAGATAACAAACATACTTTAATATTATTAATTTTTAGATTTAACACTACTGTTAACAATTACCTCTGTTCAAACATAGCTAAAACTAAAACTGTTTTCAATACATGCAAAACAAATAAGCATTACCAACCCCCAAAATTCTAACAAAAAGGGGATGTGGAAAATAACCGAAAAAACCCAGTCTTGCAGCTGTAAAGAAGATTCATTGATTGTAAAGTTGTGTCAGAAGAAGCAATATCGTGGAAACATTATAATCAATAAGGAAAGTTATTACTTTAGATTTAATGGTGTTGACTGCAAATAATCTTGAATGGCATTAACACAAATATGTCTTGTAATCTGAAATGAAAAATGGATCTATAAATATGTTTTCTTGAGTATCTGTATGCATGAAAATATTTGTATATTTTTACATAATTTAAAATGATGTCTTCAAAGTATCTTATGTTTTAAGGGATATAAAATGTGATATCTCAGAACACACAATGTAGAGAGGATGGTACAGAATGATGCTTATATATCAACAAATGTGAAAATTTGAAAACTGACACATCACAAATATTACTTAACACCTATATCAAGTTGACAAATGGTATACTGACAGACTCCCAGACAACTACAAAAGAAATATTTTATCAGTTACATGAAATAAATAACTGATAAATTATGCAGTTACAGAACATGTAGATGTTTAACTACAACTACAGTTATTCCTCTCAAAACTGAACACTTAGTGTAAATCTCAAACAAATGATCAAACAGCACTAATAGCTGCTAATATTCTGTGAACATCATGCTCAGGTTTTCTGTTATCAGCATGATCAACACTGAGGACACACAGTTGGCAATAAACAGAGGATGAATGGATATATAATTAATTACAATAAGTATATAAAATTCTGGATAAGACAGAATTTGGATTTGTGTGTGTGGGGTTTTCCATTTAAAAAAAAAATTAAGTTATGAATTGATTTAAAGTCTCTATGTGGACTAACTCACTGACATGCAGTCTGTGGATTTCATTGCATATTTCTTGTTAAAATTATTGATATGTTTTTAACTTTTGATATTCTAAATGTTTATGAACCCACAGAATTTGTAACATTCTACTTTTAAACAGTTTATCACTTTCTTCTTTAATTATGGAAAATATTCAAATAAAGACTGATTTCTGGAAACAAATTATTTTACTTGGCCCCATGAATGTCCAGTATTCTGTGGGGTTTCAATGTGTATTTAACATGAACATTAAATTTTATGATACTGAAGTAAGGAATACGGCTTACATTTATAAATATATATATTATATATATGAATCATGAGACACATGTACATTTTTGTTGTTTTCTATGTTAATCAGTCTGAACCTTTCAAGATAACTGTACTTAAACCATGCCCTTATTGTTCCAATACCTTTGCCAAAAATCTAACAAAATCCAGTTTATAAGAATGTGCAATCATGAAAGCAACATGTATCAAAATCATCTGATCTAAAACAGATTTTGTTTTTCTTGGTTAGCAAATAAGAGGTGATCAAAGTGAATTAACCATTAAAAAGTTACATACAAATTTCCTGTTCCAATTATCAGTAACACCTGAGTCGACTAAAGTTGATTATATTTACTCTGGCAATTTCTAACTGTTAGCTGTAGTTAAAGTTCAACTAGAATTAAAAAAAATAGTAAATGCTTAGAACTAATCAAATGTTCACAATCCGGAAGTACAGATAATAAAGCTTTGTGGAAAATCGCAGTTAACTTATTCACACCTACTGATTTTGTTCCCATATTAAAGCTGATAAAAAGTCAGCAAATATAAATTTAAAAAAATGAAATAATACGTTTTCTGTGTAGATTACCAATTTTGTTGTTTATTTGTTATATCATTTGTTATTTAATTTTATGGCTTTAACTTTTTAAGATTTGTAAATATTATGTAGTTATTCTCCTTTGAAATGTAAAATTAGCCTACACTGCAGCATGATCTGGGTTTAGTATTTAAAACAAAACCCACTAATCATGATCAAGAATACAGGTGTATTACTAACATTAGAAAGTAAATCTGAACTCATAGCACACATTTGCAAGTAGTTATTTTAGCATTACAAATTTCTGTAGTAAAATTGTATCATTTTCTTATATAAACCTATCCATTTGGATTTTATTCTTGTTGGCTTCAGTTCCTTTATTCTTTTAACAACAAAAAATATATTACTGTACAGGTACTGAACCTCTTATTTGACTTCAAAAATTTGGAAATATCAGAAAACTGGCCATTTTTTTAAAATGGCTGTTTTGAATTTAATGGGCTTTGTTTTCATTTTTGTCATATATACTGCACAATGCCAGTTTCAGTATAACAATGACTAAATGGCCAGCAGAAATGCAATTTGCTAGTGGAAAAGCTCAGTATAATGAAGAAGGTAGAATTACTTAAGGAACTTGATAAAGATGCTTCAGATTGGCTCTTGAGTAAGGAGTATGGTGTTAGTACATTTATCTATGATAACAACAAACAAAAAGAACAAACACTGAAATTCTACAGTGACCGTCGTGTGATTAAATTAATGGAGGAGAAAAAAAAACTTTACATCAGTCACAGATTAGACATGGAAATAAAAATATGAAAAAAGAAAAGAAAAAAAAAAGACTACTTTGGATTATGTAGATATCCTAAAATAAATCCAAGAGAACAAAACAGATTGCCTTTACCCAAGAAACAAAGTGATAGTTAATGAAATGGACCCAGGAAATTTAATAGAAAATTTCATATACTCATCAGTGCTTTTTATAAGGTAAACATTAAAGACTATGTCACAAGTACTTCAATTCAGATTCACTTTTCATAACAATCAAATCAATTTTACATTCAACAAAGAGCAGCACCTATTCAATGAAATTACTCTTGATAAATTTATTTTATTGGTTTTTTAAAAAATAAGAAATAATTTAAATCACCCAGTTTTGTCATGTAGTAGAAATAATACATGATGTAAAAATACAACTTATAAGTAAGAAACACATAATCAAAATAATTTATTAAACATGTGACAGAAAATTATAATTTATGATGCAGTTCTTCAGGTATCTATGCTATTAAAGTATATATTGTAACTCTTATGTATTAGTTTTGATGGATTTTTTATAACTCGTTCTAACATGGATCAGTGAGTGGCAAGGTTTTATTTGATTTCATTAATGTTTTAATTTTCTTGGTCCACATCTTTGGATTAAGTTCGATAGGTCTAACCTAGACCTATTTCAAGAATTAAACCCACCATTTACTTTGGACAGAAATAAAAGTAAAATTGAATGGCACAAGGAAATTATGAAACCCACATATTAACACTATTTTAACTATAAGGTATTTGCTATAAATGACTTCTTTAACTATATTTAAATGGTGGGAAAACCACTCAACAGATTCAATTATAGTAACAACTGATGACATGATAACATTTTATTACTGAACACTACAGTGGAACCTGCCTAAAATGGTTCACTCAGAAATGTAATTTATAAATGGTTACATTTTAATACACAGAGTTATTTCCCTTCAATTACAATGTGCAACAAATGATTAATTTTATCAAATAAATATTTTCCGTTACATAACAACATATATTTTCTACTTTATTACAGGCACAAATGCTTTGTATCTTCAACATTTTTCTTTTCTTCTTACACTTTTATATCTGTAAAGGTGAACCAAGATGTCAGAGAATTACTAGATAAACAACAAACTCAAGTGCAGTCCTTGTTATCAATGAAAATTTCATCTACTTTGTGTAAAGACTGTGTATCTTGAGTCAAATCAAATTACAACATCAAAAATACATTATTTCATCTATCTATAGCCTCCAATGACAAGGGTATTGTCCTTGTTTGTAAACAAAATTAAATAATATGTAAAGCTTTTGGTTCTACTGCTAACAGAAGAAACAAATTACCATATCCAGTGGAAGAAAATATAAAAATTAACATGTTTTTATTTTTGTTTTGTTAATTATATAGAACTTTTGAATACAAACAGAACACCAAAATTATTCTGATATCTTGCTTACTTTACAAGATACAATATTTTGAATACTGACAGACTGCAATAGTATCAGCAAATGTGAGCCACTTTCAAATATTCATAACAAACAATAATCTACTTAATTAACAAATGACAGTGACCGATTTATGATCAATTCTACTATTACCCAAGAAGTGCCTCACAAGGGTGAGCACGCAGTATTAAAAAAAAGCCGACCCCATAAAAACTGAGAAAAACAAGTGTGTATAGTAAAAAATGTGCGAAAACCCCCCTCCCAGCATTTCTGACAGTGTGTCATTCCATTTCTGATCTGTTGACTGGGATCTAAAAGCCTGAAAGTACTTCACATAGAGAGTACCTGCAAAGTTTTTTGACAATGATCATTGTATTCTGACTGATTGTATGACCCTCCAAACATGAGAAAAAGGCCAAAACAGCTTGTGCGGACATGAACAGACGACCATCATACTGTAAAACTCATAATTCAGAAACTATTCCATGGATTTGTTTCAAATTTTGAGTGAAACAAGATAATAAACTGTTCTATCATTAACTTCAAATTCATATTATCGAGTTGATTTTGTACTTGGCATTTACACAATAACTATAAAGTAAAATGCTACTGTAGTGGTAGGCCAGCAGCATGCATACGTTGAACTAATATTATAACAGCTTCACATCCAATATTCTTCTGTGTAGACAACTAATACTAGTTCATTCAGTTCTTCTTCCATTAACTAAGTGACTATCTTCAGTTTCTTGTCACTCTGAGTTATCTTTAGACTCAGTCCAGATACATCTGCATTTTGTTGTTGGGCTTGATAACACAGTGAAGTACAATGCCTGACATTTTTTTTAATTTTTTTTTTTTTTAAATAAAACAGATAATCTGAATTACCAAAATAATATGTTTCAGTAACTAACATTAAAACTGAAGCAAGAAGTAGAAGCCACAGGCTAATTTGCAAGTAACAATTGAATTTACCTTCTGCAACATGGCCTGTGGTGAAATTGAATGAAGTTCAAAAGTTAAAACGCAAAAATTATTTTAAAACATAAAGCATATTTTTTTATTCCTAAACAAAATGAAAGACAAGTCCATAAGACTATGATAGTTGATATCGCAGTTCAATTCAGCAGTAAAATGCAAAGAAACTTCTAAGTGAATTAGGCTGCCTGTAGATTTGAGATGCTTCAATTATTTTACTATTAGTCTTTTTCAGAGCAGAATATATACCAAACAAATTTAGAAAACAAATTAAATGAATTCCTTGAATAAATTTATAAGAAATATTAAGTGATCACAAAAACCTAAATATATATATATATATATAGATAGATAGACATGATGCCAAATTCTATCAAGAACCGAGAAAGAATGTGCCAATAAACTGTACTGTGCATGTAGGGCGTAGGAAAAAATGGCACTATGCAGATTTGGCACCAGAAAAAAAAAATGTTGTTACTTTTGCATATTGACATTTAGTTATTGGTTGTAGGTGAAATCCTGCTTACAAAAACAATTCATAATTGCACATAAAAAGACAGTGCATGAATAATATTTGAGAAAATGATTTAATTTCAGAAATAACATAATCCACAGATAATATCATATTTAACAACTGCTGACAGGTCATAATTAAATGGTCAGCCGAAAGAAATATAAACCAGAAACCACCCCCCCATATATATATATATATATATATATCTTATGCTATGTTTGAACTGACAAAACATCATTCTGGAGGATATTTTAACTATGGTAAGTATACATTAGGTACATCTGTATGAATGTGTATGTATAAACATGTCTGTACGTATTAATGTTCTTGTGTGTCTATGTACGCATGCATGTGTATGAATGTGTGTATGTGTGTATGTGTGTGTGTATGTATATATGTATATGTACACCCACAATTAAGTCCCGCTTAACATCTGCTGGAAACCTTATGGTAACCAAAACCAATTGGTTGAGTAATGCTATGCAGTGAGTAATGCTATGTATACTGTATTTTTAAATGTGATAATGATGTTGTAATTGTAATATAAAACTGACTGTTACACAAAACCAAGTGGCTGAGTGATGCTATGTATTAATATGCATGTTTGTAATAATACAGACTGTGTTTTCAAAAGTACTTTTAAGTTTTTTTAAAGCAACCATACAGAAAAAATAAATAAGGTGCCATTTTTTCAAAATTTGCATAGTGCCATTTCTTCTGGATGCCATTTTTTCCATACCATTTGCACATGACACCATTTTAAGCACAAAAACCATCAGTTTCTCAGTGGTAGCTGTTGCTATGTTGGAAAGGGCTGATGCTACCGTAAGTCTTCTGCTTGGCTTAAAATACCATTCAAAAGGAAATTGAACAAGCTTTTTAATGATATCAGAGATGTTGGGAGTAAATTCATCACAATATAAAGGAATTCAATTTTGAGTCCATGTGCATTGCCAGGAGTGTTTAAAATAATTTTTTAGGAACTGCGTTATCAAAGAACATCAACCAAATAAAAGATGGTAATCACAAATGTAGACAGCACAAAATGAAAAGAATTATAAGTTATTCTGATATCTGATGTTTTTTGTTGCCCTTCAATTCACTCTTAATTAGTTTTATTATTTATTTATTTTAAATAATGAAATTCCTCTAGCCACTAGGCGGAGAATATTATCTGATAATTCAATTGTAAACATGGGCATCAGACAACAGTAATGTAAAAGACCAGATGATTACCCAAAACAAAATTCTCAGTTCATATTTTTATTTCAAGAATATTACTGATTATTATTATTTTTAAAAACAGCATCAGTATATTAATAATTTAAAAAATAATCTTTAAACTAAGTAAGTATATATGATGTAATAAAGGCTGAAACATTATAGCTGATATGCAGATGTTATGTGTTAACAGAAAGAAAAGCATGTTTCAACAGCTTTGTTAATAATAAAACAATGACATGAAAAATAATCTGTATTATCTCAAACTGCAACAACTATTGTACATACTGCTCAGCCAACATAGATATTCTCAGAAAGTTTGATTAATAAACAACATGACAGGATAAACCAAAATATTTTCTAAATAAAAATTAACAATATGAATCTTTATACAATTACAAGAGTTAAAAAAAAAAAAAAAAAAAAAAAAAAAAAAAAATATATATATATATAACTTATAACAAAAAAAAAAAACTCTAAGGAATTAAAACTATACTGTGAATTATGAATAAATATTTGGGACATCTTTATTCAGCAACAAAAAATTATTCACACAAATTTAATTTATGCATATTGCAATCAAAAAAAAAAAATTAAAAAAAAAAAAAAAAATTCTGTACATCTATTTAGCTACCATTGTAACTGCTGGAATCAGGTTAGTCCATGCACGCATATTTTAAAATGAAAACTGAACTCTTTACAGTACAAATATTTTATAAAAGTCTAATATAGAATGGTTCTTTTTTTTAAATATGTATTTTCTACAAGGTTCATCTTTTATCACAGCAGTTGTGAAAACTATGACAATGAAGCCAAAGTTCATATGTATATGTATGTATAATTAAAATAAATGGAATTTGAATGATAAAACAAAACATCTGTTAGCTTCAAAATTAAATGGTGCTTTGAACAATATATTACTTGCCCCTATGCAGGAATAAAAGGCTGGCCCAGCCTTCCCCTTTTTCAGACAGCCTTTGTGCCCAAAATTAAAAAAATGCCCACACTCACTTGTCTCATAAAATGTGCCAATAATAATTGTAATGTTGCCTCTAATCCATGTATATTATTGTGGTCTGCGGGCATCAGTTTGTCAAGTAAATGACACTTTTTAGTGCCAATAAACAAATACAAATGGCATTTTATAATGTGAATAACAAATATGAATGACACTATTTAGTGCTAATAAACAAATACAAATGGCACATTTTAGCACTATCAAATATTCATGAAGTTTAACTATGAGCTCTTATCAATTCTGTACTTTTGAAGACATGTAATATTAAAAACATGCCCCTTTTTCTACCTGTGTCCTGCCTATTTTTCAGTCTGGGGGAAACACTAGTCTATAACTTCTGCTTTTCAAGTATTATACAAGACATTTTTATCTTCAAAGAAGCTTTAAAAAAATAAATTTATATATATATAAATGAGATACAATATAGTCTACAGACCAGATATTTAGTTCAACTCATAGAAATAGACTTTATTATAAACACTCCAATCACTGAATCTGATTATCAGCAATAAAAATACATGTGAAAGTTTAATTATATGAATGCAAATTATTTGTTGTGTGTGTATATATATATATATATATATACACAACAAATAAATATATATATATATATATACAAGTTTAAAGTTGTGGATTATCTAAAGCTGAACATTATTAAGAGGTGATCCAATATTGTATCAAGAAAAAATTATATGCAGAAAACATAAAAACAATGTAACTTCATATTAGTTCTGACAACTCTGTAAGTTAAGTATTACATACTTTAATAAATTAAAGGTTTAAGAATCATTGTGGTCAGAAAATGTTATTGGTAGTGGATTTACTTTGATTTGTTGTCTTTCGTTATTATGTTGTTTATTCGCCCCGCCCCACCCCATATCATATGCTAATGTAATGATTAAAAGTTTTGGACTAATTTTACCAGTTACCTCAGGGAAACAAAGTGATGGACAGATCTGACGTCTATAATCATATAACCTTCAATCCTACATAGATACTAGTTAAACTAGTGGTTTAAAAACACTGATTTATCTATGAATTGTATGTATATCAGTATAAAAATGGAGAAAAAATGTGTAGCCTTCTTTAAATCTCCTTAAATTCAAATTTGTTCTCAATGGAGACAAACTCCTATTTTTAATATTATCAACCGATAAATCATTTTTGACTTCAGATATGCTGGGGAATTTAGCATGCAATAGACACTTTTTCTCCTGAACATAAGTACAAGACGTGCAATGTGTGTAAATGCCTTTCAGTGTATATATATGCGTGTCACATACGTTCGTATTACAATTATGATTATTACCTCTAATTTTGCATTGCACTGAAAAACGGTCTGGGCTTTATGACAGAGCTGTGCAAATGCGGCACTTAAAGCGGTCATTTTCTGTCTTCCCTCGAAAGTTAGTTCGCACTGATCTGGATCTATTTCACCAAGCAATATGTCAAGATCCACAAATGCTTTATCAAATTCTTTTTCAAGAATTTCAAGCCAACGAAACGACAGCGTGGCAGCCATATTTGATATATTACACTGGTTTTCTACATGCTCTTCGCACAGAATAAATACCAGTTGACTAGTTACAGAAATAGTCAAATGCTTGAAATAGCGTAGATGTTGTATCTAATGAACTGTGTTTTTAAATTATCACGTTTAATTAACTGAATCTGTCTTCGGTGTGTATAAATAAATAAATATAATCATCGCAAATTGTTAATTCAATAAAGTTATTATGACACTTTACTTTTTTCTTCTTTTTTTTTCTATTTTGTAACGGTTAGAGTAACCGTCTTCTCAACGGATTGACATATATAATCATGTGACTGTCACTGTCAGACTAAGGACGCTTTGCAAAAAACTATCTAAAAAGCACAAAAGTGTGTTTCCCTGTTAATGTGGTGCATTTGTACTGGCGAATAAATCCATAAATATTCTAATATAAAAGAGTTTATAGTTATTCTTGTACAGAATATTTTACTTTAAGCGTTAAGTCTGGAAAATAAGCTTTCGCCTGCATAACAGTTGCAGACGATACCATATACAAGCTAGCCAATCAGACACAAGCAATAACGGCAACGTCACGGGAATTCGTAAACTTTCCCAGTCACACTCACCATGGCGCGATGTTAGTGTGCACGATGGAAAAGTTAAATTTTGTATTTTATTTTTTGTTTGGGATATCCATTGCATTTTGCATTTCAGATTTGGATGATATACAAAATACATGCAAACAAAGATGCCATTCAAATGTGGTAAGTTTTCTAAATTTTAATTTCCATCTATTCGCAAATAGCATGTTCTCAGTTCAGTGCATGTTTACCGGTCAAGATCGCTTCACGAGTTGAGACGCATTTGTGACTTTAAGAAATATAGAAGGAAAGAACATGGAAATATTGTTAATAATTTTAAAATATTTTCTTTTGAATATACGGTTTAAATATATACATCACAATATAAAAATAGTAAACTGTCGGCAGAGAAATTAAGAAAACAATAAATTTTAATTTTAAACTAAATTCGTATTTCATTTATTTGTTTTATCAGTAATTAAATGTGGGATATAATCTTAAATAACTTACAGATTTTATCGTTTATACAATCTTTTTTTAAAAATAATATTTCAGTATTAACAGTCAAAATGAGACGCTAATTTTTATTTAGTAAAAATAAATTGAAAAACTGACTTAAGAAATGAAAAAAACAACAAATTTGCAAAAGAAATATAACACTGAAAGATTTTATTTCACCTATGTACGTGTCTGTATATGTATAGATCTATATATTAATTAACCATTTAAATATGCATGAAATCATGATTTTCATTTTTTTTTTTTTTTTTTTTTTTTTTTTTTTTTTTTTTTAATTATTATTATTTTTTTCTTCTTCAAATTATTTGAAATAGGGAGCCAGAGATAAGAACTTGTAATTTAGTTATTTATTTTCTAAGGTCATAAAACATTTTAGACATTTATGGTATTGGCATCAGTGTTTGAATGCATGAGAAGTGAAGCTTATCCAAGAGAAAAAGGAAAAGTCTGATGGATAAGTTGATTGTTTTTACTGGTCTGCCAAGGTTCAATACACTCTGTTTCATTTAACACCTACATAAATTACTGACAGTTTTATAAGATTAACATTTCTGTCCAGATAACTGGTTTTCAGTGTGAATAGTCTGTTAAGTATGATGTCTTCAAAACAACCATGTGTCAATCTTTACATAAATATGTATCAAATTTTTACATGAAAAATGTTTAATCAATGAACAAAACTAATGATTGAAAAAGGTTTACTATTGTACTGACATAAAATAACAATTTGTGATTTTGAGATAGTTCATATGTAGATAGTTAAAGCAAATATTAGTTAATTAACAAATGTATATTTTAATTGGTTTTAAAAAAAACATCAAAAATTATCAAAAAAAAAGAAAGAAAAACAGTTTAAATAAAATATAACACATGTTCACTGAAATTAATATTTTCCTGATTTATATATTTATTTTTATCTTAATTTCACTAAAACACAAAGCTGTATTAAGAGTATCAGTCTTAATGTAGTGAGTATTACTTGTGGAGCTAACTGGACCTTGTGGACACAAGTCTAGCTTAAAGTGATTAGCTATAGAGATGTTCAGGTGAAATGCATTCTTGTGCAAGGCAAGTTATTCCCAGTTTACACATAACCCGTACTTGTTGTTTTCTTTCTCAGGAGACATGTTCATTCTGGATTGTTCTTCATTATTTGTTGAATTTAAGTATTTTTCTTTGAGTAGGCGGTTTGGACTTAAATTCACTTCTAAAGTTTCATAAAATTTATTGATTGAAATAAAAGAAATAATGTGGGTTTTGTTTAAGATTGTAAAATTAGTGTTAGAATAAAAGTTGTTATTTTCTTGTATATGAGTGCAATTTAATTTGTTATAAAGAAATTAAATTCATATAATTAACTAACATGATAATCACATAACAGTTTTGTAAGAAAAAAAGATTATTTCAAGTTATTGTTTTGTTTTTAAAAGGTTAAGTTAATTAGCATTTTTCACATAAATGATATTTAAAATAACTTGATTTAAGATCTACTATAACTATAGTATTTACAGCTCACCTTAAAGAACTGCATCTTCTATATTTATGAACAGTGCATTACAGGAAAACTGTTGATTGTAAAGTTTGTTAAGAAGGTTGATAAGAGGTAGGTCTGTTATTTTTTGATTGCTTGCAAATCAAATGCAGACCTCCCACGGATTTTCTGTCAAACCATATTATTTCAGCTCTTCTTTTGTCCTATTTCATCACAAGTAGCTACCTTATGTAAAACATAGCTCCACAAGTATACAGAATATTGCAGCCACCAGTTATAATACACAGCTGTCAGATTCTATTTTGACAGTAAGCCTAGTCATCTTATTTCTGATAACTGTTTAGGACAAATATTTATTTTAATCATTTATAGTTATTAATCTGTTACCTGCACCCAATTATTTAGCATCTGTTTGTTGCAGCCACAGAAACCATTTGTGTTTTTTTTTGTTTTGTTTTTTGTTCTTTGTGGCACAGTACACATTTGTAGTGTCAGTTTAACTTTGATGCTTCATTAGGTGCATATAAAACTTTGACATTAAAGAACTAGATCATGGCTCTTCCAGGGTTAAATAATGGAGACACAAAGTTATCACATTTCCCTAGATTGTGGGTAAAGGTTGCATAGTGACAGGAGCCAGATGGAAATTAGCTCTGGGAAAACAGTAGTTCTATCCCAGATCAATCTAATAATTATGTACGTCTGTATGTATCTGTTTGTGTGTGTGATATTTCCCATTTCTTTTTTAAATAAACAATTGCACATTTGTGTTAAAGATACTTAATGCAATATGCTGTTTTTGTATGATTTCTTAATTTACACAAATTTAACATAGATTTTCTTATTTTGCATTTTTAGAATCTTAAATGGAAACAAAAACATATGTATATAAAGTCTAAGCTGAAATTTATGCAGTTTGTTTCTGTAATAATGGTGTAAAATAAATAATGTTTTCAATTATTATTTAGTTAATAGTTACAATTAATTCCTAATACGTAAGTTAATTCTCATTTTCAAAATTTTTACTTGAAACAAAAGCAAAAGAAATGTAGTTTTAATAAAAGAAATGACAAATCAAAAATACATTTTTTTTTTATCTTTATTGTTTGTTTATTTCACTTCTTTGTTATCTGAGTGTGTTTTCTCAGGACAGAATGGATCTCTGTTTTATTCGTTTACTTCCTTGTTTTGGGAATCATTGGCATGTTGCAAAATACCTGTGTTCAGTCATTTCAGTTAGGAAAACATTTCAGGTTGCTACTTTATTAGCAATGTTCAAGTATGTTTCTTCCAGCAGAACTTTTAACAGATGTCATTTCAGTTTGTATTTATTTAAATAGGCTAGCAGTAACTAAATTTGAAACAATTAGATTTTGTAATAATCATTACCTGGCCAACTATCACTGTGGAATTAAACAGAACATGATATCCTATTTTTCATTTTACAAGTCTGCAGAAATAGTTTAGGTGACAAAGCAGTTTATTCTGTTATTCATTTATATTAATAAATTTATAACTTAAAATTACAGAAACCAAAAAAGATTAACTAGTGGCATTATCACAATCATAGCATACTGATTTAATTATTATAGACATTTAATATTAGTCATTAAAATGCAATTGTTTCTTTTATGTTATAGTATAAAGTAAGCACTGAACTACATATAAGGAATCTATCTGAACACTTAAATACAGGAACAATTGACCACTACATGCGACATTGAATATAAACACTGCTCTTTATCTATCAAATGAGTTAAACTATTTTAATGACAAGATAATGCTTCTGGCTTTTAGAAGGTCATGCCATTCAGAAAAATAACAATGAAGCATTACTGCTGCCATTCTTGAAAAAATATCCTGTTCATAATTGTCCCACTGAGTGAATTATTTCCTGTATTCAAGTGAAGTTTGTGTCTGAACTTGACAAACTGTATTGGATATCAGCATTTTATATATATAAAAGATCTGTGGCTTCTTTTTATCGTTTTATAAATTGTATATTATAATAAAATATTTTGGAACTAAATCATGTTACAACAAAAGGTAATTTGATTATATATTGAGAATAGAGAGACAATAATGGGTGCTACTTTGGTGTGTGATCTACATGCTAATTTGAATTATTATTTTGTTTATTCTTGGGATTTTTTTTTTTTTCTGACTGCGTAAATGAAACAAATTTTCATCTTATTATATATTTATGATTTACAGGTAAAAAATTTACAAATTTGAAGTTTGGCAGCAGCAAGTTTTGCAATGTAAAGTTGGCAGGATTTCACTGTTTTTCCCTTTCCTTCATTTCTCTACCACAACTATGGCATGGTGCAACATTTTCTTCATCATCTACAAGGCCATTTCTTCGTAAAAATGCAACTGTCTTTGTTTCATTTCTGATCACATAAAAATCTTTAGCTAACATCTTAAGGTTTTTTTCAAAATTGAGAAGTAAATGAACAAGTAAAATCACAGAATACAGATGAATCAGTTCAGAAATGAAGTTTGACTGGGCGTGATATAAGTATTAAGCATTAATCTTAAATGATTTAAGTTCATCCTATTTAATTCATTTCTGATCCAAGATACTTGTATCTGTTGTATTACTTTATATACCTGCTATAAATTGACATTTCCTGTTAAAGGAATATAATTATCCTTTCTTGTCACACTGTTATCTTATAAATATTTCCTATATATTTGTTTTTTGCTGTTGATCGCCCTTTAACGTGTAGATCACAAGCCAAAGTAGCACCAAATAATGAATAACGTACCAAATTCTCATCCTGAGCTGAGCATTTTATTATATACAGTTACAGGCAACACAGTTTATTGCAAGTTCAATTCATTCCAAAGTACTTCATAAACCATGTCTTTAATGTACATTTACAAATGAACTGGTTTATTCTTGTACATAAATAAATAGTTAACACATCAACACGTATAGAATAAATCATACTCACAGTGTAAACTGTTAAATTAAATAGATAATATTCATAGGCTATTAAAGAATTTATGAAAATAAATTTTACGAAAACAAAAACCCCTCCTGTTTCCTCTATTATTATTTATTAAAATTTTGGCAAAATGCCAAAGAAGACAGGCAGTCAGTCCATGAATAATTTGACCATCATTATGATAGTTGGTCAGATTGGAAACATTCAAAGGCAATATCCGTAAGTGCCTACAGGCAATTTTTATGGTGTGCTTTCAAGTTGATTTTGTGCAGTGTTGTGGTAATGACAACTGATTGAGAGTTCTTGAAAACTGTTGTCCTGTTGGATGCAGCAATCAGAAGGAACCAATCAGTATGGGGCCAATTTTTTTTATTATCATATCTTTGTTAATTCAAATAAATATGTTATTAAGACATTTGTGATGAATTTACACATGTAGAAAGCACTTTGCAATTTTATGTATGTGTACATAATGTAAAGTTTAGATCTCCTTTCTAAGATTTATTAACTTATTAAATTCTAAAAATGGTTTTGATCTTAAAATTAATAAATGCTAGTTGTTTTTAAATGGCCATTTTTGTAAATGTTACTTTTACCTGTGAAGCTATATAGTTTGGTTACTTTTTAAAAAAGAAAAATACATTTGATAAATATTTGTCAATAATGTCCTTTTTAAAAAAAAATAAAAGTAGAGCTGAAATGAGAAATTATTTATTGTTTAATTATTACAGGTTTAGTATAGTAAGCAGTATGTCAAAACTATTCTTAACACTTTTCTGATAGGACATTTTATTACAGAATATATTTTAGGTTTATGTTGAGAAGGATTACCTCCTGTAGAAAACACTGTCAGTTGTTGAGCATGTGCTATGAAGCATTGGACAGGAATTGAGTAAAACATGACATGGACAGTTGGCTTTAAGACAGCTCCAAATTGGATAAACGGACAGTTGGCAGCTGCCTGTGGCTTCTAATTTAGAAATCTACGAACCACAAAGTTGAAATTGAAAAAAAAAAAGAAAAACAAAGAGGATAACAGTTGCTACAGAAGGAATTTGTCAAATTAGAGCATAGCCTTACTATTATGTTTGTTCTTTTACTTAATTAATCTGTCTAACATGTGAGTGGGTTGTTGTTGTTGTTACACTATAATAAAAATTACTTCTTGTTTATTCTGACAGTTTACATGTTGTTTTCCTGTCTTAATTTTATCAAGAATTATGAGAATTCTGTGCTAAAACAGAAGGCATCTTAACTAGAGTAGTAATTTTATAAATCAGTACTGTTAATTGCAATGAGTTGTTAGACATCTACAGATAAATGAATGAAAGTGAATTCTCTGGCTTCTCGAGTTGGTTTGTTTAGTTGCTCTTTGCCCTATCTAAAACAGGAACTATGTAGCTGATGTACAGAAATGTTTCCAGTGACATTTAGTCAGGAAGTGGGATCAGAATCTCTATTATTCAATTCAAATTCACATTCTCTGTTTACTTCAGAGTTTTCTATTTGGTTAAATGAATGTTGATGAAACCAAGTTCTGTAACTGTAAACATGGACTGATAACAGTTTTTTTAGATAATAACATTTTCATTGTTCACAAATTATTTTACAGTTTTATATTATATTTCTTATAGGCAGTGTTTCTGAATGAAGCCTGGGATTTTTTTTTTTTTCACTTGCCAGTACACAAAACTGTCAGTATATTTTACGAAAAAATATATTGATAAAAATGTATTAAATACATTTAAAACAAGTTTTCCACAATTTTTGGATTTTTAACACTTGAAGAAAATATGTAAAAATTAACTTCTTTAGCATGGATTTTAATTGATCAAAAGGAATATTTAAAATTTTAGGGAAAATGTTGCATTTTATTTTGAAGTAATTAAAGGTGATGTAGAGAAAGAAAACCCATTGTCATTACATTTGAGCTAGGTATGCTTGTTAATCTGTTCAGCCTAACTTGTATTGACATAGCCCAAGTATCCTCTGGCAGAGAACAGTTCAGATGGACATTTGAATGTCACTATTTAGGTCGATTGAAACATGTCCAAAGATTTCTGAGTCAGTGATTTTATAATAGTGGTCTTGGGTTTCATCTTCTATGCACATCTTTTTATGGTACCAGCAAACTAGAAAACAACCAGTCTACAGAGATGTAAAATCAAATTTTTTGTTAAATGAGTATACTAGCTGGAATCTTTGCCAACCATATGGTAGGCAAAGATTAGCCCATAAACTCTATATATCTATTTCTGATGATATTCATCCAAATGTCCGTTCTCTGCCACAGGATACGTGGGCTATTATTGACAGGTTAATGATAACATGATTATTGGTGCAAAATTATTGCTGAACTCTACAGAGTCATCATTATACTTGTGTATTGGTATCAAATGATTACCTATAGATCTTGAATTATCTAATAGTTTTCCTACTTGTCAAGAAAAGGTGAAATAGCTTCAGCACATCTATTTGGTCATAACAGAAGATTTTTAATTTTAATGGTGTTTTGTACAGTATTATAGGTTATAAGAAACTTATAAAAATCTGTGGCTTTTTGTTGTTGCTGTTATTATTAATTTTTTTATTATTTTAGTTTTTTTAGCTAATGATAACTAACAGTAAAAAAAAAAGCATTGTTTATGTGACAATACTAACTAAGACACTGAAGATCAGCGTTTGTGCCTCGGAAAAGATTTGACACTACCTTCCTTGCCTTTGGGGTATTTTGCTTATTCAGCTTAAACTTTTTCAAAAATTATCAATATCCCACAAAAATGCAGTATGTTAAAACTTATCTTTTGGACATCAAACTGGGACTTTGAAAATATGATTGATATAAAGTTTCCCCACCATACACACAAAATAAAAAGCTGGCCACCTGGGATTGGGGCTTGACTTCCCCATCCATACTTCTAGTTCTGGGAGCTATCAGGTAGCCATTAAGATTGAACCTTGCTGCAGATGCAGTATTCCTATTGATCCCTATATAGCTTGATTTTCTACTTGTATGTAGCCTGTGGCTGTTAACTGATGGGCAAACAATTCATTATGCTTCTGCTTTCTGTAATCATTTCTGGTTGGTCATTATATAAAAGGTGGCTGTCACGAGGTGTTGGTCCAACCACTTAGGCAGCCACCAGCAGTAGTTAGTTGAGACTGCCACAAGTCTAATTTTTAATGAAGCAATTTTAAGATTTTCCCCACATTTTTTGACTGCATTACTTTAATTATTTAAAAAAAAATATATATATATATTGTGGGTTGACATGAGAGAGTGTGCATACATGTATAAATATCAACAGCGTATCATTTAGAATTTTCTTATTAATGGACATGACATCCAAAAAAAGAATTTAAAGTTTTCTTTTTTAATCATTTGTTCACAAGCCATGTTACTTTATATTTTTCAGAATCATTCTTTACTAAAGGACAACAACAATGATAAAACAACCTTTAAAATCCAGTTAAAAAACAAACCCCGACCACCTAAGGAAAATAGGAAATAATTTATTTTAGAATAGTCTTTATTTTAATATCAGTATGAGTAAAGTGGTAACTATATACAAATAAGAACAGTAAAATATCGACATTAACTATTATTAGACTGTATTTCAGTTAAATCACTAAAAACTCTTGAAAAAAGCAAATCATTAGTTTACTACATGTAAATGAAAAAGAAAATCTACTGAAATTCTTTCCCCGAATTAAAAACTAAATTTTGTTTCAGGTCCCAAATTTTCAAACAAAATATTTTGTCAGTTGTGTTCTTGGTCCTGTAGTTATAAAAGTATGAACTGGTTTTGTTATTAACTGCCAAGTAGTCTCTTATTGATACCATTTAATTTTTATGGTCATTATTATACCATCTTAGTACACATTTCATAATGAATTATTTCTTTGATTAATGTTTTACTACATCTATATAGGGAAAAACTTGATATCTTATTGACCATTTCAAAATTACCTTCCCACTGAGAAATCCATGAAATTCATTATATCAGGAATGCAGATTTTTGTTTTATAAAAAAACAAAAAACATTTTACATTTTGAACTGGATAAATTGTAAATTGATAAATTTGTACATGAAATAACACGACTATTTGACATAAAAATATATTTTGAAATAGTTGGGTGATATTTCCTGATAAAAGGAAATAAATTAATACAAACAAACAGATTAAGTAAAACCATTTAAAAAAATATATATATGTATGAATGTCATGTTTCAAAATAAATATGAAATTAGGCTTTATATTACAACTGAGTAAAACAGTTATTTTCCTTGAAAATAGCAAAGTAATAAAACAATTTAAAAAGTGGGTAAAACAAAAATATATATATATATATATATATAAAAATCAAATCATATGAAATAAAATAAATAAATAAAAAATAAAACAAAACATCACAATGAACTAATTTTTATGTACATTAAGAACATCCATCCTTAAACTTTTGCTGGCAGATGTTGCAAACCACTATGATGTATTAAATTTCTACAAGTTTTCATTATGGTAACTAAACCTGACTTAAATGTGTAGAGAACATGATCAGAAAGAAAATTACTGGCCAGTTTTAACTGATGAGAGAACATCTATTTACTAGCCACACACATTTATTGGGTTTTCTGTGTGCATGGACATGATGCAGTATTAACTTTCCTAACAGCAGGCAAAGACTTTAGATTTCAATCAATGATCCTACATCAAGAAATCACATAGCATGCCTTTAATGAACACATCATTGAAGAGTCAGATTTCTTTTGAAAAAAAGTGTAGGGTATTGATATTATAAGAGATATATTTAATATGGTTAGGATCATCACCATATTTTGTTTTGGACTTTTTTAAAATGAAACTATTTTCTCTGGACTAACTCCATGATATTTTAATATTTTTTTTCTCTCTTTTGGGCATTTATTACAACTAAAATTAGTCCTGTGGTGTGCCTTCATAATGATACAGAGTTGCTGATGTAAAAAGAATCTGATACAAAAATCACCATTATAAGTTTATTAAAAACATCCTAGGAAAATTAAACCTTTTTTAAATCAGATAAAAACTGAATTTAGGAAAGGCTACTGTCCTTGCATTCAAATTTTAATAAATTAATGCTTGCAAATAATAATGCATTATATTTATTTATTTTTAATTATATATTTATCTACATGAAATAATTAAAATATATTGTTAAATTAAAACAGAAGTTGATGTTACGGCTAAATATAAATACTGATAATAACATAAATGCAGATATCAGCTGTTCATTTTTTTTTTTTTTTTTTTTTTTTTTTAATGCTTCACCTTGTTTTTCATGTAGATTTTTCAGTAAATCATAAAGTTCACATGGATCACCATTTCAAAAATTTATTTTGAGACATTTTAGGCTCATATCATCAATTTATTTTAATATATCACGTACACTTTTCTTAATATTTCAGATAGAGTCACTTGGTGGAAACCTATTCTGCAATGATGATTGTTGGGTTGTTCAGGTAAGTGAAAGTTTATTTATGTATTACAGTGTTCAAAAACCAAAAACCTATGTATGTTGGTAGGTGAAAATTACCAGTATCAGAATTTTTTTTTCTGTTCATTAATATATGAAAATAATGCATGGCAAAAGCTGAAGCCCTTATTTTTTTTTTTTTGCTGTTATTTCTTTGGTGCCCCAGTCTGTTTCATATTTATCTGATGTTTAAAACACAAATGTACCAAAATTGTTGGGCCCTGTAGGCATCTTTAACAGTGATTTTCTTTTATTTCCAAAGAATTTTATTTATTTAAATTTTCCTTTTTGTTTATGACAGTGAAGGAAGTATATATGCCTGGTTAGAAGTATATCTTTGTGGCTGATGAATTAATGAAGCTGTAAATACACTGATGACATTATTGGTGTAGAAAATTCTTTTTTGGTTTTGTTACGAAGTTACAGCGATTGCAGTGCATATTAATAAATACTAGTTGAAGCACAAGAAACAACAGAACAAATTTAAATTAGCTTATTCACAAGAAGCTGTTATAACTGTAATTGACTGTGAATTGGCCCATGCTTGTGAATAAAGAGCACCTTACTTTTTCACGTTTAAAGAATTGACCTGAAATAATTAAAACATTTTTTTTTTTTTTTTAAATGTGTTTCCCACAGATCAGTTTTTAAAAAAAGAAGAAGAAACAAAAGCTCTAACTGCTGATACAGTAACATAAAACATTCATATAAAGTAGTTTTCCCCATAACTGAGGTTCTTCAATCTTTTAAAAAAATTTTATAACTGTTTAGATCAATAAGGTCTAGTGATTTTTGTTGAGCAGTTGTGAAAAGAGGGTGATAACGGATTTTTTCCAATAGTGCTTGATAAAGTATGGATGTGTAAGTGAATATTTGTTATTAGCAGACTCAAAATTGATCATTCTAAAAGGGTAATATCAGATATTAAATTGAATTTCAAAAGTTTTTGTTATCTTTGACTGCTGCATACCGTGACAACTGGTTGACTGGAATTATGCATTCAATTTTATTTGTATAGAATAATTTTTGGCTTTGATGCAGTCACCACAATTAAATATGTTCATGCTACCCTAGAAAAACAGAAAAAAAATCACATGCTCATCTAAGATTAATAAAAATTAAACTTTATGCAAGCAGAAAACAGCATCAAGTTCAGTGACAAACTTCTGATACAGTAACTTCATAAAACTGTTTTACAGTTACTCTGTTCAGTGCCAACTTTAATAATGACCAAACACCCAATCCAGACATGTTCAAAGTGGCATGAAGCACACGGTGATAAAGCTTTGATTAAATTCAACAGTATTTTTTAAAACATAAACAAAAGAGGGCACAAATGTTCATTTTGTCAGATCAGAAGAGTTTTTGGACAAAAAGTATCTGCTAAATAACCATCTTTAATTTCATTTTTCATTTATTTTATGTAAACTAATAATTGAAAATTCAATATTATTAGTTTAAGAAATGTTATTTATTTATTTATTTATAAATTATTAAGTAAAAGGGTACTAGAATTTTAAGGTCTATTTCAGTGTACATTGGCATGGGCTTCCTCCTAACTGATGAGTGGCTTTAGCTCTCTGGGCTTATTCCTGGACAGTTATATTTTAAGCTTCATTTCTGAAAACAGATTACTGACAAAACATCAAATATACTTGTATTTTTTGTTTGTTTAAACCATCTAGAGAAAATTTACTTTAATTATAAAAATGATGGCTATTATTTATTAGTTTATAGAAAATACATTATCACCACAACTACATTGTGACATGAAATATATAGTTAAAAAACAACGCTGTACATATTTAAAGATTTTTGTTATGTATATATGCTTACTATTATGTCTAAATCACAAATTCGGTTATTGTTGCAATTACAGTTAACATACTTTTTTTTTTTTTTGTCTATTTAACATTATTGTACTGTGTAGGGAAATAAGTAATGGTTGACATATTCTCACACTTTTCAGTTCAATTTGAAAATATTCAGGAGTAATCATGACAGTAATGGTGATAACAGGATGATTAAACCTAGAATTACTATGTCATCATGGCTACCATAATAGATTTTAGATGTTCATGAAAATTATACAAAATAATGGAGATGTATTTGAAGGATTTCAAGACCAAACATTTAGCTGATGTTTATTTTAAAAAGTTTTTCATATGTATGTTAACTATAGTTATATTACAAAAGTTTCACCTATTCAGTATTTGATTTATCATGCAGTGTGATAAAAATAGAATATCTTAGTTTATTATTATTATTATTATATATAATTTTTTATTTTTGGGGGTAATGACTTTTAAAACATACATATATTTTCCCTCCCTTATTTACTTACCACTGTCTATGTCTGTGTTAAAAATCCAGAAGATGGGTACTGTAAAGTTAAAATTCCCTTTTCTGAAATGACAGCATTCAGATAGAAACCTTTTTCAGAAATAGATGTTTAATGTCTGATAACTTACCACAGGAGCCAGTGCTTGACTTTATCAATATAAAATTGTGCTTTTAATGAAAAGCTTGAATATTGCTTTTCAGAAGTAGAAAGTGAATTGATAAAAGTTTTATTAGGATTGTATGACTAAATGTTGTGGTTAAAATACCAACTACTGAAGTGGTACTAGTAAATATGTCAGTTTTCAGGATTGTTTTTCAAAATAATTAGGAAAAGTATGTTATATAAACTTTTCTTTGACCAATTATTGACATATGCATCTCTAAACATATACATATAGGCAGACAGACAGGCACACCCTAACACAACTGGCAACTAATGAACAAGTAAAAACTAACATTTCTGACTATTTGATTTAAATCTTCAATCTATATACCAACAAAACAACCCCCATACACACTCTCCTGTCTACCACACAATAATGGTTGTCATTTTCTTTTATTAGTTATTGAACTGAGGTTGGAATTACTTTCTGAATTAAGCAAACCTTTTCAGGAAATATTGAGAAATTTTTCCAAGATAATGAAAATGGGTTACTGAGTAACAATAATCAGATAATGTTGTAAACTAGAATAATTTCTAATTTCACTTATTTGCTTGAAACATGCAACAGCCTCATAAAGCAAGACTAAAATCAAATGGAAATAATTGTGATGCTTTCGCACAAATTGAAATACCCAGGTGTATTATTAGCTTTTCAGCCATACTTAAAAAGGTGTTAGACTTAATAATTGCATGAATGATTTTCAAAACCTAAGTATGTTAAGTATTTTTAACTGTGAGTACAACTAAAATAGTTTAGTCTGACAAATACTTTCAATGTACTTGGTTTCATACCTGACTGTTAAATGCATCTGTTGAAGTAGTATTTAATTTTTATATCACTGTTTTTAATGTCATATATTCATATTTTATTCAGGAATTAAATATATTCTTTATCTACATATTTATTCCTGAAATATAGTTAAAAAATAAAGATTTATGATTTTAACATTGTGACTGTTCATGTTAGCCTGTATTTACAAGTTACAGCATTTGAAGTGACATCATCTAAAGTGTCTTGTTCATTAATTCCCATTAATGATGTGAATTGTCCATGCATATGCTAACACTAAATATGCAATATTAGACTTCAACTATGTTAAGCCTAATGAATATTTTTCTGTTTATGAAAGTGAGTATTTCACTTGCCAGAAACCAGTAGATAAAAGTACATCGGTATGCTTTTCTCTTTTGATATATTCAGTTGTTTTTTTATTTAACAATTCATCTTCATTAAACTAAAAGTCTGTTTTAATCTTTTGTTGTTAATTTTCAAAGCATTAATAACAGATCAATTTTTCATGCTGGGAAATTTGCTGAAAGAGAAATATTTTAAATTATAAAAAAATGTTTGTATATACATTAAATACATTTCATTTATGTTGTATTTGTACACAGCATTAATAAATTAATATATATTTATATATACACATACCTATATATATATGTATGTATGTATGTATGTATATATACACTAATGTTCTCATTTTTGTTTTTGTTTTATTGAGAGCTGCAAAGTAACTGGGAATTTATAAGTTTAAAGTTTTATGAACAACTGGTTTTATGGAAATAAAAACTCCTTGCTGGTTTGTGTTGAGAATTTTGAGAAAATCATGCCATATAAAAATAAAAGGAAGAAGAGTAAAGAAGAACCAAATTTAAAATAAAAAATCTGCTGATTCATTATTTAGAGAATATAATTTTATTAATCATTTTTTTTTACTGAATAGAATTGGAAATAGCAAGCTAAACATGTGGAACATAAGTTGGGCAGTTAGTTTAGTTAATTTGTTTGATTAAAAAGCATTTATGTATTATACTGAATAAACCTCTATGTATCAAAATATTATAAAAAATATAACAAAGGAAATACTCGATAGATTTTGTCAGATAATGGAAAACTAGTTCAATGCCTTGAGGAGTTACCTTAATCCAAGCTGAATAAACATTTACAGGTCATTTGCTCAATATATAAAATGAAAAGTAACTGTTACTGATGTTGAATGAACTAAGCATTTACCTCATTTATGACATTTAAAACAGCTATTATATATACTTATTTACTTAGGTATTTAATTTAGTTTTATTGTTTTTCAAAACAAATTTATATATTTTCCTCTGAATTTATTATTTACCTAACTAAATGTGTCAAACATCTCTTTACTGTTTTGAATATCCATTCATGGTCTAAGGAAACTATATTAAACTTCAATTTCTGTGTTAGTAGTGGAAACTGAAATATTGTTTTCAATATGATAAACCATTTGTTAATGTTCTTAATTCTGGGTTTTTAAATTAAAAAGTGTCACTTTATTTTATCATGTGTGTACAAAGTTTCTCAATTTACATGATTAAAGTATTTCCCAAATGTTTAATAGTTTTCATTGTCACTTCTTGAAATTATATTCCGATATATTGTCTTTTAACCTTGGTTTGACTCAGTGACATTTTTTTTTTTTATAAATGTATTCTTCAGAAGTTAAATTAATATCTTTTTAAACAAACTGTTAATTTTTTCTTCTTATTTAATTGTACTTTATACAACAGATACAGATATGTCTGCATCTATTTTATACTAAGAACAAGTCATTATAATGCATTGTGTGTGTGTGTGATTTTGTGTGTGTGTGTGTGTGTGTGTGTGCGCGCGCGCATGTGCACATGCACACTTGCATGTGAGAAACACTGCAGGAAAATATTTATAATTTTTATTTTAATGCCAGGGAAATTAATTATTGGTGAATATAGAAGAATTTTTCTCTGGAAAGCAAAAAACCCAGTAATATTCTATATGTTCTATCACAACACTTAAAATGTAACTAAATATTAAAGAAAGTGATATTATCCATTGTAGTTCATTTACATTGATTAATTTCAGGTAAACAGTTCTCTTACTATTACTGTTATACCTTCAGGCAGGTTAACAAAATTAGAAAATCTGTGACAGATTAATCTTTATGATCCTTTTTTAATGTTTTTGATGAAAAATGTCATTGCTATAATAAAGGTGACAAGAAAAGAAACTGCACTTCATTTTTAATAATGGGTAGGATTTTTTTCTTAGAATAAAAATAAGTAAATATTTAAAAATATGTATGTATTTGTTTATACTTCTTTATCTAAATTAGTAATTTAATTTAAAATTTTATAATGAATGTAAAAAAACCACCAAAAAACCTGTTATGTCCACACTATTAAGATATATTAAAAAGAACTATAAACATTTAATTGTTCATGAATTTAAGAAGCTAAAAACTGAAAAGTATAATAGTTTTAATTATTATATAACACTAATACAGATATTGAAAAGAAATTTTTAAAATGAAAGTATCTATTTTTTATCTCATACACATTATGGATTTACTTAGCCACTGTCCCCAATCCTCTGCCCGAAAAGAAAAAGAAAAAAGAAACTTTTAGTTGATCTATTTAAATACGTTTAATGGAAATGACATAAAAATTTATTGTCTTCATATGTAAATATTTAAAAAGGATAATGCTACCTTGAAGCTAGGTAAACTTTTATGAGGCTGTTATTTATTTTATTTCCAAAAAGTTCTCTTTTTATTCATAAAAATGTTTTATCTTGGGGCAACTCTACAGACATTGAACCTTTAATGACTGAATACAGATTATTATCTTTACTTACACCTACAGACATTGCAGTAACAACTTGTCACTAAAATCTTTTTTTCCCCACAAGTGAAATTATCAAAATTTTAGAATTTTACTATTTAATTAATGAATTAATATAATTTTTCAGGAATAAAATGTTATAAAAATATTAAAGTTTTGTTTGATTAAGTCATTAAATTTTAATAATTATATTTTAGTTTTTTCTAGCCATTTTTCTCACTAAACTGTTAATACCATTTAAATGTGGAGAAAGTAAAACTACAAGACCTGAGTTTATTAAATTCAATTGTTTGTGCAAAATACGTTTTCTTTTGTCTAATATCCAAATAGTACTACTTTCTCCAGATGTTGTGCTATATATATTAATTTATTATGACTTTGAACTGAAAGCTATACACATGTATGTTCTTACCTACCTTGACCTGTCATATATTTTGACAATAAGAATGTTTAAATATCTACCTTTGATGTAACAATTTATTGCTCTGTATTGTTGGAAATGTGCACCATTATATTAGCATAATTATTTAACATGAAGAAATGGGTAGATAAACCAGAATGTTCATACAGATAACATGCATCATAATTAATACATTCAGTGTGTAGGTGTTTGTATGTTTTGCTGTAGAATGCATATAGTCACTAATTTGCATAAACTGTTTTTCATATATGTGTATATATAAAGACCTTTGTTGGATTTAGAACTAATAAGTTCTTTTATTGTTTTTTGTTTTATTTTTGTCTTTTTTGGGGGTTCTTTTTTCATTGATTTGATTTGTATTGTCTTTTTGCTAATCCTTTGTTAAATTTCTATTTCTCTCTTTTTTTTGATAAGGGAATTTTTGTTGTTATTTAGCAGCTAATTAATTGGTTCTTATGTCATGTTTGTCTCTTTTTTTCTTCATAATCAGTAATTAGTTAACCACTTAGTTATTGGTGGAGAAGAAATTATTTAAATGTGAAATTTTTAAATTGTACAACAATTTATTATCAATGTTTGTGATATATATATATATTGCTGCCTGAAATGGAAAAATGTTACTTAATATTTTCAGAAGAAACAACCTACTATTTTACTTTATTACTTGATTTATCATTATGTAGCATCAAAACATCTTTTTCTTTAATAGCTTCATGATTTTATATTAAATTATTAGTTCCTTTGACTATAGCTTTTCAGAAAGTTTTATCATCAATTTGATTATAAATCAGGTATTTATTTTCATTGTTGGGAAGAGTTTAGTGTCATAAAATGGTAGTAAACTATTTAGTGCATTTCATTGTATGGTGACCTCATAGGGCAACAAACTGAAATCATACATACATGTATAGGCACAATGAACAAAGGAAAGCTATAAATTAAATTTAATGTCATTATGGTATCTTCTAAAACTTTTACTTTTGTTGTATTTCTTTTGTTCTGTTCAGTAGATCATAAATCTGTTTATATAAAGATGACTGAATAAATATAGTAATATAAAACCTGTTTGTGCTGTTTTATCATTAATTTTATATTGACAGAAAAAAAGTTAAAAATGAAAAAGAAAAATGTCAGTAATTACTGTATAAAATAATTAACAGTGAAGAAGGGTTTTAATACTCACTAAACAATCAGACAAAAACCCCTTAAAAAAAAGAACAGAAAATTTTAAATCTAATAAAATTAAAAGTAATTTGATAAAAGTTATTCAAGATGTGTCCAGGATCTTGCTTTTTTAAGTTATTTCCATATGTTGCTTTTATGTAATAACAACAATTTATTTTCTGTTATTTTTGGAATCTGTTAAAAATTGATTTTCTAAACATCTTTCTAACAGTTTTCAGAAGTAAAACTAAAAGAATGGATTATCTGAATTTGTTGGTATTTTCAGTTTAATTCGAATTATTTATTTGCAAATAAAGCCAAATAAATTGTGGAAAATAAAGAATCCTAATTTCATATTCATAAGTGAATTTAAAAAAATGGTTAAAATAATGAAATTGTAATCTCAGCTTTTGTGTTTCATAGTAAGTGTAAGTTTAAGATAAGATCTAACAATTACCGCTTTCTGTGTGGAAACAAGTCATCACTGACAAGTAGGCCACCTTTAACTTGACACAAATTATGAAAACTCTGTTGCAAAGGACACCACAGATGTGTGGGAATTTTATCTTATTTTCAGTTTCTTAATGAATGACTTGTCATTGCAAATTCACTACAGGCTTTCATTAGTTATTTTGTTTGGGACCCATGCTGCAGTATAAGATTGGGTAAAACTTAATGTGAGAAGTTCAACACATTATTAGATTTTCTTGTCTTACTGGAAGTGTAGAAACAGAATTTTAATTTATTTAATCCAGTAGGTTTAAGAATCTGTTAAAATTTGTTTGTTTTATAAAAAATAAAAAATAATTAAAATAAACAAATAATTAAATAAGAACTATTTATATTTAACAAAATTTGAACAAGTGAAATGATGCGTTTTTCATGTGGTATTTCTTTTGTTTACATATTTTTATATAAAAATACACAAAGATAATTCTCACATAAGGGTGCCTTTAGTGAGACAAAAAAAAATTCTGTGTGCATTTTGCATTCTTCCAGGTTGTTTTTGTTTCCTATCTTAATAAATGAAATGGTATTTGTGAAGACCATATACCAATTAGATGTAGTTTTCTATTAGTTTATTAGTAAATTATTTTAATTAATAATTTCTGTTATTTGTATAGTTCACATTTATCTGTTTTCTAAATTTTTGTTAAAATGTAAATTATTTGTGAAATAGAGAATAATAAACAAATAAACACACACACACACACACACACACACAGTACACACATTTATACACATTTATATATAAATATTATGCATTATCAAAAAGTAAAGTAATAAAAGGAATCAATTTAGATGCCAGTTTTTATCAATAAGTGAATAATAAATAACTGTGTTTTAATTATGAAATGGTTTGACTCTAGAGTTATAGAATTTAGAAAATTTTATAGTATCTAGAAAAAAAAAGAAATAATGACTATTTCATTTTTATTTTTGTACTTCCCAAACTGTTTAACACATTGTCTATTATTAAGTATATTGATATGCACTATGTGAGCTTAGACAACAATGGTATTGGGATTGTAATGAAGAATGTTGTTTACATTATAATGGTTTACAAAGTGCTATGGGAGATATTCATGTCTGTTATTAAGTATTGGTATAATGACTAGGTATCAGCATTCTACAGCCTGTGAATATTATTGAGATAGTAAAGACCTGGCAAATGCTGTAACTAAACAATTACTTATTTCCAAACTTGCATGGGTGATTTTCAGAAATTGTTGAATTATTTATATAGGCCTATATATTTGTATGTAATCAGCAACATTGTAATACAGTAGATCCTTTTCTTACTTCACTTTTTAGTATAATTCAGTATTTGCTTTGGTCCTTTACTGCATAAAACAGTAAAGTGGCTTAATAATGATCTGAAAGTATTAAAATGCAATGACAGTAGAATTCACATACTTACAGTCAAGGGAAACTGTCGTTAAGAACAAAAATGTCAGGGAAATCATATTTGAGTGACAATCCTGAATAGATTTATTATTAATGATTAAAAAAATATATATATTTATTTTTTTACCAAATTAAGATATTTTCAGTATGTGAACCAGATGATTTTAAATATGTATCAACCTGTAATATTATGATATGAATTATTTATTTATGACTTACTTGAAAATATAAATTATATAATTGTTGATTCAAAGATTTTTAGTTACACTGAAATGACTCACTTATGCCTGCAACCAAATTTAAAAATAGAATGATGCCATAGTCCTTCTTTCACAGGTTAATGTTACTAGTAAAGTCCATAAACAAGCCAGTATTAAAACATTACAGTCCTTTGTCACAGATGCAATCAAGTATTTGTAACTTGACCTTGGTATTAACATTTATCCTGAGGCAAGATGAGCTACGAATTTTAACTGCCTCTATGAAGAAAGATGTTACAGAGCACAAGGACATTAACCTGTCATTGTAAACAACAATTAGCTCTGATGGGATCCATCATCTTAGGTGTCAGGGAGGGTTAATGTGTTAAAAATAAATAATGACCTCTATAATTCTGTTTGTTTTTCTGTTTGTGTGTGGTTCTCTTTTGTTTTGTTTCGTGTTTCTTTTTGTATTGTATGACTTTTATGGCTATTACACTGTTTCGAATGTTACTGTTTTAAAATAGTTTTAACTAACTGAAATGCCACATTTTCAAATCTAGGACAAATCCCCACCCAGATAATTCCCCACCCAGACAATAACACACTTGACAATAACTCAGTTTTGGATAATTCCTATTCTTAACTTTTGGTGTGTCTGTTACATGTTTATCAGAGTATTATATCATTGATTGTACTTAGAGGATTATTGTGTAATTGAACTTGATTGCACTTCGAAGGATCATCCTTGATTACACCTGGTTGATCTTTGTGCACAAAGAAGCCACAACAAGGTGGCTTCTAACTATTTTCCAACTGCACACGAAGCCATGACAAGCTGGCTTTTAACTAACTGCCAATTAATTAACAAGATGAGGTATTCAAAACTAGCACAAACTGTGCACTGGCAGGCCTTACAACAACAAGACTTTCCCAGATGTACTCCAGGACATTGGCCATTGTGTAAGATTTAAGTAAATCAAGCAGTTTTATATGTCATTACTAATGAAAATTATTGTTGGTTAAAGTTTAATAAACTATACTAATTCTTTTCAATACTAATGTGTGGAATGCGGCATTGTCCAAGTGGGGAATTGTCCTAGTGAGGAATTGTCCAACGAGTCTTTATTCCTACAGCTTGCTGTGCTGACCATATTCTTTTTAGTCTTTTTCATGCAGTGCTAGCCTTTAGCATGAAAATACTAATGACAATCAGAAATGGCTGCCTGATATTTTGGCCATTGATGTTTTGACTCCTGGCTTTTTGTCCAATATTACAAATGAAATTATATTACCTTTGTATGGTATTTTCAGTTGAATATATTAAGTAGTGATAGTTTTTCCTGTTTAATAACAATAATAATAATGATGATGATAAGATCACATGTTATATACTGAAACATTTATTTTAATTATGAATGAAGAAGACTAATGTTTAAAGGATTGTACCATTTTTATTATGTTTCAAAGACAAAATAACATTGTTATAAATCAAGTTTTATTTTTAGTATTAATTACTTTTATTATTGTTACAACTGCATTCTATTATTGTAGTTGTTGTTGTTACTGATACTGCTCCTGCTATATCTACTGCTGCTACTGCAGCTATCAAATTCCCCCAAGAATGAAATGTCCATCCTGCATTCAGATAGCACTGAACCAAAAAGACAAACAAACTACACAACATTAATAGGGGTGGACCTTTTTGTGAGCCATCTGACAATTTTAAATTTAAAAAAGACCTTGACTGTTAATCTGCCAAGCAGATATATGCTTCAGATAATTTCAATCAAAGGTATTATGTGAATGGGAGAGGTATTTGTAAGAGACATTTTGACCTAAAAGGGTTTTATTAGATGGTGTTAGGGTAACTGGATTGTTAGAACAATAACATGTTGAACATTATAAATTTCTTTGATTCCAAAGTTACTTGTATGTCATTCTACATTCCTTTTTTTTTTTTATTCTTCTTTTGATACATGTTATGGGAAACACTTTGATTTGTTTTAGCATTAAAAAAAATATATAAATTTAATACATTTTGTATTCCTGCATAAACATTATGATTCAGTAGTACACACTTTGTTTATCAACTGAGATAACTATATATATATTTTTTTTAATCCATACTTTGATCACAAAACAGATTTGTTTATTTTACACGCTAAGCCAGATTGACTGCTAGGTAACCACTTGTGATTGTGATCTCTTCTAGTTATTAACAGTTTCTGGCAGCTCTGTCAGCTCTGATTCATCTTTTTTGTTAGTTATTTGTGACCTTTAATGATTTTTCACAGAAAGACCACATGTTCCTATCGGGTGTAGGAAAAAAATGGTACTTGAAAAAATGGCACTGGGGAAAAAAAGCACCTGGAAAAAATGGCACCCGGAAGAAATGGCACTATGCAAATTTGGAAAAAATAGCACCTTATTAAGTTATTTATTTTTTCTGTATAGTTGCTTAAAAAAAACAAAAACTTAAAGGTACTTTTGAAAATAGAGTTTATTCATGCAGTATTGCTCCATACATGTATATTAATATATAGCATCACTCAGCTATTTGGTTTTGCTTAACAAAGTACAGTATTATATCAGTTTATCACATCATTATCACATTTAAAAATACAGTATACATAGCATCACTCAATGCATAGCATCACTCAACCACTTGGTTTTGGTTACCATGAGGTTTCCAGTTGATGATGTGACCAGCACCTTGAACAAACCCTTCAACAGTCTTGCTTCCATCTTATCTGTCCACATATAACTGATGACGATGAGTCTGTAGCTGGTGTACACACATTTGACAGGCTTGTAGTTAGGGTTGCTTTACAGTCAGTAGTACATTGTTATAATGAAAGCTGATGATATTTTCATTGATATTTATAAGAAACACATCTGCTTGCAATAGAACTGCTTATTTTTTCAAAGAAGATGCCGTGAGACATTTCAGAAGTCACTCCTTCAGAAGTGCAATCACTAAGGGCTTGTGCAATCAACTCTTTCTGTCTGGCAGTTAATCCAAGGATATGGGAAGCCACTCCTTCAGAGGAACAATTATGAATTGTTTTTGTAAGCAGGACTTAATTGATTATGTTATCATGATTAAACTCCAAGGAAATTGCATGTGTCTATGTGTGTGGTGTGGTATGGTGTGTGGTGTGGTGTGGTGTGTGTGGTGTGTGGTGTGGTGTGGTGTGGTGTGGTGTGGTGTGGTGTGGTGTGTACGTTCATACATACAGACATGTTCATATAGATGTACCTAATGTTAATATGCATAGTTAAGATATCCTTTAGAACAGGCATGGGCAACCTTTTTCGAGAGGCGAGCCACATGAGACATGGCTCATCCTCAGGTGGGCCGCAGGTACTAATTTAGGCAATTCTGCAGAATCGCACTTGAAGGAGGTAACTCTGTATCAATTATTAGCTATTCCAGCTGCGGAGGCCCATATGCATCAAAATAAAATTTTGTTTTTTACACAGTTTATTTTAAGAAATTTTTCATTTACTTAAGAAACTGTTATAATAAAAAAATATTTGGATTGATGTAGATTGACTCTAAGGCATGTTGAAAATTACACGGATGACTGGTTTTAGCCATTTTCTTTTCCTGACTTGGATACCCACAATGCAACAGGCAACAAGGGAGGTTAGTCGGGCATGTAATAATGATTCCTCTGTGATACGAGCTTCCCCTAAACTTTTTTGAGTGAGGGAGAGAGTGTGTGTGAACAAGTGAAGATGAAATGAGACAAACAAAATTTGAATTAATGTTATTTTCCTTGTGAAATTAGGCGTGCCACTCAGAAAGCTGTGCAGGCTGCAGTTTGTCTATGATTGCTCTTGAATAATATTTTGTCAGTTCAAACATAGCATAAAATATATATACATATATATATATATGTGGTGGGGTTGTTTCTAAATTAAAAAATTGTTTTGACTGACCATTTAATTATGAACTGTCAGCAATTGTTAAATGTGATATTATCTGCAGACTATGTTAATTCTGACATAAAATCATTATCTCAAATATTATTCATGCACTGTCTTTTTATGTGTAATTATGAATTGTTTTTGTAAGCAGGACTTCACCCACAACCAATAACTTAATGTCAATAAGCAAAAGCAACAACCTTCTTTTTTTTTTTAGGTTCATTTTGAAGAACACTTTTGTATAGAAAAACTGAATAATAGATTTCACATTTTCATGAACATTATTTCTTGAAGAAATACAGAGCTGGTCATATGGCATACTATAGGCAATGATAAAGTTCACAATAAAGTTTCGTTTTCATTAATTTCATTATAAGGTGAAATATAAAAAATAATAAAATTTACAGATACCAAAACAAACTTTCCAGCTATTGAAAAATACATAGAACTGGTTCATGGATTTGATTTTATGTCTACCATGATTTTGGGGCCTTGCTATATGCATGTTTGTATGCATTTGGTCATATATGTATGCACTATTTACCTCTGTAAGTTATGTATGCAGTGTGTATATTTGGTAGATAGGCATATATGGAAGTTTTTTGGTTTTTTTTCTTTTTCAAGCAGAATAGATTTGTTGTAATTTAAATTAAAGAGTAAGAAATTATTTGTCTTTTTAGTGGCTGGGTGTTACATTCAAATATGTGTGAGGTTATTTTTGTGTGAATAGCCAAGTATCTCACTGATTTGTCAAAGAATAACTCAACATACTTTTACTAATTATTTTGACATTTGACATTTTTATGTAGTATCATTTAGTAGTTGACATTTTAACCATTGACAGATTATAAAAAATGAAATGATTCTCCTTAATGCTGCATATGAATTCCAGATTAATAAGATGTTAAATAAAAAAAAAAAAAAAAAAAAAAAAAAATCTAGAAAAATACCCTTAAGAACTTTAAATTAGTATTGAAATACAAATTAGCAAAAATAGAAATTTTTTTTTTTTTTTAAATTAGTAAATATTTCCCATTTGTACTCCTACTATCTTAGGCAGTCTGAGTTTTATAAATGGTTTTTTTTGTTTTTGTTTTTTTTTAATAATAATTTTTCCTTTTTTTCTTTTTTTAAATTTGTTAATTTTTAAAACAAATTACCTTGATTAATAACAACAGTTAGTAAAAAAATATTTTTAAAAATGTATTTATTATAAGCATAATTATTGAATGTTTGATTTTGATAGTTAATAAAAACTGCTGTTATTTATAAGCTAAGAACAGTTTCTTTAATGTATGTATGTATGCACATTCATATATATGTATGCATTTAAGATCTTATAAGACCAGGACAAGTTTTTCATAACTTCTGCAGTACATGGGGCAGCCTACAAAATATATTTTTATCTGACTGACAGTCGCACATTCCTTGGCCAATTTACAAAAACTTGCAAGCACCAGATATCTAGAAAGTGAAAAAGAGACCTGGCCTAGATTCATAGGCAAAAAGTGTGACTTCAAAAACAAATGTGTTATTCACTGGAAAATAGCTTTACCGCATAACACTGGGATAACATTACATATTCTTTCCCAGCCAGGCTTCTGTGCTTTTATTTATTCAGGGACCTGTTGAGTTTGATTTCATTGATAACCAGAAGAATGACTTAAGTAAATTAGTAGCTTTTGTATATATTAATAACAATAATAATAATAAGTAAAGTCCAAATAAAAATACAGATATATATTATGTTAATTTTTATGTTATATGAGTATTCAAGATTCAAAAAAAAAAAAAATATATATATATATATATATATATATATATATAAAAATATATAAATGATTATTATTGCCTTTTTTCTAATTAACATCATACCATACATTTTTTTCAGAATAAAACAAAAACAGTAAAATAATTTAGCACAGAAATATTCATAGTAATCACTTTATTTCATATTATCAGTATATTGTAAGTAAAAACACATAATAAAAAAAATTGTGTAACAAATAGCAAAAACAAATAATACATAAGCAAAGGTTTGGGTTTTTTAAATGTATTTATATATACGTTTAAAATTTTTTATTGGTGGCAATAATAATGCTTTATTTAAAAAAACAGATATGCCATACTGTTTCATATTTGCGTAAGTAAATGGCTGCATAGAATTAACCAGCTTTAGGAAACCTGTGGCTGGAAGCATTAATCAGAAGTCCAGTATTTGAGACACACACACACACACACACACACACAATTATATAAAATGCATTAAAGAAAATAGTAAAGATTAAATATCAGTTAGATAATATCTAATGCAGCAAATGTTTCTGATAATACTTCCCCAAGATAAATACATTTTTAATTTAATATTTGTTTGGTCAACAAATGACAGACAGAATTAATCTTTTGGTGCTGAGTTTATATGAACCTTGTATCATTTTGAGCAGGTTGTTCTTTTAAAATTGTTAATAAAATTAAATTTCTGCACAAAATGGTCAGAAATTAAAATATTTTCTACACGGATCTTAGTGATATTCTGCAGACAACCAGCAAAGGAAATGGAATTTCAACAGTATTGTCACAGATTGTTTAAAAATTCTTGACTTTTGACATTTTTGGTATAATCAGTAAACTTTGGCTTTTTTCCAGTAAAAGAGATCCTAGAAAGAGAAAAAGAAATAACCATGAACTGAAGTCTTGTATTATTAACATAGAGTATAATAAAGTTATGATTTATACAAAAACACTCTTTGTTGAAGCTAGTTTAATATAATATAAGTTTTTGAAGAAAATGTTATTGTTTGTTTTTTCTTTCAATAACTTAAGTAAGCCGAGTTCAGGTCTATTTTTCCTAAGCTTGATATTCCATCAACTTTCAGTAGAAACCTATGTATATTAATGGGTTGAAATTAATTTCCATAAAAAGTAGACTTTATAAAAAAAATGTCAAAACACTTGAACTGTTAGCAATTTTCAATTAATTGTTGTGATCTTTTACTGTTGTAGTCATTATGTTGCTTGTTCAGTTGAGACTTTAAACTCAAAATTTATATTTTAATTAGGGATCCCTTCAATTATGCTTTTATTCCTGAATTTATCTGTTATTTTTATTCAGATAGACTCAAATTAAAAAAATTAAATATAGTCTTATTGATAAATTGTTTGCTGATACAAAATAAAACTATTACTACCAAATAATAATATAATTTTAATAGTAATTTGAAATCAAATTGAATATTGACAGATAGTTTCTGTAGATTAGTCACAGTTAACATAATTTTCTTTTCATATTAACTTTTACCTCTTGTCATCTAATAAGGAATTTAAACATTTAATGAGGTGAATTTGAAAGATAGATTTGTTTTATTCATATTTAAATACAACATTCACTTCACAGTCTTAAAAACAAACACTATTTGACTTTTATATCAGTTAATATTTTGACCATTGATATTTTTATTCAGTTTCTGTGTTGGCATTTTGTCTGCAGCCTGTCTTTAGGATAATCTAGGAATTGTAGGTGTTCCTTGAAGAACAGTAAATATTTTTTTTTTCTTAATTATATATTCAGTAATGTTGTGGATTGTTTAAACTGATACTAATTCTACAGCAGTATCAATAATAAATACATAGTATTTACCAGATGTCTTTATGAGTCACTGTAACTGATTCAGTTTTCAAAATAAGGTAATTACATTGTGGATGACAGCAAATGATGCAATGGAAAAGAACAACATAGTCTGTTAATGAAAGTATTTTCATTGCTATGGGCTTAGTTTTGAAAACAAAATAAAAAATACATTGGTGTGATTACAAAGCTGATTATATATGGCTTCTTCATAACTACAAGACAATGTATTTATTGATTTATGTAGATTGTTTTCATATGACTGTGACTTAGTATTGTTGCATAATTGCATCGTTATTATTGTAGTTTTTAGTTTGATTGAATTGCACATTATTACTGTTGAAGATTTTAAATTATTATTACCCTCACCAAATGTCGGTAAGTGGTAATTACATAACATCAGTAGAAAGCATTAGTATTCAAGACTATATACAATGGTTATGACAAAGTGTCATCAGTCAAAATGTCAGCTAATTAAGTAGCACAGTGGTTAAAACAATAGCTAAATTTTGTACACTGAATCACTGAGATATAACTGTAGGCCACTGATTCCAGTCTTTTAATACATATGTGGGTATGGGACAGTTATACAGGTGTACATATATGTAAAAACCCATAAGCAGTATTTTTCACAATTTTTAATACCTGTACATTTTGGTGCTCACTGTAATTGTAACATTATTTTTTCCAAATAGCAGTTTTTCCTATTTATGAAAAATAAACTATAGAATACAATGATAATTTGTTAGAAATATAATAATTTGTTTACACTATGTAATAAAGTTCATAAAGGTCTAAAACTGAATAATTGGGATTTCTAAATCAGTTTTACAGTCATTCTGTGTCAGTTCGTACAATAAGATGGAAAATAGTAAAAATGGCCATAGCCACCAATCTTTAGACTCCAGTATTTCAGAAACCAGTGGGCCAGTGTTCATAATATTGATGTTGTTAGAAAGGGAATTTCATAAGGAACACTAGCATTGTGAAGACTGGCAACTGGTTTCTTAGATGTCAAATGACCCATAGTGAAATCATTTGTTCTCATTTCATGCAAACAGAGGCAGAACAGGCTTTTTATTGTTTCATTCTGTTTTATTTTCCTAGTTACAGTGAGTTATACAATTTAAGTTCTTTTGACAGAAACAATAATTTGTTTTATTTAAACTTTGTAAAACAATTTTTTTAAACTTTTATTATGAAATGTTTTATTTTGAGACCCTTACGTTACTAAGTGCAAATATGTATTTTAAAAATTAAAATATTGGTAATGATTTCTTGCTATTAAAATAAAATAATTTTGTTAGTTCTGTATCTAAAAAAAATGTGATTCTTTATGTGTGACATAACATTTTTTTTTTTTTTTAAATCTATTTAGTTCATATCTGATGTTGGAGCTGTTTCATGTTTAATTTACAATCTGACCACTTTATTGGACAAAATTGTCTTTTAATGAAACCTTTCACACTTCAGTAGTCCTTAATAAAAACTTGACATCAGTGAAATGAATTTTTTGGCAATTTGATTATTTGTTCAATCAGTGATGCCATTTAAAGTCAAATTTGGCTGGCATCGAGTGGATCTGGAAGGAAATAAAAACTAATGAAGGTTCTGAAGATTCCAAATATAGGGCTTTTATAAATTTAGTGCTGAACGTGAAAGTATAAGCAATCTGCAGTAAAACTTTAAGAAATAGAACATAAACTATGGGTCAGTACTACCTTGGCATTATCAGTTCACTTCCCTTTAAACACAGCTTGCTTAAAATTGAGCAGTTTACTTTATCAGTGAATTACTCTGTTTTTTAGTGTTTTTGACAAATTTATGTGTATCAGTAATTTAACTGTTTATGTAGAAATTATATTTTTTATCAGTAAAACAATAATTATCCATCATTAAGATTATATAATATTATATTTTATCATTTACTTCAAACATTAATTTTACTAAATGATGCATATCTATACTATTAATCTGTTTTTAATCAACTGCTTACTAATTTAAATAAATAAAATACAAACTGTATCAAACAAAATTGTAAGTTCTATTATTTATTTAATTATTTATTTTATCTTCAGAAATTTTTAAGTATATGTCTCAATTTCATACATTAAATACAATGTAGAACAGTTTTGCTACAGTTCTTTATAAAAATAATAATAGTAATAAAATATAAAATTATGCTATACTTAAGTTTCATTAAAAATATGCCTGACATTTAAAATAAATATCAATAAAATACTTTAAAAAACAAATAATTCTAGCACACTTGTGCCATATTCTGTGACATAGTTCACACCTTCTTTTCTGAGATGAAAGAAACCTGCAAGAGCAAAGTGTTGATAAAAACAATGTGCCAAGAGGACAAAACTGGGTCTTTTGCTTCATCCTGGCTTTTCAGGAGTGATAAAAGCTTGAGAATCTTTCCAACTCTGGCTGCCCTCAGATTGTCACCAGCCAAGGCAGCTCCTCTTACACCATGGGAAAATTTTCCAGGAATCCCAACCACTGGCAGACAATCTGGTATTGGATGTCTTCTCATACACTAGCAGCACATGTGAACTAGCACCAGATTTATTATCTGACACACATGGCCTACAAAATTCTACATTATATATATGTGTGTGTGTGTGTGTTTGTCTGTGTGAGCACGTGTGTTCAGTTTTTAAATAGTTTTCTGTGATGTACATTTTGAAGTTTCGAAAATATCTTTTTAAATCATCTGTCTTCATTTAAAATTTGTTTAAGATTACATTTAATCAAATTTTAATGAACAATTTCTTTATATATATATATATGTAATTTATAAACATGTGCAAGTTTTAATAGACCTGTTTTTGTTTTTGTGTCCTTATTTTTTTCAGAACATACTGCTTCCTCATTTAAATTTATGAAGTCACTTGCTTTTTAAATAGATATTTAAAACAGTTTTTTAAAATAATTTTGCAACTTCCAAATTTATGATCCTTCAGAAAGTATGAATTTACTGATAAAGAACAATAATTTTTAAAAATATGTCATTTCATTACCCAAAAGTGCTGTGAATTAAGTCAAATTATTTTTTTTGAAGAAAGATTAAACAACAATGTGAATCAGTTTGATAGTGAATTTATTTGTGTTCATTGGGACAATTTTTGCTGGAATTTTTAAAATGAACTTCATTTATTATTAACAGTGTACGTTTGATAATGAGTTCATATGTAATTGGGGTGGGAGAGGAAGTCATCTTGTTCCATGACATTTAAATAATGCCCTTCTGTCAAACAAGATATTTGATCAGTTTCGTATTTCATGAGAGTTGTAGAGAAAATGTCAATGGATAAAATATAAAAGACAAAATGTCTACTATTAATATAGTCCTGGTCAAAATGTTAACTCATGTATATGTAGAAATAAAATAATTTTTGAAATGCAGAATTTTTTTTCACATTGTAGTAAATTTTAGCAGATGAAGGAAGTAAGAAAAAAAAAAATGTTTTTAACAACAGTAAAGTTAATTTGAATCAATTTAACTATTTAAATGAATGTTTATGATAGAAAATAATTGGTAAATAGAAAATTGTTAATGATTTCAGTGATATAATAGTTCCAACATTTTACTTCATATTCTACTAGTTAGTGTTATGGACATTTAGTTCACTTGGATCTTACTACTGAGAAATGGTTCGCTGAGATTTTGAACACTGACATTTTATCTGTTGACATGCAACCATATGACTGAACCAAAAGAATCTGTGGTGTTAAATTTTGTATTTATTACTACTAACAATACCTTCATTTTATTATATATGGTATTACTAAGAATTTTCACTGTATTAAATTTTATTTTTATCAAAGTGTCTAAATAAATGATGGAAATACTTGCAGTGTTTGAAAGATCTGAATGGTCTGAAATTGTTATTTGAATTTTCCTTTAGGGGTGAATATCTGGTCTATTTACATTTTAAAAGACAATGTTTGTTTAACAATAGTATAGGTTTTTTTTATTGTTTTATCACATACAAGTCATTACTATTAATTTATTTTATATAACATTAACAAAAGTGAAATATTCACTCAAACATTTTTTTTTATCCAAGTCTGTTACTTAGTAATCCAAAATTGTTTCATAAAATGAGCTAAATAGTTATAGTCAATAAATAAAAACGAAATTAAATAAAAGTTAGTATAGTTAAGGACAAAATTACAAATGCTGAAATATTAATAGACAAAATGTTATGATCAGTATGTCAGCTATTGAAGTGGTACCCATGTCTATTTTCAGACGATATATTTCTCCAAATAACTGGTTAAATAATAATATATGAGGTGGTTTATATTTTTTTTAATTTTTTAATTTTTTTTTTTTTTTTTTTACCAGTTAGTGACATTTTCTGCAGCTTTGATAAAACTATATTTTGCAGTACATGAACACACAAACACACATTTTATAATTATTTGATTTAAATCTCTTATACTGCATATATGATTTCATCTATAAAACTACCTCCACAGTTGCCTGTGTTCCTCCTGTACCTGCCTGCTTTATAAACACATACAAAGTGTACAATATAATATGTGTAAGCATACATAAAGGCACACATATGTGCATGCACCCACATATTATATATTATATATACATGCAAACATAAACATGCACATTTATATATTAAATAGAACTACTACATCAAATCAGTGAAATCAATGCATATATTTTTTTGTTCACCGTAATAGACCAGACAAATATTCATTTGCAAATCATTGCCATTCTGTACAGAAATAACATAAATGAACTGTTTGAAGCAGTTTCATCATGTCTTATCTCAGTGACAATTACAGGTAGTGTGTCATAGGGTCATGGTGTATCCTATCCAGGCAGAAGCCAGGTGAGCTACACAAGCGACACAACACTATTTACATCCTAACCAAACATGGCTATTGTAACTCTGATCCACCACTGAATAAAACAGTTAATTTCTGAATAATGAACAAAACATTAACATCTGTGTTTGTGTTTGGGGGGAGTTGCTCACATTCCCCCCACCCTGGGTAGGACTGGACTTTCCAAGAAGCTTATACATGCATGTTATTAATAAAACACACACATTACTTACTAGGCTAAACTAGAGTTTTTCCACTATTCTTCCAGGCATTTTCTTTTTTGTTGTTATCTTTGTACGTTGACAAAGAAGAATTGTAAAATACTGGTAACTTCTGAACGAGATGGATTAGTTGTTCATCTTCCATTTTCATGTACTGGGGGACATAATCTTGTTTGTGACTGCTTAATATATTTTAGATGCTCATGTAGTGTGACAAAAAACAGAAAAAATTCCTATCGGTATTGTGTCGCACACTTGACTAGCTCAAACTGTTGTGACGTACGCGTGCAGTTAGGATGCTGGAATTGAAATCAATGGTTTCTAAAAATTGCTTGTGTCGTATGTGCCCAGTTTGGATACAGCCTCAGTCTGACAATGTCTACAAATCTATAGCATCCATGCAAGAAAACCAGCCAGAAGGCCAGTCTTAATGCCAGAACATCAAAGTTGGTATTTCAAGTGTGATAGATAGCTTGTATCTGGAGATATGTCCTCCTCTCTGATGAATCCCATTTCCTTCTCCATAGACCTGACTACAGGACATTGTGTCTTTAGATGTCACGGTGAACATCATATCATGAAGAGGATTGTTTAGGAGGCAGTGCTATTGTAATATGGGGTGGAATAAAGCCACAGGCTAGACCCTGTAATTTGAATGCTGTGAGATATGAGATGAAATTTTGCAAACGACTCTGTTACCATTTTTGCCACCATGATTGACTACAACATCATACCATCAAACCATACTGTTTGAATAATGTTGATGTGCTACTCTGGTCTCACAGGTCTCTAGATTTGTCACCAATTGAACATGTCTGCAAGAGTGATGCTTGCAGCTTCTTCCAAATCTTCCAATAACACTTCAGGAACTCCATCTTATCCTTCCTAGATATAGTATGGCATTCCCAGAAACTTTCTCCAGATCTGAGTGACCTCAGTGAGAAATGCTGTTAGGCCTGGATCAGTGCTCAAGGTGGACAAGTTCACTACTGACTGAGTGAACTTTGCTCTGGACCCCATCTAGTTATGCTGCTCATTTGCATATGGCAGCTTGTTTCCAAGCCTTCAGGCATTTCTCTTTCCATTTCATAACATTTCATACATCATTTACATGGCAGTAAAAGCTTATCATTGGTTATCGTTTTTTTTGTGTGTGTCACAATAACTTTTGCCTTTTAGTATGTATGTGTTTTTTCTTTTTCTTTTATATTTGAAATTGGCATTTTAATCTTTTTAAGCTTTAATAGCAAATGTTGATTTTGAATGACTTGAGTATGTATGTGTGTATTTTGTGTAATCACACACACACACACACACATACACACAAATGTACATGTTGGTTCAAAATCGATTCACTCAATTCTTGTTCTGTAGTTATTCCATTATTAACAGTTGTTGGTTCAAAATTGATTGACTCAATTTTTGTTCAATAGTTATTCCACTGTTAACAGTTTCAGAACATGAAATATAAAATTATTAAAAAAATATGCAGTGAAATCAATTGAAGACTGAATAACCATGTTTTGTTTTCCACATTAATATTTGAATTAAAATGTGTGTGTGTGTGTGTGTGTGTGTTTGTGCATGTGCTTATGTGCATTGCACTGCATATATATGTAAACAGAATATTTAAAAAAAATTATTAGTGATAGTTGATAAAATTTAACAGTAATTTGGGTAGTGATTTGCAACATAGTATTGAATGAAATATTATCTGGTGTTTGTAAGTGCATGTGCACACACACACACTAAAACTTACTAAAACTGAATTCCTAAATTCATTATAAAGTAGAAAAAAAAGAATGAAAAAATAGTACATGATAAAATTGTGCTATATACTTAACTCACAAACATGATAATTGTGTGTGTGTGTGTGAATGTATGTATGTGTATTTATGTATATGTGTATACGCGTGTGTGTGTGTGTGTTGTTACATGTGTATATATGTATGTATAAGTGTATATGTATGTGTGTGTGTATATATATGTATGTATATATACACACACACACACATATAATTAATTTTATATTACAAATCAGATGACAAACAAAAAGAAAAAGAAAAAACTGAAATTGTATAAAAAAAATTCTTGTTTTTTCTAAATAAGCTCCTTAATTAACTGTAACATAGAAAATTATCATAAAACAAGGTAATGGAAACTTTTAATTCAGAAGCACTTAAAATCAAATAGACAGGAATGAATTGTATAAAAAAAATTAAATTTAAAAAAATAACTCACACTATGATAATAGTGAAATAACACCTACTAGGTATTATGAAAAACACACCCGCTGATTACTGATGTCATTTTGGTGGCCTTTTAGTTAGGACAGATCCTGTTGCTTTATAGTTTGTATTGATGTTGCTGGCTTCAGATGGCCTGCAAGTAACTGATAATAATTTAGCAACAGAGAATCAATGTGAAGTTCATTTATAAGAATCATCCAATATTGGTGCATGAAATTATTGATTGGTTGAACATAAATATATGTATTTTTTATGGACACTTTTTCAGTTTCTCTGTTTGTCCTTGTTGTTCAAAATTTACATTTTATAATGGTAAAGTGTTGTTTCCTTCAGTTTTTTTGTTTTTTTTTCATTTACCACAAACAAAAAAAAACAAAAAAACAAGTAATAATAATAATAATAATAATAGTAGTAATAATAATAATAATAATAATAATAATAATAATAATAATAATAATAATAATAATAATAATAATAATAATAATAATAAAAAAATAAATAAATAAATAAAAATAGGAACAAATTTTTAACAAATATATGAAACTTGAATTTAAAAAAAGAAGTTTATTTTGGAATTGATAGTAATTTATTTAAAAAAAAAAATTATAATAATTGTTTTTTTTAATATTTCACCCACTAAAGCATGGTTGATACATTGGACAACATTTTGCTTATATAACTTCCTCATTGGCTTTCTTTATTTTTATTATTATTATTTTTTTATTACCATGTTCTGTATGCAACTTGTGTCATAGTTTGAAAAAGTTTATTTGTATGGGTTTATTTGTTTATTTATTTTTAATATAAAACCTTGTATTTCAGTTTTCTTAGTAGTTGACAAATTAAAAAGGGGTTTATTATACAACAACATGCATTTATCTACCAAAATAGATGACATACTGTCATCATTTCAGAGGCAGAAAAAACAACTTTTATTATCCCTAGACATCTGCTATAAAAAAATAAAAAAATATATATTGAATTTAATCAACAGAGGAAGGACTTTATGCACAACTATTATTAAATTTTGTCTGTGAAAGAAATGTGAAAGCAAAAAGAACTAAAAAAGTAAGCTACCTAAGAATTGAAAAGATTCTATAAACAACAATAGTTAGGTATATGTGGGTTTTTTTCATTTAATTATTGCCTTAAGATTCATTTGGCAACTGCCTGAAATTGTATATAGATTGAAAAAGTAATGTTGGTATGAGTTGTAAAGTTTGTAGGTAACTAACTATAAGCAAATTGTCAAGTTCACCTAAGGCTGGATATCATAGTGAGCACTTGTCTTTTTTTGAGATTCATAAATTGCCATGCTACATGCAATGCATGCTCTGAGTCAGCAGTGTAATAAGAGAGTAGGCAGCAGTAGCATATTGGGTAACCACTGCCTTGTTTTCAAAGGCCTAATAGAACACAAATGTTAACGCCCAGCTGTGTGAAACTAGCCATATCAACAATAAAGCATGTGTTAAGGTACAGACTCTTTAGCTTCCAGTCTTCCCTTTTTATGCATTCTTTACATGTGATTTTGTATCATAGCTTAACACACACATGCACTAACATACAAAACAAACATTTTTGCTTCATATTTTAATGTAATTCACATTGTTTTCTTTTTAAAGAAAGAAATCAAATATGAATAATACAAATAACTTTCATATGTATAACATGTTCAGATAAAAATTTCAATTTTTATTTTATTATTATTTTTTTCTCTGTGCAGTATCATTGATGTAGTGCTTGATTCTGAAAAAAATATGAATTCATTAAAAATTGCGTATTGCAGAAGTACTCATGACATCAGTATTTTGGCATGTTCACTAAAAAAATGTGAAAGAGTCTATCCAGATGCTGCTTTCAAATTTAACACCCTTTGTTTTAACATCTGTTTTGAGTCCCATTGTTTGTTGGGTTCAGAAAACATTTAATTTTAAAATGTTTTTATCTAAGAAATTTCTGTGACATGATTCATTTGAAGTGATAACAATTTTTTTTTTTTTTTTTACATTTTTTTTATTTATTATTATCATTAAATTATTTTTTTTTTTTTTTTGTAACCTTTTTATTTTCTTATTTTAAAAACTTATGTATTTATCAAAAATTGTTTTGCCTTCTTGCATAACAATAGGCTAGCACTGTGTATTTATAATAACAAAAGAAAAATTGAGAATCGATGGCCTAAAGCCATGATCAGCTTGGGTTATCTGAAACTGACAATCCTTTTTATCTTTCTGCCTTCAGAACATAATCTGTCTTTCACACCAACAGAAAACATGCCAATATTCTTATAATTTGTACAGCTCTGGGATTGTCATCTTGAAGTATTTTTGAATTGAATGAAAAACAATGTGTTAAAACAACACATGTAGGGTTTATTATTATTATTATTATTATTATTATTATTATTATTATTATTATTATTATTTTTTTTTTTTTTTTTTTTTTTTTTTTTTTTTAAACATTATTAATCTATCTTTATAAATAATTATAAAAAAACCAATGTGAGATTTAAAAAAGATATCTAGTCGTTAAATTTTCACCAAAGGCCTAGTGTTACAATCAATCCTAAAATTATGAATATTTTTTTTCATCTGCTTTTTCATTTTCTTTTTTTTTAAACATTTTTAATCTATACTTATAATAAATAAATAAACAAACAAATAAATATATAAATAATAATAATAAAAAAAAAATCAAAAAAAAAAAAAACAAGAACATATTCATAATTTTGCAAGAGATGGTAAGACGTGACCTTTGGTAAAAATGTGGTGACAAGATATCTTTTTGAAGTCTCATATTGTCATAACAGTAAAACGGCAACTGAATTTTATTAAGCAGATACTGAATTTTTTGTATTATAAATTTACAAAAACAATATCAGGTGAAAAATGGAAAAACATAATTCGTAGTAATTTTTTTTTTTCTTTTTCAGTGTCAGTATGGATGCACAAAACTTTCTGCTGCTCTTTCATCAAACTGTCAAAAAGCTTGTGTATCGAACATATCACAACAGGTAAGGTGACAAAAGCCACACTTTCAAGATTAACTGGTTTACTTTGTTTTTGTTTTATTTCTTTTTCCAGCAAAGAAATATCAGTAATTGCAACTACAGATTTTATAATGAAAATGAAATAAACAGTAGTAAAGTTAGCTTTATCTTAACAGTTAATGATATTAATTTTAAATATAATAATAATTTTGTTCTTATCACTATTCTACACTGCCATTTTCACTTCTCAATCCGAAAACATGTTTTCTTATTAGAGGCTGAAACCCAGATGATTTCTTTTGATTCAGTGAATCAAATGCATAAACGGTATCTGTCTGTCTTTTTTTTTATGGGGAGCAATTTGTAAACAAAATATTGAAGGGTATTTACTCATGTGAAGCACATTAAGACATGTTGCTTTGAATATGGCTGAAATGGTAAAATTATATACGGCTGACACATACTATTAATAAAGTAGCAAATACCAAAGAGCACAGTATGATGAAACATATTTGCTAATCATAAAGAATTGAGCAATGGTGCCAGTATGCCTCTCTTAACTGTACAGTTTATTATATCGTTGGCTCATCAAGATGGTTGAATTTTGGTAGCCAATCAATACCCCTTATCTCTAGTGATAATCATTGATGTTAGTGTACTTCCCTGATTGATTTTCAAGTGCTTCATGTAGAAAATTAACTGGCTAGCTAATGAACGTTTGTCTTCATATAAAAGTAATTATTGTAAATATACCAAGTATTTGTTAAGGTAGTTTCCACCTGTAATGTCAGAGATGGGGTTTCGTTTCTTTGTTTTTTATGTATATATATCTCTACTGAAGATGCACTCAAGCATTGCAATTGTATCTGATCTGCAATCTAAATTTTATCTTGGGAATTGAAGATATTATGAATATCAACTGTAATTATAACTTTAATGTTCACCTTTGCCTCTGGCTTAGGAGTGACATCTTCAGTATTGCCCAAGGCTTTAACAACATGTTTCTGGCATTTGCAAATGTAATTGTATCTGTAGTCTATAGGATTTGAGACATTTTCTGGTGGAACTTCAGTAGTCATGGCTTCAAACTGATGAAACCATTTAACTGTTGGATCATATATAGTATTTTGAACACATACATTTTTCATTTTATAAAACATTGAATAATCTTTTTTTAAATGTGTTACCATTTCAGATAGGAAATACTTTTTGACACTGACTGCTTTTAGATATTTCGTTCTATACATTTTATCAGATATATTTATAAATACTTAAATTCAAATTCTTTGATTATATTTTTGTTTATATATTTCAAATAATTAATATAATTTATGTAAAATACTTTAAAAATCCATGTTTTATATTATATATTTTTGTTTTATGTTTTTGTTTATACAGTATACAAAAGAAGCTGAGGCACGTATGCAGGTATGATGTTCAGATAAAACTTTTTTCTGTATATTATTAGTAAAACTTTTTATTCCCCAAATAAGCAGTTACACAAACAAGCTAACCTCAGTATATGACACCTCTATTTACATTTCATGCTGGTTTCTTTTAAAACATAAATGAATTTCTAATTGAATATTCAATAAGTTTTATCAACTGAAGATGACATACACTTTGAAGATAAATTATAGTGAAAGAAATCAGTCTTGTATAATTATATATTTTTAAAAAGTTAGCATTTGGCAAATTGTTGCACTCTGATGTGTGTTTCTTTCTTTTTTTCAAAAAATATATTTTTATGGAAACCCTGTGATGATGGCTCAGTGTCAAGAGTGAATATATAAGCCATAACTGGTCATGGAATAAATGAATTTAGTTTATTTTCTGCTGCTAATATAAAAAGATAACCCATTGCATGGTGGCAGCAGATTTCTTTTCTTTTTATCTGTATGGTCTTTAACCATATATGATGCCACACAACCATTTATTTATTGACAGAATATCTTGAATACAGTCTGCATTAATTTCATGAAATTTAGCATTTTTCTTCTCATGGGATTAATGCAGGAATTCTTATCAATTAACTAACTCTATTCCTTTAACATTCAGTATTTTGGGCTCATCAAAATCAGCAACAAACTGTTATTAAATGCTATGAAAATGGAAAATAACCCGAAGTGACACTCACTTTTCATTATTTAAGGTTGACAAAATGTGAGGTAATGAGACAGTATGGCACAAAAGATGAATTCTGGTGCATTGTCCTGATCTTTTTATAATGTGCAAATAAAATTATATTGCTTTTAATGTCCATGCCAGAGAAGACAAGAAAATGAAGCATTAGATTTTTATTGTAATTTTTTTATTTTTTTTAAATTATGTGCATGTCAGTTTACACTAAGAAAGAAAATTGAATAAGAGATTTTTCTCCTTTTTATAGCAGTTCTGCCTTTCTTTTCAATACTAATGAACAAATTCAACAATTTTGTTTTGCTGAACTTATTTATATTTTGCATAGAAAATTATATATTTTAACACTGCTGAATAGATTTCTCAGTTAAAAAAAATTAATAATCTAAGTTTTAAAAACAAACAAACAAAAAGATAAATTTTGTCATGAACTAGTTTACTTTGTTTTTGCACTACTTTTGGCTAAGCACACAAAACAAAATTCCCATATGAGTACTAAAAAGAAAAATGCATTGAATTGATTCAGTACTTAAGGTGCAGAAAGGAAAAGAAATTCCATTAAAATATTTTTTAAAAAGTCATATTTGACATGAATATTGCTCTTAGAGACCCTGGTGCCAGAATTAACGGCATCTTCTCCATGTTTCATTCATGCCAAGAAAAATGTATTGCCAAAATTTTTTTTTTTTTTTTTTTTTTTTTTTTTTGAATATAATTTTAATTTACTGAAAATCAAGCTGTAACAAAATTAATGATGTAATACTTCATTTTACTTTCACTTTTTATTGATAATGAAATTTTTTTTTTTAAATGTTTCTCTCATTGATTTTTATTAATAACACAATTTATTATCATCATTTGCTTTTGACTTTTTCAGAAACAAAACTGTATTAGAGGATGTAGTTTGGCTTTGGATATATATGCCAATGAAATAAAAGGTAAGATACTTAAATTATATAACATACCCACACATAGAGTAACATGCACATGCACATATTATTTGTTTGATCCTTACCAATAAGAAGATTTATTTTTAAACATGGGAATAAACTGTAGAAGAAGATAATAAAATCTGTCGGTTTCTTGCCAAGACTTAATGCTGATCTGTAATTGTGTAAAGAATTGAAAAACCAATGTTTTACGCAATTACAGATTGTCAGTATGGTTAATTGTTTTTATCTTAAGGAATTATTGCAAAAAAGAAAACCTAGTAAACAACTGTTTAACCTTCTTCTGATTGTGTTTCCAAATTAAATTATTTCAAACTGACTGCAGAATTTAAGAAGTAGATTAAATCTCTGTACTAACAAAAGCAGTCACTGGTAACGAAAAAGATTACAATTTTGTCTTGTAATCAGATTGTTTGCTGAATTATTTAAATACCAGGTTATAGTAATGGCACTGCATATAATCTGTTAGTACTTGATGCCATTAAACACTGAAAAGAATTTTTCATTAATAATCAAGCATGTTAAAGTGACTAATTAATGAAATAAAGTAAATACTTTCCTTATTTGGCTGTATTTGCTCTGTATGATGAAAATTATAATTTAAGCAGTATAGTTCATTTTAACTGTAAAAGTACCTGCAAAATTCTGATATAAATAGATTGGTTGCACACTTTAATAGTAAGATATGATCCATTTGGTTTAATTTCAATTTGATTATTGCAGAAATAATTTAAAATACAACTATAGATTCAGGAATATCAGTGTTGCTTAAATTATTACAAGTTTGATTATTATTTCAAAATGTTCTCCTTAGAATTTCATCTGTATTTGAGAATTGTCTGTAAGTATATGCTTTTGCTCTTCCAGTTCATCTTGAACCTCTTCTAAAACCAGATTTAATTCGTGAAAGCAAAAACTATTCTTCAGTGATGCTACAGTGGAATGGGAAAATATTGCCAGATGTTACATATATGATGCAAATTCGAATACTGGATATTCATCAGATGAGCTCTGATTGGCAAATACATAATGATTCACAATTCTTAGCAAATGGAAAAATAGCAATATCCAATCTGCACCCATATGTTACATACAAAGTAAGAAAAACTTTTGGTTTTAATATTTTTTTCAATTTAGCAATAAATTATCTTGAAGAATATATGTTTTATATAACATAGTGTAAGTATTTATAATAATTCTATCAAAGTGCTAAAAGAAGTAGAAATTAAATCAATATAGGAAATTGTTAGTAATAAATATGTTTAATTTGCATTTGGATACTATAATACTCAAGTATTAACAGGTAGGATATTCATAAATAAGAATAACAGATCAGGTTATCTTCAAAATAATAATAAATGATTATTGACTTTAATACTGATTTATTCATTGTAACAGTGTATTAAATCAATTTTAAACTAAAACAGATAATAACAAAATCGGCAGTTGCTTTCTTCTATATAAACAAAACTCAAATGGATAAAAAAAAACCACTTAATGTTACTATTAAAGTAATTTGGTTACATGATAGAAAAAGTTAAAAATATTCACAGGTTGTTTACACTGGCTGCTTGTTTAGCCATTAGGAAATGTAACTATTCAGATTCAGTTTAAAGAAAAACACACTTCAGAATTTTATTTATGACAGCGATAAGAAAACATTGTATGAGACCAATATTACAGATATCCCTGACAAATTTCCAATAATCACAGTTGAAAGAAATAATCAGAAATGGTTCAGTATAAGGTGACAATATTTAGTAATTATTTTATGGTATTGCTATCTTTTGGCCATGCAAAAATATATATTTTATTATTCGGTTATATTCTGATTAATGTTTATCTGAAATTGTGTATCTTAAAATAATTTGAAACATACAAAACTGTTATTCATTTTAAGCTTACAGTTAGAATGGTTTTACTAGATAGATAATTTTAATCTCATGTATGCATTAAATGTCTATAATTTTACAATAATTATCCATTAAGGTAATTATTTCCTATCATGTTTAACAGCTACTTTTCTTAGAAATTTAAATGACTGGATAACATATGTTAAGTACTTTCATATTTATTAAAGACCATATTTTATTTGTTAGTGGTTCCTATTTCTTCCAGTACCTCTCTTAGCATGTTCCTATTTTTGTTTGAAAATTAAATATTTTTATCTCTAAATATATACAAATGATGCTGTTACAGAGATCAGTTTATTGATTCAGTTGGAACATGTTGTTATTGTCATGGTCTTGACATGTGACATGTACTAACTGTAATATGAAGACTTAATTGCAGATAATCATTTTTGTTTAGAAATGACAGCCCTGTTAGAAAACAAATGTTTATTTTCTTGTCTAAATTATCTGATTATGATATGCTTCTGTCGTTTTTTTTTTTGTTTTTTTTTATCTTTTCAGTTCAGAGTTCTTGCAGTAATAACACCTCTGCCTCAACATGTTGCAGAGTCACCTGCAACTGTGCCAATAACTACACTGCCTCATGGAGGTGAGTGTTAATAAATATTCCATATAGTTACTGCTTATATTTTATAAAGTATGATAAAAACTATGTAAAAGTCACGTAAGAAAAGAAATTCATAGACATTGTAAACTTACCCTTGTAATTTAGCATGTTTAATTTTTTTTTTCCCAGATTTATTTTGAGAAAATAAAGTTATTCTCTACTATTTTTATTATTGAAAATTGAGTCCATCTAATTGAAAAAGTAGCCTATAAATTGTTTTAACAAAATTCAGACATGTTTTTTTTCCACACCTAAAAACTTTTTTTTTTATTACTTAACTTTTCAATTAATTATTTAGTAAATACTAATTACTGTTTATAATGACATCACTGCATATGCAGGCCTCTCAAAATGATTACATTTGTCTTAGTTTTAACATGTCTCTTAAATTTTTTTTATTTAATAATAGCTTAAGGATAAAAATGTAAGCCTTATTTTATTATATTTTGTTTTCTCTATGTATTCTGAATAAGGATATTTCAAATTAAATGCTTTTGAATAATTTACTGAGTTTTATTATTACACTGATATACATTATTATATTTAACAAAGTTTGATTTATATACATCACCACAGAGCTGTTACTGGTAATCAGTATTGAATCATTATTTTTTAGTGGATAATTGCCACAAACTTGTTGCAAGATTAATTTTTTTTTCTATGGTTCTGTTTGGTTAATGTAGCTTTTGACATTGCTAAGAGATACTACTGAATCCTATCATTTATGGTCACTACTGGAATCATTCTTGGATAATGTCCAAGAAGTAAAAATTATTGATTGACTGACTGTATATCTTTGGTAAGACACAAAAGTGGTCAGTTATAGATTAATTTTCCAAGTGTATAGGATTAAATTTGCCATTGCAAATTGATCTTCACAATGAAGTCAACAGAGAAATTTCTAGCCACTCCTTCCTGTCGTAGAAACTATTCTTTAAAAATATTTCAGACCATTATTGTACATTAATAAAATATTACTTAATCTCCTTAATATTATTTTTTTAAATCATAAGAGTTTATTTTACTGTCATACTTAACAAATATAATTCATTTATTAATTTATATTTTTTTTATTTTTATTTTTATACATATTGATGAAGCATATTTATAGGTATCATTTTTATTCTCATAATATTCTGAAAAAAAAAAAAAAAATTGTGATTTCAGGCATACTGATTCTCAAAACAATTTATGAATTATGTTTATATGTAGCAATATGTTTTGTTTCTAATCTTGATGGTCCTTATAATTTGGTTAAAAATGTGTTAAGTACATTGCTAAATAAAATATTTTTTATTTCTTAAAGTTAAAAGGAACCTTTTCTGTTTTTATTATTATTATTATTATTATTATTATTTTAATTATTTTTTTTAATAACGTACAAAACAATATCACTGTTAATTTAAAATTGGTACAGTAAATACATTTATCCTCCATACCCCCATAAATTTAATTACAGTCATCTATCAAAAGTGTAGTTGTGAAAAACCCAAACAAGACAGACAAAATGAATGCAGCCACAAACTGCAATATTAAAACTCAGGAGAAAAAGGTATTTCTTAAAACAGTTTAAGCTGTTGTAAAGAAAGATGAATTTACTAGCCAATTTGTTGAAATATAAACAATGATAAAATGGACATCCCTGTTAGACCAGATTCTTGTATAAATGAATATAGAAGCCCTTTAGAGCCAGAATAAATAGAACAGACAAGACCAATATGTTGTGTTTGCATGTTTAGCATTCCAACTCTGATAACACCCACATTACAGTCTCTTTGAAAAACTGTTGCATTTATCTTTTTGTCCCCAATGTCCATTGACCGAAAAGGTCAGCTCTCCCCCCCCCATTCTTCTGACCGTTTTGATTCAAACAGTGCCAAAAAAAATCTTATTATTATTCATTTCAGATACTTTGTGACCTATACAGATTGATAAAACTTTTAATTTTCTCTGTAAACCTGAACAGTGTATTTTAATTAAATTCTTAACTGTAATTTTGTTTATAGTTCACAGATGTATACAAACAGAGAAAAGTTTAAGCATTAAACATAAAAGCAAATTTATGAATTATCTGTTTAATATTTTAATGGACGTTTGTCCACTACACTGTTATTCAGCAAATGCATGGAATAATTATCCTGTTTGTTTAATCACCATGCTTTTAGACCATAGTTGTAATAATGATTATAGTGGCTAGAATTGAATAGTGTATTCAGATATATACTTTCCTTATGTTCATTGTTATTAAATTATAATAAATAAAAATTTAGAGCATAATAAAACATTGTAAAAAAAAAAAAAAAATCATGATTTTTAAAACCAATTTCTTTTTTTATTCAGGTGAATAATACTGAGATATATGTAAAACAGTGGTTAGAGAACTTTTACACTATAAAATCTTTACACTGATTCAAATTTTAGAAAATAAAAATAAAAGTTGTTTGATCATGTAGGTTGTCATAGAGAAAGAAAAAAAAAAAAAAAAACAGAATAACACATGTAAATGGATAATATGATAAAATCAATACTTTTTCATCTTTTCTTTTCTTTTTTTCTTTGAGTAAAGATGGGAAATAACCATCAAACCAATTATTCAATTGCTGATGTAAGAATACAGAATTTTTTAATTTGAAAATATTTAAATTGCAAATTGTAAAAGAAACTTAAAAAGATATCCTTATCAGAAATTACAGCTCATTTATTTACTACTTAGAAATTGAAAGCTATTGAATTTAATGCTTTGTCAAATGTTTGAGATAGGGATATTCTGAAAATAACAACAGAAGATTTTTTAACATAGGGATAATACATTTTGTTTTGTAACTTTTCTTTTTTCTTGAATAATGATTTTCTGAGTTAATGATTTTATCCGTGTTTTTATTAAATTTAAGTAGTGTGTGTGTGTGTGCACGTTACATTTTTCTTTCTTGTGAAGATATCCATTTTGACATATTTTGTTACCAATTTTATTTGGAAAACAATTTTATTTTATTTTTTGAAACAACATTGATTTTTTTTTGATTTTTTGAAACATTAATTCCACAATTAATATGATTATGTTTAGAAACTGTTTTGTGCCCTTCTGCTTTTCCAGTTAAGTTTTATTTGGTTAATGATGTATAAATGGTAACAAGAGGAATTTCCCTTCTGAGCATCTTGACTAAGTATCATGTAATTCTTAGTCTGACAGCTATTGATTAAACTGAAGTGTCTTAAAGAACAGAGGTTAAATATAAAGTTCTTGCCTGGAATTTATTCTTTTATCTAAAGTGCAGTAACTGTTTGTTCTATTTCTGTTTAATGACTTAATTTGTGTTTTCCAGTTCCAGCCAATGCACCCACAATTACAAGTATTTCTGCTCCATCTCCATCAGTGATTTCAATATCATGGAACCCACCACAGTTTGCCAATGGTCAACTTGTTGGATATCGAATAAATGTCAATCCACAAAACCATCCCACTCTGAAACCAACAACAAAAGATCTCCTGGGAGGTGCTACATCATGGACAGTGGGACAGCTACAACCATCACAACGTTACATGATTACAGTATCTGCATGGAATGCTGCAGGAGAGGGGCCTGCTGATTCCAGAGCCATCATTACCCCTAACCCTGGTAACTGTAAGTTTGTGTGGCTTTGCATGCTAACTGTGCCCTCTTAGCTGTTGATTGGAGAAAGTGGGTGAAAATGACTGTCAGTTGGCAACAAGCCACTGGACTGGGTATTTGGCAAATTGCATCAGTTAAAGAAGCACGTAAAAAAAAAAAAATTGTATAACCATGCATCTGATTGGCCATTTGGTTTCTTGATACAAATTTTCATATTGGGCAAATGATATATAGAATATTTATTACTTTATTGGTTGCAGTGGGATTTTAGTTAAAACATACCACAGAGTTTTCCAGATTCCCTTTGCTTTTGTTGAACTTGAGTCTTGAAAAAGTATGCATAACCTGTATTTGATATTGGGTTGGTACAAAAAGAAGAAGAGAATGCATAAAATACTGATTCTAATGACTCTCTTTATTTCAGAACATCTGTGAATGTATTCCATAAACATATTTCATGTCTTGAGTTCTCAAGTTTCTGCATTTAAAAATAAAATAAAAAAGCAAACATTAAAAATTGAATACACTATTGGTGTATCACAATAAAAATAAATGTATGTTTTTTTTTTTTTTTTTCATTTACAGCTTTAACACTATAGAAAAGAATTACATTCATTATTTTATTGTTATATTTTTGTGTGACATTTCATCTTTCATTAGAATATCTTCTCTTTTTTTTTTAAATTTATTTATTTAGTTATTGGTGTGTGAATAAATAAACTAATTTGGAATATATAAACAATTACTTTTCTAAAATTTATTAAAGAAATTTATTTATGTATTTTTCATATCAGATAGCTTACAATTATTATATGCTTGAAAATATTAATATTTAATAAATTTTGTTTAGAAAAAGTTCTGTCTGGAATAGTTAAAAATACTTTTATCACAATTTTTCCTTTGCTAATTATCATAAAGCACTTATTTATTGGCTGCTTCCATATCTTAAAATGTATCTGCTGAGTTTATTTAAAATAATTTAATATATACTAATAGTACCTCTTAACATTAGAAACATTTTATCAAAGCTTTTTTTCTTACATATGAGTATATTTATTCATTTCTTTAAGTTGATAATGCACAATAGTTTCTTAAAGAATGCATGATGCATGCTGTGTTAATATGCCACAGTAAGACCATTAGCTAGTCACTTAAAATGTACAGTGTAGACAGAAGTTATATATTTTCATGTTCTTTGAATCTGCATGAATTTAATTGTTAGTGTTGTTTCATAATACCATTATCAATGAATTACCAGAAATAAGAATTGTTTGTTAATAGTTTTGTACACCATATATATAGGACTGTTTCAAGGTAGTTAAGAATTGGTGAATTTGTGTAAGAACAGTTCGTAATGTTACTTTATCAGTCAGTTATTGTTTTTGGTTTTTTAAATCCTTTATTTTACAAGGTATTATTGTATTTAATGTAATACTGCTTTACATGTTTGTTATGTACCAATGTAGCCAATTATTTATTTTTTGGAAATTCTGACCACATTTGTCATAAGACACAAGCAGTATATGATCATATATGTACAAAGTAATATTTCTATTTTATAATAATTTATATTACATTTGTTACCATAATACTGTTACTTGGAAATAGTTACAAACATTCTCAGCAAAAAGCATATTGGTATCTTAAGTTTACTTACATACTTGATCCACTTCCGTAGTTATTTGTATATTAAGATTATTATTATTTTAAATAATATTATTATATAACTTGTTACTGAACACATCATCAAAGTTTTATAGTTTTGATGTTAAAATTTATTTTTATCAGTTGCCATAAAATTAAAACTATCAATGAAAATAATAAAATAAAACATTAAATAATTTAGAAATAATGCTGTTACCATAAATGAATTTATTTGTCACATTATGTAGTTTGAAAATAAATTGGCAAAATCTGGTCCTCATAAATAGATACTTAACCAGGCAGTCATAATAATGACTTTCAGAGCGAGAACTGTGAGAAAACGAATAGTGCTGTTATTTTACTGAAACTCAATAAAGGAAAGCCTGAGACATTTCCCTGCTTCACATCTTTGCTGACAGATTAGTTTCACTTGTATAAATTGGTTAATCTAAGCCCATCAGTGAAAGCTGAAAACAACCTTGACTACCTTTGATATTTGTGCAGCTTTGTAAATAGTAACATAGACTGTTGATTAAAAGCAGGAGTACTTTCTGTCCCAACTATTTTTCATTAATAGTTGTTATGCCTTTTTTTTATTTTTTTTTATTTTTATTTTTATTTTTTATTTTTTATTTATTTATTTATTTATTTATTTATTATTATTATTATTAATTTAATAGAATTAAAATCTGAGAGAAGTAATTTACTAGAAATGTTTTGATTACTGATTTAGGACTATTCTTCTATAGGCTTCTATTTAATGGTGATATTAATTATATTTCTTACCTTCAAAAAATAATTTTTGTTTTGTTTGTTTTTGTTGTTGTTTTCATTTTTTCATTCATAATATATTTTGGTAATATCTCCCGATCACAGGTTTTTAATTAAATAGGTGTTCATATATATTTCAGTCATTATCAAAACTGAAGACAAGAAAAAACCCTGCCCATGTAATTATGTTTACTTTTTGATTTGATCAGAAAGGCAAAAATAGTTTTGTTAGCCTCATACACTTCATTGTTGTTGATATGCCTACATTTTATGGTGTGCCTCTGTAAAATTTCTAAGACAATCTGATAAAATTGTGTAAAATGTCATTTAAAAAAAATTCTAACATTTTAAGTTAATGTACTTTAACACTATTATATGTGCATTAGCTAGTTTTCTTCTGTCATTTGATACATTTCTAAACACATCTAACAGGTTATTCATAGCCCTATTTTCCTGTTTTCAGTAATTTTTAAAGCAGTCTTTAAATCTTTTTTTTTTAAATATGTAGCTCAGGAAATATTAATAAATATAAAAAAATATATATATAATACTAAAGAGAAAATGTATATTTTATTGCATAGAGCCATAATTAAAAAAAATTAAAATAAATAGAAATTATTTATATTTTTATTTTTAAAGAAATATTCAAAATGAAGAATGAGAACAGGTAGTGGAATTTAAAAAAAAATTGTATTAAATTTGATGTCAGAATTTTATGAATCGGATTAATAAGAAAATCGATCAGTCTGTAATTTGTGATCTTCAGCCTGTATATTCAGAGTATTTAAATGTTGCTAATTGATCATAGCGTAAACATGTGATATGTTGACTTGTTTCACACCTCTGAACTTAAATCTGTCAATCAGAAATACATGAGAGATCAGAGAGGTAACATAAGGTCACTGATATTTAAAAGAATATTTATGTTGTTGCTTTTTTGATATATAAATGTAATTATTATTGTTTATTATTATTAATAAATTTTTATTTAAATTTGCAAAGGAAATGAATAATAATTGTCATGAGTGGATCCAGGATTTATAGGAGGATAAATCTTTATATAAATTAATTCAATATGATGAAATGAAATAGCAGTGTGTGTTTGTTTTGTATGTGCTTATATATGTGATAGATACATAGGTATATAGGCAGATACATAGGCAGGCAGACAAGTGGCCAGGCAGGTAGGTAGGTAGGTAGATGTAGTATGGCATCTCTTGGTATGTAGGCCTCTATGTGCAGGGCCACATTTAGATCTAGTGAGGATGTAAACTGTGGAAAGCTTCAGAGGCCCTTTTTAACAATTGTGGACAGAAAATAATGCTGTGTAATTACTGAACTGAAACTCAGAAATGCATGTGTATGAAAATAAGATCGAATGAATAACTTATATTTTACCTCAGCTATCTAAAAAAAAAAAAAAGTACTTGGTGAAAGAAAAGACTATTCAGTATAAAGTTTTTCTAATTATTTAGTCACACTTAAAACTGACAATTTCACTAAGGTGCCACTTCATTAGCAGTTGACATTTTTTTTCACTGACACTTTAAATCATTGACATTTTACCCTGACAATGTTTTAGTGAAAAAATAATATATTAATTCAGAAATTAGATATACTGAATATATTTGTTATATCTTAATACACCTATAAGAACACTTTAATATTTGATTAAAGAAAATATTAGAAGCATTAGTTGTGTGTCATAATTTAATATTTTAATAATGCATCTATTAGTATCCAGACCTAAATGTCTACAGTAATTTCTTATTTGTAACACAGATGCTTTCCTTGTACATAAAGACTGAACTTTAAACTTTATGGTGGCACAGTTAAGTGATCTGGTTGGTTGTTTTTGTCAGTCAGGTCACAGATTTACAAGACAAGAGTGACAGCTTGGCTCTGTGATCCATGGGTGTCTGCAATCTGATCTGATGTCTTCACTTTCCAAGCTGTGTTGCTTTATTATAGCTTCCTTGGAGGCAAACTTGTTTCAGTGACTGTATTCAGACACTTTCAATGTACTGTAAAGTTTGTTTGCTTTAAAAATGGAGATTGCATTTATATATGAACAGATGAAAGAAAAGAAAATACACTACCTTTTAGCCAGTGGTTACTTTTTTTTTTTTACCCCACAGTTTATTTTTAAATAAGCCTTAAAGTTATTTCTGTGTGCAAACATGGTCATTCAGCAACATTGAACAAAAAAAAGAGTTAGTTTTTAAAATGAAACATGATTCTTTTTTCCCTGTCACCTATGCATTTCTTTTTTGACAGAGTATGTTTATTGTTGGACAGCATGGGGAAAGAACCCATCTAAGGAGGAAATTATTGCTTTACCAACTGACCATACATCAATCTAACCAGTAATACAATAAGACATGTTTAATTTCTTGCTTTTCAACCAGGCTTGATTTGTTTGCTTGAAAATAGGAGAGTTGTTACAGGACCCATCTTTACTTGGTCACATGTCAGTCATTGTTTCTTTGTCTGGAAACTGAAGCCATGATACACCAATATCTTGTGTCAGTTTTCTTGAAGGCTTTCTTTTAATTGAACATAATGCATCAACTGCATTGAGAATGTATTAGGCAGTGATTGTATAATATGCTGATTCCAAGGAGACTACATCTACAGCTGGTTTACCTAGAATGCTTGTATCTATTTCAAAGTTGTTGTTACTTTATAACTGCAATTTATAAAATGCTGTAAAGTTAGAATTAAGGAATGGCATTTGATTTTAAATATTATGATCCATCATTGTATTCCATTTATTCTAAGATCTTATTTCAGTATCTAATTTTATTTTAAAGACCTCTGAATAGAGTGTGTGTATATTTTTTAATGTGTAATTAATTATAATTTTTGGGGGTTAATATTATGTTTCTTTAAACCAATACAGCAGACCATTATCAGAGTATGAGTCAGCTTAAGAAAAACACACACACACACACAAACACACACACATGCATGCACACACAAACACACACACACATGCACGCACATGCATGTGTATATAAAAGATCCCTTACTGCAATTTGGAATGTTGTAGCTTATTATATGGCAGCTTATATCCGCAGGTTTCTTTTCATGTCTGTAACCATGTGTATGAGGCTATAATAATAGTAAGTTAAGAACGTGTGAAGCAAGTGTTTATAGCAAATATTTCTCCTTTATTTTGTTCAGAAAACACCGATGCTTTACTATAAAGTATAGTTGTTCATCTGACAGGTTTTTTAGTGCAGTTTACATAGGAGTGTTGATATTATAGCTTTTTTTACTGGCAGTCTGAAAAATGTGTACAAATTATTAACAGATGTTCAGGTTATGTTGTTATTATTAATGTGATTCAGTAGTAGTTTTCAGCAGAGGGTGAAAGACTTAATGAACATATGTACAAAACAAAACATGTTTTTAATATGTTGTGTTTTTGTGTGTATGTGCAAAAGTTATGAAAGTAAAATATTAGTTTTTGTTTAGAAGTCTTTGAGCTAGTTTGCTGACATATTTTATTAATTTCAGAATTTTGTAAATAGATTAATTCAGAAGAAGATACACAACAGAAACACGCAATTAATGATTCTTGTTATTAAATGGAAGTCAGAGTCTAGCCTCTGTTATTTAAATATTAAAACAGGACTGAGCAAACAAAACTTACCATCATTATTATTTATTGTTTTTCACAAAGGAAGAAAATCTTATTAATCTACATAGCAACAAAATGTGCTTTATCATGCGAGAGGGACTACTGTGAGTGTAACATGTTGTTCTATAGCAATCCTTGACATGACCATGCTGACTTAATGGTTTGATAATATTTATTTAGTCTTTCCCCAGAAATTTAATTTCATTATATGAACTCAAAATTTTTACATATAGATATATTTAATTAATAAAAATGACTATATAAAGCTTTGGAAGTTCTAATAACATTTATAATTTTCTCCCAAGTTATCTCTAAACAAATTTCTTTTTAATAAAAATGTTGTAATGATTAATACTGTTGGATTTATTTTGATTGATTGATTTATTTATTATTTATTTGTTTTATTTTATTTTATTTTATTTATTTATTTTATTTTATATGATTTCATTTTGAAAATAATAATAAATGTTTAGTGAAAACTATTTTAAATAATTTCCTTTAATATGGTTTTCACCTATCTTCAGGGAAATGTGTCATTTCAGAACTCCTCCCTGTTCAAATGACCCTATGACCTTTACTTTGTTTTACCCCCAAAATGATTGTATGTGCACATATATGTAGTCATGTGTGTATGTTTCAAATAAATAATAAATATATTTGGTTTTTAATTTTAGATTCCTTATTTATATCATAGCTTCCCGTTTAACAGAAAAAAAGTATTATGAAATGTAATATTGGTAATTATCAGCATGAATCTGCAATACAAGTTGAGATATTTTTTCTTAAGTTTTCTTTTTATGTGAAAGTAAGTTTGTTTTGATTTCTTTACATAAAAAGAAACATGAAATATTATGAAAAAAAATAAATGAAAAAAAACCCCTAATATTTCTTATTACAGTAATTAAAAATATCCACAAGGTCATTTCAGTTACAAACCTGTCATTTTCACTTTGTCATTTTCTTCCACTCTGAATATTTTAACTTTTTACTCAGTATACATCTAAAGCTGTTTGTTACTTTTTCCAAGTGATCAAGATCATATTGAATTAGCCAGGGAGAAATATTAATTTATTTAATAATGTCTTGCAGGAAAAAGCATACATGCATATGTATACTATGATTATATTGGATATCCTGTTACTTGTTCCATTTTCAAAAGATTATTAGAACTGTTATAAAAATGAAAACTTTGAAATAGAAAGATAATGATGTATTTATTAAATCATCCAGTGACAATAGTTAAAAGAAAATTTGGAGCAAAGCTATGTTTTATTTATTTAAACAATACTGTGATGATTCTGGTGAGTCATTTTATATTATAGATGAGACTAGTGTATCTGATTTTGTTTGGAAAATAAAAGCCAAGTTGTAATCATTTCTTTGCATTCCTGAATGCATTTCCATAATTATAAAAATTTGTGACATCTCTAATTCTGGCAGGTTTGTAAATGGAAGAACCACTACAAAATGTTGGTCATCTGTTTTAATATCATTCTAGAAATAATCTTAGTTTAAACAAGTCTTGACCTTTTACAAGCACTTCAGAGTGAGTTACTGTAATATCTGTTTATGTTTTATAATCAGCGTTAATCTTCACTTGCTACTTTGTAGAACTGTAAGTACTTTTTCTGAACATTCCATTTTATGTTGATCTTTTATATGTATCCATTTGTCCACAAATCTACAAGTCACAAATCCAGTCAGTGAAACATCCTTTGTCCCTTCAGTCATTAGTCTGATATTCAATAATTCATAAAATCTATTGTCCAGTCTTCTTGCATTATAAAAGCAAAGTTAATATTTTAGTTACAGGTAATTTTTTTAGTGTAAGCATATGACATTTGTAATGTTCTTTTTTATTTTCTATCGTCTTTCCATTAGCTAACAATATATTTTATTTATTTTATTTCTTCAAGTTTTTTGTTATTTTCTGTTTTGTCTCTGTTGTTTATTAACAGTTCACAAAAACTGAATAAACTTTCAGAATGTTATTAAAACTAATAATTAATTTCATCCATTTAAAGTAGATTTTTTTATGTCATAACTCTTCTTTTTTTTGTTTTTAAATTAAAAATGTACAAAGCCAACAGAATTGCTTGAACACCCAAGCAAAACCACTCTTACTAATTTGTGGATATTTGTTAGATTTGTGTGGTGAATCTGTCATTATCACAGAAAGTTCCAAATTATTTTATTAATTTTACCTAACTTGTAAGATATCAAATGAGGGAAAAAAAAAAAAATGTACTTCTTGCTATAGTTATTATTACTAACATATGTTATTTACATACACACCTTATTAGCTTTGCTTGATGCTATTCTCTTTTCTGTCCAGACACTATAGTTTTGGAAAGAATCTCATTACGCATACATTGTAATCTGTTCACAGAACATAAGTTTTGGTTTTACTTTCTCTCAAACTTACCACTCTGTATTCCTGTTGTTACCTTTTTCAAAGGCTAAAATAATTTACAGTGAGGAAAGTCAGGGTAAAAAATGTATAATTTATTTTAAAGAAAACTACAAAATACAACATTTTTTTGTTTGTTTTTATCTTTGGATTATTTTCTTTTAATGTTGGCTTGTGGACAAAATAAAAGCTATCAAAAGTATTATTATTTTTTTTTTTAAATTACTTGGTACTTAATGCAGATAATACCTTTATAATTGAAGCATTTTGTAGTAGTATTAATAGTTTCATTCAAATTGTTAGTAAATTAATAAAAGATGTGTCTTCAGTCAGTGGTAATCCATTTATTGTTCTTGTAAAGAATATTATTGTTAATAATGAAGTCCTCAACTTTTTATCTATGTTGCATTGCATGTGTAATTTGTCTTTAGTGTGGACCATTCATAGGAAACACCATTGACTAGTTATTTAGTTATTTATTCATTTATTGTTGGGTTTTTTTTTTTTTTGCTGTTTCAGTTCATGATAAGTTATAAAAAAATAATAATAAAAACTTGTTTTATTATTTATACTTTTTGCGTTAATTATACCAATATAATAAAACACTTTTCTGTATAGACACTGTACATTTATGCATACATGTACACTGTCTATACTGAAAAATGTACACAGTTGAAAATCAATAGTGGTTCATGCCTTCCATCATTTAATACAGTCAGAAAATCTGCCATAATGACTTAGAATATTCATTTTTGTTTTAATAAAATAACTGTTCCGCTATCCTAAAACTAAAGTTATATTTTATTCTTTGTAATCAATAAGTGAATGATTATACAATTACTGGTATCTTTAATTATAGTCAATGTTGTTTTCAAACATTACATGAAACACTTGTGCATATATAAATGTATAAATTTTTAACTTAGAATTCTTAACTCTGCTTTGCATTGTTCTGTATCATTGCCTCAGTCACTCAGGATTTAATCTTATTCTATAATGTATCATGCTGACTGCAGAGAAATAACATGATTTTGTCATTTGTTAGCATAACATTCCACTTAACTTTGGCATCTGACATTCTATTTGTAATTATTATCTTTGTTATTGTGTTTAATTTATTTTCTCTTTACGTTATTCTCTGATACATAGTTCCCATAATAACAAAATGAGGGGATGCATTTATAAATTCAACCAAGGATTCAAGACTTTACTATGGTCACATGCGCGCACACACACACATTTTTCTTTCACATTCTTTCTGTTTAACATTCACCAACATGAAAATTTACACTGTTTATCAATCTGTCTTACCATAATTAGGTTATAAGTAACACTGAAAAAATCATTCTAGAAACATGTAGCATTTCTTTCATCTTTAAAAAAACAAACAACACCAATAACAAAAAAAATTACCTTTTTGCTAGCATTTGTTTTGTCCTTTACAGCATTTGATAAAGAATAGTTATTATACTCTGTTCAAGGTATTTTTTTTTGTTACTTTAATTATTCACAAATGCAATTCTGTTATTATTTCTGTTGAATCTGATATATAAAGACATAATGTTGTTGTTTTTTGTTGTTTTTTCCAGTATCCATTCATGAAACTCCATATTTAATTCTTGGATCTGCTAATAAAGTTCTGAAACAAAACTTGATGGATTTAATTCACAGTGTTCCTGATACCATTCATGATGAAAATAACAGAAACATTATGGTTAATGGTAAGTATCAACCAATAATTTTAAAATTTTTGGACGTAATTACCAGCTCATTTTTATTGATACTACGTTTATTTTGGCAGCAAATAAATTCATTGCTTTGGGTTTTGGAAATATGTTAACAGTAGGATAAAAACATATGGAACAACACTTTTTGAAGTTTGTTTAGCAAAATGGAATTGGTGAGCAGTGTAATTACCAGATTTGAAGGAAAAGAGAAATTCCACTGTAAATAAACACTTTTTGGCAGGCATTAGTGGGAAATATTTTTAGGCAAAATATAGTATGTTTCTGTACTTAGAAATTAAAACAGTATGTAAGTCAATATTTATGGGGAAAGGATTGGTTTATAACTAATTTTTATTTTAAAAGTGCAGCACTGGATACTGGCACAGCCGCATTGCCTGATGTTTTCAGAAAACAGGTGGCTAATAAAGTGATGTTGGAATCTCATTAATTGTTTAGAGTTTATTAATTAGAATAATATATGATTTGTTATTTAACATTCTATCAAATTATTCAGAGAAAATAATTTGTATTTATCCAAAGTTCCAACAAGGATGATCTAGAAAACATGCAAAAATTTTATTTATTTATATTTCACAGTAAAATTGTATGCTTTTGAATAATTCATTGTTATATGACAGGAAATGATATATAAAATAATGAAAATATGGTCAGTGGACTGAAAAACATTTCTCTAAGTAGGATTATTTTCAAAGTTAACAATTAAAAGTTGAGGTTAAAAATAGATTCCCGTGGTGAATCTCCTTAAATTTTATTTTTAATGTTGATATTGCTGAAGCAGCAGTATCACGAGTATTTAATTTTTAATGAACCAAAAAAGAAGACATAACAAATAATAAAAAGTGAACAACCAGTGAAATTGTTTATTTGTTATCAATATTGAGTGTCATTTATTTTGACTGGAATGGGTTTTAATCTTAACAGTTTTGAATATTGATTGATTAATTATTACATCATTTGTTCACTTTTAAAATATCAAATTATTAATTGAATTTGTTAACTATGCTTAATCAAGTAAAAAGGAGAAAGTTAAATTTCAAAGCTGGTGAAAAGATTAATCTGAAAACCAAACAATTTAAATCTTTCAGTGTGTTCAGAATCCTGGTCACTGTCAATTTTCTTAGATAACATTTGTAGTAAACACATGATAGATTGAGATTATCAGAGTTGTCTTGTTGCTGCTGGTAAGTTTGTTTTGATCATTGTATACTGAGCAAGACCATCCCAGTTGGCACAGCTGAGTTTAATAAAACATGTCACAAAGCCAGAGCAGGCTGACTTTCTGCCAGCATCTCTTAATGTTGTGTTGAATAAAGTTAGTCAAAGCTCCACATGACATTAGTGTTGAGTAATTGAGATACACTTGCCAGTATTAGTTGCTTGACATTTTCCTTTCTCATGAGAGAAATATATAGTGTGTGGCATAATAATATAAAAAATACTTCAGATGCAATGCAGTAGTAATATTTTGGGATTTCACCTTTTTAAAGCTGTGTGTATTTTACTTGCTTTATTTTTTTTTTTTTTTTTTTTTTTTTAAATTAATGAAAACTTAATCTTGTGTTTTTTTTTTCTTTTGTTTCTTTTTAAAATTTCTTTCTCTTTCTCCTTCTCTCTCTTTTCTTCTTCCTGTTGCTTCCATATGAAAGGAACTGAAATCCTATTTGAGAGTAAAACTGGTAACATTGAAGGTAACTTGCATTGTGGTTGTTGTCACCTTACAGTTTAATATTGTTTATTTCAGTGTTCATAACATTTCTTTGTTGCTACCTGCTTACAAAACTTTATAAGCCTAAACTGAAGATAGCATGATTATTATATGGAGGAATGATGTTGATTAATATATATCTGTTTTCATATATAATGTGTAATTAAAGATGGAAACTTAAAATGTATAAATTCTGTGTTTGTTTTTTATTATAAATTGTTTAATTGACAAAATATTTACATTTATATATATATATATATATACATTTATATATACATATATATATATATATATATATATATATATATATATACATTTATATATACATATATAATATATATATATATATATATATATATATATATATATATAAATAAAATACTGATTTAATTGTGACACACTTAAGTATAGTAAAACATAATAAAAATAACTCACATATATTATATCTAATGTTCTTAATTAGTAATTATTTTTTTTAATTAAACAGTCTTTTGATGTTGTGTTTTATTATTTTTTATTTTTCAAACATTTTTATCAATAAAATTGTTTTGTTTAATCTTTTTAATACAGTCTTAAAATTTTTTGAAAGGACATGACTAGTGTTATTTAATTTTTTATATATGTATATATTGTCTTTTAGCCCTTACTTACAGTGTTTTATGTATGTGAAGTAACATACTGTTAGTTTTAGAATTACAACTTGTATCATTCTTTATGGAACAGTTTAGTTATGATTTTTAAGTTAATGTTGTCTTTTTCATGTTTTCCTTGGGTGTCTTTTTTTCTTTTTGTCTCAGTCTTCATTTGTTTGTGATTTCAAAACTGTTACATTCCACACTACTTTATTATTAATATTTTTGAACCCTATTGTTTTATTAATGAGTTTTTCAGATTATATATATATTTCTTCTCAAATTAATAAGCATTTTAATATTTCTTTGAATCAGCATGTTGATGTCTTCAGTTATCTTAATCATAAAACTCCTTTATTTTTTTGGGTGTGATACACAATTTCTTAGCTAAAATTTTTCAGCTGAACTAAATTATTGTATTACATTATTAAAATATATTTGATAAAATAGGAGAATGTCAACTAATTATTTTTTCTGTTATTGTTATAATGATAATTATCTAACTAGCTTAAAATATTTGGAAAAATTAAATTTAAAATAAATTGTTTTTTTTCTCTGGAATATTTCCATAAGTTACTTTAATTTTTTTTCTTGAGGATGACTTTAGAAAATATTAGAACTGTTTGCAAATATGTTTTTATCTCAAAATCATCTGAATTGTTAATGCTTTTATTTCAGGAATTGCTATTCATATTCGTCGACAAGTAATACTTGTTAGTGACTCAAGTGGAAAAGTGCAGCTTATTTCAGTAACAGGTGACTACAGAGAAGACAATCTGTATCCGAGTCTGCTTAAGCCAACAGCAATCAGCATTGACTGGCTGAATGACTGGGCTTATCTTGCCAGTAACAATCGGGTGAGCAACTGATGTTTCTGTTATTATTTAATATGTACATTTCATTATATTTAAGTTGGAAGATCATTAAAAAAAAAAGTAATAATAAAATAAAATAAAATTTTGTTTTTAACATATAAAATAAACAAAACAATTTCTGTGTTTTTATATGCACTGCAGTTTTAAATTTAAAACTTTTTAAAGATTTTATTTTATATTTCAGTAAATATCTTCTTATTTTTAATCCAGATGGGTTTCTGTTCCCTGAGGAATTAAGTCATTTGATTTAAAATTTTATTTTGGAATTAGAAATATCATTTAATATTAAATGTTACAAATTAGCTCATTCTGTATTCCAGTTGTATATAGGTATAACAAAATGTTAACTGATTCACTTTTAAAGTCTTAATATTCATTTTAATGAAATTATTTTTTTTTTTATCTTTTCTTGTTTTTATTATTATTTTTTATTATTATTATTATTTTTTTTTTTTTTTCTGAGAGGAAATGGGTAACATGTTTTTTATTAGTTAAAAAAAATTCCACTGAAATATATTGACTACTTTTTAATTCTACCATTGTTCCTATATTTCAGATTGATTTTAAAGATCTTTTTATTGTATATGATACAAAAATATTTGATATTAAATATGATTTGTAAAATGATATGGATGTTTTTCATTAAGATTGTTGAGTTTTATTAATAAATATTAAAATTAATGCTGTAAATGGCTTCAAGAAATATCTTTTTGTTCTGTTCCTCATTCAGATTTTTAGATGTCCACTTAACAGAGATGCTTGCATAATGGTATTAGAGGGTTTACAAAGTACACCAACTGATATCAAAGTGGATCCAGTTAATGGGTAAGTAAATGAAACACCAATTTCTTTTGACATGATAGATTTTCAAGTAGGGTAAAATAATAAATATGAAAACAAATGAAATAGATTGTGAATATCAGAATTCTTTAATGTTCTTTTAGTTTTATAATAATAAAAGAAGTAAGTGAAGAGTAACGTTTGTTTCAAGCCATATAATATGTCTTCCTCTTTTGATAATATTAAAGCTTTATCCTTTATAACAGGTTTTTGTACTTTTCTCAATATGGAGATGATAAAGGTCTATATCGAGTTGACCTTGGTGATATTGGCAAGAATGGACCCACCTTTCCATCTCAGCTTGTATCCATTGATGATCTGTCATCATTTGTTATTGACTTTGAAAATGTCCGACTGTACTACCCGAACAGCACTGACAACACCATGATGTCTGTGTTTGTTGATGGCACTGATAGCAGAGACATCAGACAGAAAGTCTTGCAGCCAGACTTTTACAACATTCTCAGTATTGTCAGTTATAAAGGCCTGTTTTATTGGACAAATGGAACTAAAGTTCTGAGTGAAGAGTTCGATCCTGGTTTCAAGAAGTACAGACATAATGAACTGCTCTTTTTTGACAACTATTACCGAGGATTTAATCTCTATCACACATCAGCACAACCAACACCAGGTTATAACACCACTTGCATCTGTCTGCTTTTAATTTTAATGCTGTGTCATGATCTGGTCAGAGAACAATATTTTCATGTTTGTTTTTTTATATTCCAGGGTGTGAATTCTATTTATTTTGGACTAATGTTATATGTTAACTTTTCCTTTTGTTTTTTGTTTTTTTGTTTTTTCTTTTCTTGATGTTATATCCCAGTTTGTGATTTCTCTCAGATTTCTGAAATATTTTGGTATTACATATCATTTTGATTTAAATACACTTATTGAATGTACGTTTGGAATCATGTTTTCCACTTTTTAAATTAAACAACTTATTTTCATAATTTAATGTTGTTTCTAGTGCCACATGTCCCCCCAAAGAAGCTTCAAGCAATGTTTACTTCACAGAGTGTTAGGGTCAAATGGCAGGCTCCTCCACTATTACAGTATCAAGGTTTGTATTGGGTTTTTTATTTTAGAATTATTATTAAATTGTCTATAATGGCTAGTATTGGATTTGTAAAATTAAAACACTGTGATATTTTAACTGAATATTTCTGTTACTTTTATAAATTCACCTGTGAATTTGTGTTCAGTTTTTCTTTGGATCTAAAAACAAATAATGTAGTTTCTAGTTCAGTTACATTTTCAGCAAGTGCTTGTTTTCAGTTTATATCAGAAGCCCAGCCAGTTATCCCATGATGAAATATATATTTTTATAGTTAGTGAGTATTAAAATAAAGCTGTGAATAACGATTATTTAAAAACAAAAAACATAATAAATACAGTAAATTATATCCGATACAGTTACAAAACATTGAAATTTTTGTTTCTTTTATAGTTGTTTAGTTTATTATGCTTCCCCCAGTTTTGTTAGATATTTTATTATTTTTGAAGTGCCCTTTAAAAATACGTCTATCACTCTTTCTAGAAACCACAATTTTATTATTTTCAAACAAGCTATTTATGAAATGGAGAAAAGTTGACAACTGTTAATAAATTCTGTCAATGGACTAGATTAATGAAGTATAACTTCAGTTATGTTTTGTTTATATCTATATGTAATCACTTGTATTCATTTCAGTATGTTGTTAGAATCAACATAAAACCACATAACTGTTCAGACAATAATTATTTCATTACACATTATGAAAGATCAGCAGTATTTTTAGACTGTTTTTGGACATAATGCAAATGAAATATTCAAAATACTGTTACTACAATCTCAAATTATATTTTAGCATCTGTTTTCTTTTAGTAAACATCTTTTAGCAGGTATAATTTAAAATATACTAATGTATTGCTTTTTTGTTGCACTACAAATTCAGAATATCAAATTATTGTTCTTATGTAAATGGCCTTGAAATTTTTGTTGTTGCAAATATCAAATAAAAAACAGTATCTGAACAGTTTATTAATGATTAATTATATTAAATTTAAATTAGTCCATACATTTTAAAAGGCAGTAATGAAAAAGAGTACAATGCACTGATTTTTAACTGATTTTTTTAATTTTTTATTATTGTTATTATTATAGGAAAAGGGGCTTGGCAAAACTGGACATATGAACTGCAACTATCTGAAAGTGACAAGTCTCAAACAGCTTCACAGTTCTTCAATAGTAGTGTGCTTGTGTTGACCATTGAGGAACTTTTACCAGACACAAAATACTCTCTTCGTATTCGGGCTTTTTCAGAGGCTGGTTATGGGCCCTGGTCTCAGTATTTCATTGGAAGAACAATAAAAAAAGGTAAATAATAAGTGTATATCTATAGTTATTTAATCATTCTGAATATTCTGTGTTTGATTTCATTTAATAACAGTTTTGTAACAAAGTAAATATAAATGACTTTTCAGTGATTCTGAAATAGTTAATACAAATATTTGTATTTTGTAGACAAAATTTCAGTGCGAGTTCTCATGGCAACCTCAGGTCAGATTATTGAGTCTGATATAAGTCAAAACATAGAGAGGACTGTGGTCAATTTTGTTTCAAAAGCTACAGGTATGTTGTTATATTAAAATGTTATTCTTTAACTTCACTTCTAATAGCTTTTGTGTTTATTCGTTCACAGGTTTTAATTTACACTTTGTTATTTCCTGTTTCCACATTACTTTCTACTTATATATGTTTAATTATGCAGAATTCATTATGTGACATTTTTCTTTTCCACACAGATATTTCATGGCACAAGGATAAGCTTCTGTGGACATCCAGTTCAGGAATTCTGTCAGTGTATGATAGGAGTACTGGATGGCGATACAATATTCAGCATGTTAACTATGCAGCATGTGTTGCTTATGATTGGCTAGGGAAAAAGATATTTTGGTCAGAACCACAGCAGGGGGTGGTAAGAATATATTAATTTTCAAGACTATTAATGCATGGATATTTTAGTTTCCATATTATTAGTACAAATTTAGTAATTATTTTGATAAAAACATTTTTACTGATTAAGTAATGCTTTTCTTTGATTTCATAGATTTGATTTTTAATAAAGTTATTGAAAATAAATCACTTCAAATATCAGTGTTGATTTTAAACATCATCATTTAACTAATTAAAGGAATATAGCTACAAAAATTAACAGTTCAGAGATAAACGTTTTGTATATATATATTTACAGATCAAGCGCACAGACATAAATGGATTATCAAATGAGTTCATATCTCAGGCAGCAGCTCGAGATATTGTCATAGACTCCATAGCAGGAAGAATATACTGGGCCACCATGAACTCGATTGAATCTTCATTTCTTAATGGAGAAGACCATATTGAGATATTCTCAGTACCTTACTTTTCTGGAAAACATATAATAAGTGTTACCTTGAACTTTGATATGAAGAAAGTGTTGTGGTATGTGAAGTCATTTGAGAACCAAGATCTTTTCATGGCTGATTTGATCACAGGAGAAGGAACAAATGTTGGTGATGTCATCTCAACGGTCACACCGGCTGGCAGTTTCAGAAGCATTTCCAGGTGAATAGTGTTTTTGTGAAGGTTACTGAATTCATCACCACTGTTAACTGACAAAATGCAACGATTATTATGATTTGTTTTCTTTTTAATTTAAAATTATATTTTTTAAATTGTCAGTGATATGAAATTTGACATGAATTCAGCTAAATAATACAGTATTTTAGCAAAAATGTTTTTTATAATTTTTGTTTTGTTTCAGATAGTTGTGTTTAAATTAAATTCAACATCCTTCATTTTACTTTGTTTAAATTTTATCTTTTAAGCTCCCAGTCAAATAATAACTTTAAAAAAAAAAAAAAAAAAATTATTACTTTAAAATTTAAAAATGTTGATAAATTGTCTCCTTTTCCTCCATCCAGATGGTCAGGACTTCAGTATTATTCACACAGACTATTCTGGATGGATCAAACTAGTGCTTTGGTTGTTGGGAACATGGAATGTAATTACACATCAGTAATTAGTCCTAGCAATATTAGTGTTACAGCATTTGCTGTCATGCATCCATCAATGCACAGTTATCCAGGTTTGTAATAACATAATTAAATTTGTTGCATATAAATGTGAAAAAATAACAGATTTAATTAAAAAATAATCTTGAAAATGTATGGATATTACAACTGTGTTGTATAATTTTTACTGGTTTTAAAAATCTTCTTTCTTTCTTTTTTTTCTTCTATTTTTAACTTTTTCATTTTGTTTTAATTGATTTTACTGAACTGTAAGAAGTACTTTTTCAAAAATATTCCAGCTGGTGTAAATGAAAACAATTTACAAGTTATTCCAAATCCAATGAAACCATCTTCAGTGAAAATATCAGGGGCATGGTCTAGTTTTAATCTGACTTGGAAACAAGCTACTGAAGTCAATCATGGGAAAGTCTTCTACAAAGTATATATTCAAATAGCACAGCAGTCGACACACATAGTGAGTAGAACTCTCATTTTATAGATATTCATAAATTATATTTCATTCTGTTTAGAAAAATGTACATTTAAATAACAAAGTGAAAAACAAAATTGATTTGCTAAAAAGGACAAAGCATCAATATGACCTTCAGTCTTGGAACAAAATACAGGAAGTAATAATTTTGTTATAATATCAAAAATGCCAATATTTATTTTTCATTAAAATCATGTTTATTAGTAATGTTTCTTTTAAAATTTTATGATGGAATAAAAATCAAAATTTCATGAACAGGATCAGTGCAACTGATTTTGTGAAGTTGTTCCTAATGTGTGTTTTCTGTACTGAAAAAATTGTTGTAAAACAACACAGATTGTTCATTAGAATTTAGCTCAGAAATATATTGTTTGTTTGTTGGGGGGGGGGTTGTTGTTTTTATTTATGTGTGTGTTTTTTTAGAATTAACAAAGACATATTTTGATTTTTGTTTAGGTGACTTCCAAGACATGGCATTCTGTTGAAGGACTGTCACCCTATACTCTGATGAGAGTTTCAATCCAGCCATATACATACTGGGGATATGCTGACCCTACCAGAGTATCAGTGAGATCTCCTATGTCAGGTACAGTTGATATTATAAATCTGGTTTACATTGTTATATATATCTTTTCTACTGCAGACACCTATACTGAAGGAAACCATTTCAGCAATATTTTAGCAAAATTAATGTCTGAAAATCCATTATCTTATTTTCTAGATTCTTTTAAATGTTGAAAGAATTGTTATTTTAAAGCTAACCTCCTGATACATTTAAAAACAATTTACTATATGTTATAAAAAAACACTAGTTCATGTAGAAGATATCCAGTCTTGATTATATACAAAAAACAGCTGTGAATTAGTTCTTAAAATACAGCTTTGTTCACTGTCAAATTGAAGAATGGTGAAAGAAAAACAAAACAATTCAAGTTTAATAATCTTAAAATATTCTTAAGTATTTATTTTTAAAATAGTCTATGGCATTTGGCTTAAATAAAGGAAGGATTAAATTTGTGGTATAATGTTTAATAATTCATATTGTGAATAATGGTTTGATTTCAGTAATCAGAGAACGTTCAGCTTCTCCAAAGAATCAAACAAGTGAGCTGGTTCTTGTTGTGGACCCTTCCTCACATTAACAAGATTTGTTTTATTCACTAAAGTTGTATTGTAATTAGCTTTCAGTTCTGTCCTACCTGTTGATCAATGAAACATGTATCCAAAGGCATGAAATATGTTTTGGAAGTGCATGTTATTGACATAATATCTAATTTCATTATATATTCAAATACTGAGAATGTTTTTTATATTTTGTCATGATATTTTATTTTATTTTATTTGATTTGAACTCAAAATGGTAGAAAAGTTTGTTGTTACATTTATGGGTCATAATTAGATAGTCCAAAATTAACGTCATTAACCTTGAAAAGCTTTTTTTTAATTTGTGTATTTGTTATGTTGCTATTAAACTGTTCTTAACTATGTACAATGATAATCATTCTATGTAACATTTTTTAAATTATTATTTCCTAATGTGACCATACAGTAATTTAAAAATACCATGACATTGCACATTCATTATTGATAAAATGCTGAAATGTCCATTTCTTTCAAATGTATGTGAAAACTTTCAAAGCTAAATCTCAGAAATTGCAGAGGCCTTCTAAAGTTCATTACATTTTCATCTCTTCTGTGATACACTTGTCTGTTGGTGTTTTCATAAACAATGCAATTAGTGATCCACTGGCAATAAAAGAATTATATGTATTAATTTACATACAAGATAGAAAAAGTTTGAGTCAAAAAAGAATGTTGTTTTGGGTTGTGTTTTTTTTTAATAAAATATCGCTTTTCACATGAAAATAAATTTAATATTGGTAAAAAGATACCACAGTGAAAATGATACAGATGAATTAGTTATGGTGGGATGGCATAAGCATGCAAAACAAAAGTGCACTGACAACAGTGCATTGACAATAGCACACTAAGAAAACCACACTGACAATAGTGCTCTGACAATAAAACTTTTGTTATTATTATTATTTTAATTATTATTTAAGAAACATTTAGTTCTGAATTATAAGCACACCTAGGCAGTTATCATCTTCAGATTCTTCAAATTGTCCATTAAACAAATAACATAAACTTCAGATGTGTAGTTTCACATTATAAGGAACACCTCATAGATCATCCACAACTTCAGTTTATACATTTTATGCCAGTCCTCCACCAAGTAGTTTGTGTGGGGTAGTCCTTGCACAGCTGTGTCATGGATGAACCAAAGAGCGAAAGTAAACATTGGATCACGACTCCGTCCTCTGAATATTTCTCCAAATACACTGGCCCAAACGAAATAAACATCCAACAAAATTGACTTGTAGACAAAACATCTCTTGCACTGCATTGTGAAAAGCCTTTTTGAAATCACTCATGACAGAAGTCGGTTGCAGATTTTCTTTCATTGCATAAATAGCTTCAAAAACTCTTCTGTACATGGCCTGTGTTTTTTCTATTGCTGAATCAAAAATCGTGGTGTATCTCAAGAAGTTGCAGATCTCAGCCAAATTGTAGTTAGACACTGCTTCACTTCAATTTCAGCCACATTTGGTACATGATCATGCAGTGTTACATTTGTCCCCTGATTATTGTTCAAATGTATCTGACCTGGACATTTTTTTGAAGTACAGTGCCAAGAACCATTTCCATTACTTAAGTTTCTGTCAAAATGATAAATGAATCCATTCACAGATTTAGGCAACTGACCCTTCTGGGAAAAACTCCATTTTTGTTGAGGGGTAATTTTCATCAAGCTTTATAGTAACAGTTTGACAGTGGGTCATGGTACTGTCAAAACCTATCACAGATTCCTTTTGTGCCAGGATTAAATTTTGATCAAAATGATGGTTATTTTGTTTAGATCTGTATATAGTAACATAAGTATATGACATAAGTGCTTTGGTTGGCATGCTTTTATCATCAAACTTATGTCTTCTGCTCTTATGTTGGTGTGCCATTTGTATTTAAAATGCACTGCGAACACAGAATTATAGAAACTGTAAAGTATGACTGTTGCAACACAAAATAAAACAGTCTGCATTAATATTTGATTTTTATCTTTGTAACTAAGAACCAGTTATCTGACAATAACCCAAATATTCCAAGACAATAATTTCTCTTTCTCATGTAAATTATGTTCCAGTTATCAGTGTTGACAAAAACAAATTTTAAAATTCATTAGGAACCTGGCATTGTTCGTTTTTAGCATTACCTTTTCAGTTTTAAGAAATACTTAATTTAGATATTTTATTTATAACTAAAATTAATGTTGTTGTGAATTATTGTTAGAATTTTAATTCATTTGCCACAAATAAAGAACATTTTACAAAATGACATTATTATTTCCACATTTTAGAAAATGACATTATTTCCACATGTCACAGAACGTTTTTTGGAGAACAGTACCAAACAGTGCATTTAAAATTAAAAAGAACTAATTGTAATTGTAATTAGTTTATTCCAAATGTTAGAAAATAATAATTTTAAATTTTTCTATTCAGTGCCAACTCAGCCTCTTACTCCAAGAGTTTACATTACTCAACGAAAAAATGGCACAACATCTCTGCTGATGCTTGCTGCAGATTTCCGCTGGTCAACTCCCATCATCATCAGTGGCGTTCTGAGCCATCATATTGTATACCACTGGATAGAAGGGCAACAAAACAGTACACAGCATGCACAAACATCTGGTATTGCAAGGCATTTTATTTTAAACAACTTGATTGCAAACCAAACCTACTATTTTCAGGTAACAACAATAAATTAATAGTTACTGAATATGTCAGAAACTTGTTAACGGCTTTACTTTTACATTTAGAAATCCACTATATAAATTATGTAATAGTAATTAGTTTTCCTAAGATTCAAAAGCTGTGGTTTCCTGAATTGTGTTAAATTACACTTCTTAAAATCATGGTAATAAAAATCTAAATATTTCCATTTTATGATTGTTCATTTTCTGAAAATTGTTGGTCATTTCTTCAAAGGTTGTTTAATTATTTATAATATTTTTGGTTTTATGATATAATTAATAGGTAGCAGCTTGCACAGATGTTGGATGTGGCCCAAAATCTCAAGTTGTTTCTGCAGTCACCAATGGTAAAAAATGTGATTTAACTTATAACAAAAAAAATGTTTCTACAAAATCAGTAATGAGATGTGTTTACTTACTTAGATCATACATTTTAAATGGGTTATGAGCTCAAAATTATTATTTTGAAATAAAATTTAAATTGATTATATGTACATTACTGGGACTGAGATTTTGAAACTTTTATTTTTAAATGTATACATGTTATTCAAATCATTGATCAGATGCAAAATAGTGTAACAGTTATATAGATTGATTTAGTTAGTGTTTGAAAAAGATTCTTAGGAGCATAAAAAGAAATACTTCTTTTTTAATCAGTTCATGCAGTGATTACACTGACAAAGTTAAAACAACCTGTAGTGATATATTTAAATAATTCTTTTTTTTTTCTTTTTTTTTAAATTTAATCACATCAATAAGTTGTCTTAAAATAACAGGGTATTATTGATAATGGTATTTTATATTTTGTTGATCTCCAGCTTTAAATCCAGTTCCCAAACTACTGATAGCAACAAAGTCTTCACTAAGAATTTCAGAAATGGATGGTCACCTCAAGTCACATGTCCTATTGTCCAGTATTTCCCCATCAGGTCTGGCATTCCTTGCCCAGGATGCGAGAACATTCTGGATAGAGGAAAGCAATGCACTGTATGTGTCACAGAGCAACAAACATGTCTCAGTGAGTTCTGTTTCTACTTATTCTGCTCTATACATTTTTAAAATTAGTTTTGGCTGTCTTATTCTGAATGCTTGTAAATTTTGTATTAATATAGATAATTATTTAATTTAATTCACTTAGCAACATCAGTTTACACTGCATAGTGAATGAATGAATGAATGTGTATGACAGCCTTGCATGAAAAACATATTGGCTATTGGGTGTCAAATCAAAGGTAATGCTCTAAAGAGAATCCAAGAATATAAATTCTGATTTAAGGTGTTGTAGTTTAAACTGTCACATCCACATATCTGGTTATAATGGCATCCTTTTGTTGGTTATCAAAAATGGTTTATACATACTGATGTTTTAAATTTGTTTTTATTTGTATTGTTAACACAGATATTTCTAATAATGAATATTTGGCTTCCAGTTGCAGGATTTGAATGGTACAGGCAAAGATCTCAGTATGGACTGGATTAGTAGAACTGTATATGTTGTTGAAGAAGAAAGCAGAACAAAAAACAAAATCATGGGATACCATATTGACCAAGATACTTATGAAGAGATATTACTTAGGGAAAGGCCAGTTGGCAGCATTGTCACAGATCCTTACACAAGGTAACATTATTTCCATTTTTGCCAGTTTCACCTACAGGTTTAATGATTAATCACTATTATAGCCATTATGTTTTATTTTAATGATTTTAAATAAAACTGCAGTATTTCTGAATTTGTATTTTAGTAACTGAATTTATGGATTTTTTTGCCAGTTCACTCTTCTGGACAGAGAATGATTCTAAAGGTCAAGGCCACATTTTTTATGGCAGTACAAATGGAAATGATATCACTGACCTCATTGGTGGTCAGATATCAGATGGAAACAGGAAAAAGCATGCAGATCCACAATGTAATTGTGCCAGACATGTGAATATTTCACCAGTTATAGCTGTGGATTATTCATCAAAAGGAGACACTAACATAGTATTCAGTGATGAAGACAGTTACAGTATAATGACTTCTGACAAGACAGGATGCAGATGTAAAATTGTCTTCAGTGCAACACCTGGTAACAGTCAAGGTAATTAAATTTAAACCAGAAGATATTAGTTACATCATTTCTTTGAACATGATTTTGAACATGATTTTGAACATTTCTTTTTTTCTGTTATTCATAGTATTTTAGGCCAGTGTTCTGTTTTACTGTTGAAGCATTATACATGTTTATAATAAATGCATGTATGTTGTATGAGCTTATATATAAAAAGAAATACTGAGAATATCCAGAATTTGTTTCAAAAATGGTATAAGATTATTTTTTAATACCCCATATTTTGAACAAATTTGTTTCACACTTTTACAATGCATTTTTGTTACTGTAAATTATTTCCAAACAGTATGAAGTACATTGTTTTAAAATCTTAACTTCTTAAACCATTACTTCATAATATTTTTAATGTTATAGGTTGTTCCATCCAACATTAGGTCGTCTTCTTCTTTTTCTTCTTCTTCTATTTCTTCTTCTTATTCTTCTTATTATTATTATTATATTTTATTGTAAAGGTCTACCTCCACACCTGATGACTGTAGACCATCTGCGAGTTTACTGGTACAACAAAAGTGAACAGAAACTTTACAGTGTTAATAAGCACACAGGTGCAGATCTTCTAACACAGGCTATTCCTGATATACAGGACATTGTGGCTTATGGAGCTCACCTTCAGCCACTGCCAGGTACTCTATAATTAGAAGTAATGTTTTGTTTAATGTATGCCTGCACAGAAAAGGTTTTATAAGACTGCATTACATTAAAGAAATTTAGAATACTGTATTAAAATGTGCTACATCTAAAACTTAATTTAAAAAACACTAAATTCTGTACAAATAAAATTGTAATTTTATTGCTGTAATTATGTTAAGTGTTTTTTAACTTGGTTTGCATATTTTAAAGTCTATATATCATTGTTAAAACATATGTAAATTAATTGTGGCATTTTAATTTAAAAAAGATTCTCGTATCCAATACAAACTCTTATACTGATAAAAATACAAGTGAGCACAGGTGTGAAGCCTGATAGGTTGATGGATCAGTCCTCTTCAAGTATCCACTGAGCTTTTTCCCATCTCAGTCTCACAATATGGTAAATGCTGTCATTCTGTGAGAAGTTGTAGTCCATTGATAATAACAGAACGTTTATTAAATAGTCTTTAAAATATGTATGATGGTATATAATGGCATCATCAAAAACAAATATTTTTCTAATTTTACTGTTAAACAGATTCAGCTTGTCTTGATCCTGGTCCTTACAGTAACTCTGTAGCCAGTGAGAGGATTACCAATGTTTCAATAACACTAACACTGGATGAGATGAAAAGACTTCCCCACTGTGCAGGAATCAGTCTACCACATGACAAGTACACAGTGTATTATACTAAGCAGCCAAGAAGCAGAGTTGTTGGAGAACATGTTGACTGCAGCACTGAGACCACAAAATGCAAAACTTTGGTGTGTTTTGTTAAATATATTAGTCAGTATATAATCAGACACATGCACACACACCCCCCTACGTACACCTACACACTCCTACACACATACATAATGTACAGTAAACCTGTTTTCTTGCTAGTTTGAGATTCAGAGAAAATTGCATTGATATTTGTTTTAATTATTAAGAGATGAAATACTATAAAAATAATAAATTAATTCTTTGTAAAATGATTTACCAAACTGGTGTCAAACAGATTAGCTTATTAATTTTCTGTTTACAGGAAACATATAAAAGGGAGATAACAATTAAAAATTTGGAGCCATATACAGATTACATTGTGCAGGTTGCTGTTAGTAACTACTATACCGAATATCTGGCAGAAGCTCTTGGTCCAGCTATTATTTACAGAACAAATGAAGGAGGTAAGCATAGAAATGTGTACCAGTGTTCAGCGTTATAATATTTGAAATAACATTTCATAATAATTTGTTTATTTCAGAAACAAACAAAAAAAATAAATAAATTAAATAAATTAAAATAAATTAAAAAACAAACAAAATTCTACATAATTTTTAAATATATGTTGGTTTAGATAGTAGCAGATCATGCATTTTATGCATTTTTAAATAGTATTTTCCATATCTGATTTGTTTTATTATTATCTTATTTAATCATGTATCCTTTGAACAAATAAGTTAAATGTGAAACAAGTGTCATGTCTAAATATGTTTCTTGAGATATGTTCATAGTTATTTTTAAATAAATTTGACATTTTTCATGTGGATTAGATTGTTTTATGTGCTGTTTTGTTGGGTTTTTTCTCTTCAGAATATATAATACAAAATGTGGAATTATTATTATTATTTGTTTTACTTTTATTTAATTATAATATTTTGTTATAATGCAATTTCAGTACCTTCAACTGCTCGCAATGTGACTGTCATTGTGTTAACACCAGTTGAAATACAAGTTGAATGGTTCCCTCCTGCCAATCCTAGAGGCCCTCTTGAAAACATTACATATGTTGTTAAGTGGTCAACACTTACTTCATCTGGAGTGTACTTGGAAGGACAGACAGAAAGATCTGCTGTCAGACAAATTAAGATTGGAAAATTTTACACATACCTAAAGAGTATGCAACCAAAGCATACTTATCTTATTAAGGCAAGCATTTTAATATTAAATATATTTCAGTGTTTATTGTATAGATTATTTGACATGCAAAACAAATATGTTATTAAGCTGGGTTGGATATTTTCCACATTAAAAATGAGGGACAAATTTTCATCACACAACCTTAGCATTCTGAAATAAAAGCCTTAGCGAGTGAGATTATGTAAGTAAGGTGCAATGTTCAAAACCAACATAAATTATTTAAATACCTTTTAAAAAGGTATTCTGTTCACTTTAATAGCTATCCACTTTCAATAAAAAAAATTAAAAAAAAGGTTTTTAAGAAAAGTACTTGTACATGTTTAAAGAACAGTCTTTTTTCCTTTCTTTTTTTTCCTGTCTGTAGTTACCATTTTAGTTTAATTTACAGGTTCTAGCTTATGATGGATCTAAACAGTTATACAGTGAAAGTGCTGCAGTACAAACAAAAACTTTTGACACCCCTGGTGATCTCACACTATTCCAGTCATTCCCTAATGCACTGCGTCTGATTTGGACATCACCAGCAGATGACAGTGTCACCAGACACTCATACCAATATGCAAAGGTAAACATTATTTTATTCAAGGGAATCATTCCGATGATGTGCAGGAAAAGGACATAATAAAGTATAGGAGCTTAATACTAGAACACCTGGAAATTTTCACTTTATGCTTTCTGTTATTAAAAGTTTTTTATTAAGGCATAGTTATTACTGAGTTAAACAATTTCAGCAAAATAAATTAATGATATAATAAAGTTCTTTTTATAATGGATTTATTTCTTGTTAATAATGCAATTGCTACTAATATTACTGAGGCAAAAAACAAAAACAACTTGAATTGACACATGTATTAGACAAAAATGGTTGTCTCCATTCAGCAGTAGACTTTTGCTAATGGTTAATTATAAAAGTAATAAAAAGAAAAACTTCAGTATTTTCATTACAGTTTTGTAATATCTATATGGTTTTTTAATAGGTCTTACTTATTTTTCAGGTAACAAGTGGTGAACTAATGTGGATGCTTCATGATGATATCCCCTTATCAACTGAGAATAACACTGAGTATGAAGTTGATTTCACAGAACTAGAACCCAACACTGACTACGTATTTCAAATTAAAGCTCTGTACCAGTCAACTAAATTCTCACTCTATATTTGGCCAAATGACAGACGATACACATTTAGAACTATGAGTAAGTAATACCCCTTGCATTTTCTTTTGCATATAAAATGTCTTTCAGGTACAATTAGGTGCTTGATTTGAATGTTGATGAAAGACTGATAATTACTTATTTTGGATGTTTTTTCATTTAGCTGATGTACCTGATCAGCCATTTCCACCAAAATTTCACCAGTTGAAATCAGGAACATATGAAATTGTTTGGACTAAACCAGATGACAATGGAGCTCCTATTGAACACTATCTTTTGGAATACAGGTAAACTTATGATTGCCTCATAATATTACACATAATTTTATGAAAGGGCTTTTAGATTTCTTTAATTCTGGGTTTTAAAATTATTTGATTGAAATGTTTCCTTTTTTGTTGATGTTTTCATACATTTATCTGTATATGAAACATATTTCAATTTTGTTCCAGTTTTCCCAGTTCAAATGAATGGCATGCAGCCTTTAATGGTTCAGATCTGCGTTGGGTTGTTGATGATGATACACTGAGACCACGTCAACACTATATCTTCCGTGTAGCAGCTGAAAATGATAATGGCTGGAGCCCTTACAGTGACAACAGCACTGTCTTCACAGCACCATCTGGTTAGTACTTAGTCTTATGATATCTGTGTAGGTACTCATATATATTTTATCTTGAATTCAGTACTTAATATAACCTAATATTTTTTGGCTTCAATCTGGATTGCCTGTTCAGCACAGTAATGACATTTAACTATAAATATATGTGTTTATAATGTTTTGGTTTAATTCAATACTTTTATTATATAAATTTAGGATAATCCATCTAACATTTTTATGGTCTCAATATTTTGCTAATATTTTATCCATCTAACATTCTCTAATACACAGTATATGCAAATTATTTTAATTGAAAAAATACTATCTACCATTTTTTCAGCTCTTAGGAACAGTGTTGTAACTGAAGAAGTAGGGATTGCCATTGCTGTTTCCATCAGTTTCATCATCATTGTCATTATTATTGTCATCACTGGAATATGTATATGTAAGTTATTTTTAATAATTATTGTTTAAACTGAAATAATAATGTAATATTTATCTGCATAACTGTCTCTCTGTGTACGTATGTGTGAAATGTAATGTATATATGTGTGTGTGTGTGTGTGTGTGTGTGCGCACACACACACACATATATATATATATATATACACACACAGACATATAAAATCTGACTGCAGGTACAAAGAGAAGACAGTATGAAAAGAAGAAAACTCGCGAGTTCATTGCAGTTTATCAGGCACCAGATATGGAGCTAGCCACACTAAGAGAACTTCCACACACGACTGTACAGCAGAGCAATACACTGTATGGCATCAGGTTGGTTACTCATTTATAAAACACTCAACTGGTAATGGTATGAACATGTATTTAATATTATATAATTTTGAAAAACATGTTGCTTTTGGAATAATTTGTTCATGTATTGTCTAAGGAGTCTGTTTTAGAAGAAATTATTAATTACAAGTATACAGAATTTTTTTTTATTTTTTTTTTTATAAACTGAACCTTAACAGATAGTTTTCCTGTAACCAATACCTTTTATGTTTCATTCAAATATTCAGTAATCTTTAAAATGGTCCTTAATTTTTCTCTCAGCTATGTTCCAACAGCTGAAGATATAGCATCCCTGCCACATTTTAGAAGAGACCAACTCAATTTAACAAAGTTTCTAGGAAGTGGAGCTTTTGGTGAAGTTTTCATGGGTGTGGCAAAAGATATTCTCTATTCAAATTCTGGAGAAACCAAAGTGGCAGTAAAGGTGATATAATGTTGTCAAGGATACTTTGTTGTTTTGAAGGTTTATGTAATTGTTTCACTTAGTACATCAGTATATAATTTTTTTTCAGTTGCTTCTCAAAACAGTCTCTGTAAGCATTATAGTTCAAGAAACATTTCGTAATAATATTTGGAAAAAATGGAAACAAGATTTTGATCATTACTGAGTTCCAGTTTAATATTAATTTTTTTTTTTTTTTTTTGCTTGCAGACATTACGCAAATCAGCTACAGAAAGTGAAAAGGAGGAATTCCTTAAAGAAGCACTGTTGATGAGCAACTTTCATCATGAGCACATCCTGGGTCTTCTTGGTGTTTGTCTTGACAATGATCCTCAGTTCCTTATCTTGGAACTAATGGAAGGCAGTGACCTTTTGTCATTCCTTCGAAACTGCAGAGCTACAAGTGTTAGTATTTAAAAAATACAATTTTTTTTTTATGATGACTTTAGTCTTTACTGTTTAAATATTTTTCATGAAAAACAAAAAATGTTTAATTAAAAATTAACAGCTTAAACAAATATTCATATTTTTTTTTCAAAGCAGTTAATGACATTTAAAGTGAAATGTAGAATTATTATGATATTGTTGTTTTTCTTCAGTCCACTCCATGTAAACTATTATTACCTGATCTTGTTCAAATCTGTGTCCATGTTGCCAGAGGATGTAAATATCTTGAGGAAATGCACTTTGTACACAGGTAACCACTGATTTTAAAACATGTATTTTATTTTAAATGGCTTGGGCAGTCCTTGATAATGATCTCTTTTCATCTGCAACTGAAACAACATCAAATTATTACAGTTTAATACACTTGTTCAGTATCTGGCTGTCTCTGAGCATCTGAGATTTAATTTTGTTTTATGTAAATAAAAACATTTTAGTTTGTAATATGGATTTGCAAATATAATTAATTATTATCTTTGACCAATGTATTTAATGTACACTTCCTTGCATACAAAATAAGTCAGTTTAATTTTTGTTATTATTTAAATAAATGAAACTGTTTATTTTTAATGTTTTGCATCTTTACCTGTGTACTGAAGAATCATCATCATTTGTTTTTGTTTCTTTTCTAATCAGAGATTTAGCAGCTAGAAATTGCCTCGTTTCAAGTGTTCATCCTGTTGAAATGGTAATAAAAATTGGAGACTTTGGTCTTGCAAGAGATATTTACAAAAATGATTACTATAGGAAAGAAGGAGAAGGCCTGCTGCCTGTAAGATGGATGTCACCTGAGTCACTGGTGGATGGTGTCTTCACCACACTCTCAGATATATGGTAAGCCAATTTATTAATTTTATCAGAGGAAAACAATTACCATATATATAAACAAATAATTACTAATTTCTAATAATGAATGTTACTTCTCTTCTTCTAAATCAGATGAGCAACTCACTGTTAAAATGAACAAGAAAAAAGCTTTGGCTTGCTGGCTTGAGAAATGTTAACTTTATCCTTTGATAACGTTTTTAAAAAACTTGTCACACTATCTTTAAAATATCTGAATTATTTATTATCTTTGTTCCTGTTAATTATTTCCTTTATCTGGAACAAAATATATTACTCTTAGGGAAGGAAAGTATGTGTATAAACTTGAAGAGTGTTAAATTAAACATCTGAAAACAGTTTCCTCCTGTATTAATAATCTAAATTATGTTTCATTGTTTAGGGCTTTTGGAGTTCTGATGTGGGAAGTGGTAACTCTTGGACAGCAGCCATACCCAGCAAGGACCAATATTGAAGTTCTTCATTTTGTTAGAGCTGGAGGCAAACTTGAAAGACCAGAGAAATGTCCTGATGAAATGTAATATTGTTGTGTTTTATGATATTTCTTTGCGCTTTTGTGTGTGTGTGTGTGTGTGTGTATATATTATCTTTATTTTCTAATAATTATGAAATAATGAATAAGACAGAAAGACTGACCAATTCTATGAATGGAAAATGAATTTTTTATTTTTAATAAAATGAAATTTAATGTTTATAATATTTATGTGTTGGTATTTGTTTTCCAAGTGCTTAATTTGCATGCTAATTAAACCAGTAATTCAGACATTTTAATAATTACTTGTTGTATTAATTAGTTACAAATAAAATTATTATGATTCCAGTAATTTATCAGGTAATACAATAAGTAATAAAATTCTAATCATATATGTATATAATTTCAGATATGAATTAATGCAGAAATGTTGGAGTTTTTCACCAGAAGATCGACCAACATTTTCCTTCTTGCTACAAAAACTGGAACATTACAAGGAGGTGTGTGATAACATGACACCAGATGAAATAGCTCAATCTTCACCAACTGCACTTGATGGTAGGCATATACATTATTTTGTTATATTAGCATTAAAACAACTGATGATAAAATTCTGTTTCTGTTTATTAATTATTATTTTTTTTCAAATTTTACAAAGTTGCCAGAAACGTTTTTCAAAAATATGCAATATTATTTAATTGTTATTATTAATATTTTTTAATAAACATTAAGAGAAACTGATTTACATATGAAGTTTATAAATAGAAATGAAAAAGTTCAGCTTTATCAATTCTGTAAGCACATTTTACTTGTCTTTGTGAAATAACATATTAAATAGTATTGATATAAATAAAAATTGATGTTACTTGTGGGGTTTTGTGATATTTTTATTATTAATTTCTTTAGTGATTATATATTTTGTTCTTGTCATCGTTTTTCATCCAGTGATGATCTGTGTGATATTGTTATTTTTTAATTTGATGTCAACTTATTGTGCTATCAGTTATTTGTTAAAACTGCATTTTGGTTTTGGTTTTCATTTGCCAGACCACTTATTGTTTTCCTTATATGCCATTTTGGGTAATATTTGAAATAAATTAAACTGTGGAATCTTCACAAGCCTATTAACATTAGAATTCATTGCAAATTTTGTTTGACATCTTTAGTTCAGCAAATGAATATGGGTCATTTGGTATGTTTCTTATGGGATATTTCCACCTATTGAAAACAAATACCAGAAGACTGAACTAATTAGTCCCTAGATATATACAGCTTTTTGTCTAATATAATTTTAAGAAAACTGACAACAAATAACTAATTACTAAGTACTAAAACATTACCTGTGTAATACATTTTTCAGTGAAATATTTATCTCAAACTTACTAATTTAAAACAAAATTTTATCTTAACTTATACAAAATGTTTAAGTATTACTTTTTTCACATTTTGGAAAGTTAAGTGTTATCACATTGAAATTTCAGTGAAATATTATTCTTATGAATAAAGGACATTGCATCAATTAGATGTAGCCAACATCAATTTTTGTATTGATATTTATAAAAGAAAAATACCAACTAGCAATAGCAGACTAGAATTTTGAATATTATCTTTAAATATTGGTAAATTTTGGTGCATTTCTCTCCTTGGTACCATAGCTGAGGTAAATCTGTTAAAATAAAATACAAGTTTAAATGTGCAGAGAGTTAAATATAGAAATTAGTTATGTTAAAATTTAAGTCAACTGACATAGGTATATTTTTCCTGAATTAATATACAAGACATTTTGATACATAATTGAAAAGATAAACATTAAATTACATCTTTAAGAAAATGTTTCTCTTATGTGTAATCAAAGTGAATAATCTTTAAAAATGTAACTATGAATTATGTAATGATTTTACCAGAAACATAATGTTTTGTAATTTCTAATAAATGCAATATAAAACAGATCAGGATAACTATTACATTATTTTTTATACACTTAGGCATTTCAATCTTCCTAATTTAAATGAAAATAAAAAGTTTATTTTTCATCAATTTTAAACTGACTGAACTTTACATTGCCATGTTTTGATGCATTGTAAATTAAAAACTTATTTTAAAAATTCCATGGAAATATTATAAACTTTAGCATGGTTTTCTGCACCTTATTATAATTTATTTTAGATTTTGATGTTTTTGATATATTATGCTAAAATGAATAATACTTTGATGATTTTTATAACCAATAATTTTGTGGGTTTTTCGCTCTGTAGTAAATACCATCCAGTCATTATAAATTTTCAGAACTTGTTTCCTGTGATATGAGTTTGACTTTCATTTTGAAAAAAAAAAAAAAAAAAATATGTTGTGAGTGGTTTTAAGCCCAAGTGTTTTAGTTGCCAAACCAGTTTCACTTAATATTGATATCTGGCTGTAAATATCTATCATTTCATTAACACTTCACTTGGCTTTGCTTGCTTCCTTTTCTTAATATCCACATGTCTCACACTTTTTTGAGTTATAACAAGTTTCTTTTGTGCTTCACCTGCATGTAACCTCTGAAATTTTGACCCTTGCATGATGCCTTCCAGTCAAGCCTTCTGCCATGTTATCATCCACGAATACAGACTTTTATTTTGGACTTGCTAATCTTGCATTTGATGATGAGGTAGTGACCAGCGACATGAGCAGCGACGAGGACCAAGAGCTGGGAATGATGTTCACTCATCAAAAATGTCCCCATCAGAGGAGAGGTAGGAAGGTGTTTCCCCCAGTCTTTGTTGTGTGTTATAAGTTCTTTTATGCATGATGTCAATTTACACATTAACATGAAGACATCAACAAATAAGTCAAATTTCAAAATACTCGTGGTGAGGGGTTTGTGTTCTTCATTGTCAAATTTGAATGCTCACTTTTTATTTTGTTGCATGATTTTTGGAGGTGGGGTTATTACATGGTTAATGTGCATTCTTAATAAATAGCAAAAATCCATTCAAAAAGTGCTTAAACTTCACAGAGATTATAAATATAAAATGTATAGCTCATTAAAATAATTGTGTGATGGCAAACTATCCATTACAACAAATTGTAGATAGTGTTTGGAAAATACTTGTTTTGTCCTTTAGATGTTTTGTTGTTTATTATTTTGTTTTTTGTTGTCATTTTGATTTTTTGTTCCTTTTTTCAAATTCATTTGTTGCTCATTTTTAAGTTTGTTTTGTTATGGTTTAATGGTGTTTTCTGGTTTTGATTTAAGATGTTTTTTGTGGTTTCACTTTTCTGCTATTTAGTTATTTTCTCATGTATATCTTCCTTATTTCTCACCTTCAGTTTCATTTACAAAGCCTTGCTGTTACTTACATAGTGCATGTTACTAACATTTTTTTATTTATATCACATTTTCTGCTTACACCTAATATATTTAACACTATTTGTCAATGTCCAAGTTTAAAAGAAAATTTAAATATGTTTTTTATATTAAATGTAAAACACAGTACAATATTGTGCTATACAACATCATACACAAATTTTCTATTTTTCTTTTTTAAAAGAAGAATGAAAAAGGTTTGTCTAAAAGTTGTATATTTATATGCATTTTTAATATCAATTAAAGATTATTTAGCAGCTTATTTATTTGTCATTGTTAAATTATCTACTGTAGATCAGGACAGTTTAAGTTTGTTTTACTTATTCTGAGAAAGCCCAGTTTTGGAATGTTTATCAAAGGCCTTTGTTGTTCTTTTTAGTCACAACAGATTCCTAGCTACTGATCCAGTTATTTAGATATTTTTTTTATTTATTTTTTTTATTATTTTTAAATGGATGTATATATATTATTTATGTACATTGGTAAATGTAATATCTATTTTCTCACAAGTATGAACATTGTGTTTTATGTTGTAGTTTCCTTTACTTGTTCATATATTTTATTTTATGACATCTAATTGGTGACATATCATTAATGATGAGGTGTCTTTATACTTTCATTCATTTATTGTTACTGATAAACCCCAACCCACTTATACTGACATGACATAACTGTAGATAAAAAATATTTTTAAAGCATTTATTTCCTTTCTTTCCATGACTGTTAGTAATAAGCATTTGCTACCTTGTCTTTTAGAGGGTGGCTCTGTTCGTCTAACTCCAACAAGCAAGAAAAGACGTCTGATGACATTACTAGGTGGAGCTGAGGCCAATGAGAAGGTATTTATTAACTTCTGATGATTGTATAAAATCATCTTTTCAGAAGAAAAAAAAAAAATAATAATAATAATAATATATATATATATCATTTTAATAATTCCAATTAATTACAAAAGGTTTTTTTAATTAATTTTTATTATATTTTTTGTTTTGTTTTCTCTTGAATCTCAATGAAAATTATGTTCAGTCAACATTTATTTTAGTTTTAGTTAGCCTGTCATATGTTTCAATAAACCATCTTTCACTATAAGGACCAATATCATTTAAAGGATTAAGTGTGAATTAATAGTTTCATAATTTGTATTCTCTTTTTAATAATTTACAGTTTTAACTTAAGTAAAAATACAATGCTGACAGTATTAGACCTGATTTTTATTTTACAATTTATTTTACAGTTGACTGTAGATCTGCCACATCAAATGAAGAGAACCCTGTCCCTAGATTCAAAACACTCCACTGCTTCAGATGATCCAAGAATATCCTATTCCCAAGTTCATTTCCTTCCAGAACGAGAGTATGATGAGATGGGATATCTTAAACCTAGGAAAAAAGAAATCCCCAAGTACATAGAACTAATTAATGATCCAGATCAAGGTGGCATGCAGCCAGTGAATGAACATACTGGTTCTCCAACAGCCAGTGTTTCATCCAGCATCAGTCGTCATTCTTCGCTCTATGCAGCAATGAGCAAGGGTAATGGACCTTCCTCACTAAGCAGTGCAAAGTTTCCACTCATTCAGTTCAATGATTCCAATGGAAATCCAGACTTGAATAGGGCAGTCCAAAACAGTCCTGACAAACCTCCTCCTTATCAGGTTGCCAAAGCATTTTCTTCAAAAACAAAGAATAATAATTCATCAAGAACCTGCAAGAATGATCCTTGCCATACAGATAAAGACTCCAGACCCCTTATTAATGGAAGACAGTCAAATTCATCCAGTGAGTCAGGTTATTATTGTGTAGAGTGCTACAATAGTCATTTGCCCCAATATAAAAATGGTAGAGCTGCACTAAACTATGAAAGAGTTGATGAAGGCAGAATAGAGTCACCACTACCCAATTATTCTGTTTGGTCAAACAACAACAATGGACATAGTGATTCTCCAGAGTATGTAAATGTTTCAAACCATGGTGGAAGAATGTCTCGCAATCAGATCTATCCTGAAAATGGAGCTGCTTTTGCAGGTTTTGAGATTTCTCAAGCTAGTCTTGTTTAATAAATATTGTTTCCTTTTTACTGTTACTAAATGTAAATTTGAAATTGATGCATTTTGCACGTTTGTTCAAATAATGGTAGCAAATTGTGAATATAATTTTTTCTTTTTAAATCACTCCATAATTGTTATTTTGTTACAGAAAAGTATAATTATGAATCAGATGTGCTTCCTATTGTGTAGGTAACTACTATGAAGGATTGTTTACATATAGGGTATGCTAGAATCTTGATGAAAGAAAAGAGATTACATGAAATGTTTGTTATATATGACTGTTACTAATTTTGTTTTGAATTGTTACTGTTTGTTGCACTTATTACTGGTTCAGCAGTGGTTGTTTTTTCACTAGTTCAGTAGTGATAGTTTTATTTGTTAGGTTTAACATTTTTACCAGAACATTACATCAGCATTGCTGCTTGTATTGCAATCAAGGATTGGTTAAACTTGGGCCTCCTCCTCCCTTCTGTTTTCTTAAGCAGTAACAATACTTTTTAAAATGGGAATTAACTAAGGTTTTTAATTAGTTTTTTTCATGGCCATTTATATTTCCTTTCATCATTGCCCAAGTGTTTATTAAATTTTATATGAAAATGCTGAATATCATTTATTTTGTTAGTTTTCAAAATGTACATATTTTTTTTTGGTTTCTTTTTTAAGAGGTTTGTTGAATTGGTCTTTGTGATTGTGCTAAATTTGAAGGAATACAGTAACTGAAGTTAATCAGCGATAGTGTACAGTTGATGTTGTTTTTTGTCAGTACAATTTTTTTGAAATGTTCCGTCATATACATAATGAAAATAATCATCAGTAAGATGAATAAGTATTGAATTTCAGATCTTTAAAAAAGATTTATTAGTTTGCATAGTTCATTATTTTTACTTATGTTTTGTTTACAGAATATTTGTCAAACATAGTAATATTACAGAAACTTGGTCTTTCAATTTCATATGAAAATTAAAATGTATAAAGTATTATTTTAAATAATATAAAAATGGTAAACTTTCTCATGAGAAAAAAAAGACCAGTCCATTTCTGTTCACTAGATACAAATTATAGCATGCAGATCTCTTTGCATTTCTCTGTAATACTGTTGTTGTCTGGCCCTAAATACGGCAGCTGTAGATAAACATGTATTACCATAGTTCTCTGGATATTGTAATTTTCTTTCAAAGTCGTACCTTTTTATTGATATTGGATCACCTATTACCAGTATTTCAACAAAGGGTACATTTGATTGTTTACAAGAAATTTAATTAAATGAACAAATTTGCATTATTTTTAGACAGTGATTTAAAGAAAAGTAAAATGTAAGATGATAAAGTTATGTTTGTTACTTTCGTTTAAATACTACTAAAGGCATATGGCAGTGTCAGAGACTTTATTATTTTTCCTATTTATGTTCTTCATTATTTTATCTAACATACATTCAGCTATTCCACTTTCTACTACAGTGAATGTCACCAAATACTTTATACTTCTAGTGCTTGAACTTTGGAGTGAATGTTATTACACCTCTGCTAGTAGTAGTAGTATCCAAAAGTGCTTAAAAACATTTTTTTTTTCTTTCTTTATATTTGTTGTGTACATATGTATTGGATTCATGTAAGAATTTGTTTTGTAGCATGAGTCTTCCATTGTTTCCAAATATTTTGCAGCATTGTTATTTTGAATATTTCAAAAAAAAAAAATGCATGTTGATATTACAACAAAAAAGAAAAAAAAGAATAATAAAAATTATGTGTATATATGTATTGGATTCATGTAAGAATTGTTGTAGCATGAGTCTTCCATTGTTTCCAAATATTTTGCAGCATTGTTATTTTGAATATTTCAAAAAAAAAATGCATGTTGTTATTACAAAAAATAATAATAATAATAACCCACCTAAATATTTTTTTTTTTTTTTTTTTTTTTTTGTGTTTGTGTTTTTCAAATAATAAGTTAAAGAAGAAAGATGTGTTCAACAAAATAAACACAATTTCAAAATATATTCATTTTAATTTAAGGGGCATTAACTGCAGGAATCATAATGTGAAAGGAATCTTAACAAAAATATATATAAGAAAGTTGTTGTTAATTTAATTACTTGTATTTTAGAATATGATAAACTAGTTTCTATAAAAATGGTGATCTGGAAATTTGGCTTGTTTTCAGTTAAGGTTTTTAAAGTGTGCTAAACAAATATTTGTTTTATTTTATATAATACCAAAATATAATTATCAGAAGTAAAAATATCTTTAGCATTTGAATTTTTAAATGAGATGATAGATACAAAGATAAATGACATATTTAAACCTTTATTATGGTTACTATTAGTCATATAGTGAACTTACCAGTGATACTGTGTTTATTTTGTATATAAATATTCATGGCTTTATCTTGATTAGAACTGATAACTGTACATTTAATTCTGTTGTTTGAAAAATTATGTATGTATAAACATGAATAGGACACTGAAATCCACTGTTACAGAAAGTGTCAATAAAGTTTCTATCATGTTCCAGTGAAGTGTTATATTTTCATTTTCATCCATAGTGCAGTACTTTTTAGCTCATTTGTTAGAACTCCATCGTGAGCTTTCTGCTGCCTATGATAACTAAACATTTAAAGGACAGAATTCTTCTGGTGTTAAATATTGAGTTATTGCTGTGATTCCACAAAATGATAGCAGATAATCAAGGAAAACAGCAGTTATTTAAATAAGTTTGTTGTTAATCCACTTCAGCTGGTAAAGTTGGTTTTGCTGTTATAATAAAATATCCCACAGATGTTACAAACCAAAAATGATGACAGTCCTGCATATTTATAACTTGTTAATGATTAACTCAAAAAACCTAGATAATTGGTAAGACAAATAATCTCTCACAATTATTGTGAATTGGTCTAACATAGATGTTAGATATTGTCAACTAATTTATATTTTTATAGGTCACATTTTAACATGAAATTTCCCAGAATACACATTTTCAATGATAAACTCTAACTGTTTGTATAACAGCTAGGTGATAATTTTTCTAAGCAGGGCAGAAAAGTGAGATCAATTCTTATGAATATAAAATGTAATAAAAAGTCCCATCCATTCAAAACAAACTTTTGTATGATTCATATATAAAGTTTTGAATTACTGTTATTAATATCAAGAAATTATTTACATAATTATTTAGGCTGCCATTAAAGTTTTAAAAGCCTGGTCTAAGAAATTTAAAAAAACAACAACGAAACAACCAGGAATTTAAAGTAAAAATCTGCAGAAGTATATTGGAATTCAAACTTGATCATGACTACTTTCTGTGCAAATCTCATAGGGAAGTAAATATGGAGTACAACTTCAAACAGAATCAAAAAGATTTAAATGTTTGATTGTTTATTCAAAACTACTATGCTGCTTGTTACAACATCTCACTAACTCAAATACACTACTTAAGAAAAAAACATACTTGGCAGAAACTTCAGAAAACTGCTGTTAATGTTGAAAACAGGATGAAACTGCTATGTAATCTATAATTTCATTGATGTTGTATGTCATCAGTGATTAAAATCAAGGAAACAAATTAACTTCAGTATTAAATTATGTCATCAAAAACTAGTATTTCTTTATCATATATTTATATAATAACTTGACATACGTATGTTTGGTATAGTGTGCCTCATACATGTCACTTGTATGTAAGAGAAATCATTGCACAAGCAAATACTTCTTTTCCTTCCTTTGCTGTTTTATACTCCATAAAGAGACGTGTGTGCAGATAGACTGCCTTGTAACTGCTGATATTGATGAGTTTCTCAGATTTATGCACTGGTATAAGGATCTCAAGAATCCTTGATCTAAACCAAATGTTTCTCAATATCACTGGTGTTGGCACTGTGTATAGTTGAGCAAGTACAGCTGTAATTTCAGCAGCCATCTGGTGTGGTGATGTGATTGGAGAGAGGCTGTATGTATAGAAATCAATTATCTGTTTGAAGGGCTCGGTTTAGTGCCTGATAATTATGTATGTATTCTCTGTGCATGACCCTGAATTAAAAAGAAATATTTTATTTATCAATTTACATTTTTAATGCATTGTACAAATGTATACATGTAACTAAGAAAAACGAGCAGAGAGGAAACCTGTCACTATGATGTATTGTTGTTTTCAACTGGCACTAAGTGATCTCATAAGCACCATAAGTCTTCAATAAATCAGTTATCATGGTATTCAATCTCTTCTTAATTTTGAATCGGATGAATAAATTATGTACATGTACTGCAAGATGAAATCTGGAGATGAAGAGATTTCTCTAAAATTACTTAAATGCTGTGAAACCTGGTGACAAAGACCAGTTTTACTATTGATGTTTGTATAGAGAATACAGTTGTTGAATGGAAATTTTAAAAATAACTATTTATTTATTTACTTATTGTCAAATTGACATTGTTTACTGGCATGCTAAATGATTTTCTGTTATGCATTATAATTTATTATATATTTATTATTGATTAAATCTGTTGTCAAGATTTACTGAATATACATTATATTTAGACATATTAATTACATTGCAAAGTTAGTTCCATTCTTTTTGACACATAGAGAAAATATCAATCTAAATTCAATACTGAATATATAATCACATTTAAGACAATCAGTCCTGACCCTAAGACAAATGTTTTGATAAAGTTTGATCTGTGAAGAATTGCTGGTTGGACAATTAAAAAAACAAAAACGAAAAAAAACAGTTTGCTATTTACTTACCTTTTATTTGATATTAGTTCTCCTTTCCAACCGTATCATGAATAACTGATCAAATCTGAGGTTTGTGTTTTCCTCTCTGTGCAATTTTACATGCACATTAAGAGTAGCATAATAGCGGTAGTTACAGATTTCCTTTTTTATTGTCATTATTATTATGTTATTATTATTACAGCTGAACTAATAAACAAATTCCAAAAGTTCTAGTATATAAAATATATATATATACTAGAACAAAATCCAATTTAAAACTTTTATTGTGGAATAGAAATCTGTTTATTAGAGGTTTCAGGAGTGACATCTTACTAAACACTAAATGTGAAAATTCTTAAGAATATGTTTATAAACTGATTTGTATCTCTGATTAACAATCCAGCCTGTCTGTCAACATGAGACAAACTAGAACACTTGTTCAAAGGAATTAATTAAGAGCTGGGTAATGTTTAGTTTTAAACAGCCAAGTAGCCCATTAAGTACATTCCAAACTGTTGATTTGGGTTCTTTCATGTAAATACAGTTTATACTGTATTATCAAAATCGTTTAGTGCTATTACAAAAATAATTATTTCATTTTATTATAAACAAGAGAAGAAACAAAATGATAAAGACTATCTCAGCCGCTTTATATAACACATGGAACAACAGTAACTGACTAATAACAGGGTAGAGTAGGGAGAAAAGCCTATCTAAAAGCAAGACATGCCATATCCTCTTTCACGAGTACATGCAAACTGTCGAGGCCCACCCAGACTACAAAATACCACAAACATTTCATGAGAGAAATATTAAAGAAAATGAAAAAGGTCTGGGAAGGAAAAAACATAAAGAGGAAGAAGAAAGAAATGAAAAGGGAAAACCACATAGTTTTATCATGTTGAAACAGTAAAGGAACAATAACTTGATTTCACTTACCAGTTTTGTCCAGATTTGTTATTTCTAAGTCATAATCGCTATTAAACGTTTACGATTACCATTTCTCGCGATTCTGCATTCACTCTATATCTCTCTCTACTGCGGTAAATTCTACTACTACTACTACTAATAATAATAATTAGTTTAACCAGTTTAATATAAGACATATATTTTCATCTTACGCAGATCAATGGGGCGAGAGAAGTTTATAACGAAATGGCACAAGGCCCAACTTGCTCCTTGCCAAATGAGCATCGTGTCCTGTACTATCCTACTGCTACTTGTAATAACAACAACGATCATATTATCTTAACAAAAACAAAAATATGTATATTTAATTTGTTTGTTGGATACTTATAATTATGAACGATTTTTCAGGTTAAAATTATTATCAGTATTTTAAAGACAGATTTGATTTATCTATATATTCTGAAATTTGATTTCATTCCTTTAGCAAACAGACTAAAATCTGAGCTAGACCTAAGTCTAAAAAATGCGGAACATACTAATTATTTCTTGTAGATACCAATCTATTTACTTGGAACACAAACGAGAAAAGTGAACGAAAGCAATCATGACGACTTCTGGAAGTAGACTACGGAACAATAGCAGACTTAACAGAGTGTGAGGATGAAATGAAAAATCTGTCTTCTAAGCTTAACGCCCGTCGCTATTATTACCAGGTCCATTACACGTTTTGGCTAAAGAGTAATCATATTTCGCTGTTACTGGAACAACAAGCCAGGTCTGCGTCTCCAGAAGTGAATAGTTACTGTGCTTGCAATAAAGAATTTATCTCTAACGTCTTAGCCCACGTAATGATATTGCAGGGTTCCACAATACCATCACACGCTTATGTCGTAGTGGATTTTATATTGATATTATCAAATCTGCTTATGAAATGCAGTTGAATAATCGAGAAATGTAATAAATATGCTAATACTGCCCATACCATTTACCTTTTGATAAATGAGAAAATAGTTGTGATATAATTTCAAAACTAGAAAACATGTACACAGAAACTCATATTCAAGCAGCAAGACATTTACAACTACCTGGCTTTATATATATATATATGTTTTGCAATATAAGTAATTTATTTAATAATATATAAAAATATAATTTAAATGCCACATGTACGTCAGTCAAGCAGATTATATTTGACGTAAGTAGCTTGTACGAAACTGTCATTTGATAACTTCATAGAACTAACATTATTCAGTGAAAGTACGTTAGTTTTAAAAGTTATATTTTATTTATATATTAACTGAATGTGAAAAAAAACAGGTTTTATGCATGCATTTAATTTTTGTTCCATCTCCACACATGGTATGTCTTCTGATCATGCATACACTATTATTTGTCATTGTGTTTAGCTTTCGGGAAAAGTTTTCAGCGCCGATGTTGATAAATACAGACGTTAAAATCATAAGTCGTTTATAATGATGTAAGTGTTTCGTTTTAGTAAGATAAATACAAATTCGTATATCGTAAGACAAAAAAAGGTTTAAACGAATAGTATAGCAATTAATAGCGTTATAGCTTTATACACATACGCACATGCTCATATACAATTTAAGAATTATATCAAATGTTCAAGCAGCGGTTTTTATTTATACCAGTCTAATTACTTAAGACTTACAAAGTAGGGGGGGGGACGTCTGACTGACTGACTGAAAAAAATAACGTGCTAATCACAGCAAGCTGATGTGAAGCACGCCTTCAACAGTCACGCTCTCTGACAAAGCCAGGGGGCGTGTCTGTCGCATTGTACGGATTCGAACGACCACACATTAAATAGCCGGTCACTTGTTACTTTATTAGCTATTACTATGAATAACAGTACTAGCAAGAGACACCACAATATTAACATAATTAATTAATAACACCATCGACTGTCGTTGTTATCATCAATATTACTACTCTCAGTCATATACTTCTGTAACAAGCACCGTTGTCATTAGTATGTAATGTAAATACTATAATTCTTTTTTCAATATTTTATTTCAGTTTGGATATCGATTTCATATACATTATACTAGTTTTTGATTAGACAACTTCAGAAGAGATAAAATAAAGACCAGTTTTAATATTGGGTCTGTTAATAAATATCTGATGTGGTGATCTGAAATGCGAGTTCAGAATATGTTCAGTTACACTTAAAAAATGACCATTTAAGGAATTTAAAATGTTAAATTCATTTAAACAGTCGGAGCAAATCTTTGATCGGAAAATTTCTAAATCTTCAGGTGATCACAGAAGAAGTTGAAGATATGTAGAAGATATCAACATGTTTGTTATCGTCTTTATAGTATGATATTTAACAGTATTTGATACCATATTCGAACTTCCTTTAATAATAGTCCTAGTAGAAACCGCAATAGATAATTCAATTAATTATTAAAATTATGGTGTTATTGATCGCGCAAGAACTGGATAATTTATGTTTAATGTTATCATTTCCCTTATTCGGCTATAAGAATTTTTTTTTAATTATTATTATTAAAAAAAAAAAAAATTCAGTCTATGTCGGTTAATAATAAATGAGAACTATAAGATATAAAGCATGGATATCGTTAATCTTCATGTAATCTTCCTACTGAAAAGACAGTGAGACGAGACAATGTGTGTTGGGAAGAGATAATACTGTGATGTCAGATAACAGATGAGAACGGTTTTGAATGCAATTAATTAATATATATTTTAAACATTTATTCCACATAACTTAAGAAAATAAAAAAATATAAATTTACGTTCACAAAAATTTACCAATATCACTTCGTACTGCCAGAGGTTTTTTTTATTATTATTATTATTATTATTATTATTGTTATTTTACTTGGTCACATGAAACTGGCCTTACTCAAAACAGAGAGAAAACGTTTTAGAAACTCTCATTATGAAATTTAAAATTGTTTTTCAGAACTGAGTGCACATGTTTTAAAACTTTCTCAAATATATGAGAAAACATTTTAAATAATTTTCAGAAAAGAGAAAATATTTTATACTCTTATTTTCAGATGTGGCAGTACAATTTAAAACTGCTTGTCAGAAGACAGAAAATACATTTCAAAATTCTTACCTTCAAGAAATGCGAGAATACGTTTTAAACTGTCAGAACTATGGCAGTGTTTAATCCGAAACATGTTTAAGCTGTTATTCAGAAAAAAAGACTATACATTTTTAAATTCTTAAACTTAAATGAGTAAAAACATTTCCAAGTGAGAAAACACATTCTGAAACACCTATCTGGAAAGATAAAATTCAGGGGAAAAAACCCCCGAAAAAAACAAACAATGAAATTACCATTGCTGAGTACCTCGTTATTGGAACATAACATCTGAATATAATTTTATTATCTTACATTTTAACTTGGTTTTGTTTATGAACTGTCGAAAATGTCTGTAACCTTTGCTTGTGACAGTTTAAATCGTTCTGAGAAAACTAAGTATTTTTTTTTTCCTTAACAGACATTAGAAATTCTAACATCAAATACCTAACACTCTCTAGAGAATATTTTTGCATTAAGTTACGCTTTTTATCGCTCAGTTGTCTGCATTCAAACAATTAATACATATCTGAAATATGATTTTGAATGTCCCATCGAAACACAAGATTATTTGAGTTTAAAGATTGTCACTTATTTGCAATGTTTGTCTTTACAGAACAATTTCTGAATGATATTTAAAATAATTAAAAGTGACAAGTGATGCACTTGGGTTGTGTTAATTTGACGAAAATGTCTTTTATCACGTCTTTAAAGTTCTCTGAAGTCTATAACAACAAATTACTGGTTGGTTCTTCGATAATGTGTCAGTGGCGAAAAGTTATTCCTTGTATAAACGTGCAGTGCACAAAACGTTGATTCGATTTTAATTTTTGACAATGTATCTTGTACAAAAACATTTATATATGTTAGACAGTAAGCTAAATTACTTCACCATAAATAAATACAGGAACCGAACCATTTGTGCAGCTTTCAGAAATGCAGAAAACCTGCGATTTTTGAATAAGGTGCGCTTTGTTTCTGTTTCCTTCACGCCAATTCAAGTGAGAGTGTTGCTATTTTAAATAAAGGTTTAAGAAATCCGGACCATATCCAGTCCCAGCTTGCCGGATAAATAGTTCGGTATCTGTATTAGGAAACAACTTTTTATCTTTATTTTGTTTTTCTGTATATATATATATATATATATATATATTGTAAAATGTTAATATTTACTGTTATCACTAAAAATGGATGGTTTGTTTTGTTTTGTTTTTTTAATTTAATGCATCCGAACAAACAATTATGTGTTCCAACAAAATGCAGTCTACGTAATACCATTCGTATGATGATTCAATGAAATATTTCGGCTGTAATTAGAAACCAGTGCATTTGTTAATGAATATTTTATCGAATTCCTATTTTCTACAATCAGATACGAAAATCCCACTGCTTGTTATCAACTGGCCTAACATTTCTTTCTTTGTTTCGACTTGGTCTTCTGACTAAGAAGATTTAATAATAATAATAATAATAATAATAATAATAATAATAATAATAAATAAGTAGATAAATAAATAAATAAAATGAAATGAAATAAAAGAAAAAAAGGAAAAAAACAAAAAAAAGAAAGAAAGATTAATCTTATAATGTTAATTTATAGTTGACAGTTTCGCGTTTTTGAAATTTTTATGAAATAACGAAACAGAAATAGAGCTGCAATATGTGAAATATAAAATACGATCAGATATCCAGATAGACAATCAGACTAACATGTACACAGACCTGCAGACATAACAAAATAAAAAAAATAAAAATTAATTACTGAACTATACCGAAACTTTTCTTATTACCTATTTTTGTATACACATGCAGAAAATTCATTACCATGTTCAACTTTTAATCTTGGGCTGTGTTGTTTAGCCCACAAACTACTTCCAGCATGAAAATGTAATCAGTTTTATTTATTACTTTTTTTAAGAGCAGTTCACTGATGGCAACATTTTCAATAAGTACCAGATGGTTGTTATAGGTCCTTTAGCAGCAGAGTAAATCATAAAGCAAGTAATATGCCCAACCATCTCTGCTAGCAGACTGCTTGTGTGTTACAACCTATTATGAAAATAATTATGTATAACATACTCATACGGAGAAATTCTTTTTTAAATTACGCAATTAAATTTGGCCAAAGTTGCCAAATTACATAAAAACACATAACATCATCCTTTAGTCATTTTCATCTTGTAAAGCGTAATTATTTTATGTAACAAAAAAAACCTCAAATTAAACTACATTTTGTTAAAAGAAATATGGTTTTCAATTCAATTTTTGGTATAAACGTATAAATGTATATATATATATAAAAAAAAAAAACACTTCCTTACCAAATTTATCCAAAAAATATATAAGAAAATATCAAAAATCAGTCATAAACCAAAACAAATGAACAGACTAATAGCTGCTTGTTTTGAAATTATTATTAAAAGACTCTCCTCTCTAAGAAATCTAGTAAATTTAAAAGTTATAATAAATTTTAAAAAGTTAAAGAAATAAAAATGAGACAGTATTCAAATTTGTCAGTAAATCATTAGAATCATTATATCAGTATATAATAAAACTTACATTACTTGTAAAATGGACACTTTACTGTTCAATTTATATATAACAATAATCTTAATGGAAACAAACACGTAAAATATAATTTTATGATTTCGTTTGTTTGTTGTTTTGCGTATGTGTATATAAATATATATATATATACACACACGCACACATACACACACACACACACGCACACATACACACACGCAATTTGATGATAAAGTATATTATATTTGGTGCCAAGGATATTAGTTGCAGATCAGTACTGTATTTTAAAAATTTTGATCAACATTATTGCACCTCTGTTCAGACAAAAATGTATTTGTAATTTTCTATCGATGCATAAAATATCATTATTATCTAATAAACATAGATTCAGATGGTGAGTTAAACTTGTTTTTCATCTTTTCTTAAGAAGAAGAAGAAGATTACTAAATCATGATCGGCTATCCGACAAATATCATGTTTGGGTTGTTGTTGTTTTTTTTGTTGACTTTTAAACGATCCTAAGCTAATCTGTCTTAAATAACAGATCTGTAATCTTACTCAGAAAGCTATCTTTGATAAAGAAAAATCATCTGAAACGCCCGTTTTAGCGCAGTTTGATAGACAAAAGTCAGCATTTCAACGAGATATGGTTACACGAGCAAAAATACTTCGAGAAAAATTTTTATCAATAAAATCCTGTGATAAATTGCCGTATTGATCTCTAAACCCTATCATGAAAACCAAAATGAAAATTTCTTCATGGGTTTAATTATTACGCTCGCGTGAAGATACATTCACGCCAAAAAGCGTAATTAAACACGAAAGGAGCAAACAACGCGATGTTTGGCTGACATCAAATAGCTGAGATATGCATTTGAATACCAGACACTCCGTTCACTTGAAATAGCTGTGGCTGAATTACGGTTTCCTAATTTTCCGTCAAAGTATTTTTGTCTAGCAGTGGAGCAGTCACCATATTTGCTTAACAAAAATACTTTATTTCATACTGACAGCCCATATTGTTCACATTCAACACGCTGGACCAAGTGGAGCCGTAGTATTATGAATTACAATCAAAAATGTATTTGAGCATGTAAGTTTGAACAGTTACCGCAAACCTAAAAACTTTTTATTTATATATTTATTTTTTTTTTATTTTATTTTTTTTTTTTTTTTTTTTATTATTTTTTTAAACTTATATAGTGGTATAGTTTTCAAATAAAATAATTTATTATGCAATTTTATATTATTTTTTTTTTTAAGTATATTTAATGTATGGTTTACTAACAACTGCATACATCTGTAATGTTTCAATGAACTGACATCCTGTATCAGCACAGCTTTTACTAATTAATTAATTAACACACTGAATGAACAAATTATTAATGTCCTGTACGAACAGATTTGTTATGAATTCATTTATACGAAGAATAAACACATCTATAATGAATTCACGAACTGACATACTGCATAAACAAGTCTGTTTCTAAGTCATGAATTGACATAGTGCTTGAAAACGTACGTCATTAAGTGGTGAACTGCTCTAAAACGTCTTTCACGAAGTCATGAACTAACCTACTGCTTGGAGGCGTCTGCCATTAAGTCATAACTGCATGAACATACCTGTTACTAATTCTTGAACCGAGAGACCGCATGAAACACTCTATCATTATTAAATCATGAACTGATATATTCCATGAATATGTATGTTGTTAATTAGCGATTCACGTTCAGTCTCTTGCTTTATTAGTGAATGGAAACTATATGGTTGTGATAACCTATACTTTTACAACATAAACGACTTTCATATAATTTTAAATATTTAGAAACATCATAATTAATTGTTATTCATCATGCGAACATTTTTTTTTTTTTTTTTTTTTACAGACAGTCGTTTAGTTCTTAGAGTTTAAACAAAATTTAAAAATAATAATAAAAAATATTTCTCGAATAAGTGGAACCAGCTATGGTTGCATATTTTTATCGTTTTTTTCAGTTTTATTACGAGAGCGACGTATATAAAATATTTGAAGAATACTGGCAGCTCGATGTTTACGAGTAGCCATCTGTGACCGAGACAGATATTTTACCCTTTGCTCAAAAAGTCGAGGCCAATCCCTTTTAATACGAAAGTTTATGTGTAAAGGGGAAAATCATAGACTACGTTGCAGTTCTACTTTAATTATTGGAGAAAAAAAAAAAAAAAAAGAAAGAAAGGAAAAAAAAGAAAGACAGAAAGATAGAAAAGAAGAAAAAAGTATATGAAAGAAATGAAAGAAATAACTAAAAGCTTTTTTTCAACGAAAAAGAAAGCCAATTAAAATGTCCAAAGGCAAAACATCTTCTTTCAGAAGGATGTTGACGGTTATCAGCAGTAAAAACATCACACACCATCTGTGTTCAAAGAATAACACATGCAATTTATTTTTGACTCTTCGCCAGTTTGTCCAGAAGTAGTCTTTTTGACCTAAATGTGAATCAGTGATCTGAGTAGATTCATAGACTACAAGGTATCGAAAAAGTTTAACTTGTTTTATATAATCATTAAAGATGGAAAAAAAAAAAAAAAAAAAAAAAAAAAAAAAAATTAATGGCTATTTCTTTAATGTTAGATATTTTTATTATTAATGTTACTGTTAATAAGTTTTTCGAATAATTCTTGTATAATTATTAATTACGCCAAAATTGATTGTATTACGTTGTAGACGTGCCACCTGCGGACTGAGCTGTTGTGTAGTAGTAGTAGTAGTAGTAGTAATAACAACAGCAGCAGCAACAACAACAACAACAGCAGCAGCAGCAGCAGCAGCAGCAGCAGCAGCAGCAGCAACAACAACAACAGCAACAACAACAACAACAATAATAATAATTAATTATTATTATTATTATTATTATTATTAAATCTGGGTTAAATTCATGGCATCTGATTTCCCTTTCTTTATTGTTTGTTTTGACAATCACTTTATAATCAGGTAGGTAATTAGTAGTGTGCTCAGCCATGTTTTCTCTTGTTTTTAGTCTTTTGTTTGGAGAATTCCGTCCAGAATGATAAACAATCGTCTAACTTTGCCTTGTTTTAAATAAGCAAAGTGATAATTGGCCTCAAACTAGGAAAATGTTGATGATGATAATAATAATAATAATAATAACAATAAACATAAAACAACAACAGTAAAACTACTACTATTACTAAAACTACTACTACTTCTACTAATACCAACAACAACAACAACAAGCAATAATAAAAACAATAATGCGAACCGAATTATTAAATTATTAAATCTGAGACAGATCGATTATGATTTCAGTTGAAATTATTTATTATTTGTCCACGAAGAGAATTTGACTTGAAAAATAAAAAAAAAAAAAAAAAAAAAAAATGGAGGTCTAATTTATGTGTTATTATGATCATTATCATTATCATCATAATTATCGTTAGCACCATAATCACCATCACAATCATCATCATCATATTATTATTATTATTTTATTATTATTATTATTTTATTATTATTTTTATTTTTATTATTATTATTATTATTATTATTATTATTATTATTATTATTATTATTATTATTGTATAAGATACAACGGCAACACATCTGAGTTTTAATACGTAACAGTTAAAGGATGAAGTTTTCTCTTCCCAAATTATCAAACCCTGAGTTCAGGTTAGTAAATTTATTAAAAACATTTTGAACACAGAAATCGTCTATCGTTTGAAATGCAAACTTTTTCTTGAGTTTTATATTGTCCTAAAGGCAGGTGCTGATTTAATTTTCTTTTACTGATTGCAAATTACAGATCCTTAGAGACCTATTGGCGAGGAAAAGTCAACAGCCCACAGTATTAGTAATGGGCATTAGAAAACAAGCAACCTCGAGTGACAGAAGGAGACATCCATTGGATAATTCGTTTTTCTTAGAGAGGTGAGGTGCTGAAAGCTCACTGATAGGAGAAAGTTATCAGCTTAGACTTGTCAAGCGTTAAACCAAACATACAATGATGAGAAAACGAAGACAGATATTGATCACATCCTAGTTATCCAACGTTTGATTCGTCTTGATACAGATCTTTAAAATCTGTTAACTTTGATGTCTACAAACTTTAATGTAAATAAATAACTACAAGTGTTAAATCAATAACTTTTGTTGATTTGAAAACTACGTCATGAAACTGCTGCTAGTAGAGACCTCTGGTACTAGCTGGTAATTCAGTGATACTGTAATTAATGTTAGTCACTTACTAAAAAGATTTTACCAAAAGCAGATACTGCGCTGGATTATTCTCTGTGGATCCTTTTTTTCTGATTAATAAAATCACGACTAGATTTTCATTTCTGAATTTTAATAACAGACGTACACGAGATAAGCGCCAGTTCTAAAATTGCTTTCAGAAACTACTTAAAAAATAAGGCATCAATTAAACGCCATTACTTTTTATAACTGATTAGGGATGTGTGTTTTCTACCAGTGAATTACTGAACGCACTTTGAGAAGTCATTTAATTTCTACTTATAAATCCTTATATAGTCAGTAACATGTATTACAAAAATAAAATATCTTTCATCTGTTCATTAATTTTATTTTACCAACATTTCCAAATCATTAAATAGTGCTTCATAAACATTATTTAACTAGTGACATAAGCAGTTCCACTGCTATAAAAATGTGTGAGAAAGATGTAAGGGTCGCCCTGTTCGGAAGTAGTATTCAGAAGCCAGTAAAAAACTATATTGACCAAAACAAGCGTCGATTAAACATCTTTACTTTTCCTTCATGATTGATTAAAAACGTGCGGTTCGGTTCTGCACCAAGCCAGAGTCTGCCAATAATGGCCACAGTGCAAGATCTATTCCAAGAATTCATCATTATCATAAATACATATATTTTGACAGCCATTTTCATTCACCAAAAAAGTTAATCTTATTTCACTTAAAATTAAAATATTGTGTTACAGGATCTGCACTGCCTAAATACAACTCATTTTATTTTTGTGAAATCATAATTATTCACCTTTTTATTGGTTCCACGAAAATGAGCTACAGTTCTATAAATGTCTTTCGATATAGTTCTAATTCAGAAAAGTCATCGACGATTAAGATTTCAAATAATTATTGGTATTTAGACAAACCATGATACAAAATAATGTACGGTTATACTTTCTTATATCAGCGCGGGTGTGTTTTATGGACTCCGTTGTTAATGTACTCAATAATACAGTAATAATCATACAAATTTTGATTAGCCGCAAAACTAATGAGAAAAATCTTTGCTACTATTTTATGCTGTAATTATGGAATCACTATTAATTTGTGGTAAGCAGTCATTATATGTTCACTGTTCATTATAGCATCGAAAATGTGCATTATTAAACTAAACTGTTAGCGTAAAATGAATACTTCAGATTTCTTAAAGCTAGTTAACAAATAGAAAATATATAATTTATTGATACAATTACTCATTTAGTAATGTTTTCATGATCACTTTAGTATTTCGTTATCTCTCGCTCCTTCTCTCAGTGTGTGCATGTGTTTGTGTGTGCGTGCATGCGTGATTATATGTACGTATGCAATTGACAGTGTATATCTGAATATATACGTATGTATGAAAGAGAGGGAGAGAGAGTGTGTGTGTGTGTTCAGCTACCTTCACTGACTGCTATCAAGAATAAAATCAGCCTGTTGGTTTCTCATTATTGTAATTTGTGCATATTTTTCTTACTAAGAATGTGTTAGTATACTTGTGTATGATTATGTGTATGGTACGGTATATATGTGTATATGTGTGTGACGTGGAGAAGAATAGTGAAAATAAAAATCTTGTGATTAAATTGGATATCTGGAATTTTTTCGTTTGGCAATTAGTCGAAAAAAAAAGCTGTTATTTCTGGAGAGGAACTCATGAATATATTTTTCGCTGAGCATCTCGGGAAAACAACTGTGTGTACTAATTAGCGTACAGACTCCACTGCTACGAGATTTAATCAACTCGTTTAGACACCGTGTGTTGTGATATCTTGAGCAATAAAGTCATTTCTGTTCGGCCTGGAATATGCTTTTAATTAGGTCTAAGTTATTTCCAGCTATGTGTAGCAGTATTTTCTTATTCATGCCAATTTTTCATTCATCACAGACGCGTATTTCTGCATAAGATGCTCTTCTCTTCTTCCACTCCAGCTTTCTGTTATTCTCTGTGAAGTTACTTGTCATCTCTCGCTTCATGTGTTTCATTATTTCACTCCACAAGAACTTAATACATTGTACATAAATACTTTTCAAAATTTCCTTCTACCCAATACTTGCTCTCTCTCTCTCTCTCTCTCTCTCTCTCTCTCTCTCTCTCTCTCTCTCTCTCTCTCTCTCTCTCTCATAAACATAGACACACACACATACATACATACATACACACACAAAAATACATCATACATACATATTACGAGTTCACTTATTTCACGTGAAAGCAATTTTTAATTTTGAAGGTAATATTTTACCCAGTTGATAACATTTGTTAATTCTCAGAACTAAATAACGTTTTTAATTGATTTTCTTCTTTCGTGAACTCTCCCGCACTGAACTAATTCAGTGGTTGCAGTTTAGCCGGTCTCTTCTTTCGGCGTCCAATATTTCTATCGCTAAAGTGGTGACCCTCAAGCTAGTCAAAATTTAACTAACACAGCAGTAACAAAGAAATAGCAACACGTCAACAATTATAAATTATATTTTTTATTGTTGTTGTTGTTGTTGTGCTTGGTGCGTTTATTGTTGTTGTTATTACACTTTTTAACAGATACAGTTTAAACTATTGTTAAAGTTAGCACATTTATGATGATGACCACTTTTTTAGAAAATCACTTAAGGCACAATTTAGTTGATTGTCAGTTTATGTAATATATTGATTTTTCTGATTCCTTAAGTACTATATTTCCGTTATTGGAAGAATGTATTGATATTTTAAGCTAAATAATTAAATAGTTTCAAAAAAAAAAAAATAATAATAAAAAAAAAAAAAAAAAAAATAATAATAATAAAAAAAAAAAAAAAAAAAAAGAAGCATCGTCCAAGCATTCTAAATACAACTTAGTTTCTTTTTAAGTATGAATTATGTCCGTATCAAAACATGATAATAATATGACAGAAAATGTTTTTCTTTTGATTATTTAAACTTAATTATTACTAGTCTTTCTTTGAAATAAACACTAGTCATAATTTTTGTTCAGTGCAAGACTTACTGATGTTTTTTCATCTTTTTTTTGAAAAAAAAACAACAAACAACAACATAAAAACAAACAAACAAACAAACAAACAAACAAACAAATAAATAAATAAATAAATAAATAAATAAATAATAAAACACAATATATTCTTTTACTTGTTAGGAACATTTCTGAAGAAGACTTGTTTAGTTCAATGTTTTGCTAGTAATATTATTTCCACGTATTACAGTGTGATGTTTGTATTCTATAGAAAAAAAAAAAAAAAAAAAAAAAAGAAGAAGAAGCAGAAGAAGAAGAAGAAGAAGAAGAAGAAAGCTGAAACCGTGGAATGGAGCCTCCTAAAACAGAGTAATTTGTTTGCATTCACCGAGTAAGTAACTGACTGTTATTGTAACAAGAGAATTATTTTTATTACCACCATTACAAGAAACATGCAGTCCTCCTGTGTTAGACGTCTCTTGAAAATCACTAAAGAAGAAATATTGATTCAAACAACACAGTACATGTTTTCTTCACCGTGATCCTACAGCAGCACGGCCAGCTGACTTTTCTCACTGACATTTAACATGGTGTAAGATAAAGTAAACAAAATAAATGTTTTCTAAACTTTATTTTTGTCTCAGCAAAAAAATGTTGAGGATTAATAAACATTTTTAATTTTTTTTTCTTAGATGCAACACAACGAAATCAAATGATTTAAAAATACAAAATTTATGTATCTTTACCTTTTTTTTCAGTTATTGAATCATGTATTTTCATGTGTCTGACATCTAGCACATGTAGATAGATACATTTATAAGATACGTCGTTAAAACAAAGAATCTAAAAGCATACCAGATAACATTATTTAAACGTAGTCTGTCTTCAGCGAACAAGTATTGCCGGTTATAATTTTTGGCCCTTTATTTTTCAAACAGTAATGAAAGGATGAATTTAAAAAAAATAATAATAATAATATCTGTCTATATATATATATATATATATATATATATATTAAAAATATAGATTGGTATACATGTTTGTCTTCATTCAAACGCACAAATTTCAGATTTTACCTTCAGCGGACCATTACTTTTGCAAGCATAGTCTCTTGAACATTGATATTTTTGGTCAAACTCAACAACAGTATGCCAGTCTTCATCATGATGGGGAATTCCATAATTAATCCCAGTCTGAAATTTTTTTTTCTATAGGATTATGGGATGCTAATGTCCGGGCTCGCCAGTAAAGTCATTCTTAGAAGTTTCTTACACGACTGATTCTGACTTCGACAAAAATTGATATACATGTTTGTATTAGTCTCAGACACCTAAATGTTACTTCACTGAAGCAATACTTTTGGAAATATAACCCTTCGATGTGGGACATTTTTGGTCATAACGGTCACCAGTTTTTAGAAACTAATATCTCAGCAACCACCGAGCCAGTCTTCATCGTGTTGGTGTTGCTGGAAAAGAATTTCTTAAGGAATCCAAATCCGCAGTTACTTTATTATGTGAATATCACATATAGATTTTAACATTTGGTATAATTCTAACTAACGCACACGTGATCCACAGTGTTTTAAAGTCTAACATAAAATCAAAAAGATGTGAACCGATGACATAAATAATTTGAATAATATTTCTTAATATTCTATGAACGCTGTAATATAAAAGATGACAACAATATTTTACCATCTAATTGTTTTGTATTTCACAATTCAAATGAAAAAAAATTGTTCAAAACTGAGAAAATCTAAGTAAATATCTTCAGACCTACCTTTTATTTCAAATATTTACTTTCTTTGAGTAAGTGTGGGTGTGTTAATTTTTTTGTTTTAAATTTTAATTATTCTAATTTTTTAAAAGCAGACTGTAGTTAAAATGCACATTTTTAGATTCCAAACCAACAACAAAAAATTCTTCTTAACACATCGACTGCGACACTGAGTGAGCAATCGTGTTCTGTGTGGATGCTCGCCTGACGTCGCTGTTAAAATTTTGCAGCGTCGTCGTCTGATCCAGGCTGGTGTATCTGGATGATTTTGGCATGCAACAACACAGGTATCTTTTGAAGAACTTGCGGAACTGACTGCTCAGTAAATAAAGCGCGAATGGGTTGATACAAGAATTAATGAACTTGAGACAGAACGCTGCAATTTTGAAGATGTACCAGAAATGGTTGAATTCCGAGTCATCAAAAAAGTACCAGATGTCGTAAATGTACTGCGGCAGCCAACAAAGGAAGAATATAAAAACAAACGAAAGGACAATTTTTGCAACTTTCTTTCGTGCTGCAATTTGTCTCTGCTGGTTTTGAGCACCTTTCAGTTCGCACGGCATGCTCCGTCCACTTCTGACAAGGATCACTGCCATCATCAGATAAAAAAAGCCAATAGTTACAAGTGGAACGGCGAAATAGACGAGAAACTTGACCACTGTGTGTATTTTGGTATACAATTCACCGTATTTGATAGGGTTCCACAAACAAACGAGCACTTTGGATTCGTTTGGTACTATAGTTTCACTGAAAATACCGTCAGGAATGGCTAAAACTACAGACAAAACCCACGTAACAGTCACTAAAATAACTGGCTTCGCTAAAGTATTGCCAGTGTGTTTGCTCATTGGATCCACAATGGCGAAATATCTGTCTATACTCAAAGCAGTTAGAGTGAATATTGAAATACCGAGCGAAAGCATCTGCATGAAAAAGTTGAATTTGCAAACAGCTTCTCCGTATGGCCACGAAGTGAAAGTGAACTGTGTCGCCGAAAAAGGAACTGAAACTAAAATCAAAAGAAGATCCCCGATTGAAAGACTTACGATGAGTATATTTGGCAAATTTCTCATAACTTTGTTTCTTAAAACTATAAAAATGATGGTGCCGTTTCCAACGATTCCAACAATGAATATCAAACCAAAAAGAATGGGCACCACAATGGCCGCTGTATTTTCTTCCACCTGAAACAAAATGCTTAAATTGGGTTTTGTCATCGAATCAGTGACATTCATTGTCAAATTGGAACTTGCAACTGGCTTCATGTTATTTCGAGCACAAAGTTTGGTTTTCTTCACGATATCACCAACTAAGCAGTTGCTGTAGAGGTGATAAAACAGAAATGTCCAGGTGAAAAGTATTAGTCAGTGTTTTTTAAAATCCTTTAGGTTTTGTTTCCTCTATTCTTTTTTTCTTTCCCTTGTGTTTTAGAAAAAAACAGCTAAATGTCTTGGTTGAATTCTTCAACTAATTAATAAACTAAATCTCACTTGCAACAGTTTTGTCTCTTGGAAATTCGTTACAAACGGGAGAATGAACTGGCGTCGTTCAGTTTATACCTTCCAATTAATAACTTTCTCAATTCTCCGTTAATCGTGAACACCGGTTTGATCTGGCTACAAACTTAAAGAAGTTGAAATGAAATGTCTTCTATCACATACGGCTTTCTGATAAGAAAGCTGATAATTTGTAGCTGGCGTGGCTGCCACATATTTAATGTATAACATCCCTTATTGGATAGCCAGCGTTTGCGTATGCAAGCAATACGTTACGAGGAGAAACGCCGAGACCTGATAGGCTGGCGCAGCAATGACTAGAAGGTAACAGGTGAAATTTTGAAAACTGATTCAGTGGCATCGAGATTGCTTTGTGTAGTACATGATGGGAGGTTATCCATTTCACTCAGACGGCTTGTCACGGCGAAACAAGCAAGCAATTTACACAAAGTAAACTCTCTCTCTGTCTCTCTCTGAGTCGCTCTCTCTTTCTGATTCAAAACAGAGGCATTATTTATTAGATCACACCAGATATGCCTCAGCACACCGCCGACTTCCTCAATAAATGTAAAATGACATAAGGATCATCTTCAACTAATACGAGGAACAAGAGAAAATAAATGGAACTTACTGTAAGCTTTGTCATTCTTCGTTCAGATTTAGTGCTCAGTTTTTCCCTGTGGGAATTTACAACAGTGTAAAGCAAACATTTTTGTTGTGTTAATGACTGCAGTAGATTCATTTAGGTTATAAGAAATTATTAAATTCTGTAAATATATCGATTATCTCAAGCAATAATAAAAGCAAAATTTGTTTTATGAAAGGAAACTATGTCATAAAATGAAATATTTCAGTTAAACAGTTTCTTTTCCTCTATCAGTTACTTCTAATTCCAGTTCGACATCAGCACATTTATTATTAAAAATCTATATAATATACTATTACCTTACACAACCGGCAGATTTATTTATTTTTATATTTGTCGACATTGAATAATTTCCATATAAAAAATTGCAATTCAGACTGAGAACGCAGGAGATCATTTTGCCAATATATGCACATATAACCTATTAAACGTGATAAATATAATAAAAGTATTTGTAAATAGAATGACTTTATAGATATATATATACACACACACAAATATTTAACTTGCATTCAAAATTACACATTCATTTACATTTATTAAATTAATTTGTAGCAATTTTCAGTAGAATACATGGATTTACAGGCGGGTAAACTGCTTTAAGTTTAATACCTCTACAAAATCCTCTTCATTTAGACTCTTTGTAACTTGGATACAGGCACAGAAAATATCGAGGACTACGGTGGTTTACAAACACATCTTCAGTGACCTGTTAAAATTGATCAAATTTCCAAAATAAACTTTTATGCTATTTATATGTTAGTAAACTGATGATAATGATAAAAACAGTAACATAATATTTTTTTGGCTCACTGTATTATTATATGTTGATTTGGCTTTTTTCTCTTAAATTATATGTTTATACAGGAATGTTTGTGTGTGTGTGTGTGTGTGTCTGTATATATGTATGTCTGAGTGTCTATGTACATATGTACTTATGGATGTATAATACATGGACACAATAAAGATAATTCTGCAATTTTCTTTATAATGTTTTTCCTTTTTTTCTATTTGCTTTTTGTTTTTCAAACACAGTATACGCTAGCTTGTATTTATTGTTGTTGAACGTGCTGCTTACTGAAAGCATTTAACACAAATCACAGGCTTAAAGGAAAACGTAAATGTAAACACAGAGATTCATGAGGTGAAATTTCACTGTCTGAACTTAACTTAGTTTCCACACTTTGATGTTATGTCATTACACGTGTCTATATTTAACGTGGCGCCGAAACATAATCGCCTGGTTTTACAATTAGCAACTTTTGGTAAATAACCTGCTATGTGCTATCTCTAATTTTTATCATTACGGCTATTAAGGAATCGTAACAATTAATTACTGTTGAATTAGGAAATCTGAGCTGAAGTAAATTAATTATAAAATAATCTACAGAGCTTTAATGATACGTGTTAATAAGAAAAACAAAAAAAATTAATTAGCCCTTTGTTTTATAATCAGTATTACTAAATATATTTTGATTTTATTTATCTTTGTTGCTCATAATAGAATATCAGGTTCCAACTGCAGACCTCGTCCGCTTGACGCATATAAAATAACATTTCAAAATTATGACTCCTTTTTAGATAGACAATAACAAATTCGTAATCTTCTCCACAATAAAATAATAATAATAATAATAATCATGATGATGATGATGATAATGTTTATGATAACGATGATAAAGAAATAGATAAATAAACACTGGAATTTAGAGATACTAATAATATAAAAGGAAACGTGAACAGGCTTTTGTTTGTTTCAAGAGCTGTAAATGTAAAGATTCAAGTGTCTACTGCGCTTCATGCTGAGTTAATTAGAATGAAACAAAACAGTTCGGTGTATTCCAGACTATCCACATTAGTCGTTCTCACATCTCACATTTAACACGTTTAGTTTAGCCTCTGTTGTCTGTCATATAATTATTACAGATCATGGATTATTTAAAAAAAAAAAAAAAAAAAAAAAAAGTTTTTAATTGTAGAAGAGTTTTAAAAATATCACGTTATTTTAATATTTAATTTGTATATTATTATGAAGAAAAATGAACAAACGAATAAATAACTCGTTTAACTCAGGGTAATATAATACAGTTTACTTTCCCTGTAATTTTCCCTCGTTGCAAGTAATTTTCACATACTCAGTGTTTAAAAAATCATAGCAGAGAAACAAAACAAAAAAAAAAAAAGAAGAAGAAAAAAAAAAAAAAAAGAAGAAGAAGAAAAAGAAAAACAAATAGTTACCATATTTCAAGCAACCGACTTTCTCGACAGCAATATAACCCATGAGTTACTACGAAATGGGCACTGCTCCAACATACTTACCAATCCGAGCTGCACGATGTAATTCTACATATAACAAGTGCATTCACTGTGACTGAATGTACTCAGGTATTTAATAATACTTCAATAAAAACGACTTTTTTCGGGTAGAACAGAGAAAAACAATATGTATTCGTAAATATTATAATGTAAGAGTTAACGTGACCCTCCAACCTGGACAGTTAATGAACTGATATAAATTATTTAGGGCAGATGTATAACAATACACTTTGCGTAATTTTTGGATATGGAAAGCAGCAGCAGCTCATTAGGCATTAATAGAATACAGAACAAATTATGCGAAGATAAAAACAAGATACGTATTTCTAGTAAGTGTTTCGCTAAGGGTAACGTTATGAGAAGTAGGACAGGCAAGTTTGCAGTTGTTCATCATCTTCTTTAAATTAGCTGTACGAGACGTACATTACTCTCGTAATTACGTCTGTACACAGAGGTAGGAAAAGAATTGAGTATCCACTCGTACGTTTAGCTGCAGTGTTTTACACAAGTACGGGTCACTGTAGATAGCTAATTAATTCACACGTTCTTTTTAAATTTTATATTTTAGATAAATATCTTGTTTAGCTGGATCAGCGATTTTATTCTGGAGACCAGTAACTGCGGTCTTACTGCCATTTTTATTCTAAATTAACCAACGTTGAAAATGGATCATTCCGTATTTTTATTCGTAGATATAACAATAATAAATATTATTTTATCAGACTCGCGCGCGACGCAGAGACGGAGAGAGAGAGTCTATGTACATCGATTTATTTATTTTAATCGTTTTTTTTTTTTTTTTTTTTTTTATTCATTTAGCATCGTTGTTATCACTATCATCATTACTGTTGTTAATTATTTGTTCTATAGTGAATATTTCTGTTATTTTTTTTTAAATATAATTTATTATTATTATTATAATTTTTTAATAATTTCATTTAATTTTCTTTTTCAGTCTCTAGTCTTTATAGATTCACTGTACGTATTTTATTTTATTTTATAATGTCTATAATTATATGACTGAATGAAATGGTAAAATTAAGCAATAATAAATAAATAGCATACATAAATATAATAATTGCAGTTATAAAGTTAACTGGAAAAAAGAATCGATTATTTTATTGCTTGACAAAGAGAAAGTTTGTATAAGGCTAGACTCCTTCTTGATTGGTTGACCTCATCTTATATTCTGAGAATTAAATCAACTGAAGACATCAAATAAAGATTGATTCCTTCCTTGGGCGCTTGGGTCCATTCTTCGTAATGATTAAAAGAGGAGAAAAAGGTATGCCAGCAAACTTAAAGATTTGTAAAAGACATTGAAATTTTCGTCTTTTGAATTGGAATTGTCGCTAAAAAATGTATCTGTTAATTTCATCCGCAGTCTGACTTTGAGTACGGACTGTGTAACTACACAAAAGAAGAATAAAAAAGTTAAAGAATGAACATAGTTGAATATATATATATTTTTTGATATATTTTATATAATAATAATAATAGTAAGAAGAAGAAGAAAAAGAAGAAGAAGAAGAAAAGAAGAAGAAGAATAGAAAAAGAATTCTTAATTAGACTAATTTAAACCTTCATTTTGTTTGCAACTTCCCAGTTATGATACTATTTGAAAATATGTCTACTGCCTGTCTTTATTTTGGCAGATTACTGATTAAAGCTGTTGTCAGGTTTATCCTAGATATCTGTATTACGTTAGTCGTGTTACATGAATGGTTAGAAGAAGAAGAAAAAAAATATGTTGTATATCTGGAAATTAATTGCTACCGTACTGCAGCTGGGTTACTGTCTGTGGTCTTTTCCGTGTTTTATTTCATTATTCTGTGATGCATCACGCATGTATATAATATTTTACCAATTTATGTTCCCCATAACTTGAAAAATATAAAGCACAGGAATTTATTATTCACATCAATAATTTTGACATGTGAGATAATCCAATCTTTCAGTTTTAATCTAAGTCTGCGATGGCGTTGTTAAATTAAAAAAAAAAAAAAAAAAAAAAAAAACAACAACAATATGAAACAAATGTGACAATCTGTCGTGGAACAAACCTGCAGAAGAAGATGAAAGTGGTGATCCAGACCTTGTTGCTGTTGCAAGCCTCAGTCACTGTTAACTGTTAATATATTAACATATGTGCGTGTGTATGTGTATGTGTGCGTGTGCAAATATATCAATATAGAGCACAAGTTTACAACCCCACAAACCAACAAAAAATAAAATAAAAAATAAAATAATAATAATAAAAAAAAGAAAAAAAAGAAAAGAAATAGTATTGATTTATTTTTAAATATTTCCTAGTTACTTTGTGTTAGGGCAGATATTTAACGGTGGTGAACATAAACTACTGTGTATCTGTACTGATTCGATCATTTGATGCTAACTGTTGATCATACCAAAAAAAGTAATAATGTTTTTCCTATGAATGGCTTTAAGGGTAACAGACACAATAGACTACGTTTTGCACATTTAATATAATTATACAACCCAGCAGTCAAATAAACTTTCGATCAAACTCATATAATGAAGTACATCCAATATTATATTTATTTATTTATTTTATTTTATTTTATAAGCACTGGGTTATTGCATTTATTACATTTATTCAGAAATTGTACTTTTGTACTTAGGAACACAGTCTCGCACCCACGCATGCATGGACGTAGCTACGATGTACGTATGTATCTTATGAAGCACGAATGACGTTTTAGTAATGTGGTGATCAACGTGTTGAAAGAAACAAGAGCTAGAGATAAGAACTTACGCTACATAGTACACGTTAAAGGGACCATTGCTACAGTAGTAGTTAAAGTATCGTTTCTTTGGCTGGGAAAATCGTTCTCGAACGAGTTTTATATTTACTATCAACACTGTGCTTTCAGTTCTACTATTTTATAAATTTTATAAACTTGCTATGTCAATTCTGACCAAAAAAAAAAAAAAAAAGAACTTTTGAACAGGAATATGATGGTTCACGGGCGGGCCAAATGTTTACAAGCAATTGCATAAATGAAAAGGTGAATTGTTTGCTCTTCGACTCAAACTGATCTAAAATAGCTTTTATTTGACATTAATTTGTTGAAAATCATTATACATTTTCTGCATAATTGACTGTTTTGATAAAGTGATCAATAACAGAAAACAACTTGACTCTACTAAAGATATCAGCTCGTCGTATGGACGGACACGCAGTTCTTTATCCGTAATAGTTTCACGTACTGGTCAATTCGTTTACTGGGCACGTGCTCATCAATGCATTGCTTGTAATGCATAAAAAGTGTCTATGGAGATCGCCCAGTTTGCATTTTTAGTGCTGACTATTTCCCCAGGGAATAAACAAAGTTTGGTAAAGAAAATGACGTTCTTAAATGGTTATATTGATGTTCCCGTTTATAATGCAAGCGATAGTGATACATTTGCAGAATATAGATCATACCACATTGTTACATTAGTAAAGTTTCTAAATATTTGCTCAGTGTAAAATACACAAAACCCCAAATTATCTTATTCTTTTTATGTTGTTGATCTACTGAAGGCATAAAAAACCAAAAAATGATATGATCTATTTCACAGGAAAAATGTATTGATCATGTTTCAGTCTTTCTTTTCCTTTAAAAATATTTTGATTTATAATTTTGATTTATTATTTCTTTCTTTCTTTATCTATTATTATTATTATTACTATCCTTTAATATAGAATTATTGAAAAAAACAAACAAAAAAACAACAACATATATATATATATATATATATATATATAAAATAGGAATACAGTGGTACCTTGACTTACGAGTTTAATTCGTTCCGTCTCCGAGCTCGTACCTCAATTTGCTCGTATATCAAATCAGTTTTCCCAACTGGAATTAATTAAAATACCATTAACCCGTTTTTTTTGTGTTTTTTATAACGTGTTTTTAATATAAGAAAAATGTATTTATAAATGACAAATATTGTAAAAAATAAAAAATAAAAAAAAAAAAAAAAAAAAAAATAACAAGAATGTAAAGAAATAAATTGGTTTTGTAAAGTGTATTTATCTTGGAGATCAGACAAATTATTTTAACGCCTTTGACTAGAGTTACAGCCCAGTGCTTCAGTATGGTGCATATCATAGAAGTACTACGCTCGTACTGCCTAGCCTAATCGACTACGTGGACACCTCGCTCATGTTTAATTTTTTATGAATTCAAGCTTTAATTCAATGGACATCATCCGCTTCTTCTTCTGAGCACTGTCCTTTGCACTAACTTTCTTAGGATCCATGGCCAGAAAAAGGAAATTTGGCAAAATACTGCACAAAAAGCGACCACATCACAACAGATATGTTTCCGCGGTGAGGTAACTACGTGAAGTAAACGAACGAGGCGCGGGATGCTGGCCGGATATTATGTTGTTCGTTGCGCCAACTAGCGGCGGTGTGTCTGAAGCTCGCTCGTAACTCGGATTTTGGCTCGCAACTCAAAGCTAAAAATCGACCGGGCGATTGCTCATAATTGAAACACTCATAAGCTGGGGCACTCGTAAGTACCACTGTACTTCAGTTTTTAGGTTTTAGTTTTAAATGTTTCTGTTAGTTGTTTGTAAAAAGTATTTCGAACACGTACCATACACAGCATAGGTAAACATAATTTATTTAAGTAATATCATATTTGGCAAAGAATCAGGTTGAGTTTTCGTTTACAGAAACACTGGAACGAAAGTTGGTTCTAAAGTCATTAAATATATTCTGTTCTATTTTTCTGAAAATTACAGGATTTTTATTAAAATATATACGTCTTTTTGATTTTGTTTTGTTTTGTTTTGTTACACAAATATTCCAATATACTATTTATCCTTTTAAATATATCATTTTGGATAGGGCACTTCCAATAGTTGTTATTGCTGATGTTTTAATCTGAACTGTATTTAAATTAATAATATCATTTTCTTAGTCTAGTTAACTTTATTTTGTGATATTAGTGATACTGGTCTTTGCGGTTTAGTTTATTTATTTTTGTTCTTTTTTTCCAACATTTTTAAAGATTGCTGTCATGTTGAGAAAACATGCAAGTTGCTCGAGTAAAACGGAAAAGAAATGATTCTGATACATGGCAAACGGAGCTAACAGCATCCCTTGAGGAAATTCGCCCATTTATCTTCTGCTGACAACTATTCCCTCCTCTGAAACTAAATCTGATGTGAAGATAAATAACAAGAAGAAAATTATTATATAAGTACAATACAATTTATCCGGATTCCAGAAGGTGCCCTAATGTGTATCTGATCGACATAATTTCGTACTTTACTTTTCATTGTTTATTTTATATTTTAAGTATATATTAAGCCTTGGTCTAGAAAATCGGAAATCTAGAAATCCGGATCATCCCCAAACCCAAGATTGCAGGATAACTGGTGAAACACTGTTGCGGGTAAATGTGTAACATAAAGTCCAAAAAGAAATCCTACACAATCGTTCAAAACGCAGTGTCAGGTGAGAACAGATGGGTGCTAGTACTGGAAAGTACAGCAGAGTCTGAGTGATGGTGAGAGACACTGATATTCCAGTTCGTAGCAGCAGACGCGTTTTTGAAGTATAATAAGAACAAATGAGTTGAATTATATTGATTCTTATTCTCTTTATTATTAGTAGTAGTATCTCTTTATTACTATTACTACTACTACTACTACTACTACTACTACTACTACTACTACTACTACTACTACTACTAGAAGTAGAGTAGTAGTACTAACAGTAGAAATAGTCGGATTAGTAATAGTAGTATTGATAGTAACAGGCTATTTTTATTATTCACACACGTTAGAGGACAAATCTACGCTGACAGCGTGTGAGACAGATATATGAAAGATATTTTTCTGTCATAATTTCAATCATTTTTTTTTTTTTTGTATGTATCTAGATTTATAGATATTGGTGTTAGCGCATGCATGCTTGCATTTATTTTGTATGTATTAAAATCTAGAAATGTAACACTGACATGTTCATAATTATAATTAAGGGAATTTCTTCTTTTTTTTTTTTTTTTTTTTTGGTCTTATCTACTTAATTAGATTGTGCAATTGTATTTAGATTAAAAAAAAAAAAAAAAAAAATTCATACTTTTTAAAATTATTTAATCGAAATACCTAATTATTCTCAGTGTGAAAACAGCTAATATTAATAATTATTACGACTGAAAAAACAGCGCGGTAAAAAAATCTGCATTTCGTCATTAGTTAACCTATTGCGTCATGACGTCGAGGCAGGCATATTTTTGTATAAACAAGCGACCTCTGTTTCATTAGGTATTGCAAAATAATTTTTTGAAAGGTATTTCTTTCTTTTTTTCTCATAAATGCAATAACATTTTTCTGAGTTTATAAGGAATGGAAAATTAAGTTTTCATATATTTTATTTTTGTGCTGTAATTGTGTCATTTTCAGAAGCACAGACGTTACAGTATGTAAACTTGAATAGATCTATTTTTGTAAAGTTTTAAATTTATAATATGAAGTGTATATTTATACTATTTGAAGTGTCTCTGACACAACTATGTAACTGAAATTTCTGTTTAAAAAAAGAAAAATTACCTTTTCTCCCAGTTTTCATTTGAAATGCTTGACTAATCAAAAATATAGAGCCAAAAATCTGGATGGTTAATATTAATGGTAGTGGCAATATTACTGTTCATCGGGACCATCTCATCAAATCAGTGATGTTGACATACAGCTCTTTAAAAAAAAAAATATTATTATTATTATTATTTTTTTATTATTTTTTTTTTTTCCATTGATATCGGCATAATTCGATAAAGTAAATCAGTGTATCTTTTCGTCTGTGTATCGTTGCATCGCGCCATTTTGGATGTTTTCTTAGAAAATGATCTCCCACATAGAAAAAGCTGATGTAAATGCCATATGTAAATGCCATCATTCCATCAGCTTCTCTTGGGTATGCAAATGACAGCCCTCTGTGACGTTGATTGTATTTTTAGGATAAACCTGCTACATCTCTGGATCAAGACTTGTGACAACACACTGATGCGAAATAGCTAAATCGGGTAGACTATTTATCTTTATTTTATTTATTTTTTTAATTTAACTTTAAATTTAAAAAAAAAAAAAAAATTATTATTATTATTATTTTCTTTCATTAGAAGTACTGGCACACATCAGACACACAGATAAAAATACCAAATAAGATATAATTTGATTATTTTTGTATTTTGAAATACGATTTAGGTTAAAAACTCAAAAGGCAGATCAAAGTTTGGCCCAGTTTGGATACTTAATTGTCAGTAATAATAATAGGATCTACCGCATTCAACGATAGTTCCAAATTACATCCGGCTTTTGTACAAGCAGCTGCTGTTTCTGTGGGCGTCTTCGGAGACTGGTAGTAGTGGTCGTTAAGACAATGCAGCCAATAAAACGAAATTGTCTCAAAATTTCAGATTCAGAAGTACATAGTGAAAATGATTTAATAAGTGGTGCTGCACATGCTTCCTCAGCATTGCAAATAAGAAATGACGAGATTGCCTAAGTTTAAAATAGTAGTAGTAGTAGTGATGGTACTAATATTAGTACTAAGTAGTGGCAGTAGAAGTAATAGTAACAGTAAAATAATAGCAATTGTAGTACATAGTATTCTAGTACTAGTAGTAGTAGTAGCAGCAGCAGTAATATGAATGATACGAGACTGTGACATTATCTGTAATAAACAATACATGCAGCTGAAATAATACCTGTTATAATGTACACGAGAACAAAATATTACCTGTTTTAACTATAAGTATACATGATACATACGATGAAGTCTCGTGTAGTTAACGAATATAGTATTACACATAGTTACATTAACAACAGAAAAAAACTAAACAAAAAAACCCCACTAATCTCATCTGCAGGCAAAACGCGTCATGGTTTGCTTGAATAGAAACACAATAAGATTTACCTTTCACGAACTAAGGGGGCGAAACTGCTTGTCGGTGTTGTAGTAAAGCTCGAGTTATTGTTCTTTCTCGTGATTGAATTGACGATAACAGAATTTATTGTGTTCATAACTTTTATATAAATTCTGTATGTATGTGTTTTATTAGATATATTTATTAATCATCTTGTGTCAAGGGTAGTGGGTAGGGGAACACCCTTTCAAATTCTGGCACAGCAGTAAGGAAAATCAGGGCAAACAAAAGATAAATTCGTACTTCTGTTTTTAATTTCTTTTCCTTAACCAGCAATAAATTAACAACAACAACAACAACAACAAAAAAAAAAAAAAAAACCAAAACCCCCGCAAACAAAAGAAGATAGTTTCTTTTCGTATTTACAATACACATCTCGAGATTGTATTTTTCCTTTTTAATCATTTTATTTTTATTGTTATTATTATTATTATTATTATTACCATTTATTTTAGGAAACCTTCCAAATTTAAGTAACTAAGACGGTCTTGTTTTTGCAATCCTGTTTGGTTCTCACGGAGCTGAATTAATTCCACACAGTAATTAAAAACTGACAATTTGGGACGAAAATATTTGTAAATTCTGAATTTACTTCTTCTTTTTTTTTTGAGTCTCTCTTCACTTGGGATTATTACATCTAAAAACGTAAGTCTACTATTAATACAAATATTTCTCTCTCTGTCTGTCTGTTTGTATCTATCTATATCTATCTATCTATCTATCTATCTATCTATCTATCTGTATATATATATATATATATATATATATATATATATATATATATATATATATATGTTACAGGAAATATATATAATTCCTGAACATGTCAAATAATATGTGTACTCACTGAATTAAAACTAATATGGCCGCGGGAATCCTAGCCATCCACACAGCCAAGGATCCGTAGACAAAATAAGCTGTGACTTTAAGGACATGTATTGACAACAATACAACAGAATGGACTCTTGGACTCAAACGCGTTCAGTTTCAGAAGAAATATGTTTTCCCATTTGCGGTATTGCTGGGTTCTAGTGCTCGCACTGGCCTATCATCATCTAGCCTTCCTCCTGAAATTCTTCATTGACTGCAGCCAGAGGATGATCTACTTGCAGCCATTGCATTATCATTTTCTTTAGTGAATCAGACATTATATGCATTTCTCAAACAACAACAACACCACCAACAACAATAAAGACAAGTGTTTTAATCACACTAGAAATGCTACGTGATTGTTAAACCAAGTGTTAAAGCGTTAGCTACTACATTTTGATTAAAAATATAACAAAATATAGGCTAATGCATTACTGAAAGATTAAAATCTGCAGTATATATTTATAATATATTCCCCTAATATTTCAATGTCATCTTTTAAAATCTACAATTTAAATATTAAAGACAGTTTTCTCGATCTGGTGACGTAATTATTTCGGACTTACGGCTGCCGGATATTTTCAAACAAAGCGTTTTCCGAAATCACATTTGATGCAGATAACATGATTCCTAACCTACATGTTAGCACGAGTGGAAACCAAGTATTTAATCAACTTCCTGCACTTGATTAATGCGCCCACAAACGGTTTCTCTAACTTAACAGACGTTGTTGTCTGAGTGGCAATTGTGGTCACGTGACAAACTACGCTTGTTTTACTCGATCAGCTGACTAACAGCTAATAGAAGGCAGAATAAGGTAACAGTCGGCATTACAAAATAGAGAAAACATTTTAACGCGAAATCTTTGCTAGATACTTACTACGGTGTTACATCAAGAAAAAAAACATGTGTTTCCACGGAGATGACATCAAATAAGAATGTAAGTACTACTATATTTATCATATTCTGAAAATTTTCCCTCAAGAAATATATCGATTTCCTCAGGGTTATATTAACATTTCAGCCGCTAAACGCTTTTACATTCAATAGACTGGTGAAGGTGCTGCTTATTTTCCTGATACGCTTCGTATATTCGGGGTTAACACAGTCCTTCACTGATTTATTTTACAGTTGTTGTTTTTGAGAAATAGTAATGTGTTAGATAACACAAATAGAGGTCAAGTACCATAATAATCCCTGTAATGTCATGACATTCTAGACAGTACATTAACAGCCGTACTGAGTAGATGTGAATAGACTACTGTTTACTGCAGTGTGAAGTGGCAAATACGATTTCGTTTGTTATCGAAAGTATAAGCTCATTGAAGATAAAATCTGATCCTAATTACTCACAAAAAAAAAAAAAAAAAAAAATTAAAATAAAATAAATAAATGAAAAATACATAAATAAATAATATTTAAAAAAAGAGAAAGAATAATATGTATAAATGTATATATATTTTTAATGTTATTTATTTATTTATAATAATAATAATAATAATAATAATAATAATAATAATAAAAAAATTAAAGATAAAATGCAAACTAGTTTTAATATTTCCTTTCTGAACGCTAACACTAACTCTACTTATATTTGATTGGGAGCCACGACTTTAAAAACAAAAGCATGTAAGTGAACCAAGGGAAAAAAATAAAAATATATATATATATTTGCTAGATCAGAAAAAACATATATCTCACATTTGGGTTTTACAGTTTACTTGTATATACTGAGAGATTACTTTGAGTATTACTTCCACTAATATTATTTAATTTTTGCTACATTTATACTGCTGTGATAACCAGCCATGTATTTAATTTTCAACACTAAAACAAAATATCATCTATATGATGATTTGCATTATCAAAGAAATGTATGTCTGTTTTTAATAAACTGGTTAACTGGAATGCAGGAGCCTTGCAGCAGATTTGATGGTCACAGTACAGTGTACAGTTTTGAAAATCAGATTTATTATTTACCCGTCTTGCATATTATTTGTATATTTTCATATGAAACTATTCTTAAATGGCGTGAAAACAAATATGTTTGTGTTACTGAATCTTTCTCCACTTGACACTGTACTCTTTTAAGGTTATCAGTTTGGCTGATAAACCACTTTACTGTAACTCGCCTCTACAAGAAGTATAATAAATAATAACATATAACAGTTAGAAGTGAGTTGTGGATATAATAATAATAATAATAATAATAATAATAATAATAATAATAATAATATTATAATAATAACAACAACAACAATAACAACAGATGAACATTATTTTTCTGTAATTTTATTTTTATCTGTATTAATGATTTGATTAGACTAAATTAAATAAGCCTTTAAAAACAGCATATTGTTTGTTTCTTTTTTCTTTCTTTCTTTTTTTTTTTCATTTTTTTTTTTTCAGATATTAATACTCAACAGAGAGACCAGTCAAATACTGGTTTTGATTTTCAGTGCTTTTGAAAAAGATTTATAATTATGTACAGCCTGAACTGCTATGTAAGAACGACAGCCTTATCGTTAATGCTTCTTTCTTTTCTTTTCTTTTTTTTTTTTTTTTTTTTTTTTTTTTTGCAGGTGGTTGGTTTGTAAAGCTGTGTCGCAATATTCTCGTCGAAAGGTCAAGTTAAGGGGCGTTAGTATAGTCAAGAGCGATAAAAAGACACTTTAGCAACAGTTGTTACTCCAGCGACGATGACAAATAAGTCACTACTGGCAAACGGGGTTGTAGAATCCAAACATCCGCTCCAAACAGCAGACAGCAACGATGTGGCTACTAAAATCGAAAGCCAAAATGAGGAATTCCTTCCAACGGACGGCGGATGGGGTTGGGTCGTCTGCTTTACGTCGATGTGGACGAACGGTACGGTGTTCGGAATTCTCAATACTTTTGGAATTATCTACGTGGCTATGCGAGACGAGTATGCAAATAACGATCCAGACATTTCCTTCAAAACATGTACGTATAAATTTACAGTAACAGCCGTGTACATACACGCAGTTAGTTTTAATGCTGATTAAATGTTTCAACCATAATAATACTCGTTCAAGAAAGAGGTTTGTGTGTGTATGTGAATGTCTGTGTGTGTCTATGTATATATGTGTATACTGGGATGTTTTTCTTTATTATTTATATTATTAATATTATAATTATTACTACTGCTACTACTACTTTTTTATTATTATTATTAAATGTTGTTCGTAATAGAGAAATATCTCTAAACCGTATCTTCAGTAAACCGTAATTCCTCAACACCTAAATACTAAATATAAAACCAGAGACTCATTCAAACCGAACTGTTTACTGCAGACGTCTGACTGCATATAAATAACATATGAAATATACTTCATTTATTGTATTACAACAGTTCTATTTATAGGGCCGTATTTAAAAAGAGACAGATGGGCTCTCCAGATTTCCTTTATAGAAATAATATTATTTTATTATTAAAATAATTAACCGTATGTCATGTGTTACTATAATTAATATCTTATAATAACAGTGTAAAAAAAAAAAAAACAACAATAATAATAATAATAATAATAATAATAAATAAATAAATAAATAAATAAATAAATAAATAAATAATGAAAACCTTAAAAGTGACAAGCATAATTTAAAGACATAAGGGCAATAAAGCTCTTTATATCTTATCTGATAACCATTACTTTATACCATTATGGCCTATATAAAAAACTCAGAATTGTAGTCAAGTTCAAGTTATTATAGTCAATAAAACTGATTAAACGAAAAAAAAAAAAAAAATCAGACATCTTCTTCGGAACCTAACATATATATATATATATATATATATGTATATATTTTATAATTTTTTTATTTTTTCAGGGTTTATCGTTCATTTCAGTTCATTTCTTTTTTCTTTTTATATTTTTTTTTTTTATTTATTTTTCTTTCTTTTATTTATTTTTTATTTTCTTTAATTTATATTTATATGGTGAGGGACCCCACCACCGAACCTCAAGTGCCACGGGCATGCCAAGGTCTACAGCCAGCCCTGCCTATTTATATATACATATATATATATATATATATGTATGTATATATCTTTGAGCGTTAATAAAACGTTATTCAGATCTAATATCAAACCCACCATTGTGTCAAAGTAGGAGGGAGTATACGATTTGTTATACTGAATGAGCGGTTTTTAACAACTGTCACTTGTACCTGCTTTTGTTCGTACTGAACGTGACCTGGAATAGATACCTGCGTAAACACATGCTTGATTTGAAACCTAGAGCGGCTTGATACTGAACCCTGGGTTTGTGTAAACTAGTCGTGTAACATAACCAACTAAATAACTCGATATTTCAGTCAGCATAATGAAGGGATATAAATATAATTCTCAGTAATCATGCTTAATCCCACTTCACTATATAACTTTCATTTTCACCTTTTTTTTCTTTTTTCTTTTTTTGTCTTGCTGTTGCATATTGCATTATCGGAGTGCTGACTCTAACTTCATACTTGCAACTAGCACCTCTTTGAAATAAAGATATGTACTAATTTTTTAACACATGAATAAAAACCGAAAACTATATTTTTAAAGAAATTGCATTAATAAACCTGTAATCGTTATTGGCTGACGTCATCACATATCTGTGAAACAACAGTAACTTCTTCAACGTTTCGAAGTGTCTGGTGATTTATTGTATCATATCATAGAGTGCTTTCTTACAGCACATTCGTGATCGCTTGATGGAACTCGTAATGTTACTGCAATCGGTTGATCAGTCTCTGCTGTAACTAAGAAGCAGAAACTAGAGAAACCTGAAACTTCGGATCTGTTGATGCCAAACAGTGGGTAAAGCATCGTCAGCAGTGCAACAGCCTTTTCCCACTTTGATTCAGTGAATTTCCCCCAGTGTTTTAGTTGTAAACGCAACTTTCGCCTAGTTCGAAACTGATGCGCGAAAATCAAATATTAATTTTGTTGTAGACTTCGTAGTTTTTATTTGTGCCCGTTATTTGTATTTGGGTTAAAGTTTAAAGTAACGCGGCAGTTTTAACTCAAGTGCATTTACAGTTACAACATTCAAGTAATAATAAACAGATCCCGGATTCACGCCCTTAATCTATTTAAGCATTTTATTTATTTTTGCATATACACGAACAGCTTGCGTTTATATATATGTTTATTTTTCCTTTGTTTTATTATTGGTTTTTATAGTATTTGTGACATTTTTGTATGTATGTGTGTATGTGTGTGTGTATGTATGTATGTATATGTGTGTCTGTGTGTATCTATGTATGTGTGTAGGTATATGTATGTATTTACGTGGATGTGTATATATGTTTGTATGTGTATGTTTTGGTGTACACAGTATATGAATGTGTGCATGTGAGTGTATTCATATACATGTTTTTAGCATTTGTTGCATTAAAGATAAATAGACATTAACTACATATAATTTTGTTCACAGCTTGGGTAGGTTCTGTCTGCACAGGAATGACTTTCTTGATGTGTATGGTGGCCAGCATCGTTAGTGACCGCCTGGGAATACGTAAAACGGCGCTGTTTGGCGGGGTTCTTGGTGTTATTGGTCTCATCTCCAGCGCCTTTGTTGAAGAGTTACAGCTACTTTACTTGACATATGGAATCTTTCTGGGACTCGGAATGGCTTTTGCTTATTCACCTTCTCTCGTTATACTTGGCCATTATTTCAAGAAACACATGGGTCTTGTGAATGGTATCGTGACCTTTGGAAGCGCCGGTTTCACAATTGTTCTGTCACTGGTTCTGCCTAAGCTTCTTGCAAATGTGGGTCTGAGATATACACTGATAATACTGGGCGCACTCAATTCATTACTTGTATTGTGTGCCTTAACCTGGAAGCCGCGTTTGAAGAGAGAGTCTAAGCTAGCGCACATTGCCTTGTCCACAGAAAGCATAGTGGAACACTGCACAGATTGTTGTTCCTGGACTGGGAAATTTTTGAATGTGAATATATGGAGAAATAGGGGATATGTCGTGTGGGCCGTAGCTAGTGGTCTTTCTCTCTTTGGATATTTTGTACCGTTTGTACATTTGGTGAGTATTTTCTACTAGTGACTGATTTTATCAACTGTTGATGTATGTCAAATATTTAAACAACCTTACATCTTAAAGATAATAATTATTTTTGAAAGGATTTTTCTGAAATTTTGTTCGAAGATTCTGTTGTACAGTTAACACATAAAGTTAATAGTGTTTTTGTATATTCCAAAGTAAGGTATGGGTTAATCAGAATTTGTGTTGATGCACATATATGCATAAATATATATATATATACACACACACAGAAAAAAGGTAAAATATTCAACTACAAATAATGATAATTTTAAATAATGTTTTTTTTTTTAAATGTACCTTTGGATTTCATTTTTCAGATTAAACATACAAAAGATGTCTTTCCGGATTCAGACGGCAGTCTTCTTATCATGTGCATGAGCATCACATCTGGAATTGGTCGAATTCTATTTGGAAAAGTAGCGGACTTTCCATGGGTTAGTCGAATCCGGATGCAGCAAATCTCGCTTGCTGTTCTAGGAATAAGTACCATGTGCATTCCTTTTTCAGCTAGTTTTGGAGGCCTCATTGCGATAACACTGGTGATGGGAATTTGTGACGGTGTCTTCGTCTGTCTCGTTGGACCTATTGCATTTGATATTGTTGGTCCTATTGGAGCATCTCAGGCCATCGGGTTTATTTTAGGGATATTCTCTGTTCCTATGATGGTCGGTCCTCCTGTTGCTGGTACGTAATATAATTTTCCTTCCCATGGCTGTTATTATTATTATGAGAATTATTGGCATTAATTGCAAACCGGAATTACTGAATGCTGAAAGCAGTGATAATATATATATATATATATTATCTAAAATAAAAAACACAAATATATACATGTATTATAAGTCATATCTCCACTTGAAAATTTGAAGTTATCTAAAAGGACATTAATTTATCACACACTACAAGATAAGATGAGAGCTGAGTTGTCAGTTTTAATTTTAACGCTGATAAAACTATAATCGTGTCAAGATGAAGGTTTGCCGATTCATTACTTCATATGACTCGTCATTATTTTCTGTTAAAAGCTGAATCCTTTCAAACGGATTATACATTTTCGTAATCACTGTAATTGTTGAAGACAGTTCTTCCATAGATTCAAAACAGAATGATTAAATCATTAATTCTGTTGTTTCAGTGTAAAGTAAAGTGTTTACAAACTGTATTTTATTTCAGGGTTTCTCTATGATCACATGGGAAGCTACACGATCGCCTTCCATGCGGCTGGTATTCCTCCCGTCATTGGTGCTATCATCATGTTTTTCATACCCATCACCAGGCAAAATTATCCGGCGGTTACAGAAATCGAGGAGTTTGCTGCCGTTTCTGTACACAGCATATTGGAAGGAACATCTGGTAAATACTTTAAATTTTCTATAAATTATGTTCCAGGTTATTATTCTTATATGGCGAACTGGTATGAAAAAAAAAAAAAAAAAAAAAAAAAAAAACAATAAAAAAAAAGAAATATCAACAACAAAACCTAACAGCGCTTTCTCTCTATTCCCATATATCCATCATGAGATTTTTTATGTTTCAGCTACATCAAATGTTGCTACAAAATACAGCAGTCCTGCAGAGAGAGAGATGTTAGTTATAAAAGATGCTTCAATGCTAGCCGAGCTGCAAGTAGCTGGCGGTGACATCGCTAAGGATTTAGAACATGAAACAAAATTGAAGGAGATGACAACTTCTGGTGCAGATGCAGATATTTCTTGATCTTTCGTTTAAAACAGTATATTTATTCAGAGAACAGTATTTTACACTAATGATATCGTTACGTCAGACTGGGGGAAATCATACTTTGTTGGTAGGGAAATTCTTATCCTAATTCCAATTATGAGGTCGTTATTTGCAGACCTTATGGAAGGGAAATAATAATGTGAAATTCGGATATCACTATTACCCCCATCTTTTCCGGTGTATTTTAAAAGTAAAATCAGATCGATGTTAAGGATTGTCACAAACAATTATCTGAGAATAATAACATTATAATAAGCTATTTTCATTTTTATTAACAGAAATGATCTTTTTAACTGTTACTATAAAGTGAAAAAATAACGTAATTTTAATTTTAATTCACCATGTGGGCCTTATGAATAAAAATATTTCCATATCTGTAGGGAGTTATAATTTATTTTTATTATTATTATTCTTTTTATTTTATTTGATGTATTTATTTTTTTAAATATCACGCGTAAAAAAATTAAATATTTACACTATTTTTGTCATTGTTTCTTGCTCATTTCATTTTCGAAATGAAATAAATTAATATATATGACAAAATACGCTCTTTATTTATTTATTTTTTTGTATTATACTGTTATTAAAAACATATTTTACCGTTATTAGAAATATGAAACTGGTTGTAATTTTATCAGTTACTGCCCTTGCATGCATAAATGTTTGTTAACTTTAAATCCAGTATTTTAAGACTATTATGCATGACTAGATTTGGTAGAGAAACATGACGTCGAATAATTCAAGCTTGGGAACATTTTTTAAAACTAAATAATATATAACTGAAATCAAGTTGGAGTAAAACGTAACCAAAAACGACACAGAACTTCTCTGCAGTTAACAACTGCCTCCCAGTAAATAAAATTATATATTTTATAATGCTAGTTTAATTTTTAGTCCATTTATATTTTAATTAAATATTAAAAAAAAAAATAATTATAACAAACATACGTTCTTTTAATTAAAAATGACAAACTTGGATAACTGTGTTAATGCATTTCATATTGAAATTAATGTAAACACTTTTCAGTGACCTCTTCTATATTAAAAATATTCATACATATTGCAAACAAATAGTCTGTTAAACATTAATAAATACATTTAATCAGTTTTAAAAACAATATTATTTCGATGCACGATATAACAGTTTATTACAAAACGCTCGTTTTTATGCCAAGAAATAATTACATAGTTAATATTAAAATCAAGTAAATTTGATAATAAAGTCAATATATGTGTAAACTTTGTATTTAGTCACTTACACGTAGTCTTTTGGGTAGGATAAATACAAATTATGAATATGGACGCGGACAATTTTCAAATTAACAAAACCAATAGACACTGGTTGCATATACAGAATAACAAAAAATATGAATTACAGTTTAAAATAATAAATAAAAGTTTGAAAATAAGCAATCTTAGTTATATATTTGTGTCACTGAGACTTTCTTTTCCTATCTTTTTCTGAGGTTGCAGAGGTGACATTGAATTATGTCTTCAACAGTTTTTATTAAGTTAAAAGTATTGTATTGCATTGACTATTGTGACTGTGCAAATATCACTTGAATGTAAACTGTAATAATAGTCGGCTCAATAATTGTATCGCTCCAATTTTAATTCAAATAAAGGTCAGAAATCATACAGGGAAGAACAGTATTATATATGATCAATCAGTACATAAAAGGAATTGCAGTGTTTTGTGCACGATGCACGCAACCCGCTGGTTAATTTGCCTCGGAGTTCTGTTACAGCAGAATTACACAAAAACAACAACAAAAACAAACAACCCACAGTCGTTACTGCTATACAAGTATATAATATCAGGTCAAACAGAAAAAGATCATATACAGAAAGGTTTGTTTAATACATTTTATACTAGACAAACTGTTTAAAATGCAAAAAGATTGTGCTGAGTTTTACAGTTAGAAACTGATGGTGATAATAGCTTAGTAATAACCGGGATAATTAAAATAAATAAATAAATAAATAAAAAGCCTATGTTTGACCCTAGCTTTTTATACAGTATTTCTTGAATGTTTTCATGGCAACTGTCACAGATAGAAATGTTTACCCCAGCTGTTGTCCAGTCACGAGAAAACAAAATAACTCGTACTTTACTGTGATGATGTGAAGCAGTATTACGCCCCTTTAGTAAGTCAAGGTAGTCTCTCTCACTGAACTACCAAGACTGGCATTCGCGAGAGAATTTTCAAAATGTCTTCTCAATTTCCTCGCCTCAATCGCAGGGCCTCACTCTCGTGCTGCAATTTTGGACATGTTCAAAAAATTCGTTCGACAAATTTTCTCTCAAAATAGTCACATAGTCGCCGCGGATGTCTCGAACCCGCCTCAGTTTAATTTCCATCAGTCAGAAAGAGCGACAAATGCGAGAGAACTTTGTGAGGGGTTGGCGACCTATGAAACTAAACTGTGATTGACTGAAGACAAAAACTGAGGATCTGACATTATTGGCGCGATACAGGCTCGAATTACTCTGGGACCCATGGGAGCGAGACAGAATTGCGAATCAGCTGAAAATAAATTGCGATGAAATTGCGACATTTGTCAGTTGTCACGCAAAAAGGAAAACATTCGCAATTTTGTCGAGCGAAATATATCTCTTGCTATTTAGACTTTGGATTTGTATTGATAAACTGTGGCCAAGGGGCAAACGTCAGATAATCACGAGATAATGATATCAACTGCATTGTCTGAAATCTGTTTTACTAGAGTGATACTCAAGAAAACAAGTTGGAAAATCAAATGGAGGTGTACGTTAGCGTGGTGTTAATGTCAGCTGCCATTGCTGCTGACTACCCATTCCGTAATACCTCACTTCCGTGGAAAGAAAGAGTTGATGACTTGGTTGGTCGTCTGACCTTGGAAGAGATAAAAGAACAGATGTCCCGTGGAGGAGCAGGGCCTAAGGGTGGACCGGCTCCACCCATCCCTCGACTTGGGATTAAACCATATTCGTGGAATACCGAGTGTCTGCGTGGAGACGTAGCTGCCGGAAAGGCGACATCGTTCCCACAAGCTCTAGGTTTAGCAGCATCTTTCAGGTACAAGCAAATCAAGAACATAACTAAACGTTCAAAAGACAAATCAATAAAAAAAAAAAAAAAAAAAAAAATATATATATAATAAACAATACATACACATACGCAAAACTATTAAACTGTTCTCAAAACAGAACTGCGTGAAAAAGGTTTACATTTAAAAAAAAAAAAAAAAAAATGTCTTACTTTCTTTTTCTTTTGTAGCCCGTCACTGGTGTTCAGTGTAGCAGAAGCTACAGGTGTAGAAGTTCGTGCTAAATTTAATGACTACGTCAAAAGAGGATTGTATGGAGACCACAGAGGAATTAGTTGTTTTAGTCCTGTTATCAATATCATGCGAGATCCACGATGGGGCAGAAACCAAGTACTTCGATCTCATAACACGTTTTTTATGTCATTACTGTCATGAATATTAACGTCATCATGATATCATCATTATCATCATCATCATCATCATCATCATCATCATCATCATTATTATTATTACTGCTATTATTATTATTATTATTATTATTATTATTTCAATGTTGTTTATGATTTTTGCATTAAACTGTTAAAATAAAACGATGTTTACTTTCCCAGGAAACATATGGAGAGGATCCTATCCTCAGCGGAATATTAGCACAAAGTTTCGTAAAGGGACTTCAGGGTGACCACCCAAGATATATCAGGGCCAATGCAGGCTGTAAACATTTCGACGTTCACGGAGGACCAGAAAATATTCCAGTTTCTAGATTCTCTTTTGATGCCAAAGTACGTAAGATAAATACAAAAAACAAATGTGTTAACAAATACTAGTATGCTACTTCTAAAGAAAGAATTCACGAGTCATACTTTAAACGGTAAATTGATCCTTAACTTTGAAACTATTATTTTACACAGTGATATTTATATATGTCTCTGCTTCAGTAAGTAAACATGAATTTTCTTATCACTAAAACAGTATTCATATATACAGGTGTCTGAACGCGATTGGAGAACGACGTTTTTACCTCAGTTCAAAGCTTGTGTCGAGGCTGGAACGTATAATCTTATGTGTAGTTACAATAGGTACACACACACACACACACACACACACACACACACACACACGTAACAGGTAATATTTCAGTCCCATGTGTAGCTAACTGCAACACGTTTCAGTTTGATATGTAATTACAACCCATAACGTATTGCGCATAGTTATACCAGTTATCATTTCATATGCAGTTGCAACAGGTAACATTTCTGTATTGTATACAGATATAAAAGATACTATTTTAGTCGCATATATATTTTGTGACAAAGGATATGTCATTACTGTATAATACAGTCATAAACCTCATGTCTTGCAAGAACAGGTTATACCATAATCAGACGCCCATAATTTGTTTACAAAAAGTATGCAGAGAAAATGTGTTTATACTCTTAATATTTTCAACATATAGAATAAATGGCGTGCCGTCATGCGCGAATGACCAGCTACTGACGAAAATTTTAAGAGATGAATGGAATTTCAGTGGCTATGTTGTCAGTGACGAGTCGGCGATAGAAAACATCATCATCCATCATCACTATCTGAAAACGCCTGCAGAAACGGCAGCGGCTTGCATAAAAGCCGGATGTAATTTGGAACTCTCACCTAATGCTGCAGATCCTGTATATTTTTCAATGAGTAAATATTATTATATATTAAAATGATTAATAGTTACACGCATTGGACTACGCACGCACGGACACATACACATACACACAGGCGCCCATCTAGTTCACACTGATATTTAAGTAAGGAATATTATGACTAATGTAGATGTAGAAACACGATTCTTGAATGTGTCACTGCTTTAATATTTTAGTCGAAGGAAAGGTAATTTCTAATCACGAACCGCTCACGGATAAGGGACAGATATATACAGAAGTACGGGCTATCTCTTTCATTACAAATTTCTTATTGGTCTGTATTTGGGGGAAATGGAATAAAGAACAGTTATGTCCTCTTCAGTTATCTCTTCAGGTAAATGTCAAGATCGTCCCTGAAAATACTTTTTAGCAACGTGTTTCCACACACACACACACACACACACACACACATACACACACACACACACACTCACTCACTCACACACACATACAAAGATACAAATAGATATAGACAGATATGTTTAACAGAATTCACAACGAATGAAACACGAGGATGATATGCTGTACTATTCAGCATATACAGTAAAAATAAGCAAAAGATAAAAATATATATGATGGAAAATTAATAAGTAACAGAATTTACAGTTCCAGTATATGCATATTTTCTTTTGAAACGTATAACAAAATTTATGGAAAAAGAATAGAAAAGAAAAAAAAAAACAAATAAAACAAAAAAAAAAAAAAAAAAAAAAAAAAACAACACACCACCAAAACCAATGCGTTTTCAGTGATGTTCCTTACATATTTCAGTCTTTACCTTGATAATTTTTCATAAAACATTCTTTTTAATTTTTGCATCATAGTTACACAGGAAGAAATACTAGTATCAAATGGTAGATCAGTGTGATTATGGAAATAATTTAAAAGATATTTAATAAAGGTTGACAATGTTTATCATCGTCATAATTATTATTACCATCATCGTTATTGTTGTTGTTATTATTATTATTATTATTATTATTATTATGATATAATAGCTGATTTTTTTTCTAACAACAGTTGATGCAATCAAACAAGGCTTACTGACTGAAGAGATTGTGAGAGAGAAGGTGAAGCCTCTGTTTTACACAAGGATGAGACTCGGGGAGTTTGATCCTCCAGACAAAAACCCTTACACCAAACTCGATCTCTCTGTTTTACAGAGTAAAAAACACCGAGAACTCGCTCTTAAGGCAGCCATGAAGACATTTGTTTTATTAAAAAACAAAGACAATTTTCTACCACTAAAGAAAATAATTTTTAGTAAAATAGCAGTAAGTATAACAATTGAGGATTTGTAAAATATTTGTCTACTGGAAATAATGGAAATAAATTAAAAGAAATTTAAAAGAAAGAAAGAAAGAAAGAAATCCATTACAAAATTTAAATTTTGAGAGAGAAATTAGTAGTAGTAGTAATAGTGGAAGTAATAGTAATAGTATTAGTAGTAATTGTAATAACAGTAATAGTAGTAACAATAGTAATAATATTAGTACTAATAATAGTAATAGTAATAACAGTAGTAATAGCAATGGTATTAATAAAGCAGTAGTAATAGCAATGGTATTAGTAATAACAGTAGTAATTACAATAGTAGTAGAAGCAGCAGCAGCGGTCGTTGTTGCTATTGTTGTTGTTGCAGTTCATTCAGCCACAGATTACTGGTCCCATATCTAACATCATAAACAAACGTCTGGCGATTATTCCCCGACCACTGATTCGACTCTGTTTGTAGTAGTAGTAGTAGTAGTAGTAGTCACAGGAGTAGTAACAATAGTAATAGTAGTAGTATTTGTAGTTGTTAAATAGTAGTAACAGCAGAACAGTAGTAGCAGCAGCAGCACTACTAGTAGTAGCTGTTGTGGTCGTCGTTGTTGTTGTAATGTATACTTTCTTTCAACCACAGATTATTGGTCCCATGGCTAATAACACAGAACAAATGTTTGGCGATTATTCTCCAACCATCGATTATACTCTGACGACGACGCCATTACAAAGTTTAGGCAAACTTGGTAACAACGTCAACTATGCCGCTGGTTGTGATTCCAATGCCTGTACCAAATACCACGAATCAGACATCGAGAAGGCAGTTTCAGGAGTAGAACTCATATTTATATGTCTTGGTACAGGTAAGAAAACACAGTATTTAGAGAAAATATGTATTTTAGACAAGTGTAAATAATATTACGTTCAGTAATATTTTTTTTATTTTTTATTTATGTCTACATATTTATAAAAAGAGAATTTCTAATATTTATAAATTGTATATAATTGACCAAAAAAAAAAAAAAAAAAAAAAATTACCACATGAAATTTATAATGGAAGAAATGGAATGTATTATGTTTATGTATCAACGATATGCATTTGTTTTAATCCTGCTAGATTTCCTAGTGTTTTTATTTTTAAAATGGTTTCTTTATTTTTTCTTCTTCTTTTAAATTTCTTTTTGTGTTATGATTTATATTTTGTGTAAGAGAATGGTTTTTTTATTTTTATTTTTCAAATGCTTGTGTTTGTAGGTCAAATTCTTGAACGAGAAGGGCACGATCGAAGCGATTTGGAATGGCCAGGAAAACAACTTCGAGTGATTCAAGATGCTGTAAAATATGGTAAATAATATTTACATAACTAGCTAGCTAGTTAACAAAATAATTACATAGTAAAAAAAAAAAAAAAAAAAAAAAAAAAAAAAATGAAGAAAACAGGCAATGAATATAAATATTATCTCTCCCTCTCTAGCGAGAAGTAATGAAAGGGGAGAAAGCTCAGCCATAGACATCATGTCACTTTCTAACAACCAGGTGCCAATTAACTGTCCCGGCAAAAGCAGGGGAAATTATTCACGTCTCTCAGCATGAATCAACAGCAGACATGTTCCCTTCACAGGAAAAGACAAAGACATTTTGTTTTCTTTACAATGTACACGGTGACACTAAATACATAGATATATACATTTTTACTAAAATCATAACTAAAACATGAATTTACGAAACTAAAAGTTTTAATTTTTCAGCCTCTCTTCTGCTATGGGTAGAAAGGTTTTCAAATGAAAAAAACAGAGTATCAACTCATCGGCTACATCGCTTGATCTCTGATGGTACATATGAGTATGTAAATGTGTTTTCCCTCTTTCATTTACACCAGGTAAAGGGACACCACTGGTTCTGATTTTATTCAACGCTGGACCCCTAAATTTGACGTGGGCGTATGATAACGATGACGTAACCGCTTTGCTTGAAGTATTCTTCCCAGCTCAGGCTGCAGGAGAAGCAATGAGGAGAATTTTTCTCAGTGAACAGAAAGGAGATGTGCCAGCAGGACGACTACCAAACACCTGGCCAAAATATATTCAAGACGTTAGTTCACTCTAATTATAACCAAAATTGTTCCCTTTAAGTGTTTTTTTTTTTTTTTTTTTTTTTTTTTTTTAATATATATTTTTGAAAATCTATATTCTTTTATAAAGAAATTTATATAAGTTAATATGTATTTGTCTGTATATATGTATGTATGTGTATATGTATGTATGAGATGTGTGTATGTATATGTATGTATGTATGCACGTATGTATGTATGTATGTGTATATATAGGTTGGTAGGTATGTATGTATGTATAGAGGTTGGTAGGCAGGTATGTATGTATATACATAGGTAGGTAGATAGGTTAGAAAGTCATTTCAGTTTCATTTCTCTAACATTAGGTGCCACCCATAATCGATTATACGATGGAAGGCAGAACATATCGCTATTTTAAAGGAGATGTTTATTATCCGTTTGGGTTTGGTTTGTCATACACTGTATTCAAATATCATCAGCTGGTCATACCAGCCACACTGACCGCTGGCCAGGACCTTTCTGGAGAAATAGAAGTTGAAAACATTGACAAATTAGATGCCGACGAGGTAACACACGCACGCACACACACGCACACAAATACCTCACTCGCGATGTCATAAAATATAAATGGATAGAACTGATTTTTAAAAATGAAAAGATAAAAGTATTTTTGAATTTTTAAATATATTGTGATATTCTTAATTTTCAATGAGACCACTTTTATCATGATATAACTGAAAATCAGGTACACAATGTGTTTCCAAAACTATTTCTGATTTGTGTCCATAATGACGGTGATCACATACGCACACACACACACACACACACACACACACACACACACACACACACACACACACACACACTCACACACACACTTGAGGTTTCAGTAATTATGGATTTTAACATTTATTAATCAAATAATCTAAATTGTGAATTTGAATTTGTTTGTTTTTTATTTAAGTTTAATGATTTACCTGTGTATATTGTTTAAATTAAAGGTTATACAGATCTACGTCTGGTGGTACAAAGCAAGCGTTCCTGTTCCTCGGAGGCAGCTTGTCTACGTTGACCGAGTGATGATTGACAGTGGACAAACTGTAAATTTAAAGTTCGTTATTCCAGCCGCGAGATTAGCAGTATGGCACGATCAAAAAGGATGGGTTATAGAAGAAGGTATGTAATTCTGGTTAATGGTAGAAGATATGTACTTCTGAAGTAGGCGTATGTATCTCTAGAAAACAGTAGAAAGTATATAATCCTGGGCAGTAGAAAGTACATAGTTCTCGGTAACAGAAACCACAAAGTTCTTGATAATAGAAATTACCTATTTCAGGGTAATGGGAAACATTACACACATCTCTATAATAGTAGAAGATAAGATACATCTGAATAGAAAAAGTATTCGTTGAATGTGAATTACATGTATATTATAGCTGTCATTAGACATAAAATGTTCAAATTAATTTCTGTCAAAATATAAACATAAAAGTTTAGGCTGGTTGTGTTTATTATTCTCTGGCGTGTTAAAACATATTTTTTTCTTCTTTTATAGGTAATTACGGTATATCAGGAGGTGGGCAGCAGCCCTTCCAGAAAGTGAAAGTGAACTCTAATGTGATTATTGGAAAATTTAAAATGATTGGTACAGTGGTTCTTGGGACACGTTAAAAATGTAGACATGACTGTAATAAGTATATAAACTTTGGATGTCCAATATTAAACACAGATATAAATATATATAAATAAAATAAGATTTACATAGCATCTATTATTTTTTTATAATTTTGATATTTTTGTTTTTCTTTCATTTAATTTGAAAAAAATGTATAAAAAATTACTAAACGGATAATCTTCCAAATGTTTGTTTTATTTATCTTTTAAAATGTTTTCGACTTATTAGATATAATGTACAACAAGAAAATAAGTGTACCTTAGTCTGACCTGGCAAAGGTCAGTAAAATATGGATACAACGGCTGCTACTGACTTTAAAATTAATTTTAAAAATTGGTGTAATAATAAATAGTAAATTAGATATATGTTCTAAGGAATATGTTCTAAGAAATGTTCCGAAGAGTCTATCAAATCCTCGAATCGTAAACGGAATCTAAAGTTAAGTAATAATTCATCTTTTATCACAATTCATAAATAATTTACTATCTTCGTTTTGCATCTGCGGAGGATGGAATTCATTGGTTTTATCATTTTTGTATTCTTGAAGCATAAATCATTTTTATTAACAAAGAAACAACACTGACCATGGATACAATTTCTGATGAGCAAGAGACCCAAGATATATAAAAAATCCAATTTACATGAATAATTACGTTTTGTAAATATAACCAGGAAATTACCTACATTAATATAATACTTTCATTGCAAACAACAGCTGCAACCGTTTAAGTATCATTAACAGAATGCTAAGACAAGAAAAGACAAAGCCATAAAAACTACGAAAGAAGCTATTAAAGTCTATCCTAGCCTACAGTTTCAATGATTCCCCCAGTTGGGGTTAATTTTATGGGCACAATAACACCTTTAGAACTGTCAGCAAATATATCTTGCTTTAAGCCATCACTGGTAACATCAAGTGAAACGATATTTACTACTTACTAAAACACATACGCACAAGGGAAGGTGTATGCATCTCATCTTTTTAAGTTCGTACTGTTTCTTCGAAGTGGATCAACTCTTTTGGATCAGGGTAGTTCAACAACGTTTTTGATCGATAACACAATATAAAAAGGAGCATGCGTTAACAGTGAACTCGAATTTGAAGTGATAATAATAATAATAATAATAATAATAATAATAATAATAATAATAATAATAATAATAATAAAGCTTAACAAGCGGAAGTAATAAACAGAAATTAATCTGTATTATAAGCTGTCAAGGTCTGGTGTTTATAGAGCTGAAAACATATCAAGCGATGATGTTACAATCGATTGGGGAGCACATGCTCACTGATCTGTACTTGGACACCTTGAGATACGTTTAACACCAAAGGGTTACAAATTTAAGACAAAATGTAAATAATTTCCCAAAGGACCAAACAATGAGAAAGACCTTCAAACAGATAATATGGGGATAACCAAGCTATTAAAGTTGATTTCTGATGATTTGAAGTTATCGTTTACGTTTGTTCGTATCGACCAGTCCTAGCTAATAATGAAGTATGATAATAAAATGGTACAGATACAAATTATTTCGACGTCTTCATTTTCTGCAGTGGTCACATCATCGAGTAGATTTTGTGTCTAGTATTGTCGTAAAATCTATTACATTCCTTGTGCCATTGATTAAAAGACATTTCAAGACAGTTTGTTTAAACTATAGTTACCTGATTTTCTGAATTTGTGTTTTTATAGTTAGAGACGAAATGCAGTTACGACTGACCGCAGTGTTCTTCTATAGCAAAGAAGTGAGAAGCAATAGTAGTATGAATAGAACCTGTTTTCTGCGGTTAAAAATGCATGATATGCATGAAATAATCAATCATCAACAGGTTTTACAATTAGCATCTAGCGTTGTTTTGTTACCACATCCAGTGATTTTGTCAAGTAAATATAAGTATTTGCTATGTGAACATGATTGGTGTCTGTGCCCTGTCACAATAAGGCGTCAAAGCAACTAGCACAGCCAGCTTGGTTCTGCCGGTAATTATTGATTTCAGAAATAATACATGCCTCTGTATAAACAATGTAGTTTGTTACAAAATGAAAATCAAAGCGATGGCAAACAAAGAAGTCGTAAACTTCCAAAAGCAGATCTCTTCATTATAAAATAAATAAATAAATAAATAAATAAATAAATAAGTAAAATAAGATAATCGCATACAAAGATGGTGAAAACAGTCATACTAATTATACTGAGATGAGAATCGAACAAAGGTTATAATGAAGGCTGGCCAGATGACTGTAAAACAACGCAACAACGTCTTACTGGTCACTTTTTTCACGTCGTGTGCCGCTTTATATAAGAAAACAGAAAGGACAAAACAGAATCTATGTTATTCTAAGTAGACTTCAAAACTTTTTTTCTTTTTAAAATTATTATTATTATTATTATTATTATTATTATTATTATTTTATACATATATATTTTTTTTTTTTATAAACACTATATATTCTAAAAGTGATATAACTACTATGTATTTACTTACATCAGTCTATCCGACATAACAATAAATGAAAGCAAATAACCCAAAGAAGAAAAAGCGATTAAACATAATTAAGAGTATTGTTATATTTGGTAGGCTTGAGTTGACGTGTGAGAAAATTCACCTCTGTTAAAGAATCAATCCTTCTTCTGGTAATCTTTGTATCAAGTCACCGGAATCGCAGGCTGCCGCAGATTGATTATACAGCGTCATCTTGGGTGAAACTGATCCACTGATTCTAAATTTCTTGACATTCAAGATGTTCAGATATTTAGAAATACGTGACGAGAATCTGTATCAAGAAAGAAGATAATAAAATGAAAACAGTAGATTTTTTTACAGGTTGCTTTTACGTTTTGTAACATTTTTTGGCTACTGAAAATTGGTGGGAATAACTTTTGTGTTTTTCTTTATTATTTATTATTATTATTATTATTATTATTATTATTATTATTATTATTATTATTATCAAAATTTTCCTATTCTGAGATCGGTTATCATTTTGCTTACTTGAAACGAAGCGCTGTTAAATAATTATTTTACAGTCCTGGTCGGGGATCTCCAAACACACATGGATGTCTGATAACAGCAAAAGACGTGGCTGAGCACGTTACCTTGTTTTCGCTAGGTGATTAGAAAATGATTTTCAAAATGTATAAGAAACAGTTGCAAAGCTGTTAAAGAGATTTTGATTCTAACCATAACAGCAAAAAGAGAAAATGGTTCATAAAACTGATTAATTATTAAATAGGAAAAATTTCACTATTAGTTAAGCTAGAAATAAGCTGATTATATCCAACTGTTCAGCATACATTGTGCTATCAGCAAAAATGTAATAATTAACTGATATATATGGATATAACCAGGTTGTTATTTTGAAATTATTTTCCTATTAATCTGTATATTTTCATTCGTACATCAATCACTATTTACAGTAGACATCACACAATCAGTGGGAAGCACTTCGCACAGCAAGAGCATCTGTCAAAGCTTGGAGGTCACATGACTATTTCAGATCCTAAATAATTGTTTCAGAACTGGATTAGAAAAATTAATAAGATCAGACTTTGTTTCCTTAAATGTGCAGCATTCAGTTTCGACCCACAGAGACGCAAAGTAGTCTCGAAAAAAACCCCAAAAACTTCGCCAACTTTGTTACAAGCTGCGTCAATTTTCTAATTTGTTCATCCAAAAGATAAAAAAAAATAATAATAATGAAATAAAAATAAAATAAAATGAAATGAGCTTTTAGGTCATGTAAATATAAACTGACCAAGAATTCATTGTTTAAATTATCACACCGATTTTTCGAGTACATTATGGCTATGCTTGACAGATTTTTCCCCGCATCTGAAATTATTAGTATTTTGTATTATATATTGGGAGTATCTTATTATGTACGTATATGTGTGTGTGTGTGTGTGTGTGTGTGTGTGTATATATATATATATATGCTCAGTCGGCTGTATATCAAATAAAGTATCTGTATAGAAAAAATTCGGCTATCAATCTCTGTAAACAAAAAACGACATGTGCTATTAAATATTTATTCTAGCGCCAGAAAGAGGAAAAAAACAAGAAGGTTATATCAAAATTCTGAGATAATTTTATTTGAATTTACAAATCACGGCTGGAGATTTATTATCTGTTGTACATACTGAAGACAAAATGGACGATTTATGACATTAATTTACCACAAAACATTAATCTAACAGCTGAAAAAATGCTACAGCAGAGAACAGAAAGATTTTCTGCATACAGATTAACCTGTTACTACGATCAAATAAGCTATTTGCAGCTAAACTTACTTTATTTCTTAGGAGCTAAATTATATATATCCAAACAAGGCAAAAGAAAATAACCATAAAGATAAATATATGAAACAATATACTGTTTGGATGTTTCTTTTCTTACATTTTAAATCATACCGTAATTATAAAATTAAAAAAACAAAAAAATTAAAAATAAATAAATAAATTCTTAGCATTCATTTTTGAACAACTTTCTGTATTATGTATATTTCATACTGTATTGTATAATAATAACCTAATTATTCCTTTAAAAATACAGCAAAATTTTCATTCAGTGAAATATCTCTAGATGTTGGAAATTTTCTACTATTTAACGCGGTTTATTATTGTTATCAGACGAGCTGATAGTTTGTCTTTTGTGAAAAGTCGAAAGTGCAGCAACATACAACTAAGTTTTAATAACATCATCAAACTAAGTGAAATGCGAGATAACAGGAGTAAACAAGATCAGAGCCCGAGAAATTGGTACTCATGGGATTTGGATATTCGTGACGGAAGAGTAATCGAGGTTGAATAGACAAATAAATCATCAAGGGAAACATTCAGACGGTGGAAATGCTGTCACAGTTCTGGTTTGTGAAAACAGCAGAACACATTTATACATTTTTTTGGGGGTTTTGTGTGTTTTTTTTAAGTGGGGTTGATTTATTTTGTTTGTGGTGAGGCTACAAAATAATTTGTTGATTTTGTAATTTTAAAATGATAGGAGAAAGGTAAAAGGTAAAAAAGAAATGGTAACGGAAATAACGCACCTGGACAAATGGCACCTGAAAAATGTTTTTTTTTATTGCTTATTGACATTTAGTTATTGGTAGTAGGTGAAGTCCTGCTTACAAAAACAATTCATAATTGCACAAAAAAAAAAAACAATAAAAACAAGTGCATGAATAATATTTGAGATAATGATTTAATGTCAGAAATAATATATTTCGCAGCTAATATTATATTTAACAATTGTTGACAGTTCATAATTAAATGGTCAATACACCAAAAACAACCCCCCCCCAAATACAAATACATACATACATACATACATACATACATGCATACATACATACATATTATGCTATATTCTGGAGGATATTTTAACTATGATATGCATATTAGCATCTATGTACGCATGCAAGCATACATGTATGTGTGTATGTGTGTACTTATGTATATATATAAGGATCTGGTCACAACATCCGGTGGAAACATCTGATATAATATTGTGCTTTGTTAAGAATACCGAATTAAAATACAGCAAGAAAATATATTAGGAATCGTACCATCAAAATATTACTAATTACAAGAATCTAGCATGGTTTATTACTTTCAAATTTTAATACTTTCCTCCACTTATTTTGCTTGTTTATACTGAATATAAATGGATCAACAAAAGTTATTTCAGAAAAAAGTAATATTCATCTTCTGCGTATTTCCATGACACTTTTAAAAATGGTTAAGTGTAGAATTAGTGCGATTAAATATAAAATCCTGTAATAAGCGCAGTACACCAATCTTTCAACGATATTCTAAGATAGTATTCTTTAAGAGCTTATAAATATTATAGTTGGAAGAAGTTTTTAATATCTCTCTATTCTGAAAGATAATAATCGGTTAAATATTTTTGAAGCACTCGGACATTCTAACACTGGTATCATCATACAGGTATTTCAGATATAATTACTGGTTTCGAAACGTTTCGCCAGTGTTTCACTTTTCTTATTTTTCTACATATAAAAGAAGACTTTCAAATTTAAAGCACTACGTTCATTTACTTCGCTTAAACATTCCAAATCCGTTAACAGAAGAAATTCATATAACTTCTGAACGTCATGAGCATAGTATGAAACCCCATACTTCACTACCATAATTCAATACACAATAGTCATAAATATGGAAGACCTACAACTTTATTTCCTTACTTAAACATAACGTATTACATAATCACAGATCTCTGATAGGATCTAGGTGGACCTCTCTCTATTCCTTATACAAACGTGTACATTTTTAAAAAGAGATTTCCCGTGGTCTATCGTTTTTTATAACAGAAACGGTTTACAAATGTCAGCTTCTTGTATTTGTTTAAATCCCCTACGTTTTCATGTTGTTTAAACTACCCCTCTTCCAAATCGCTGGAGTTACATTTGTAAGGAGGTACGACTATGCTATGATTTGATGTTGATTGGCGATTATGGAAATTCAAACATTTCAGCGTCAAAATTAATAGAACGTGATCGGACCACGTTTAGATAGCAAACACACGTATATTAGAAAATAATATAATTTTGTCTTTAAACACCTGATAAAAATCAATAACATTTGTCCTAAATGACTATTCGAATTTACATTACCCGAAATGCGACTTATAATGATAAATAAATAAGTAAATAAATAAATTACTAAATAAAATGTAATAACAATAATAATGATAATAGTATTAATAGTAGTAGTAGCAACAACAACAACAACAACAACAACAACAACAACAACAACAACAACAACAACAACAATAATAAAAAATAATAACTGAAATAAAAGTAATTAAACCATATACTAATATTGTTTGGGTTTTGGCAGACGTATATAATGCTTTTCTGAACGTGAGTTGACTTGTGAGCTGTGAATTAGAAAATTCACCTCTGATTCAATCAACGAATCAATAAGTCTTGTGATAATTTCTGTATCAAGGCACCAGAGTCGCAGTCAGCCTCATATTGATTGTTTAGTGTAATCTAGGGAAAAATCGGTCCACCCACTCTGAATTTCCTGTTTAACAGTCTCTGTAAAATGTCGAGATATTTAGAAGTACGTGACCAGAATGTGTATCGAGAAAGAAAATACGAAGATGATTACTGTAAATCTTTCGTTTTCGTTCTAGTATGTGAAATATATGGACTGTCAAAACGAGAGCGTCATTCTCGGTTTCATTATTATCAAAACTACCGAGATCTTTGTAGTGGTATACCATTCTCTAGAATGAAACTCAAAAATAATTGTTTATCAAATATTTCTTTGAAAATTTAGAACAAGGAATTAAAAATTAACCACTCGATAGAGTATAAAATATTTTGTTTTAAGAAAGTGACAAAAAAAAAAAAAAAAAATAATAATAATAATAATAATAATAATAATAATAAATAAATAATAAAAAAAAAAAAAAAAAAAAAAAAAAAAAAACGAATGTGAGAAAACTATATTCATAAACAACAAATCCAATAAGAACGGTAAAAGTAATTGTGATGAAAAACTATAATACTATTTTACACTCGCCCTAATTTTCAAAAATCAGTAGACTAACATAAAACACATGGTCAGTAATAAATTGAATTCATGAATAAACACTAATGTAATCTATTTATTCAGTGTATCCGGTGTTAGAATCCCAGTAGCAATTATTTAGTCTGCAGTCACTGTATTTGCTTTAAATCGTTATTCCAGCCGAGTCTGAAACACAGGGATCAGTCCCACTTAATGGCGTGGCAGAGGGGACTAAGAGCAACTCGTCAGTTTGTCACGACAGACCTTCAGATAAAGAAGTAAGCAACATTTGCGTAATGTAAACAGATAATTATCAAAGAAAATCATGTATTCACTGTAGGTATAGACGTCAAATTGTTTATTAATATTATTAAATATAAACAGTTATATAAGCGAGTTTATTATTGTTTAATATTGGATATTGGATTAATTATTATTTTGAAAGACACTTTCACATTGTCTATAACAAATGTCTCTAGGAATAAATAATATTAACACACTAGACAAATAGACTACCTGTTTATAAATGACTAGAATAGCGTTTAATAATTCATATTTATTAGTGATGGCAATTTAAAATATAGCTCTACATCTAATGCAATGATATTACAACGTAATTATTTTAAAGTTTTACAGGACACCATTACATCGTGGAATGATTTTGGTTTTAAATTAAATATTAAAATATCCTTATTCATCCAGATTGTGAAAACATTCAGTATATTTTTAAGCAGACAATTCGAAAGCTTGCTTTTCACTTACGACAGACATACGAGAGAAAAACATTGGATTCATTTTATCCAGCATTTCAGTGATGCGCCTTTTCTCGCGCAGGTCCACAGACTATGTCTTTGTCCCGGAAGGAGGTCACATTCAGTTAATATAAGAAGACAGTAATAATAAAACATGAAAAACAAAATAATAATAATGACAACACCACAAACATTTTTTTTTTTTATTATTTATTTGACTAGAAGTGCAGTCCGCCAACTCGATATATAAATACGGCACCAATGACAAAAATATTCATCATTAATCAGAATTAGAGCTCTGTTGGGAATACACTAATCTGAATATGTGAAAACAAATCAGCAAGCATGACAAGCATGATTAACGGGATCGTTTCTTAAACCGTTATGCTTAAACTTTGTGGAAATAATAAATAAGTAAACAAATAAATCAGAGAACAAACAGTCCATAAAAATATGTGGGTAATAATAATTATATATCGTTTGTGTGATAACTGTACAGAAAAAAAAATAATAATAATAAAAAAATAAATAAATAAATAAATAATAATAATAAAAAAAAAAAGGAATGAAAGAAAAACAAAAAGAAAGCAAGATCTTCATTAATTAGGTAAATTTAAATTTATAAATAAAAATAACATGATTCGAGAATATTAAAAACTTCGAATGTGAATCATCTATCATAAGCAATAATTACTGATAATTACTAATATGAGCTCTCTCTCTCTCTCTCTCTCTCTCTCTCTCTCTCTCTCTCTCTCTCTCTCTCTCTCTCTCTCTCTCTCTCTCTCTCTCTCTCTCTCTCTCTCCATATATATTTTTTTAATTTTAATTTTATATTTTGTCTCCATGCTATCAGTACATTTTTGACATTAAATATAACATATATGCTTTATTCGTAGAGGCGGTCCGTGTTTTTTGTTTGTTGCTGTTTCTGTTGCTGTTTCTATTATTATTATTATTGTTGTTGTTGTTGTTTTTGTTGTTATTTTTTTTCTTAACACATTTAATAAAATTAAAATTTAAGTAATCGATGATACAAAAAGAAAAAAATGAAACAGTTAGAAGCAGATGGTTATCTGAATGTGCATACATAATACAGTAATATCATACACAATAAAACAGCCACACAAGAGAGACAGAAAAAAAAAATGTCACGTGCTAATCAGAGCGAGCTGTTGTGAAATTCGTCTACGACAGCCACGCTCTGTGACAAAGCCAGAGGGTGTGTCTGTCGCATATAAAACAGTAAAGATAACATCTGTTTTATACAAAAAATTAATGTAGTTGTCATTGAGAAGTGGTGGCTATATATAAAATTAAAGTAAAAATGAATTCATCATGAGGCAACATTTAGGTATTTATCTTAGAAAGGTAGATGTCATATACAGGTGCCCTCAGATTTATGTTTGACTGTGTATTTATATGTGCCTGGAGAGAGATAAAGAGAACGTCTTAGTTTAGTTTAATTGTGTCATTCTTTGCTAATGTAGTTGAACCATTTTTTTTTTAGGGAAATAAATCGAAAAGTATAAAGGGGCAAATATCTTCAGTCACTTTTCTCTTGTTTTCATGCAATGCTTCGAGGAACATTCTGTTCCCTTCTTCTCAGATGTATAGAACTTTTGTTTGTTTTCTCAAGCTCAGATTAAGACTATATGTGTGTGTGTGCATGTGTGCTTGTTATTACTGTTACTTATATATATATATATATATTAATAAAAATAATAATAATAAATAAAACTGACTAATAAAACAGAACGAAAAAAGGCCAAATCAAATGATCCGAACAGTTTTACAGTGAAATATAGTAGTTTGTGCCTCTTGTGCCCTTAATAGGTATACTACATATAAAGAAGTGAATAATTAATATATCTTTTTCAGTGAGTAGATATTTGAAAATTTCCAAATACATATATACCATTTTAGTATAATTTAAAACGTATCACTACAGCTTGAATTATAATTGGAAAAAGCAATAAAAACATTTAGGAGCGTCAGTTCTGCATTTAACATTTTCTTTATGCAACTTTGTTTATTTTCTGGGAAAATAGCACTAAAAATGCAAACTGGGCGATCTCCATAGACACTTTTTATGCATTACAAGCAATGCATTGATGAGCACGTGCCCAGTAAACGAATTGACCAGTACGTGAAACTATTACGGATAAAGAACTGCGTGTCCGTCCATACGACGAGCTGATATCTTTAGTAGAGTCAAGTTGTTTTCTGTTATTGATCACTTTATCAAAACAGTCAGTTATGCGCAAAATTTATGAACATAAAATAAACGCAATCTTCGGTCAATTTTTTGTGTGTCGAAAACCAAATGGCTTACATTCACCCTTCTCAGTGTTTCTGTTCAAAAACTATCATGACTTGAATTAACACAGCAAGTTTATCGAGTTTGTAAAATATTAATGCTGAATGAACAGTGTTGATAGTAAACATAAAACTCCTTGTACGAGAACGATTTTCCCAGCCAGTGAAATAGTATTTTAGTTAATATTCCTTTTAATCCTTGCTGTGGTCTTATGTTCTTACTGCTATCTCGTGTTTCTTTCAGCAGGTTTGTCACAAAGCTACTAAAACGTGCAAACTCGTACAGATAAAACCGTTATCAGCTAAACATTCTGACATAAAACATAATGACCATTTAACATGCAAATCGGTTAACATGTATTAACAGTGAACTATATTAGTACGTTTCACATAAACTGGCAAACGCATTTAAATACAAATGCGCATCATTATTAAGCGATGTAGACAAAATATAATCGCGTGTGTTTGGTGATGACGCGATGATTCTGGAATCAGATTTAAAAGTGATCAGCGTATGGGAAAAGACGGAATATATAACATCCTTTTTTTTTTTTTTTTTTTTTTTTTTTTTGATCATTCATTTGAACCACTAATCTAAAACAGGTATTTATTGATGGTGCCTTGGATAATCACGGCCAACATTTCTGTAGAGTATAGTTTCCATTTAATGTACCTCCAAACTAATTTTAGTATAAATATTTATGAATTTTTGAAATTACGAATATTTGATTTATTTATTTGTTTATATATTTTTTTACAGTTCGAACAATGAGCGGTTTTCTAATGATAAAGATTTTCCTCTTTTAACATCTCTAAATCACTATATCGGAACCCGAACCCGTTTTCTCTCTCTCTCTCTCTCGTTATATATATATCTGAGCCAAAATCCGAATTACGAGCTAGATTCAGATACGCCACCGCTAGTTGGCGCAACGAACAACACAACATCCTCCCACCATCCTGCGTCTCATTTGTTTGCTTCACCATGGTTACCTCGCCAGGGAAACATCTCTGTTGAATTGTGCTCGCGTTTTATGCGGTATTTTGGCAGATTTCCATGGATCCTAAGAAAGTGAGTGCAAAAGACAGTGCTGAGAAGAAGAAGCAGATGACGTCCATTGAATTAAAGCATGAAATCATAGAAAAACATGAGAGGTGTGCGTGTAGTCAAAGTGGCTAGGCAGTACAAGTGTAGTAATTTTTCGATATGTACCATACTGAAGCAAGAGTCGATAAAGGCTATATGTCCAGCCAAAGGCCTTAAAAAAATGTTTAAGCTTAGGACATCTGTCCATGAAGAGATGAAGAAACCCTAACCCGGTAGACTTTACAAAACCAATTTATTTCTTGACATTCTCTTATATTTTGTTTTTATGCAATATTTGTCATTTATACATACATTTTTCTTATTTAAAAACACATTAAACAAAAACTGTGGTGGCTTTTGGGGGAAGGAACTGATTAATGGTATTTCAATTAGTTTCATTTGGGAAAATTGATTTGATATACGAGCAAATTTGAGTTACGAGCTCTGTCACGGAACGAATTAAATTCGTAAGACAAGGTACCACTGTATATATATATATATATACACACACACACACACACACACATATATATATATAAAGCTTTCCATAAACAGTTACAATTTAATTTGTGTAAGCAATAATTTAAAACTTTAATTTTTACTGTTGTCTTATGTAATTACTCAGCCCAAATTAAAAGTCAGACGATAGATGTTACGACACATTTTTAGCGATAATTCAAGTAAAAAAAAAGAAAAAAAAAGAAATGAATATCTTCTACAAATCTATAAATTTGGCTTCCTACTTTTTTCTCCTCTTTTAATCATTACGAAGAATGGACCCAAGCGCCCAAGGAAGGAATCAATCTTTATTTGATGTCTTCAGTTGATTTAATTCTCAGAATATAAGATGAGGTCAACCAATCAAGAAGGAGTCTAGCCTTATACAAACTTTCTCTTTGTCAAGCAATAAAATAATCGATTCTTTTTTCCAGTTAACTTTATAACTGCCATTATTATATTTATGTATGCTATTTATTTATTAGTTGCTTAATTTTACTAATTCTATCAATCATATAATTATAAATATAAATCAAACATATCAACAACAACAACAACAACAACAACAACAACAATAATAATAATAATAATGTGTATCTGTAAAGAATAGAGGTTGAAAAAGATAATTAAATTAAATTATATATATATATATATATTACACAACAAATAGAAAATATTCACACAAAAAACAACAACAACGTGTAGATGCATTTTTATGTAAAAATAACTAATTAATAATAGTAATTGTGATAATCATAATGACGATGTTGAATTAATAAATAAATAAATACATGTACGGTCGGTACATCACACACACACACACACACACACACACACACACACACACACACACACACACACACACACACAGTGACAGGGTGATAACGTCAGACGATCACGTGCCAAACTCTCGAAAGCAACTAACTTTTGTGAAGGGCTATCAGCGCCACTGCGTTCTGGAAAGTTTACTGTGTAAAGAACATAATTAGATGAGTATACAAAACGAGAAAATATCTATTCACACACAGACACACACACACACACACAATCATGTATTCATACATACAGACACGCACACACACACACACACACACACATATATATGAACACACACATGCATACAAACACACACATACATATACACATACATACATACATACAAATTCACACATATACATACATACATCAGCACATACACATACATACATACATACATATTCACACACACACATACACACAGATATATATATATATATATACAAGACACTGTTAACATGGCTGAAAAAATAACATTTATTATTGTTGTACATACCCAAATAGTACATTGTAAAAAAAAAAAAACAAAGAAAATAATTTTTGCTGATTACAAAATTACCTGCATATTTTGTATTTTCAGCAATAATGATAGATAAACAAAAAAAAATTATATTTTGTTTGACTATGTAAAAATGTCTTATGTCTTATGACATCAGTAACGACTACTTGTATTAATCTCAGTAAACACTGATAGTAAGTACATACCGGTTAGTGTCTAAATCTTGATATTTAGACAAATTAGAAATTACTAGCATTTTTAACATAACAAATAATGAACGATGAAGTGGGAGTCATATCCAACAACCTTAAAGAAGTGGAAGTCATACAAATCTTTACAAATTTTCAAAGAGTAGGCTGCGGATCAATACATTAAAGCACTGTTTTGACGCAGATTTGAATTCCACTTTTAAATATAACACTAACAAAGAAGGTGGAGATAGATAATGTTAGAAGTAAGATTAAAATAAAATGTCAGTAACAGGCAGTTATTAGTCTCCGAAATACAATGGCGGGAATTTGGCATACTTATATTAAACACTTATTTTCCATTACAGGACGATCAACTATAGCTATCGTGTCTGCAATGGGCAGTTTTCTCTCAGTTTCGCTTAATAAAATTTAGGGTCTTAATATGTAAATCAAACAGTAATCTATTTCTGTGTTATTATAGTCGGTCAGACGTATTTCAGAGAGATGTGTGCTACTTTTCACGTGCTTTTTCTTCCTTTTTTTTTCTTTTTTTAAATTATTATTTATTTAATTTAGTTTTTGTACTGCTGACCATTTCTTCTTATTGTTATTTTGTTTGCTTTTGACTTTATCATGTTGCTGGGTTTTTTTTTTTTTTTTTTTTTTTTTTTTTTAAAGTTTTTAAGCCCAAAGGGAAAAATGAGCCTTCATCTGAACAAAGATGACAAATAAGTTCCATTTATTTTCTCTTTGTTAGCTGTATTAGTTGAAGATAATCCTGATGTCTTTTTACACTTACTAAGGAAATCAGGATGGAATGTCTAGTGGGTTTATGTCTGTTCGCCCTGTATCATACAAACCCACTGAATTAGTTTAGTGAACTGCGCCAGCCTATCGAGTCTCGACATTTCTCCTCGAAATGTATTGGCTCCAAACGCAAACGCTGGCTATCCAATAAGGGATGTTACACATATTAATTATATGGAAGTCACGCCAACTACAAAGTATCAGAAAGCCGTATGTGATAGAAGACATTTCATTTCAACTTCTTTAAGTTTGTAGCCAGATCAAACCGGTGTTCACGATTAACGGAGAATTGAGAAAGTTATTAATTGGAAGGTATAAACTGAGCGACGCCAGTTCATTCTCCCGTTTGTAACGAACTTTCAAGAGACAAAACTGTTGCAAGTGAGATTCAGTTTATTAATTAGTCGAAGAATTCAACCAAGACATTTAGCTGTTTTTTTCTAAAACACAAGGGAAAGGAAGAAAGAATAGAGGAAAAAAAACCACTAAAGGATTTTAAAAAACACTGACTAATACATTTCACCTGGACATTTTTGTTTTATCACCTCTACAGCAACTGCTTAGTTGGTGATATCGTGAAGAAAACCACACTTTGTACTCGAAATAACATGAAGCCAGTTGCAAGTTCCAATTTGACAATGAATGTCACTGATTCGATGACAAAACCCAATTTAAGCATTTTGTTTCAGGTGGAAGAAAATACAGCGGCCATTGTGGTGCCCATACTTTTTGGTTTGATATTCATTGTTGGAATCGTTGGAAACGGCACCATCATTTTTATAGTTTTAAGAAACAAAGTTATGAGAAATTTGCCAAATATACTCATCGTAAGTCTTTCAATCGGGGATCTTCTCTTGATTTTAGTTTCAGTTCCTTTTTCGGCGACACAGTTCACTTTCACTTCGTGGCCATACGGAGAAGCTGTTTGCAAATTCAACTTTTTCATGCAGATGCTTTCGCTCGGTATTTCAATATTCACTCTAACTGCTTTGAGTATAGACAGATATTTCGCCATTGTGGATCCAATGAGCAAACACACTGGCAATACTTTAGCGAAGCCAGTTATTTTAGTGACTGTTACGTGGGTTTTGTCTGTAGTTTTAGCCATTCCTGACGGTATTTTCAGTGAAACTATAGTACCAAACGAATCCAAAGTGCTCGTTTGTTTGTGGAACCCTATCAAATACGGTGAATTGTATACCAAAATACACACAGTGGTCAAGTTTCTCGTCTATTTCGCTGTTCCACTTGTAACTATTGGCTTCTTTTATCTGATGATGGCAGTGATCCTTGTCAGAAGTGGACGGAGCATGCCGTGCGAACTGAAAGGTGCTCAAAACCAGCAGAGACAAATTGCAGCACGAAAGAAAGTTGCAAAAATTGTCCTTTCGTTTGTTTTTATATTCTTCCTTTGTTGGCTGCCGCAGTACATTTACGACATCTGGTACTTTTTTGATGACTCGGAATTCAACCATTTCTGGTACATCTTCAAAATTGCAGCGTTCTGTCTCAAGTTCATTAATTCTTGTATCAACCCATTCGCGCTTTATTTACTGAGCAGTCAGTTCCGCAAGTTCTTCAAAAGATACCTGTGTTGTTGCATGCCAAAATCATCCAGATACACCAGCCTGGATCAGACGACGACGCTGCAAAATTTTAACAGCGACGTCAGGCGAGCATCCACACAGAACACGATTGCTCACTCAGTGTCGCAGTCGATGTGTTAAGAAGAATTTTGTGTTATAATTTATTTATTAAATTTTTTTGTTTTGGAAACTATGAATGTGCGCAGCATTTTAACTATAGTCTGCTTTAAAAAATTAAAAAACGAAAAAACGAAAATTAACACACACACACACACACACACATACACACACACACGCAAAGAAACAAAAGATTTGAAATCTAAGGTAGGTCTGAAAATATTTATTTTGATATTCTCAACTGAAAATTTTGTCAAATTCCCCATTTGTATTGTGAAATACAAAACAATTAGATGGCAGCAAAATGTTGCTGTCATCTTTTATATTACAGTGTTAGCAGAATACTAAATAATTATTATTCTGACATTTGTATTTGTTCGGAATACTTCTAATATAAACATAAAAAATTATATATATTCATGTATAATAATAATAATTAAAAAAAGAAAAAAGAAAGAAATTGAAACATAAAAAAACAAAAAAAAATTCTCTATCTGCTTAGTAGTAAAAACGTTTTTTAATAATTAGATTATTTATTTATTTATTCCATGCCAGAGTAAGTGAGTTCCCAGTCTAAATGTATTTGTTTGCTTTTTAGTTCTATGCTGAGTGGTTCGTTTTGATGATTTCACTATGTTTCTGTTATAAGAAAAAGGAAAGGGATACAGACTTTGGATTAAATTAGCAACTACATAATAAAAGAAAAATATTTTAAAATCATTCGAATTCATTATCGTGTTAACATCTAAGAAAAAATATCTTTTTTTTTTTTTTTTTTTTACTTTATCTTGTGTTAAATGTCAGTGAGAAAAGTCAGCTGTACGATCATGGGAGAAGAAAACAAGTTTGAATCAATATTTCTTCTTTAGTGATTTTCAAGAGAAATAGTCAGAACACACTGTGATTATTATTTTTTTTTTCTATTGATAATATATATTCCTTTACTAAAAAGCCAACAAAAAGCAATTAATTAGTCACTCAGCGAAAAGAAAAATATTATCTTTCGCAAAATCATTTTTATTCTTGACATAATCCATTTTTAAGAATGTGAACATTTCATTCTGTTGCTGATATATATTTGAATACTTAAACATTTTTTTTTTTTTTTTTTAAGTATTTCTTTTAAAAATTTAATTGAAAAATGTATACAGTATTTAATGTAGCTAAAAGTACTATCATATACTTCCACTAACAGAAATATAGTACATGAGGAATCTAGTTATTTCGCGGCATGATAATCGAACAAGAAGAACTAATGTCAACATGAAAACCAGAGAGAAATACAGACTGACAGAGAACTGTAACAAGCAGGCAAACACAGATGACAAACATGAATAAAAGTATGCGATGAACATTAAATAAACACTCCTACAGATAAAAAAAAAATCACAATAAATAATAGAAATACTCACACAAAACTTAAATTCTATTTATCAAATTCAGAAAACAATATAGCACGCGCTTTACACATGATGATGTGAGAGATGAAAAAGGCAATAAATTCAGAAAGCAGCCTGTTATACATAACTTCCCAGAGACTCAACGTATATCAGAGGCATTTCGAAATAAAAAGTCTACATTTTACAATAATGATATAGTTTGATAATTCACATTTCGATGCTGTGGTAAATATATGGTTGCTTAGCACATGTCTATCACGATTCCTTAATTAGACGATCAAAAAGTTATAAATATTTTCGTACACGAATAGGATTCTTTTCATTGGTTTGGCAGATGTTGAAAAGGTGTAACTACTTACAATCAGTGAACTCTATTGTTATTTATTATATAAATAATAAATCCATGAAATACCCCCTCCATAATGTAAAAGACATAATTGATATTCAATTATTCAATTTATGGTTATATATATATATATATATATATATATGTATGTATGTATGTATGTATGTATGTATGTATGTATATTACAAATCTTAAAATATAAAAGATATTTTGTTTTTGTAATATCTGAATTAGACTGTGCAAAGGCTACAATAAATCATAAACTATGTAATGGAGTTTAATTGATGCCTTATTTTTTAAGTAGTTTCTGAAAGCAATTTTAGAACTGGCGCTTATCTCGTGTACGTCTGTTGTACATTTATTAAAATTCAGAAATGAAAATCTAGTCGTGATTTTATTAATCAGAAAAAACGGATCCACAGAGAAATAATCCAGCGAAGTATCTGCTTTTGGTAAAATCTTTTTAGTGACTAACATTAATTACAGTATCACTGAATTACCAGCTAGTACCAGAGGTCTCTACTGGCAGCAGTTTCATGACGTAGTTTTCAAATCAACAAAAGTTATTGATTTAACACTTGTAGTTATTTTATTTACATTAAAGTTTGTAGACATCAAAGTTAACAGATTTTAAAGATCTATATCAAGACGAATCAAACGTTGGATAACTAGGATGTGATCAATATCTGTCTTCGTTTTCTCATCATTTTATGTTTGGTTTAACGCTTGACAAGTCTAAGCTGATAACTTTCTCCTATCAGTGAGCTTTCAGCACCTCACCTCTCTAAGAAAAACGAATTATCCAATGGATGTCTCCTTCTGTCACTCGAGGTTGCTTGTTTTCTAATGCCCATTACTAATACTGTGGGCTGTTGACTTTTCCTCGCCAATAGGTCTCTAAGGATCTGTAATTTGCAATCAGTAAAAGAAAATTAAATCAGCACCTGCCTTTAGGACAATATAAAACTCAAGAAAAAGTTTGCATTTCAAACGATAGACGATTTCTGTGTTCAAAATGTTTTTAATAAATGTACTAACCTGAACTCAGGGTTTGATAATTTGGGAAGAGAAAACTTCATCCTTTAACTGTAAAGCATAACAACAAGAAGAAGAAACAAACGAGAAAGGAGAATTAAAGAAAAAAATAATAACTCGATCAGTCAATAAAAGTTTAGCAATAATGGTGTCCAAGACAAAACAAAATCATTTTTATAAATTAAAATTTAAAAAAAAAAAAAAAAAAAAAAACGCTATATAGCATCCCCCAAATATTCCCCAAGGGAGCTCACTCTATAGTATTTTGCGGCTCTTTACAATGAGCGACAAAGATGATTTGGACGTAATTATTTATGTGAGTTTGATCGAACTGTCGGCAAAATGCATTGCTATGGTATATTTACAAATAATTATAATTCTTACGAAAACAATATTGTATTAACAGAACGAAGCAGGAATATTACCCTTTCAGCAGCACTACTTAGTACTGAGTCTTATATTAAAATCATCGACGACTTAATGCCTAGAATTCGACTCATCTGTGTTAACATCGCGAATCTGAAAAGCACTGGTGAACTTTCTGTTTATTTTGGGGAATAAATTAATCAGTTGTGACACGTCCACTTTAAAAAGTTAATAGTATCGAAATACACACACAGACACAAATATAATTCTTGTTTACTTTTTCTTTTTATAAATAATAAATAAAGTAATAGAGAGAGAGAAAAAAAAATTGGATAAGAAATAACTATAATAGCATTTATAAGCGGCATAAAATCTGTTGTATAATTTACAAGACAATTAATCTTCATATCAATGTTTTTCACTTACTATACAAATTATTATCATTAAGCTGATAGTTAACGAATCACTACGTTTAACGCTACATTGAGTGTAGTTAACAAAAATAAATATTGCTTAAATTAAGTTAATTTTATTCCTGAAAATTTTAAATTGTAGTAGGCCTATGAAATTAGAATTTGTGTTTGGAGACTCCTACATCGGCATTTGATTAACCATGTAATGCTTTTGATGTTATTTTTGACTCGTCGTTTTGTTGTATTTTACCTTTGTTTTCACGCAGTAGCCGAAATGTTCTTTTATTCTGATATATCGTTAAACATTCATTCACTCATTAATTCATTTTTAACTCAAAAGAGAAAATTATAATGCTTCCTTAAATCAAAAAAAAAAAAAAAAAAGCATTTCAGTGCCGACTACCTTGATGATAGGAAGGAAATACTCGTTCATTCGACAAGCCAAAGTGAACATTAACAATTTTACATAATATTTTATATTTGAACTAGCAGAAAACTATTTATTTAAAATTATTTATTTATTTATTATTATTATTAAAGTAACAGGTACTTAAAGGAGATAGCAGTGCCAAGAACTGTAAATAAAAACTGTAATGTTTTAAACATCAGATTATAAACATTTAGATATTGTTTCAGAACCCGGACCCGCACTTACCTAACCCATACTCCGCCACTCTTTGTTAATATTTAAACGAAAGTTTATACCCTGGTATAGTCTGATCCAGGGCAAAATATACACTGAGGTGTAAAATAGCCTGGGCTGGTTTATTCCGCGGAGTATGTTTTGGTCTAGAGCAAATAATAACCCATTCTGCGACAGTTATGTCATTTGTAAGTTTTAATTTTTCACTCAAACAAATAACTCAATAAATATTCAGTGCTCTTTTTATATACACAAGTTTAGTTCGGCAAAATGTGGTGACGATCTAAAAAAAATCGAACATTTTTTTTTTTTTTTTTTTTTTTTTATTCGCTTTTCTTACTGTATGTAATTTTCCTATCTTCTGGATATTGCCCCAATTTACAGATTTCAGTTGTTATGCATGTAATGTAAATTTCCCTCTGATATTTAATATATGTAGTAACAGAAACAATTTTTGTTTCTTTTTCAGATGTTTTATGAATTAACTTAGATTAAATGTCGAGAGACATTTTTTTCTATGTGACCTGCGTTATTGATTGTCATTTTAGCTTTCTATTACGTAACACAAGATTGCTAACATAAGCTGCACATGCGCTGCATGCTTTTTGTGTGAAGTCAACATCTCAGCACCATTCTCTCTTCAGCTTATTATAATATTTTATGTTATTATCCTGCCTTAAACTGATAATTAAATTTGCTTTTGACATTCGTTTGAACCAGTTGTTCAGATTTGTTAAATTGTGGAAGTACAAGTTAAGAAACTTGTATATAAACATCTAGCAGCGATATGTTTACGGTTTATAAATATTTTCTTTATTTCATATGTAATTACTAATGGTAGTACCGTAAATAATAAAAGAAAATAATTGCATTTTATTACTAAAAATATTTTGTTGTGATATTATTTTAAGGTTATATATATATATATACACATAGGCAAATAATCTCACTAACATGTCGGTCATAGGCACAGTACATTTGTATACAAGTAACAAAAAAATAAAAAACTGAAAAAAGTAGTTATTATCAATGAATAGATTTTTAAAATAATTCATTTTATGAGAAGTGCCCTAATTGTAATTAAATTTAAAAGTCAAAAATGTTCTGACATTTTGTAAAAATCTATGTCTATTATTTCTAGAACTTTTATTAAAAAAAAAAAAAAAAAGAACATTTGCTATAGACTATAATTTACATAATGTAATGAAGCATTAACAGATTTATTCGGGTAAACTAATTCGGTCTAAATATTTTCACCATTCACTTTTGAAACTTTCACTAATATTATAAGAAATGCTGGTACACTTTCTACTTTTTGTCGGTTGTCTCTTTTGGCAAGAAATACTAGAATTCAGAAAATGAACAATCTGATTATATAGCAAAGACAAAGAAAGGCTTTTTCTGCATTTTAACGTTTTATTCCCCCCCCCTCCCCTCAACGCGTTTATCACGTCATAAGAGTGAAGAGAATTTTTGGATCTTCAGTAACGATGTATTTCATAAGAAATGAGAAATGCTGCTCTTCCATACTAATAACTTTATTTATTATAAAAAAAAACAAAAAACCCTGACATATGACTCATTTTGTGTCATTGATTATAAAAGGTTGGATTTTTTAAAGAAAGAAGAAAGCAAGTAATAAAAAAAAAAAAAAAAAAATGTATTTTTTTTTTATATTCACAGCATGAAGGATAATAAGTTTAATAATATAATCATTTTCAAAATCATCTAACTGCAAATAAAATGTACGTCGATTTCCCTCGTGCATAAACTGAATTCAAGTAATCACTTCAGCGTTTACAAATAAATCTGGAATTTATCAATGGAATATGAAAAGAGATTTCATTTTCCGTTATTAAATACAATTTTTATTATGCCGTGCTGATTATAAATTACACTTACTGAAACTGTCGATATGCGTACTGTTCGATTTCTCAATAACTTGAATAAAAATGTGGGTTATAACTAATTTATGAATTTTAAATACTGTCCAAAGAACATGGTGTTCGTCTGAGTTCATTATATTCACTTTTTCTCTTAGGTGCGATAAAAAACATGAAATAAAACATGAAAGGACTAACCACAGGCACTGCAGGGGTAGGGTTGAATGGATTTGGCTATTAATTCAAAAACGGCGGCTGCTTCTCATCGAAATATTGTGCAGCCGTTTACATTAGCAGAATTTTTAGTGGGTGAGGGTAATCGACGGCAAAAAGTATCAGAATTGCTGGGTGGGTGGGGGGACGGTTTAATTTTTTTTTTTAAATATAGATCATGGCAGAAAATGCATTATTTTTGCATTCTCGGAAGTTATTGACAAGGGAGACAATGATGCTAGTTCCCAGCAGAACGGATCCTCGGAAAAATTAACGACATAGATTACGTTACAGCACATTTCTACTGCGCATTACGTCATGGGACCTGCCATAACTGCAAAAATTTCCTGCAGTTCTCGTTGACACATTCGCGGACGGATCTCGGCAGACATCGTGGGTGCGAACACCCCGTGCGTATCAGAGAAGGATTATGGGTCTGTAAGGCGGGGTAAGTAAATGTTTTTTCATTTTTGTTTGTTTAAATTTTATTATGATTTTCCTTTCTTTCCTATTCTCGCTATATATTTATAATATTATATACACATCATCTGAGGTTCATTCGGGAATTGAACTTGTGAAGTTTTGTATTTCCAGCGCCACATAATGCTGATTCACATACATACTTACGTATGTGCTTTCATACATACAAATACAATTGTGCCAATCGAGGGGAGAAGTGAAATAAAATTACAGTTCACTTACAAATTGATCATATAAAAATTCTTAAATCATAAATTTAAACTTTAGGCAATACCAAATTTATTTTGACAAAAATGATTGTAACACAACTAAAACTTGTTATTATCAACAGTGAACATAAATTGTGGTAAAGTATTGGATTACTGTGTATAACTCTCATCAATGAACATTTGTCAATTATACAAAAGTTTCTTTAAATAATAAAAAAAGAAAATAAATTATGATCTCAAGGACTATTTTTTATTTTTTTTTAACATTTAAATGGCTTCATCAACACCATTGTTTAAAAGACATTAAAAAGTTAGTGACTTGTTTTGTCTCTCTCAGGGTAATGCAAAGTAAACTATCTGGTCAAAAGGAGGATGGTATCAGTGGATCTTTTTAAATTTGAATAATCTTACATTTATGATATAACTGGCTTAAAATTAAGAAGACATTTTTTTCTTTTGTTCCCTAAATTGTACAGCTTTCATTTTTGTTTCATTCTGTCTGTGATGCAGCTTTTCTCTTTTTTCCTTCTGCTATCCTTTATTCTTTTTCTTGTGAAACTGATTAATGTTAAAACATCTTAACATCAAGCCATGGATTTACACTGTATTAACGAGCAGTATATTGTTTATTTAATGGACAACAGAAATAATATACATTGCAAATGCCTCGTACCAAAATTGACAATGAACTCGCATGCTCTATTTCCATCATAAAAGTTATTGTATTGCTGTTGTATAGCTGTTAATTTTCTTTTGGCAGACACAAGCACATACTCACAAGTCACACATTAATTACATGCATAAACAAATTTGTGTAGTGTCACACTAATTATGTACTGTTTGAATACATTATCGACAGATTTATTGTCAGTGATCAGCAGAGAATGCTTGCAAAATAATATCACCATTTATTTGCATCAGCAGAGATACACTTAGACACTCAATTCTTGAAAATGGATATCACTTTCATGTCTTTCACCAAAAATAAATCAAAATCACAGAAGCATGGCTCTAGTATTATCAGGAGCTGCTTCTTGTACTGAAGTAATACTCACTCATCTTTGATTATTCAGCTAAGCAGATTGTAGTTAAATATGAATAGCTATTTAATTAATAAAATATTTTTTATTACAGTGTAAACAGCTTTTCTGCTGTAAACATGTCTGTGAGTATGAACTACATGGACTAATGGAGAAAACGGGAATGCCTGATGAAGACTGACTGCTAGTACAGTGGTAACTGTATAGTTTAAAATTTATTTTCTTATAAATTCAGATATATAAACTGGTATACAGACACATAGTACTGGTATCACAACTCACTTTCTGTTATTGCTGGTATTGAGCCTTTAAGGCTTTTCAGTGGTTGAAAATTAACTACCTTATTTACAATTAATATTACCATATACTGCACATGTTTTAGTATTAGCAGTCTCAGAAAGCCAAAATACTGTTTGTGTTGACAACTTGTTATTGCCATAGAAACATTGGTAAAAAGCAGATTCAGTGGATTTGTGAGAGTTTCACGCCCATTGACTGGTACATTTAGAACTGCACATGGCTTTAAATTCTTTGATAAAAAGAAACTAGTATTTTAATTGATAAAATATATAAAAACTAATCAAGTGTTTCGACAGTAAAGATTTGTTAAATTAATAATTGTTTATTTTTCTTTTCTTTTACAGATTATGAAGCAACATAAAGAACAATGAAAGCAGAAAATAGATGCTGTCTACAAAACACATGTACAAACATCATGTGAATATACATGCCGTGGCTTGTATGAACAGTAATAAAAAAACTATATCTTGAGATATTGTGTAAACAGTTTCATTTTGCATAAAACATTTGTTCTATAAATATTTCTTTAAACAAATCTAACTTTTTATAACAATTATACAAATCTCACGAAATAATAAATGACAATACAAAAAAATAAATAAGACAACAAGAAACCAAAACCAAACAGAAACACCTTTAATATATTTTCTCCTCGTCATCCATAAGTGTATACTGATATTTACATTTGTTTCACAAATTAAAAATATTTTTCTATTTCATTTAAACAATTTTAGATTTATTACTACTAACTTTTTAACCATGAATAGTAACATGTACATATATTTTTTTGATTACAGGAATTTACCAGACAATCTTTCTCCAAATTTGTGAAAATATGGACATCAAAAATTTAACAAGAAAAAATAGAAAACAGAAGAAAAAAAGCAAAGACAAGACATTATAAAAGGAAGCCTGAACAGAAGTGAACAAAGCAATAATGAGCAAGCCATAGTTATTAGTAAGTCAAGATAATTTCTGAATTGCTGTATTTTATCTACATTGGTATTGTAATGTTAGAATTGGCATTCCTAGTATCCAAGTATGTTAGTATTTTCAACAGACAAATGAAGTTTTATTTATTGCTCTGTTTAAAAAAGTTGTAAATATTTTTATTATTTTATTTTTTTATTTTATTTTTTTACTTTGATGGGTTAAAATGTCTTTTTCTTCAGTGTTTTTTTTTATATGGATTTTTAAAAAAAATTAATTTCATTACTTTTTAAATATTTATGTATTATTATTATTATTATTATTATTATTAACCTTGCTTGGTTAAAATGTGTTTACTTGTATTTTTTCTTTTTTTTTAATTTATAATTTTTAATTTTTTCTGTTAAACCGTTTTAAAAATATTTTGGTTTGATTTCTATTTCTTTTTTTTTTATTTACTATTATTATTATTATATAAAAATACTATGTGTACTTACAATTATATTTTCATGGTAAGATTATCAGACTTTTTAATTTTGAAAGAGAAAAGAAAATACGAAATAAGATATATATAAAATACAACAGGTAAAAGTATTGTGCTATTTAGTTACTGTATTTTTTTGTTTTTTTTAAAGTACATTTGTATGAACACATAAAATATTACATTAGTATCCACTTATGTATCATAAGCACATTTTAAGTGAAGGTGACAACCAGTAATGGAGGAAACTGCTGTTGTTCTCAATGTTTCTTCTACAGAATCCTTGTAGTGTAAATTTTACTTTTACTTCTTTACTTCTTTTTAACATTATCATGTAAAGAAAACATTTAACACTACGCTCATATTAAAACATACACACCCACACACACACACTCAAAACAAAAAACAGGCACTTATCGTGGTCATGAAAGAATTAACAAAGGCAGTTCATTAGACATCTGGATGATACTAAGATCATTAGACATCTGGATGATACTAAGATAAGCTGTTTTAATGGAAACAGTATTGAAAAATACCTTAAAGAATATGAAAATATGAAAGAAAGAGGTTGGTCTGTTTTCATCAAAAAACAACTTTAAAATATTAAGGTAAAGTGTCTCAATTTTCTTTCAGAACATTTTGTCTGTCTTCTTAAGTGCTAGAATTAATAAGTAGAAAAATTGACATGTAGCATAGAAATAGATGATTTTTCTAGGGTTATTTTGTCCTAAAACTGAAACTATTTTCTGTTCAGTTTCTCTGATACAAACAGGAGTCTTCTAGAGGTGTTCCAAAAATAGTAATACATCTTACGTGCTTTTCTGTGTGCAAGATTATTTAAAATATTTCTTGCTGTTTGATCATTGTTGGCTCTCATTGTTGGGAAAAAAAGCCTCAGCGTATTGATTCAACAGTTTCCTGTTTTGTCTTCTTTCAGTCAGTACCATTCCACTATATACTACCTATCCAGTCTGTTCCTTCATATTCCATTCTTCTTGCTGGCCTTCATCTAAACCTTTTCCCTTCTTGTAGTTTTCAAGTGGTGAAATGCAATATCCACAGGTTATATTGTGTTCAACTCATCTGCTTGTTTTCATGTTCAGTCATATGTTTTCTCTGATTAATCTAGTACATAGTTTCTTCTCTGATACAACCACTGACGAAAAATTGTTTGCTGTATTTTGTTGAACAGCTTAGTGATGTTTTTAGAAACTAAAAAAAAATGAACAATAAACAACTAAAACAAAAACAAGAATAACCATTAAACAAAGAAGAACGTTTGCATTTTGTAAAATTATATATTTTATTTTTACTTCAATCAAAGCATTTCAAATTATTTTTCCATTAACGTTTTTCTTTTTACAAGTTTCTGCCTTATGTTGTGTTGTGACTTATTTCTGCTGTACATAATCAGTACATCATAGTAACTTGTAGAAAAGTGATGATGAACTAAACAATTTGGCTTTCTCTCATATGTATAAATCTATATAAAACAATAGTGATGTGGAACTGCCTGTCTGTTTAATCTAAAGATTGCTAGTACTGTTTGGTGTATACTTTTATTTGAAATATTGTATAGTGGTGGGGAGAAACTTTTCACTTTAACAGCAGGGATCATGTGAAGCAGGCTAGTTGTTATGCACAATTAAAAACAAGTCAGATAACATTTTGATTGACAGAGTAAATACAATGATTTCACACTTCTAATTTAAATGAACATGTTCCAGAGGAAGAAGCCTAAATTAGGAACAGTCCAGACATTTTAAATATGGATATAATGACAACCTTTACAACATAGTGATATTTATTTCAGTTTAACTGGTGGGATAGTATTATTTTCATATTAGTTTTGGATCATATTTTTTCTTTTTTTTCGGAAAATTCATACATGTAGCTGTGTGGATCTTTGATGGATTTGAATTTTTTCATTGAGTGGTTTTCTCAATTTTAATACTGAAATAAAATAAGAGGAAAACAAAATAAGAATTAGATTTTACTTGCTGTAAATATTTTTAATAATTTCTACATAATTTCAGAAAACAAAAATACCTTTTGAGGCAGGTTTGTTTTATTTAAAATCAATCCTGTTACTTACCAGCAATTAGCATGGCTTGAGCACTGAAAGCTAAAACTTTGATTAGTTTGCAAAATAACTGAAAAGGTTTAGATTTAAATTTTACTGTTGAGTTATTTAAAAACATTTTGCACACATCAGGTTTGAATTTCAGATTTCCTATAATATAGTAAGTCAATGTAAAATGTATTAGTAACATAGATTACAGACAGTTTTACATTAGTAACCTCTTTTTCATTTTCGGTTTTAGTTTTGGCTTAGTTTTCTATTACAAATTTTCTTTTATCAGTTGCAAATAATATTTTCAAGATTCCAATTTGTTTTCCAGAGCTCACTCTGTAAGTGGTTTTGAACTTGCATATAAATCTGTTCATTTCATTGTAGTACTTCAACACTGAAACAGTTTGCATAAATGAATTTTCATATCGAGCTGGTTGTGATGTTTTGTTGTGGGTCCTTGACTTGTGTGGCTTGTTTGATCTGCTTTCATCACCAGGTTCCTGAAGTTAATTTGCTGCTCAGTTCTTGGATGCTCTTGGCATTGTTTTCTTATCATCCACTCATTCCCAATTATTTTGCTTAATTTTTTATTTTATTTTAATAGGATGTGTTTGCTTGTTGTGTTTAATTGTAATTGTTTTAAAAAAAAGAAGAAAAAAATCTCAAACTATCATCTCCTCGAGTTTAATTTGTATTCTGTGTTCATAATGTAAGTTGTCACTTCAGCGAGGACCATCTCTCTGTATTTCAAGTCTGGTGCTAAGATGTTTTGAAGTGTGAACTCAGTTTTTAGTTCATCCAATGTTTTGTGTAAGGTATTTTGTTCCTTGGCAAAAATTGTACAGTGAAACAGGTAGTGTTTCACGGTTTCAAAGAGTCCACAGCTGTAGTTGGGTGATGTGAAGTTTTCACATTTGAATCTGATTGGTCGAGTAGCTGATTCTGAGTTTGGTAAGATTGTTGTTGTGTAGTTTGTTGGTAAGTGTGATATTAGGTATTTTGGTGAGTGGTTTAATGCCATTTTTATTATTAGTGACAACTTTTGTGTTGTTATGTGATACAGCTTAAACTACTAAATGACTATTCTCTATCCATTAGAGAACAAGAACTCAATATGGATAATTGTTTTATATATGTGTATATATATTACATAAACTAACCCTCAAGGGTAAGATACAGTTAAATCGTATGATTCAAACAATATGCTATAAAACCTAACAGCATTGATATGGAGTGACTCCACTTTGCTGGATGCTATTGTTCTTATATAGAAATCACTGATGTGCACTAATCCCTAGTACAATATGTGATTATGGTATAGTCTAATTCAATAAGTAACTTGAAAAAATCATTCAATCACTTCATCGTTCATTTTATTGCATTTGGCAATAATTCGTCATTCATAATATCCATTATTTACCTTCAGATTATTGCATGTGACAATAATTTGTCAATCGTAACATTCATTTGTATACATAAATTCAAATTCATATGTAAATTACACATTGTTCAATATTATACATATTGGTCATTAAATTGCATATGGCAATAATTCATCATTCTTATAAATTAGTTTAGTCATTCATAACTTTTGCTGAGCAAGGTCCAACTGCAGCATTCATTGATAATATAAACTAATTAAGCCTAGATGGTTACTTTCACTTTCTAACTAATCTTTTAATTATTAACATACGTTACCTTAGTTTTTAAACACAAGTATGTACCACAGAATAACACAAAAATATCCAACAGTAAGCTATTTTCTGTCAATCAATATGTATGTTACATACAAAAAACATTTAAGCCATAATTACCGTTGCCTGAGTGGTCAGTTGTCTTGTGCAGACGACCTCAGACAACATGTCTCAAGCAGGGCACCAATCAAAGAGATCTCGGTGAAAATGTAATCCAACTACTTCTAATCATCATGTGGGAGTTCAGTAAACACCTGCGGCCTTTCTGAATTTACTTAGCGACTTTAATGCCCATTTTGAGTTTGTTAATCCCAGTGTTTCTTAATTTTATAAAATAACGGAACTTCCCCTAATTATATAATACAGCTTCTAAATAGCCCGTGTACATCTGCATATGCTCTGTTTAATTTTTGTGTATTAACTGGGTAAACATTTAAGAACTGTAAAAATATGAATTATAAACATGATTATACATGATAGTTAAATATTACCATAATATAATAATATACTTACAATAAAATGTACCAGACATTCTACTTGAAATGGGCATATAAAAATAAGTGTTTTGTGAATGTTATATAATTCACTACATAGAATACAAAGTTATGATTAAAAACAAGCCTGGCCAAGAGGCACTAATGAGGTTCTATCACACACCCCTACCTAGCAAAGAATATTTGCCCTACTTTTAAATGTATGCAAATATTTGCATTTTCTTTTATTTTCTTGTATTTTCTTGAATATACATGTATATCATAACACAATTTACATCGAACATAGTTGTGGTTCAGTCTTTCTAGATGGGGAAACGGTACATCCATACTCCTTCAGGGTCAACAGGCCAGCCAGTAGTCTTCTCTTTTCTCTCTCAATATGTTCATTCAGTCTCTGGTAGGCCTTCTTCATGGGTCTTGTCATTCCACCTGCTGCCATCTGAAGGATGGTCACTTCAGTGTAGCTCTGCTGTGATGAACTTGTTCAAATGAGGCGTTGTCATCTTGGACAGCTTGATGTGTCATCCCTCCATGTTGGCCCATCCTTGGGTGTGGATCTAATCTGATAGTGAATAAAAAATAACTTGAGTAATTTCCTCTTGATGGATTGTGGGTATCAGTCTGTGGTCTGACTTAACACCTTCAAGTCTCCAAGAAATGAGTAGAGAGAAATCTATAGCATCGTTGTGTTCATAGTTGTAAAGATTTAATGCCAGGTCATAATGAAATCTCTCGAGGTATTAATAGTAGATAGACAACTGACTTTGCAACACTTCCAATGAACAGCATCTCTTTTACTACTCTTGATTGTGAACCTATGTCCCTGATACACTAAACTACACCCACCACGTGAATTCAGAATGAATTTCAAATTGACCTGTGCGTTTGCCAGCAGTGCATGATTTATGTATATATGCATCACTCACTTGGATAAACATGAATGTGAATGTGCTATCATGATACAACTAGCTATGGTTACTCATTTGAACAGTTTTCATGCGAGTTGTGATCAAGATATAAGATTACATCAGGAGATTATAATCTGATTATAACTGCATCGTATACCCTAAGTTAGTGGAACAGACCATAACCTCCTGTGTAATGGACTGTTACCATTAATCTGTTCAGGCATCTGGCAAAGTCGGGGTAAACCATTGATAATACTAAACTAATTAAACCTAGATGGTTACTTTCACTTTCTAACTAATCTTTTAATTATTAACATACGTTATCTTAGTTTTTAAACACAAGTATGTACCACAGAATAACACAAAAATATCCAACAGTAACCTATTTTCTGTCAATCAATATGTATGTTACATACAAAAAACATTTAAGCCATAATTACCGTTGCCTGAGTGGTCAGTTGTCTTGTGCAGACGACCTCAGACAACATGTCTCAAGCAGGGCACCAATCAAAGAGATCTCGTTGAAAATGTAATCCAACTACTTCTAATCATCATGTGGGAGTTCAGTAAACACCTGCGGCCTTTCTGAATTTACTTAGCGACTTTAATGCCCATTTTGAGTTTGTTAATCCCAGTGTTTCTTAATTTTATAAAATAACGGAACTTCCCCTAATTATATAATACAGCTTCTAAATAGCCCGTGTACATCTGCATATGCTCTGTTTAATTTTTGTGTATTAATTGGGTAAACATTTAAGAACTGTAAAAATATGAATTATAAACATGATTATACATGATAGTTAAATATTACCATAATATAATAATATACTTACAATAAAATGTACCAGACATTCTACTTGAAATGGGCATATAAAAATAAGTGTTTTGTGAATGTTATATAATTCACTACATAGAATACAAAGTTATGATTAAAAACAAGCCTGGCAAAGAGGCACTAATGAGGTTCTATCACACACCCCTACCTAGCAAAGAATATTTGCCCTACTTTTAAATGTACGCAAATATTTGCATTTTCTTTTATTTTCTTGTATTTTCTTGAATATACATGTATATCATAACACAATTTACATCGAACATAGTTGTGGTTCAGTCTTTCTAGATGGGGAAACGGTACATCCATACTCCTTCAGGGTCAACAGGCCAGCCAGTAGTCTTCTCTTTTCTCTCTCAATATGTTCATTCAGTCTCTGGTAGGCCTTCTTCATGGGTCTTGTCATTCCACCTGCTGCCATCTGAAGGATGGTCACTTCAGTGTAGCTCTGCTGTGATGAACTTGTTCAAATGAGGCGTTGTCATCTTGGACAGCTTGATGTGTCATCCCTCCATGTTGGCCCATCCTTGGGTGTGGATCTAATTGTACAGTGAAACAGGTAGTGTTTCACGGTTTCAAAGAGTCCACAGCTGTAGTTGGGTGATGTGAAGTTTTCACATTTGAATCTGATTGGTCGAGTAGCTGATTCTGAGTTTGGTAAGATTGTTGTTGTGTAGTTTGTTGGTAAGTGTGATATTAGGTATTTTGGTGAGTGGTTTAATGCCATTTTTATTATTAGTGACAACTTTTGTGTTGTTATGTGATACAGCTTAAACTACTAAATGACTATTCTCTATCCATTAGAGAACAAGAACTCAATATGGATAATTGTTTTATATATGTGTATATATATTACATAAACTAACCCTCAAGGGTAAGATATAGTTAAATCGTATGATTCAAACAATACGCTATAAAACCTAACAGCATTGATATGGAGTGACTCCACTTTGATGGATGCTATTGTTCTTATATAGAAATCACTGATGTGCACTAATCCCTAGTACAATATGCATGATTATGGTATAGTCTAATTCAATAAGTAACTTGAAAAAATCATTCAATCATTCATGTTCATTTTATTGCATTTGGCAATAATTCGTCATTCATGATATCCATTATTTACCTTCAGATTATTGCATGTAACAATAATTTGTCAATCGTAACATTCATTTGTATACATAAATTCAAATTCATATGTAAATTATAATTGTTCAATATTATACATATTGGTCATTAAATTGCATATGGCAATAATTCATCATTCTTATAAATTAGTTTAGTCATTCATAACTTTTGCTGAGCAAGGTCCAACTGCAGCATTCATTGATAATATAAACTAATTAAGCCTTGATGGTTACTTTCACTTTCTAACTAATCTTTTAGTTATTAACATACGTTACCTTAGTTTTTAAACACAAGTATGTACCACAGAATAACACAAAAATATCCAACAGTAACCTGTTTTCTGTCAATCAATATGTATGTTACATACAAAAAACATTTAAGCCATAATTACCGTTGCCTGAGTGGTCAGTTGTCTTGTGCAGACGACCTCAGACAACATGTCTCAAGCAGGGCAGCGATCAAAGAGATCTCGTTGAAAATGTAATCCAACTACTTCTAATCATCATGTGGGAGTTCAGTAAACACCTGCGGCCTTTCTGAATTTACTTAGCGACTTTAATGCCCATTTTGAGTTTGTTAATCCCAGTGTTTCTTAATTTTATAAAATAACGGAACTTCCCCTAATTATATAATACAGCTTCTAAATAGCCCATGTACATCTGCATATGCTCTGTTTAATTTTTGTGTATTAATTGGGTAAACATTTAAGAACTGTAAAAATATGAATTATAAACATGATTATACATGATAGTTAAATATTACCATAATATAATAATATACTTACAATAAAATGTACCAGACATTCTACTTGAAATGGGCATATAAAAATAAGTGTTTTGTGAATGTTATATAATTCACTACATAGAATACAAAGTTATGATTAAAAACAAGCCTGGCAAAGAGGCACTAATGAGGTTCTATCACACACCCCTACCTAGCAAATAATATTTGCCCTACTTTTAAATGTACGCAAATATTTGCATTTTCTTTTATTTTCTTGTATTTTCTTGAATATACATGTATATCATAACACAATTTACATCGAACATAGTTGTGGTTCAGTCTTTCTAGATGGGGAAACGGTACATCCATACTCCTTCAGGGTCAACAGGCCAGCCAGTAGTCTTCTCTTTTCTCTCTCAATATGTTCATTCAGTCTCTGGTAGGCCTTCTTCATGGGACTTGTCATTCCACCTGCTGCCATCTGAAGGATGGTCACTTCAGTGTAGCTCTGCTGTGATGAACTTGTTCAAATGAGGCGTTGTCATCTTGGACAGCTTGATGTGTCATCCCTCCATGTTGGCCCATCCTTGGGTGTGGATCTAATCTGATAGTGAATAAAAAAATAACTTGAGTAATTTCCTCTTGATGGATTGTGGGTATCAGTCTGTGGTCTGACTTAACACCTTCAAGTCTCCAAGAAATGAGTAGAGAGAAATCTATAGCATCGTTTGTGTTCATAGTTGTAAACTTTTTTTGTTAGGTCATAATGAAACTCTAAAGGTATTAATAGTAGATAGACAACTGACTTTGCAACACTTCCAATGAGCAGCATCTCTTTTACTACTCTTGATTGTGAACCTATGTCCCTGATACACTAAACTACACCCACCACGTGAATTCAGAATGAATTTCAAATTGACCTGTGCGTTTGCCAGCAGTGCATGATTTATGTATATATGCATCACTCACTTGGATAAACATGAATGTGAATGTGCTATCATGATACAACTAGCTATGGTTACTCATTTGAACATTTTTTCATGCGAGTTGTGATCAAGATATAAGATTACATCAGGAGATTATAATCTGATTATAACTGCATCATAAATCAAACCCTAAGTTAGTGGAACAGACCATAACCTCCTGTGTAATGGACTGTTACCATTAATCTGTTCAGGCATCTGGCAAAGTCGGGGTAAACCATTCATTGATAATACTAAACTAATTAAACCTAGATGGTTACTTTCACTTTCTAACTAATCTTTTAATTATTAACATACATTATCTTAGTTTTTAAACACAAGTATGTACCACAGAATAACACAAAAATATCCAACAGTAAGCTATTTTCTGTCAATCAATATGTATGTTACATACAAAAAACATTTAAGCCATAATTACCGTTGCCTGAGTGGTCAGTTGTCTTGTGCAGACGACCTCAGACAACATGTCTCAAGCAGGGCACCGATCAAAGAGATCTCGTTGAAAATGTAATCCAACTACTTCTAATCATCATGTGGGAGTTCAGTAAACACCTGCGGCCTTTCTGAATTTACTTAGCAACTTTAATGCCCATTTTGAGTTTGTTAATCCCAGTGTTTCTTAATTTTATAAAATAACGGAACTTCCCCTAATTATATAATACAGCTTCTAAATAGCCCGTGTACATCTGCATATGCTCTGTTTAATTTTTGTGTATTAATTGGGTAAACATTTAAGAACTGTAAAAATATGAATTATAAACATGATTATACATGATAGTTAAATATTACCATAATATAATAATATAGTACCAGACATTCTACTTGAAATGGGCATATAAAAATTAGTGTTTTGTGAATGTTATATAATTCACTACATAGAATACAAAGTTATGATTAAAAACAAGCCTGGCAAAGAGGCACTAATGAGGTTCTATCACACACCCCTACCTAGCAAAGAATATTTGCCCTACTTTTAAATGTATGCAAATATTTGCATTTTCTTTTATTTTCTTGTATTTTCTTGAATATACATGTATATCATAACACAATTTACATCGAACATAGTTGTGGTTCAGTCTTTCTAGATGGGGAAACGGTACATCCATACTCCTTCAGGGTCAACAGGCCAGCCAGTAGTCTTCTCTTTTCTCTCTCAATATGTTCATTCAGTCTCTGGTAGGCCTTCTTCATGGGTCTTGTCATTCCACCTGCTGCCATCTGAAGGATGGTCACTTCAGTGTAGCTCTGCTGTGATGAACTTGTTCAAATGAGGCGTTGTCATCTTGGACAGCTTGATGTGTCATCCCTCCATGTTGGCCCATCCTTGGGTGTGGATCTAATCTGATAGTGAATAAAAAATAACTTGAGTAATTTCCTCTTGATGGATTGTGGGTATCAGTCTGTGGTCTGACTTAACACCTTCAAGTCTCCAAGAAATGAGTAGAGAGAAATCTATAGCATCGTTGTGTTCATAGTTGTAAAGATTTCGCTAGGTCATAATGAAATCTCTCGAGGTATTAATAGTAGATAGACAACTGACTTTGCAACACTTCCAATGAGCAGCATCTCTTTTACTACTCTTGATTGTGAACCTATGTCCCTGATACACTAAACTACACCCACCACGTGAATTCAGAATGAATTTCAAATTGACCTGTGCGTTTGCCAGCAGTGCATGATTTATGTATATATGCATCACTCACTTGGATAAACATGAATGTGAATGTGCTATCATGATACAACTAGCTATGGTTACTCATTTGAACAGTTTTCATGCGAGTTGTGATCAAGATATAAGATTACATCAGGAGATTATAATCTGATTATAACTGCATCGTATACCCTAAGTTAGTGGAACAGACCATAACCTCCTGTGTAATGGACTGTTACCATTAATCTGTTCAGGCATCTGGCAAAGTCGGGGTAAACCATTGATAATACTAAACTAATTAAACCTAGATGGTTACTTTCACTTTCTAACTAATCTTTTAATTATTAACATACGTTATCTTAGTTTTTAAACACAAGTATGTACCACAGAATAACACAAAAATATCCAACAGTAAGCTATTTTCTGTCAATCAATATGTATGTTACATACAAAAAACATTTAAGCCATAATTACCGTTGCCTGAGTGGTCAGTTGTCTTGTGCAGACGACCTCAGACAACATGTCTCAAGCAGGGCAGCGATCAAAGAGATCTCGTTGAAAATGTAATCCAACTACTTCTAATCATCATGTGGGAGTTCAGTAAACACCTGCGGCCTTTCTGAATTTACTTAGCAACTTTAATGCCCATTTTGAGTTTGTTAATCCCAGTGTTTCTTAATTTTATAAAATAACGGAACTTCCCCTAATTATATAATACAGCTTCTAAATAGCCCGTGTACATCTGCATATGCTCTGTTTAATTTTTGTGTATTAATTGGGTAAACATTTAAGAACTGTAAAAATATGAATTATAAACATGATTATACATGATAGTTAAATATTACCATAATATAATAATATACTTACAATAAAATGTACCAGACATTCTACTTGAAATGGGCATATAAAAATAAGTGTTTTGTGAATGTTATATAATTCACTACATAGAATACAAAGTTATGATTAAAAACAAGCCTGGCAAAGAGGCACTAATGAGGTTCTATCACACATCCCTACCTAGCAAAGAATATTTGCCCTACTTTTAAATGTACGCAAATATTTGCATTTTCTTTTATTTTCTTGTATTTTCTTGAATATACATCTATATCATAACACAATTTACATCAAATTAGTATAACGAACATAATTTTATATCACATCAACACACTGGTATGAAAGAATCTATCATATAATCTTGCAACAACATGAAAATATTTATATACATGAACATAATACATACATTTGTATGTAAAAAAACAGTTCTGTATCACACGAATACATATGATTGGTAAGATATGTTTCTATCTTGCAATAATATGAACATAATACATGCGTTATATATATATATATATATAATCTGTATATAAAGCAATTGACTATAGAGGTTATAATTACTTTAATCAGATCCAGGAGTGCTACTCATTCGAATGATTTTGACGAAAATGGTTTTGAAGAATTTTCACTGTTGGCTTAGCCTGATTTATTATGTATTGTGTTCATGTTATTACAAGATAGAAACTATCATACCAATCATATCATATATATTCATGTGGGCTGAGTGTCTGGCATTCCTGAAAAGATAGTTAATGTTTTACCATTTTAAATTGTATGCCAATTTTAAGAATGATGAAGTGAGTAAAGTATTATAGTAGTGTTTACTTCCTTTAACTGTTACATTTAACTTTCTAGTATTACATGGCAATATGGAGCAGATATTATACCTGTGCCACAGTGAACAGGAACAAGGTTACCACATATGACAAGCTGGGCAGAGCCAAAGTCCTTTGTTAGTTTGTAACTGTTTGAGTTTGTTTACATACAGAGTATGGTGGATAAATAATTTAATGGTTTTGTAATTAAATCTTACATCTGGCTCTGCAATCTGCAAACTGATGAGTGGAGAGATTCTGGTCAGTTATCAGCATGTCAACAGGCTTATGTCATGGGTATTTAGAGTATGTTTTGTTGATAAGTTTGCTTCGTCGTGGTTTGTTTTTTCAATAGCTGATCTGATTTTTACTACCCGGAAACAGTTTAGTGACTGATCGGATTTTTGATCTCTGCAGAGACAAGCTTGGTCCCAAGGCAGATGCGAAATATCACAACTTACTGGTTCCTTGTCACTTATTACTACTGGGACAAAAAGATTTAGCCCCAGCAAATAACTTGGAATGGCTACAACCTGTAGATGGTTGACTCAGTCTGGCTGGTCCATCTCTTATCAACTGACCCAGAACTTGACTTGTGCTTAAAATTTGAACCATTTGTCCTACCACCCCTATCTATTGAAAGTCGATTACCAGGTGACTACAAAGCTTGATCACAATGGATTAAAGAGTAGTGATTGGTTGTGGCTGCCAATTGGTCACCATTACAGATCTCTTGGTCCTCTAAATGAACTAGCATAGGCACAGGTAATGATTGTTTAAATTCTTCTAAAATCATTAACTCTTAACTTTCAAACTTATCACCAACATTCTGGGCTCTTAACCACATAAACCTGCCTTTTTTGCTAGAAAGGCACATTAAGTTTCGGACTCAGATTTTAAGTTTCTAAACTGCTGTCTATATGCTTCACTGGTGAACTGATACTCTTAACACTGCCTCTTTTAATTTTTGATAATCCTTAGAATGCTTGTCACTTAAAGAATTATATATGTCATTGGCCTTCCCTGTTAATCTAAGTTGAGCTAATAATGATCATTTGTCTTCAGGCCAGTCTAATTGCCTCTCTTCCTTATCTTCTTCAAACATGGGTACCGACCGATATACTTCAGTTTTGAAACTACTTGCGCCTGAGTCTGTTTAAGCTACTTTCGCTAGACTCCATTTTATGTTCAAACTCGGTTTTTCTTCCCTTTGCATTTGTTTTTCTTCCAACTGTAATTTCTTTAATTCTATTTTCTGATTTATAGCCAAACTAGCACTGTAATACAGTCCTCCCCCAGAAATTTCTTCCCTAATTTCACCATCTCCACTTTCCATCTTTCTCACCTTCCATTTCACTCTTCAATATGATCTCCAAATAATTTGTCTATTATCTTGCGTCTGATCTCAGCTACTGTTTCAGACCCCTCAATTGAAATATTCCTTTCTTCTGCTAACACTAATAATTCTACCCACTTGCTACACTTAATTTGTGCAATAGTAACTTGATCCAGCAAACCTTGTCCGTTGTTGTAGGTATAATCAATGGCTCTGGATAAGGGCCAACAGTGTTCTGCCACTCGTCTGGTAGTATCAACTCAGAGAGGTGCTGTGGTACTGGAGGAGTCTTGCATTGGTTGTGTAAACTGCGCTTGGTGATCTCGAGTGGTAGATGTGCCTGCACCTTTGTCCGAGCTCGGTTGTGACTTGAGCAAAGATCTGTGATCCAGTGAGTTTACAGCGTGGTTATGCACAGCATTGCGATACTTGGCATATGAGACAACCTATAAAGACATAATATAACACTAATTAATACCAGAATATGAATTCGGAAATATTGATATTCAAACCTTAAACCCCTCCTATAATTTTTACTGTGATCTGAAGAAATATACAAGATTTTCCTGCCCATCCAATTCAAAAGCATTCATTAACGCATCATTGCATTTCAGAAATATAAAATATAAGTAAAATCATCTACAGTGTATGCACCCTTAAACATAGACTGACTTTCTTGGAGCACTTTCACTAAATCTTCATCTTCCTAGTAGCTAACTTGGTATACAACTGCCTTAGTGACCCCTATAATGGTTACAAGTCTTGAGTTATCTTGTTTCTAAAGTAATAACTACTTTGGTGGTTTCAGTTGCAAATCAAGCTCCATTGTATCATAGTAAGTTTTCATTGGCCATAATTCAACGACTGGATATCATTTTCTTTCTGCTGTTAGATATTTGCTATTTTTCTGAAGTGGGCAAGAATGTCTGATCTGAGTTTAAGCAGTCATTTCCATTACACAGTATGTCCTGCTCAGATTTATATCACTTTTTATGATCATTTTTCAAAAATATATACTTTGATATATACTGTATCAGTGAATTGTGGAATTCTACTCAAAGTGTCACAGGACTCACACCTTTGAACAGCTTGGTTTTATTAAGGCTTCTAGGGTAACAAGGTGCTTTAATGGCCACCTAACAAGGAATAAATATACTAAATTGATAGACTTACTGATTTATATAGATTGCTGTCTTATCCACTAGAGAAATAAACACAACACTATTTAAGGTTCACATTAATTATTTAATTGATATACAGGTGACTTGATAATACATTATACAATCATAAAACATACATTTAAGTAATTTTGATTAATGATATATGAGTAAGGTCATATGGGGAACCAAGACAAAATAATAATCTGCGCGGAGGTCAGATTAAACAAATAAAATTTTAGGTATAGTAAATGTTACTGACACAGGTTAATTGCACATTATACCCTATCAAAACAAGAACACACAATTGCTTACCATAGTCGTCTGTAAAGACAAATTCATTCAAAAACATTGGTTTCCCCACCTGACTGAACTCTCATCTTGACGTTTCCTTCACTCTTCCTTACTTCGCTCTCACCGCTTAATTGCCAAATGGCAGCCTTTTTTAACGACGCCATGGAGTTGAAAAATTAGCAGAAACAATAAAAAGAGCGGATGTGATCATCTGTACAAGTTTTAAAACTTTTTTCTAAGTTTTTGCTGTAATAATCTTCTGTTTTAACTTGCTGTTCCTAACATTCCGTGTATCCACACTTTCATTTCTTTAGCTTGTTTCTTTAATATTGTTCTACAGTAACTTGCTGTTCTGGGAATTCAGGATAACTGCCCCATTATGTTTGCTCAGAACTGAAAGTTGTTAGGTAAAACTTTACTTTCACTACAAAGTCTTCTAATTACTTCTTTGTGTTACTGTTAAAGTTTTTCAGCAACACGATTCTTTAAGTTTAAATTATTTTCCTTCCACCTGTCTGTTAGTAAACCAATGGGTCCCAGCAAAGTTCTGTCACTTTAGGATTGTTTAAGAATTTTCTTCAAAAGTCTGTTAATAAAAAAATCAAGTTTCTTCAAAAATTCTCTTAGCTTTTCTTACTGAAAGACAAGTTACAGTATCCTTTTCTGTATAAACAGTTCTCTGAAGGAACAATAAGGAAAACTCAAAATTACTGGACATTTTTAGTTCCAAACAGCAGTCTAAAAAATTTAGTGTCATCAACGTTTATGTATACACACACACACAAGCTAGGAAAAAAGAAAGAGAAAAATGTGGAATAGCATTAAAAATTAAAACTTAGAAAAATAATGTCTAAAAATCTTAGCATCATTAATTTATTAAAATACACACACAATAAAAAAAAAAAAAAAAAAAAAAAAAATTCTTTCTGCACACAGTTAATCACTCTTAACAAATATTAAATATTTTCTTCTTCTTTTTATTATTATTGTTATTTTCTTTTGTTAGAAAAGTAAAATTAGCTTTTTCTTTTGTTTTGTTGTTTACTGCATTAGTAATCACGACATTCAGATTTAATTTTTCAATGTCTTCTCCATTACTGGAAGTCTAGCTTGGATCTATTAAAATCAATGTCACTTACACCAATTTTAATAAAACAGTTTTTTGAAAACTTTGATGAATTCATAAGTGTGATTTGTATTTCATCATTATCATTTACAAATTGTTCTATATTAGTGTACCTTATGAATATTTTATCTCTTTCTAAATTGCATTTGTTTTTAGTTCAATAAATAAATAATCTTAGTAAATTTGATTGGTTTATGTAACATTTTTTTTTAGAAACTATTATGATATACAATTAAAAGAAAATTATCGGTATTTTGCTTTTTTAATTTTGTGTACTTGAAAAATCATCAGATGTATTACTTCTTTCAGCATTTTTATTTTTACTATGAAAATAAAGCTATGCACTACTGAATGTAAATGGTTTATTGTTAATTATCTTTGGATAACTTGCATTTTGTGATAAATTACTCATTTTTAATGTTTTTGTAACCAGTAAGCATTGAGAATGTATGATTTTATTGATACATTACATTTTGTGATATATTGATCATTTTTAATTTACTCTTTTTATTGTATTGCCCATAATACATTTTACATTGTTTGCTACAACAGGCAACTGAACAATTTTAATAATTTTAATAATTTATATTTTAAATTTGTACCTTTCTAAAACAATAATTATGCCAAATAAGTTTTATATTGTTTCAAACCTGTATTATACACAGTACATATAGATACATAAAACATATTCTGATAACCCCATTATTCATGTTATACTGTTATACTGAAAGTATTTTAATAAATGGCATAACTGAATTTCTTGTTTGTTGTTATTAGTGTAGTTATGTGTGCACAAATTAGAGTGTAATTTTATAAATAACAAATACAAATGGTTTTACTCTATGCTTTTTGATGTGTATGTGAAATGACAGAAATCAAAGATTGAAAACTCATCAAATATTAATTTATTTGGTCAAAGAATATATGCTGACTAAAAAAAAAAAAAAACACTGATCACTGTACAACAAAATATTTTAACAGGACTGACAATCTTGACAATAATAATAATAATAAAATAATATTTTTATTGATTTGAGCATTTTATAAACTTCCATTACTGATGCATGAATACGAGTTATTTCCCTTAGATTGTTAATTCTCCAAGTAAATTTAAAAATTCAATATATTATGTTAATAAGTAAATGAGTTATTTAAAATGTGATTTTTGTAGTAATGGTTCAATATGCCAGTTCATCAACATTCACTGCATTTTCTTTTTTTCTTTATTTTTTAATTATTATTATTATTATTTAAATTGTTTCCAAATGATGTTTATATATTTTACTAATCTCCAAACAAACTTACTTGTTATTTTAGAAAGTGAACATGGAATATAAATAAATATACATAAGATTAAAGTCCACCATTGTAATAACCAACAATTCCTACATTAGTTTTCACTTTCATTTTACATCACAACATTTTCTTTCCTTAAACAAGTATCTTTCCATTAATACCAATAATATTTTCTGATGTAATTATTCTACCTACAATTTTTGCTGAAAGAAAGGAAAGGTTTTTCTTTGAATAGTATTGTCATTACTGATTCAGCTATAGGTAAAACTTTTGTTTATATAGAAACTGTCTTCTACTAGCATAGAACATTCTGAATTACTTTGTCTCTGTACCTCTGTTAATAATTATATTAACTTATAGAATAAGATGAACGTGGGATATATTCACACAGCTACAAACTCTTGTCTTTCGGTATAAATTTCGGCTATCAGCTATATGTAATGGAATATGAAATGTTAATGACAGTTAATGAAAACCAGTAACACATCTGCTGCATCTTGATAAATATTTCAACATCACTTGGCATGCAAGTTGCAGAAGTTGTAGTCATTTGAAACAATTCATATCACCAATAAATACATTTTTAAAATATTTATTCATTTTATGAGGAGAGGTGCATTAACTGAAATGAAATTTAAAAGTAAAAAATGTTCTGACATTTTATAGAAATGTATATGTCTATTACTTCTAGAATTTTGATTATAAAAAAAAAAAGGCAGTATAAAATTTGCAAAAGATTATAATACACATAATGTAATGAAGCTTAATATATTTATTCAACTAATTCAGTCAAATTTTTTTACCATTCACTGTTATTGCATAATTCTCAATGTCTACACAAACTTCAGTCTTTTACCATTAGTAAACAAATATAGCTATATACTTATGTTTTTATTCCTTTTAAAATAATATTTACTATTTTAGAATTCTTGATGTCCACATATACTTCAACATGCCATTGCTCTAAAAGATTTCACTCTGGTGTTGTGAGATGCTGGTGCTGATGTCAACACTCCTATCTTTGTCAGCAACAATTTTACCTTTTGAATTAGTCTGAACATTTTAATAAAGACCTTTTTATTACCAGTATCAGTAGCTTCAAATTTATTTACATCAGTATCACTGTAAAATATTTATAACACAAGTGTACCAGTAGATTGTTCTGTATGAAAATGTTCACAACATTAATTGATTAAACACAAAGTTTAAATAGTTTGTAACAATATTTTTGTTATTTTTTCATTATTAACATGTTAAGTTATTAAATACACAATTTTCATATGAGGCTAAAACAAAAAGATAAAAAAAAAAAAAAAAAAAAAAAAAAAGAAATAACCAATAAAAAAAGGACAAAATTCATTCATTTATGTTAAATATTTACACTTAATAGCTGTCAAATAATAATAATAATAATAAAAATAATAATGTCTCATCAAATAAACATTCATTCATTTATTTATTCAAATTATGCATCAAATAATAAACTTAAATTTTGAAAGAGGACTATTTTTTTCATATAAAGTTTAGTCAGGGTTATGTCCCTTTATGTAAAAATTGTTTTAGTTATCGTCACACCATGCTAATTTCATGTTATATTCGTGATTTTGTAATAATTTTATCAGATTTTATAACTATAGTGATTGGTATGAGAAATAACTTTCAAAACAAAATGAGTTAATCCTAGTGATTAGAAACAAAATATTTTTTTATGCTGGACATTATAGCTTTAGAGCATTCACTGGGATGGGAAAAGTTTGCTGGATTCTGAAACCTGACAAACTGAAGAGAAACCTGATCAATATTACATAAGTTTATTACCAGTTTTCACTTTTCTGAAAATTTCAAATGTATGTGCAACAACTACTTAACCCAGAAGTGGCTAATTCTATCTGTAACCTAACTTGTATCAATGTCATAAATTCAAGATTTATTCAAATGAGTGATTTTAAATTTCATCCTAACACTCATTGTAAACATTCCCAAGTTGATGTTTTGGAAATGACAGTAATTAATTTTTTTTATTCTAACACATCATAAAACATTTCAACATTTCAAGTTTCTTGAGATAAATAGATAAATAAATGTAATGATAACCGCAACTCTAATCCTTATGCTAACGCTAACCTTATTGCTAATTCTAACTCTAGCTATAACCTTACTTGTATCAATACGACAAATTAAGGATTTACAGAAATAAAAGTTATTTGAAATTTGATCCTAAAAATAGTTCACGTTTTATATGAAACGTCTGTCAACATAAGTAGTTAATTAAATCTAACCCGAACTCTTACCCCAACTCTAGCCATAATCCTTTAATCCTTTAATCCTAACCCTCAAACTCTAACCATGAGCCTAACCTCAACCCTAATCATATTCGTAATATTAGTGCTAACCCTAACCATAATGATAATTGTAAACCTAATCTTCATCCTAATCCGAGTGGTAACTCTGTCCCAAATTTTAACACTGTCCTTTACCCGATCAGAAACTTTAAATGTAAATTACGGATTTGTTGAAATTAAGGCTGTTTTAAATTGTATTCTAAGATTCGTCGTAAACACTGGCTGGTTAATTTAACGGAAGTTCTTTAAACTGAATTATAACACTCATACCAATTTCGAAACTGTTACATGAAAAGTCTTCTGAGATCAACAAATGATTAAATCAAAACGTAATTCTAACGGTAATCACCGTGTTAAATCCCAGCCGTAACCCTAAACCTAACTCATATATATATATATATATATATACACATACACATGTGGGAGAGATAGAGACATATCACAGATTTTATTGCATCAATTAAAATTATTATTAAATGTTTTTGTATTGATTTGATGTTTTTAGTTTTGCAACTGTAGAATTTTTATTGTGATTTTGTTTTATGAACCTGGTCAGTTTGTCCTGCTTGGAGACGCCAGAGTTACTATGTTGTAAATGTTAACATTGCTGTATCAGGAATTAAACTAATACTAAAACTCTTCAGTTGGAAACCCCATCTTATTTGTTATTCTTTAGACAGTGGTATGTATTACGTATGTATATTATATCAACCTATCAGTCTCACGAGATCCGCTTGCCTTGCTCCCCCCATCCCGTTACATATACAGTGGTAGGCAGTATAAGCGTACTACTTCTACGATGTGTACTATACTGAAGCAGGGGTTGAGAAAGGCTGTAACTCCAACCAAAGGCGTTAAAATAATTTGTTTGATCTTCAAGATAAATACACTTTACAAAATCAAATTATTTCTTTACATTCTCTTTTATTTTATTTTTATACAATATTTGTCATTTATAAATACATTTTTCTTATTTAAAAACACGTTACAAAAATAAATAAATATAAAAAAATGGGGTGTTTTTTGTGAGGCTGTTACGGATTAATGGTATTTCAGTTAATTTCAGTCGGGAAATGGATTTGAAATACGAGCAAATTGAGTTACGATACCACTGTATGTATTTTGTTACTGTCAAATTTTGATCACCATGTAGGTGAGTTTCAGTTTTAAAGATATTCATCGTTTTTTTTTTTTTTTTATGAGGATTCTTGTTTAGTTTAGTTTAGTTTTGTTTTGTTGTTTATTTATTTAATTTTATTTAATTTTATTTATTTATTTATTTATTTTTTTAAACAGTAATGACATTTATTTCGTTGCTGAAATAAATAAACGGTGAATATATTTACTCTATTTTGTGATTTTTACTGAAATGGATGAAAAAATAAATAATAAAATAAACAGGTGTGCACGAGACAGCCGTTCGTTGAAGAGTTAAGTTGAGGCACGCGACTTCGCTCAAAGTATTTAATTTGAAAACTAATACACAAGTCTAACGGTATGTTTATTGTCTGTGAATCTCATTTTTCATTATTAACCGCTCATTTCCTACTTGAGCGTGCATCTGTCTCAAACACCTGCCCACCTAGCGAAACACCTGCTATGTGCCCGACGCTCACAGCTAACCAAATAATAATAATAATAATAATAATAATAATAATAATAATAATAATTATTATTATTATTATTTTAAACTTTAAATGAATGCAGTAATTTGTGCGTGTGCGCGAGTGTGTTTTATTTCGACGGCAAAGGAACGTGTAAATAAAGTGTGTAAGTGGAGTTTTTCGCTGTAAATATAGTTTCGATGTGTCTGTATTTATGTGACTAAGTATAGTGTAACAATTTATTTACTTATCCATATATGTTTATATACTAAAACGTCAAAACCGTATATGGCAGTAAGTTATTTCTCTACTAGTATTAAATTAAACAAACAAATAAATAAATAAACAAACAAAAAACACACATAAACGAACAAACAAACAAACGAAAATAAATAAATAAATAAATAAATAAATAAAGAAGCAAACAAAGTAACAAAACAAACAAACAAATAAATAAATAAATAAATAAATAAAATTATATTTAATAAATTATGATAATGTTGAAGGCAGATGTTCAGGCGCGTGGCCAGGTTTTGTTGGTCTATTTTCATACAGCTGTCGACACCACAAAGGAACTGCGTGTACCGCTATGTCGGGACCGATGCTATTCGAGTGTGACCCTCGGGTAGAACAATGTCCGCTTTCTTCCAGTGCAGCGAGCACGCGCTGTCTAGGATAACATTCAAGCCGCATCCCATGTGTTGCATGCTTTTATTTATATCTAAGTCAGAGCGCGCCAATGTTCCCGACACTAACATAATGGAATTTGTTATTTTTAAAACGAACCAACATTTCCTAAACAAAGAGATTTTAAAGACTGTTTAAAATTTCTCATTCCTAATTCACTGGCTACATTTTAAATTTTGATTTAAATTGCAAGTTATCTTTGAATTTCAATTTCTTCTTCTTCTTGAGAAACATATCTAATGTGGCGTCTTTAGGCGTTTTTTCTTTTTGCTTTTAGTTACAGTATATCAGTTCATTGCTTTCATTTCTGTGAACTTTTAGAATGTCTTCACTATTTCTATCAAGAACATAAAGCGAATTTTGGTCAAATCACAGACACAGTTTTTTCTTTTTGAGGGGGTTTCTGTTTCTTTCTCTTTTTTTTTTTTTTTTTTTTTTTTTCTTCCAACAAAACTTTAATGTGATGCTATTTCCAGTCGGCTTTTATTATTCAGCGCTATTCGTGCTTCCTTTAATGTTATTATCTGCCTGCGCTTCACCTGTATGTAAATTGGGCTTTAAACGGCTTTATTAACCCTCATAGCACGAGCCGAACGCGTGCGTCAAGCGTCGCGTGCCATCACATCTGTGCTGTCTTCTCGCGCGGCTGTAATAAAATGTAGGTCACGTGAGGTCATTTACACGTCGTAGGCCTGCACTGAACTGCTGAGACAAAGAAAGACGTTCACAAAATGCATTTTATCATTTCACGAACTTTATAAAATCTTTTTATTTACATTCAGTAGGATATTATTAACTGTTGTCGTATTATCTCACAGGTAGATTATAAGTAGTTGTTAATAACTTACATTACTTGCTAACACAAACAGTGTGCACACTTTTGTGTACATTAAAAAAAAATAAAAAAATAAAAATAATAATAATAATAATAATAATAATAATAAATAATAAAAAAATATATATATAGAATGTAATAAATTTATGTATGAACTTGAGCAGTCGTTATAAATTAAGTAGTCTTAAAAGTTTTATATCTAACGCAATGGCAGACGATCTCCATGTTACAACAGTATGTTATTTTTTCGCTCTTAGGGCCGATTTCTCAAACATAGATAACACTTAAACATAGATAATAATAAATCATAGATACTGCCACGTGCGAAATCAGTACCCGGCCGTCACATGTTAATTCCATGTACCCGTTTTGGTTTCGTCTTCATGTCTCGTACGAACGGAGAATACTAATTTATTTTAAAAGTACTGGAGTTGTAGTAGATGAGAAACACACACACACACACACACACACACACACACACACACACACACACACACACACACAGAGGCACGCGCGCGTATAATATAAAATACACTAGACTTTTTTAGAAATGAGACAAAAACACTAAATCGCCGAGTCAGTTACGTCTTTCATCACAACGATGTTGGTAGACTTCAAACGGTAACCGTAGACATAAACGAATTCATTCAAAAATAATAATAAATAAAATAAAAATCGTCAATTTCGGTATGAGGCATTTGCCTCATTTGCCTCAGTGTAGTTACGGCCATGGTATATGTAATGTATAGTTCAGGGAATATATTTAACCATGTACTATGTATAATTCCTGAAATTTAGTCTGCTATTTCATACATATTCCCAGAAATTGTTTGACCTGTTATTTGTATCAAATTTCCTATCTTCGTGATAACATGTAACAAAGGTAAGTTGTTCATTGAAATGATAGCGTTTAAGCAATGAGAAGACAGTTGTTTCAATAGTAAATAAGCAAAAAGTAGAGCATGGTTGAATAATTTTTCTTCTGCTAATGACTGTTATTAGTAAGCATCTGATAACAGAAATAAAAATAAAATTAGTTACGTGTACTTAAGCTTGTGATGTGATCAGAATTTGAGTAACCTTTACTGCCAATATCCAGTGCGTATGTGTGTGTGTGTGTCAGTAAATTTTAATTAGTTATAATGGTTTCTTTTCTTCTTTTTTAAAATAATCTTTTTTTTTTGTTGTTGTTTTTTTTTTTTTTTTTTTTTTTATTTATCACTGCAATGAAAAAAGATTATTCAAAACATACGACAAGCATGATATTAAAAGATAGAATAAACTATAGGTAAATGTTTAAAGTTTTTATTTTGGCTAATTGTGTCCAACACGAGCTGAACAGACTGAGCCAGGTAAATGTGTTACCATCAGTTGGTTTTCGTCAGAACTGTTACAAACAAATTATCTTAGTGTGTGATATAGTCAATGTATTGTTGTATTGCAAATGCAGATAACAAATAATATTAATATTACCCTTTCAGTGGTTAAACACTTGCCTAGTCTTTACTTGAAGAAGTTATATTTGTTAAAATCAATTGCCTGGATGTTTTGTTATTAAACACTGAAAAAGAAACACACACACACACACACACACACACACACACACACACACACACAGAGAGAGAGAGAGAGAGAGAGAGAGAGAGAGAGAGAGAGAGAGAGAGAGAGACTCAGTAACAGTATACAGACATAATCCCAGAAAACGAGGTAATAACAGAAATTATTACATGAAGCAATCAATCAACTAAGGAAAGAAAAATCACCAGGCCCTGATAGAACCAGCCATGGAATGCTTCAACATCTGGGAAAAAGACAACAAAAATAAATTTGTAAAGATCTGCAATGCAGTTTAGGTCAGTAGATCTGTATCACAATCCTGGCGAGAACAAGTATGATCCCAGAAAGGGAAACAACAAATGCAAACCAGACGGCTATAGATCAACTCTAGGCAGACATGAAGTAATACAAGCTCCATTTAGCCAGAACAGATCCACTGAAGATCGGGCCACCAATGAAAGAGATTGAGGATAAATTCCAAGAAAGAAAGAAAGAAAAAAAACCCCACCAAACAAAACAAACAAAAAAACCCCACAAAACAATCGCGCTTTGCTCTCTGGACAGAAAAAAAAAAAAAAAAAAAAAAATAATAATAATAATAATAATAAGTTTGACAAGGTCAGGAGGTAGAGATTGAGGCTAATGAGGTACCAGTGTCAAATATCGTGATATATGTGGATCTGCCTATAATTCATAAATCGAAAAGCACGTGTCAAGAACCAAAGACAGATACAAAAAAAAAGGAGAAAAGTCTGAAGCACGGTGTACCACAAGGAGGAGTTCTCTCATCAACATGGAATGACATCCTGGAGAATGACAAATTCAACAGAAACGAAAAAGCCAAAAACCAAGTTTCAAAAATAGTTACTGCATCTGTAAAGTCAACATTCATACAAACTCTAAACACAGTAACAGGCCTCCTGTCCGCTAAACTCGGCAACCCCATCAAAACACTCATACATTTGCCATGTTCAGAAGATATGAGGAACACCAGTGCACCGGAGAATGACAAACCAAAGCACAGCCGAATGAAGCGTAAACGTTTCATACAACTGGCCGGAGTGATAAAAAAATAGTGATGTAGAATTCACGGACGACATGACCAAGAAAATCCAGGCACATTGTACAATTCATATATGGAAGAGTCACAACTTTCCAGACAATCAGGAGGCTCTATCATGAATTTTCAGAGCAAAAAGTGAAAAAAAAAAAAGCTCTTTCACTAGAGTACATTCACAATGCCAACTCACAAGATCAGTGGATTCAGTTTATATTGTTGACACAGCCGAGGAAATGAAACGAAACGCTTGAGAATACACCGTGACATGTTTGCGAAATTCCGAGTGTGAGGCAGTGGAACATGCATCTTGATTTCCTGAAACGTTTAGAAACTGCTGAAGTCTTAGGAACAATTTCCTCTGCTCAAGATGGAAGTAAACACAGACATGGATTTATCAGTTTCAGTGATGCAGACTGATGCCGAAAAGATGCTAAAACTAATCCTAGTATGTCATCAACGGGCTCCATCGCTGAACCCTGTCAAATGTTAGGAGTCCGCCGTACTCCAAAATAACTGTTCCAGGAGAAATCAATTGAAAGTTAGGTTGCAAAAGTCACCCAGGAATTTAAAATTTTAACAAAAGTTATTATTATTATTATTAATATAAATCCATCTCTTGGTTCTCTTCGGAATGTTGGTGAATCCTTGGACATTAAACACTTCGAAATTTCACAAGTAAACACAGAACAAAAATTGAGAATATAACTGATCACTTATTCTCACCCGAAAAGCATACTGGTGATACTTCAGTGCCAGAAAACGAACTACCAACAGATATCACGAACAGTCAGAATTTTGTAAGATCTGGGGAATCCTAGGGATAATAACAAAAGTGATTTGCATCCATTTAAATGCACTGCGTGGTGTGGTCTAACGACCAAAAGAATTACTGGACGTAATGTAATTGAATATGAAGATGGCAGCGCATGGCACGAATGATTAATCAAAGAGCTCTGGTTTCTGGAATCATGCTAGTTGATCACACGGATAATGGAGCTTCTGAGGCTAATTCAAGAATTCAGAAACTGCTGGGCCGTCACGTTTTCCTGATTTGGCGCCTCACAATATATATCTTTTTTTATTTCTTTTATTTTTAAGGGGGCTACCTGACAGATCGTGTTTTCATCAACAAGACTCAGAAAATTCAGCAGGTCAACACTGCAGAAATTGAAGGGCTGCAGCTAGACTGCTGCTTCAGAAACAAGTGCTGAAAGAAAATTACTGAGAACGTCTGAGCAACATAGAATTTTTACCGTTTATGTAAATTTCTCAGTTACCAACAAACATCTATTACATTTTTAAATACTTCTGTGCCTTTCAATACACAATATATTAACATTGAACATATAAATGTGTAATGTGTATGTCCAGTAATAAAAAAATAAAATAAATAAAAAATAAAAATAGTGTAGAATTCTTCAAACGTATAGAGTGTTAACAAAGCACTAAGCAAGTGGCTTGTACACACACATTTCGACAGATACGTGTTAATACAGAACCAGCCATATAAACACTGTATTCTGAATGTGAAAAGAATAGAAGACAGAGGCGGGAGTAGAGAGTGAGTCTGAAAGATAAAACAGAGGGTAGACACTGAAAAATGAAACCCATCTGTAGACACTGAAAGATGAAACAGAGGGTAGACAATGAAATAAATCATGTAATAATACGTTTCGTCAGCTGTTCCAAGTCTTGAACCATGTAATGTGCCAGAGGCATGCCCTCTTGACGTCACAACAGACAACACGTGCCTAATAAAGAAAACAAAAATATGGACCAGTAGCGACCTATATTTATGGGGGCCCTTTGCAGACGGCAACGATGTCTAGGTAACCGCTGTTATCTTCTTCACTGACTTGTTCCATAACAGATAACAATAATTAAAATAATAATAATAATAATAAAATAAAAGAGTAACACGGCATCTCAGATTTGGATTACAATTCTGAAGCAACGTGGATTAAAGATTCTTCTGCGGCCCCTCGGGGTTTAGAGGCTCTGATGCCTAAGCTTCATTAGCTTGATAACAGATCCGCCCCTGGTACAGACACTGGTAGATGGTAATATCGGAAATTACAATTAAAAATGTGAATTATTACAAATACTTAGCGGTATATTTCAAGATTATCCATAGGAATGCAGCACTCGCAATCACAACGATAAGAGATATGAAAACTCTTTCAAAAAATTCTGTGTGAAGAAACCACGACACTATATAAGGAAGTGTCACGAAAAACAGAAAACTGTAAAAAAACAAGAGATAAAGAACTGCCAGTCAGTAACTGCAATTGAAACAAATAGTTCAAAAACATTAAAATTTAAAACAATTAAAGAAAAAAAAAAATAATAATAATAATAATAAACAGTAAATAAATAAATAAATATAAAATATCCGCGGCCAAAAGAAACTTTCCCATTGAAATTTCAGAAAAACTGAAAAAAAAGTTCAACAAATGAAAAGCATGTGCAATTATGGTAGGCTGAAAAAAAAAAAAAAAAAAAAAAAAAAAAGAAAAAAAAAAAGAATAATAAAAAATATAAATAACTAAAAACAAATAAATAAATAAATAATAATAATAAAAAATTATAATTAAAATAATAATAAAATTTTCAAAAAATTGAAAAAATTAAAGCTTCAGACGGTATGTCACACATCCACAGTGACGAAAAATCACACAGGAATGCAATGCATGACGCACGAACAACTCGCTGTTATCGCAGCACGGTTGTTTCCGTGTTGTAATCAGACAGAAAGAGACACCAGACACACTTTGAACGGCAACATCCACTGAGGTTCGGTATTTGTGGATCTTGCATCTGCGGAATCATTTTTGACAGTGACATCATCGTCGCCAAATGGCTTACGTCACAGTGTTAGTCAACAGACCCAACGTTCACGACATAAAGGTTTACAAACCACAGGGAAAAAACTGGGCATTACATTTTTGAAAATGTAAAAATTGCAGTGCATTATCGCGATTACTAGTGATCAGTTTCTGTGCTGCTATTTCCTTATCATCTGAGATTGACATGGGCCCTGACTATTGTGTGGGGAATGGTTAACGAAAACATGAAAGCTCAGCGTCCTTCCATTTGTCAAACAACAGCCATGTGGTGTCATTTATCAGAAAACAATGCCAGACCTTATTCAGACAAAACTATGATTGATAGTATAGAAGATAGATAGCAAAATGTTAGAACAGGTTGAAAAAGAGAAAGATTGAAATGTCTTACTGAAGATGTGTTTTATAAATAATATGCAGATAAAATTATTTATAGATCAGATCAGTTTACATCTTTATTCCTGGGATAAGTTACACAATTCCAACATCAGTGTACATGTTATGACACTGTTTTCTGTTAACGCTAACTGACAACAACACCTTAAATTCATTTCATCTGCAATTTTATTGGCATGTTATGTACATATACAGAAATAATTCATTACAAATGTTTTCATTAAACATTTCTGTTGGACAAATGTCCTTCCAGAGATTCACTTGCTGTCTTTTCATTAAAAAAAAAAACAACTAAAATGTTGCAGCCAAGATTTGACATTGTTTCAAAACACTGAATGTTTTAATGTTGTTTCAAAACATTTAATCTTTAACTTGATGGCCATGGCTGGACATGCATACATCATAACTGCTCTATGTACACCATTCATACTTCATGGTGGCGAAGGTCTGAGCCTACATTTCACTTTATTGACAATATCACAAACTCAGCCCAGACCCACTTCCACTGTTACAGATCCCACGTACTGGGGATTCACGCTGACCATCTCAAAAATAAACATTTAGACACATTTACAATTATCTCTTATTGCTCTTTTCCCTTCTATATTAAAAAGCTGAAATACATGTTATCACAGCGGCTCATGTCATGAAAGACAATGTTGCTAACATTAGTATGACATTTCACCTGCTCCCAGCTGAGTAAAGCTTACAGTGAAACAAACGAGGTAGGAGAAAACATGGTGAGGAAAGCAGAGGTAGAGGAACAGCAGGTAGGTATTATAAATATCATCAGTTACACTACAGTTCAGTGTGACTAAAAGTTTCTTTTTACAAGTTTGTGACTTACTAATGTTAAGGATTCTTTTACAAGTTTGTGACTTACTAATGTTAACAGTTCTTTTAAAAGTTTGTGACTTATTAAAATATTACATTACAGTTTCCCTTACATATAAAATGCTGTATAAAGTGTGAATCTTGACTTACTGATAAATATTTGATAATTTGAAAAATGTATATTACAAAACTTTAGAAAATACTAAATTTTAGTTATATATATATATATATATAACTGTTGTTTCATGTTTTTAAAACAAAAAGGAAAGCACTACTTCTAAAGGAATTCGATAGATTTAACTTGCTTTTATCACTCACTTTATAAAACAGGAAACTCAACAACATACAGAGAAATATTACAGACAACAGGGTTGTTATGACAGAAATATTACAGTCAACAGAGTTGTTATGACAGAGAAATATTAGACAAGAAAGTTGTCATGACATACAGAGAAATATTACACAGACAACAGAGTTGTTATGACAGAGAAATATTAGACAACAGGGTTGTTGTGACATACAGAGAAATATTACACAGACAACAGCTGACATTCAGTGGCAGTAATCAGCTTTTCACCAAATGTGTAACCAGTCTACAACAATCAATAATCATTGTGTAACTATAATTATTAGTCTACATCAAATAACAGTCATTGCGTAACCACATTAGTTTACATGAATAATCATCGTGTAACCATATTAGTGTAAATCAAATAACAATCACTGTCTAACCACGTAGGTCAAAATCGTATAACAAACATTTTCTTTATCATAATGTAACCCCCAAAAAACCAGTCATTGTTTTTGTCTACATTTAATAACATAACAAATGTCTTCTTGTTCCATCACACAACCAGAATTCACAAATCCCTTCTCCCTCTCAAGAGATGTATTCTTGCTCTCATAGCTGTGTCTCTGAACATGGTTCTACTTTCCTTCTGTCTCATAATCAGAACACACCTGTATATACAGTAAGTGAGATGTGTTTCTCTACACTATCTCCATATAGTGTTCTCTATCAGCCAAATTAAGTAGACTTGAATACAGTTCATAATGTAGTATTTTCTATCAGTCCAGTTAAGTAGACTTGAGTACAGTCTATATTATTTTATATTAGGCAAATGGAACAGACTTGTATATGGTGTAAAAGTTTGATCCACGAAAGTTAAGAGAACTGAAAAGTCTGTTGTGTTGTTTTCTGTCGAGCAAGGCCAGTAGTCTTGAATACAGTCTATAATATAGTATTTTCTATCAGCCAAATTAAGTAGAATTGAATACAGTCTACAGTGTAAACCTGTTTGGCTCTTTGTTTTTGTTGTTATGCTTATTTCAGATATCATCCACAAACAGTACTGTAATTATTTCATCTCTGGTTTGCCAAGACAGAAAAAAAAAAAAAAAAAAAAAAAAAAGCTTCAATCCAGTTTTCTCTATGTATTCTCATATATGAATGTCTCTTACATCAGTGGGTGTGGTGGGTTGTTGAGTTAAATCACCAGACTTTGTTGGTGTCTGTGGTGCACTTTCACACACCAACAGATTGGACGATACTGTCTGTTCTACCTGTTCCTGACACGACCTCAGACAATCCTGCAACAGAGAAATAACTCAAAATATTACAACCATAACAGTGTCCTTACAAATACACAGTAGCCCACCCTAGTTACAAATACAGTGTCCTGCTCTACTTACTGATATATATGGTATACTTAAAACAGTGTCAGTGGTTCACTACAGTCAACAGTGTCAGTGGTTCACTACAGTCAACAATGTCAGTGGTTCACTACAGTCAACAGTGTCAGTGGTTCACTGCAGTCAACAGTGTCAGTGGTTCACTGCAGTCAACAGTGTCAGTGGTTCACTTTAGTCAACAGTGTCAGTGGTTCACAACAGTCGACAATGTCAGTGGTTCACAAGTCAACAATGTCAGTGGTTCACTGCAGTCAACAATGTCAGTGGTTCACAAGTCAACAATGTCAGTGGTTCACAAGTCAACAATGTCAGTGGTTCACTGCAGTCAACAGTGTCAGTGGTTCACTACAGTCAAGAGTGTCAGTGGTTCACAAGTCAACAATGTCAGTGGTTCACTGCAGTCAACAATGTCAGTGGTTCACAAGTCAACAATGTCAGTGGTTCACAAGTCAACAATGTCAGTGGTTCACTGCAGTCAACAGTGTCAGTGGTTCACTACAGTCAAGAGTGTCAGTGGTTCACAAGTCAACAATGTCAGTGGTTCACAAGTCAACAATGTCAGTGGTTCACTGCAGTCAACAGTGTCAGTGGTTCACTACAGTCAAGAGTGTCAGTGGTTCACAAGTCAACAATGTCAGTGGTTCACTACAGTCAACAGTGTCAGTGGTTCACTAGTCAACAATGTCAGTGGTTCACTACAGTCAACAGTGTCAGTGGTTCACACAAAAGTCAAGTGTCAGTGGTTCACTACAGTCAACAGTGTCAGTGGTTCACAAGTTAACAGTGCCAGTGGTTCACTACAGTCAACAGTGTCAGTGGTTCACAAGTTAACAGTGTCAGTGGTTCACTACAGTCAACAATGTCAGTGGTTCACTAGTCAACAGTGTCAGTGGTTCACTAGTCAACAGTGTCAGTGGTTCACTACAGTCAAGAGTGTCAGTGGTTCACAAGTCAACAATGTCAGTGGTTCACTACAGTCAACAGTGTCAGTGGTTCACTAGTCAACAATGTCAGTGGTTCACTACAGTCAACAGTGTCAGTGGTTCACAACAGTCAAGTGTCAGTGGTTCACTACAGTCAACAGTGTCAGTGGTTCACAAGTTAACAGTGTCAGTGGTTCACTACAGTCAACAGTGTCAGTGGTTCACAAGTTAACAGTGTCAGTGGTTCACTACAGTCAACAATGTCAGTGGTTCACTAGTCAACAGTGTCAGTGGTTCACTAGTCAACAGTGTCATTGGTTCACTAGTCAATAGTGTCAGTGGTTCACTACCACAGCTGTAACTAAACTGTGTTTGAGTCATTCACTGCAACAATGTCGGCAGACTTCAAATGATAACTGTAGACTTAAACAAATTCATTCAATGGATATTGTTTCTATCAAAATAGAGATTTACATTTTATATTTTTTTAAATAAAATATTTTTACAATAAAATAAAAAACATAATCAATATTGCCAATTTTGTCAGTAGTCATTTGCCTCAGTGTAGTTACGGCCGTGACTGCAGACAACACTGAATGGTAGTCAATGATGTCAACAGTTCACCAGTCTGTGGTTAATGTTGGGGTGACAAAAACAAACAATGTCCGTTAACGTACCACTTCAATGTTTGTGATTTTGTGCAGTTTCAGCAGCAGATCTGAGTCGAGCTGTCGAATCGATGAAAGACCTCGCGCAGCAGCACCAATACACCCAGCTGCTATCATCGATGGTGGATACAGCATAAATTTACAATCTGAAATTATTTTATATATCCCCATGTAAAAATACTGACATCACAGATTTACAGTATTGAATTATTGTATACACCATATACAAATACTTATATCATAAATTTACAATCTGAAATTATTTTATATATCCCCATGTAAAAATACTGACATCACAGATTTACAGTATTGAATTATTGTATACACCATATACAAATACTTATATCATAGATTTACTATCTGAAATTATTTTATATAATCATGTGAAAATACTGATGGTGAATACAGCACAAAAATATGGTCTAAAATCATTTCAAATATTGGTATTTACAAATATTGATAGCATTGATTTTACACAAATAATTTCACATATTATCATATAAAATATGACTGATTTAGTTGTAATGGTTACAACAAGAGTTATAATATTGACTTAGATGTATGACATTGTCCTAACATTCTGAAGGAATTTAAAAAAAAAAAAAAATTGTTGACAAAATAATGTTAAGAAAAAGAAAAATCATAGAAGAGATGCATGTGAAAATCAGGTAATATTTTTGCAGGTTTTTCATTTTATAATTTAACAGTCACCTTTTATTTGATAGCTAATTTATTTTCTGTATCTAAAGTGTACATATTCTAAAGTCATAATTATTATAAATAGCATTTTAATTTATTTTAAACAGTATTTTACTATAATGAATTTGTTAGTGTACATTACAATAAATAAAATTTTAATTTATTTTAAGTAATATTTTACTGTAACCACTCTTATTATACATTACAATAAACACTATTTTACAAACTTTTTTTTACTATTTTACTTTTTTGTAAATTATTTAACAGTATTTAAACAATATTTTATTGTTTTTCACAAACTATTTTACTGTTTTTCCAAAAATGAAAACATCAATGTTACCTGTACAACATAAAGCTATGAATGTCTGTGTGTGTCTTTTCAGTCTGTCGTAGTGGTCTTTGTCAAAAATCAGTCGGCTGAGAATCTGTTCAAGGAAATCGTGAGGAGTGATGGCTGACAAATCCCATTTCAGGTAATGAAGAACTAATGATTCCATATCCTGCAAGAAACACAGCACAATTGTTTTATATGTGTCTTTGAATGTACCTTTACATCAGAATTGTTATATACATATCTTTGAATGTGGCTATAATCAAAACTGGAATACAATTAAAACTTTTATAATTTACTTATGGTAACTACATTTTGTATATTTGGTTATTTGTCTCCTTATTGTACATTAAACACATTTATTAACAGATGCATTAAATTACTGTTATTTCAATATCTTAATTTACTAACTAAATTCTAATCAAGATTATTTAACTGTTTAAGAAAATCTAGTGTCTTCAGGAGTTAAATAAACCAAATTTATTAGATTACTATTTTTCTCCAAGACAACATATAAAATTATACAAGAAAATGGGTATGCATAAATTACAATGTACAATTGGAAGATATTTAAAGTGTTCATATAATATATGCTATTTGTGACAAACAGTTTAAGGATTTTGCTAAAACAGATATTGCATTAAAAATAAACTTTACCATAAGCTCCTGAAGGCCTATAGAATTGTCTGTGTACACAACTAGTTTTTCTGCTGTTAGTGGGCAGGTTTCTTTCAGCTTGGACGACAAGAACATGCATGCTGCTCCAAGCAGCTGCAAACTAGTTCTGTGAATAACTTTCACGCACAAAACGCGATCGAGATAGTTCATAGCAAGTGGAAACACCTCTTCCTCACATTTCTGCTCTTCACAAACCTGTGGGGGGAGAAAAAAATATATGAAAAGATGTATCAAATAACCCATCATTTTACCACGAAGATAATTGCTATATAACATCAGTCATACATTTATTAAACAGATAATTTTATATATACATAAGGAAAACGACTGTAATATTAACTAAAGACAATGCAAATTCCTCACTGCATAACAGGACGCCATATTGATATATGGCCAACAAAAGTATTTCTAACCTCAACTTGCATTCTCATTTCTAGCTCAGAAATGCAAATTATTATTTACCCCCACCCGTTTATCACAACTTAAAATATATATAATTTCCCAAATTCACTAGTAGTAAATTCAGTGAGAAAACAACAAAAGAAAACTTTATGCAGTTTTTAAGTTTTTTGAATTGACCATCTCACCTCCAACATCCACCGAGCAACCATCTTTCGCATGTAAGGTTTAATGTCCATTTGAAAACAAGTGAAATAGGAATGCCGTGGAACGTATTTATCCTCTGTTTGCAATAATGTCTGTAAGACACGTATGTCTTTTAGAAGAACTGGGTCTTCATAAGCTTTCTGAATGCCTTCCGATTCACAACATGCCAATCCCGGATCCATTGTGACTGTCACTTATGAGCGAAAACTACCTAATTTTCCTCTCTGAATACGTTTAATTAAGCCAGTACACGAAGATGATTAAAATATAAATCCAGAAAGGTTGTAAATATGAGGTAGAGTCGATTTGATTTGGCCGGTTGCCTCCGAAGACGTGTCCAGCACTTTATGATCAACGGTTTCACAAGCCGGCCAACAACCAAATGAATAGCAATTGACGATGTTCAATGGACAAATCTGTCACTGCGCAGGCTCAGTAGGCGTCATGTAGGGAGAATTGCTTCGAACAGTTCGCCAGTTTCAATTTTTGTTTTATGCAGTGTCAAAAATTCTATAAAAAATTCGCAAGGCAATTAAAGATATGTATTACTATGCATTGGTGAACTTTTTAATTGTGCATCGACGAAATTTGTAAAGAAAAATCTTTTTCTTTTCTTCCCCCTGTTATAAATATTCATGAACCTATAGGCTAGCTTTGTAAACAAAGAAGTTTCTTTCATTTTTTTATTTTTTTTTAACGTCCTCAGACAGTGCACCGAGTACTTTTTAACACACACACACACACACACACACACACACACACACACACACACAGAGAGAGAGAGAGAGAGAGAGAGAGAGAGAGAGAGAGAGAGAGAGAGAGAGAGAGAGATTACAAAGCAAACGAAAACGTAATCATATAGCATTGGTTTAACTTAATGCATGATTTTAAAAAACAAAACTATTTATTTATATATTTTATTTATTTATTTATTTTTCATCATCACCATTGTTATCATCGTTGTCGTTGTCAGTATTATAATAAATTTTATTTCGTATTTTATTTCGTACATTCCATCACGCTGCCCTACATTCCGACGTTACACTGCCATTAAAATAGATTGTTTTTCATTTTTTATTTATACCGTGTTCAGAAAAACGAGACAAATTATATTAGTTGTTCAGATATTATTGAAACAAATAAAACTAACTTATATAACGTATTTTTATCGCCAAATTAAATTCTGAATGTAGGTCTATGCTAATTTATGACAATTGTCTATCAGTTGCCGAGCTACACATCTATTTTTAGATCGTCTAAGGCTAGCTAGGTTAGGTCAATCTGATCCAATCATTATTGGTCTCTTAAACTTTAAGGAAACAAGCCAATGAAGTACCTTGTTTTACAAATAATGTAGAGTAAAATAATTATGTCTGTGGCTAATCAATGAAAGAAGTTACTACGCTCCGCCCATTTACTATACTGAGAGAGAATATATTTTCTTTCAATCATTTTTCTTTTTTTCTTTATTTTTCTCTTAAATAAAAGATTTTACTATTATTATTTTTTTTGAAACGTCCTTTATCACCAAAGTTATAATTCGTAATGATGATGACGACCACGACGAAAACAACAAGAAGAATAATTCAATTTATATAGTCTTCGCGATGACGTCTACACCTCCTCCTCCTCCTACTATGAAACGCTGTCAACGCATAAATTTTATATATAAAAAAATAAAAATAAAATAAAGATATAAATAATAATAATAATGACTGATACAGAGGTACAATTACACAAATACCTATTTTTGTATCAACATATACAGCTGGACTTTAAATACATACAGAATAAATGAATAAATGTTTAATGACAACCCAGCATGAAAAACAGGGTGCCAGACAAATATGAAAATGACTGATATAAAATAAACAGTTACAGAAAACAGATGTGATTTTCACACACTTCCAGAGATCACTGGTTATAGTTTGATGATTTTCAGTTTCTGGTGTTCTTCAGTCAATAAACAGGTCAGTATAAGATTAGAATAGTTAGTACTCTAACAGTACAGAGAGAGAGAGAGAGAGAGAGAGAGAGAGAGAGAGAGAGAGAGAGAGAGAGAGAGAGAGAGAGAGAGATGATGATGATTTTGAGTTTGGGTTATCTCCCTTTTATCTTGTACATGTAGAAATCGGGCAAAAATGTCTATTTTTAAAGTAATGAACGAATAAATATCAGTGTGCAAAACAAACATTTATTATGATTTATGAAATTAAAACTAATAAATGCTATTTTTGTCATGTCAGAATTTTATTTTTACCATTATATTACTGATTTTTTAAATACCTTTGTTACTAATTTTCGTTCTCATAGTTTAACATCTTAGTTAACATTTTTTTTTTTTTTTATTACTGTAAATGTATTTGTGTATTACTATTTTTTGTTATGTGTAAATGTATTTTGTTACTAGATTTTATTATATAATGTGTTTATGAAAATGTTTATTGAAATTCAAAATGTGTTTACTAGTGTGTCTACAGAACAGTAAAATGATAATTTAGTATTTGTTCTTCCGTGTTACTTTTACTTTTGTGTATGGCAACCAAACATTGCAATCTCACAATTTCAGGGATGTTGCCATGTCACCACTTTGGAGCTGCAGTTGTTATATCATCTTGTATAGTGTACCCAACGACAACGACAACAACAAAAAAAAATAAATAAATAAATAAATAAATAAATAAATAAATAAATAAATAAAAATAAATAAATAAATAAATAAATAAATAAATGAAATATTATCGGCTAATCACTGAAAAAAGAAAAAAAGAAAAAAAAAAGTGTGATAAACATAGTGAGAGTGACCACGTCTGTTCTGAATAAAAATAAACAACAGACTCGGAGACGTTTTACTTTAACTTTATTAAGTCACGTCTTAACACACAGACTGCACCGTTTTCTGTAACACATAGTGTTTTTTTTTTTTGTTGTGATAACAATATCTACAAATTATTATTGTGATAACAATACAAATAATTATTGTTATGTTTTTGTGATAACAATATCTATAAATAATTACTGTGATCTTTTTGTGATAACAATATTTACAAATGATTATTACGATATTTAGCGTGAGTGTTCACGTCACTGTTGTGATGTTTTGTTTCACGTCATTGTTGTGATGAGGTTCTCCGCATGTTCAGACTGAGAGGTGAGATCATCCTGAGGGATGTCGTGGATCTCCTCCACAAGAGTGCTGCCATCTAGCGATGACGACGACGTGGCGAGTTCTACGTCGTGTATGTTGTCGTCTCCAATAATCTCATCTTCACCTAAGGTCATGGTGTCATCAACTGAGAGTAAAATTGTATATTAGTAATATTTTCTCAGTCATATCATTATTGAGCATAATTCTGAAATATCATTATTACTGAAATTACTGAAAAAATAGAACATTACTAAACGTAATTCTGAACGATATCATCACTGATATTAAAACATAACAAAATGTAATTCTGAAATAACATTATTACTGAAATTAAAACATTACTAACGTAATTTTGAAATAATATTATCACTGAAATTAAAACATAAATAAACGTAATTCTGAAACAGCATTATTATTGAAATTAAAACATTACTAAACGTAATTCTGAAATAATATTATTACTGAAATTAAAACATTACTAAAGGTAATTCTGAACGATATCATCAATGAAATTAAAACATTACCAAACATAACTCTGAAAAAAAGATTATACTGAAATTAAAATATTACTAAATGTAACTCTGAAATAATATCATCACTGCAATTAAAACATTACTAAATGTAATTCTGAAATAACATTATTACTGAAATTAAAATATTATTAAATGCAGTTCTGACATACCATTATCACTGAAAACACTAACAAATGAAACTTGAGGTCAGTGGACACAGTTATTCATGCTCAGTGAGATATAAGTAGCTTACTGACAGGTAACAAATTAACTGTCTGTGATATATATTATGGTTACCAAATACAATAATATTTTCAATATTCAAGTCCTTAAAAACAATCAGAGATCAGTGTTTGTTTGTTTAGTGTAATACACATTTTTTTTACTGGACGAGTATCACAGTCAAAATAAGTACATTCCAACAATGTTTCCCGTTAAAACCCTTTTTTGGTATGTTTAGACTAGAAATTAACCACTTAAAACACACACACACACACACACACACACACACACACACACACACTGAGCTAAATTTATACATACACACATATACAAAAACAGATTTATACATACATACATGCAAAAACACACACGCACATACGCACACAAATACACACATACCCATACAATTAACAAGAAGCACACATACACACATTAAATTACTGGAATAAAGAAAACAGTGTTAACGTTAGTGACTTTGACTGAAAAATTACACAGAGAATTAACTGACAAGGACATGTTAAAATTAATTCCGATCACAATGACGTAGTTTGCAGTCTTAATTTGAATACAGCTGTTTATAGAGAATATCTTTCTGCTTGGCTGAACAGGAATTTGCCAGTGGAACAAGCTGACCTAGTTAACGAGTGTGAGGTAATCAGGTACATCGTCTGCCCCACAATAGTACAACTAGGTCAGATAACTGCTTCATAGATCAGTCTGTACGTTAACTTCAAATACCTTTAATACAACGCTGATTAGTAAAAACTATACAGCGTGCAGTATAACGGGATTTTATGATTATGAGAAAGATGTACAATTACTTAAACCAAATATGGCCGGATTTTGTGATAAAAGAAAGATGCCATAGTAGCTGTTTGGTATACCTGGTAAAATATATAATTGGAAATAACATAGGTATGAACTCAACTTTATTTACTCTCAGGTCATATGAGAATATGTAAATACAATTAATATATCAACATGGTGAGTTTACAATAATGTAATTAATAATACAAATATACAGGGGGAAACTGAGGACTGATGAGCCACCCCATAATCTTCTGACTGTGAAATGGTAGTGAGATCTATCCACCATGAGTGCAACTACTATACATGTGACTTTCACCCATATTGTTTAGAGAGGATTGGAGCAGTCCATCAACATACCAGTTAAAAAGAAGGTTACTGTCTACCTTGAGTAATTTTTGTGTTTTGGTTACAGTTTAATTTTAAGGTGATAATATATATTTCATAGATCCTGTAAAGGTTTGTGGTTTTTGTTTGTAATTTCTTTTGACTTCTAAATACAGTTTTAGTCGTGTGTTTCTATGTGTTTCTATGGCACACTGGGCTAACGTAATGAAGGTGGTGTTGGGGACCAATGAGCCGTTTTCTGTGGGGTTTGATGAGCCATGTTTGGGTCCCATGGGCAGGTGGCTTATTGGATCCAACTGCATTTCCAAGGAATGTATAGCTATAAAATAAATATTATTTGATAGATAATTAATTACTGGTATAACCTTTTTTCAAGATAGACTAGAGTGCTGAATCTGGTATAAAGAAAATGCCTAGGAAGAAAGAACAGAAGACAGTCTGAGGTCACTTCTCAGCAGAGCTAATAGAGAATACTGTTCACTACATCAGTAATCACACAACCAAAAGATAACGAAGACCAGTTTCTCAAAAACTCTCCCAGGCATACTATGTCATGTGCATTTGTTAACCTGTCCAGGAAGACATAAGCTCAGTCAAGGCAGATTTGATTTGGATGTCCTTGCTGAACCTGCTGTCCTTGCAAACTACCAAAAGACAGAAGGGAATCATACAATTCAGTGGCAATTTTGATGGATTCAATCTTGAATAAGATTCAGCATTAGTTTAGGACTCTTGAAATTACACTGAAACCATGGAGTCAGTAGCAAAGTTTGCCCTAGACAGGAATGAGAAAAAAGAAGAAAAGATTTACATATATGTTGTTTCAAGCTAGTTTCACTATTTGAGATCATGGCCCATAGGACCCCAATGGTTGGCTCATTGGTCAATTACCCTGTTTCGTAAGTGTCTCCCATAATGATGTTGTTGAAGGCAACCTATCAAACTCTGTATTGCAATTGACAGCAATAATGCCTCTGTAAGCATCAACAGTTTTTCAAACAACAGCTATCAAGGTTTGGGTTAAATGGCCAAATTTTTAAAAAATGTCTCTTTGGTCCCCAGTTTCCCCTACAATATACCAATATATCAGCCAGAGGATTTGACAAAATTCATGACTAAATTACAGAAAACAGAATGTTTTTCTAAGGATACCAGCCTTCTTGGAGTTAAATAATTTATAAAACTTACGAATACTTGATTTAGACTGACAGAAAAATGGTAGATAACGGTTCCTTAAACATTGAGTTATCTGTCAGAACTGAACAAATGGTAAGTTAGGGTCTGATACCATGTTTTTCATGTTTAACTACAGTGACACTGGTTTTGTTCTGGATTAATGTGACTCACACAGACCTAGTGTGAATGTCTTGCTAAAAAAAAATTAGCTGATCTAGATGGATAAATAATAAATATATTAGAGCTAGAAAAACAACAGGACCATTTTTTTAGCTAGTAAAGACAAGAAAATGCTCACATTTGTATCACATACACAAAGATAGTCTTAAACATACTGTTCACAATAAACTGAAATGAACTTCTATTTTCTAAAAAAACAGTATCAAAAAAAAAAAAAATGTCAGTGGAGTAACAGACAGTGAAAAATAAATTATCAAAAATTAAAATACACCACTGTTTCATTCACTAAATAAATACATACTTTATTGCAGTATAAATAAATACATGGGTGCAGTATGAATAAATACAGTAGTGCATTATAAATAATATATTAGTGCAATATGAATAAATATAATTTATATAATATTAGTAAACACAGAAACAATAAACATTTTTACAACAAATAACAAAATATGTTTATTATACCTTCTAGGCCATCAACTTGTTCTACTGTTATGTCCACTTGCTGTCCATCCACTTGTTCCACTCTGATGTCCACCTGTTGTCCATCCACCTCTATCTGTTGAGGCTCCTGAAACTGCAGTTCTGGGGGGATCTGAATGGTAGCCCGAGTCACACGTCCGGTTGACGTGGCAATGGCCAAAGCCTGCTCAATCATTAACATATCACATGTCTGCTTCTGATGTTCCTGAATAAAACATATAAATACATACATATATAATACATACACATACACACATATATACACATTTTATATAATAAATATGTACAGTACTGTAAAGTATTATTAAGTTACATAAAGTACTGTAAATTATTATTAAGTTACGTAAAGTACTGTGAATTATTATTAAGTTACGTAAAGTACTGTGAATTATTATTAAGTTACGTAAAGTACTGTGAATTATTATTAAGTTACATAAAGTACTGTAAATTATTATTAAGTTACGTAAAGTACTGTGAATTATTATTAAGTTACGTAAAGTACTGTGAATTATTATTAAGTTACATAAAGTACTGTAAATTATTATTAAGTTACGTAAAGTACTGTGAATTATTATTAAGTTACGTAAAGTACTGTGAATTATTATTAAGTTACATAAAGTACTGTAAATTATTACTAAGTTATGTAAATTAATACCTGTAGGAGTACTTCTGATTTGAATGCAGAGCCACATCTCTCACACACCAAACTCTTGAGATCTGCATGTTTTCGTTCAATGTGTTTTCTGATGTCTGTGAACGTGTAGCCAAAAAATCCACACACCCCACACTTGTAATCCTTCTGTCCATTATGTCTAAAAAAAAAAAAAAAAAAAACCTGCAACATCTAACTACAAAACAAAATTAATTAACATGTAAACAGTTACACGTGGCTGATAACACACAAACACACTCAAGTTTTCACTGATACCTTTTCACATGAAGTTCTTTATTCTTGATATGACGAAACTGTTTGCCACATACTTCACATGCGTGCTTTGGTTCTGCATGAATAAGCAGATGTTTTGAGATATCTGACCGTTCACAGCCTCTGCAAACAATAATAACAGTTGTCAAAAACAAGCATAAAAGCATGTTAATAAACACTGTATTCTATATAAATTAACATATTTGCTGAATTAAAAATAGTTTTTAAATATTAATATAAATCTGTATTAGTCACCCATTGTTAAACAATGACTTGCCTCTTGTAATGTACATTATATGATTCATAGGTCATATACAACCATTAGTCTGACAAAGGTGTCATTGAAAATACTTGTTACTACATACATTTTATTGTTACATGTATGTCAGTGTTGTATACTGTATATTATTATTGTTACATGTATATCAGTGTTGTATACTGTATATTATTATTGTTACATGTATGTCAGTGTTGTATACATCTTATTGTTACATGTATGTTAATGTTGTTACATTTTATTGTACATGTATGTTAATGTTGTTACATTTTACTGTTACATGTATCTTAGTGTTGTATACACTTAAACTGTACCTATAATCGCAGTGAGGACATTTGAAAGGTTTCTCTGGTTCGTGTATTCGTAAGTGACGTTTCAAATGAGCTTTGCGTGTGAACTTTTTTGAGCAGACTGTGCACTCAAAGAGAATTTCAGCTGGCATGTGAACCATCTTGATGTGCATCTTGAGTATGTACTGATCCTGAAATCAACAATCAGTAAGTCAAAATCTGAAATCACCAATCAGTAATACAATATCTGAAATCACCAACCAGTAATACAAAATCTGAAATCACCAACCAGTAATACAAAATTGGAAATCGGAAATCAGTACAAAATCTGATATCAGAAATCAGTAATACAAAATCTGATATCACCAATCAGTAATACAAAATCTGAAATCATTGATCAGTAATACAAAATCTGATATCACCAATCAGTAATACAAAATCTGATATCACCAATCAGTAATACAAAATCTGAAATCACTGATCAGTAATAAAAAATCTGAAATCACCAATCAGTAATACAAAATCTGATATCAGAAAACAGTAATACAAAATTTGAAATCACTGATCAGTAATACAAAATCTGAAATCACTGATCAGTAATACAAAATCTGAAATCACTGATCAGTAATACAAAATCTGAAATCACCAATCAGTAATACAAAATCTGAAATCACCAACCAATAATACAAAGTCTGAAATCACCAGTCAGTAATACAAATCAACCCTAAACCTAACCTCACACAAAAGTATGCTTCACTACTCACCTTGAAGACTCTCCCACACATCTCGCTACTCACCTTGTAGACTTCCACATCTCACTACTCACCTTGTAGACTGCCACATGTCTCACTACTGACCTTGTAGACTCCCCCACATGTCTCACTACTCACAAATTGTAGACTGCCACACATCTCACTACTCACCTTGTAGACTGCCACACGTCTCACTACTCACCTTGTAGACTGCCACACGTCTCACTACTCACCTTGTAGGATGCCACATGTCTCACTACTCACCTTGTAGACTGCCACACATCTCACAACTCACCTTGTAGACTCTGCCACACATCTCACATGTACAGCCAACGACGCTGTGTCTCATCATGTGTCTCTTCATGACATAGCTGTGTTCTGCCTGGAAACCACAGACGTCGCAGTAACAACGTGGATGTGATTCCTGGAACAAGTTCAATGTTCATTTTACTTTTATTTCTAGGCTGTGATACAAACAAAGTGTCTTGATTTTTAAAAACAAACATCATTTCCAAAGTATCATACAAACAAAATTTCCTGATTGAGATATAAGCATGATTTCAAGACTGTAATACAAACATGATTTTCTAGATTGTAATACAAAAATGATTTTCTAGTGTCATACAAACATGATTTCTAGTCCATTATACAAACATGATTTCTAGTCTGTAATACAAACATTTTATCAAGACTTTAGCATGGTATACTTAACAACTGAAAATGATAAATTTTAAAGAAAAGGCTAATTTACAGTAAAATATGAGAAATTTATTTTATTGTTGTTTATTATCTATGCCAAAACAGAATGAAAGCAAAAAAAAAGAAAAAGGCACCTTGAAGTGCTGATCAATGTCATTCTTGTCGAAGCTCAGGTAGGTACAGCACTTACACTTGATCACCTGGTCCTGGTGTGTGCTCAGGTGCTCTTGATACTGGTGAGGAAAACAGGCCTGGAAACCACACTCTGCACACTTCAGACGTTCCAAGTCTCCTTCAGATGCCTTTATCCCTGCAGTGAATAAAGAATATTAAATTTTATTATTTAATGCTTGTTGAAAAATATCAGCAATATAAGCAAAGAACACAGATGTGATACCTGTTAATTTATAGAAATTAATTTTTGTGTAAAACTAATTTGTTTTTTCAAATACTGTTTATTTCTTTGTTACAGAATATTGTTTATTTGTTATTACAAAATATTATTTATTTATTATTACAAAGTATTATTTATTTGTTATTACAAAATACTGTTTAATTATTATTACAAATTATTAATTATTATTACATTTGTTTTGGTTATTAAAAATACTGTTTATTTCTTATTGCAAAGTATTATTTATTTATTATTATAAAAGATTATTTGTTATTATAAAATATTGTTTATTTTTATTACAAAACATTATTTATTTATTATTACACAGTATTATTTATTGTTATACCTGTACCTATATCAGTTGGTTCCGTTTTCTATGTACGTGTTTGTGGGTTGTAGTGGGTTTTTTTTAAATTGTTTTTTTTTTAATGTCAACGTGGATTTTTCTATCTGTATCAGTGTTTCTATCAACATTGGTAGGTTTGTTTTCTATTTGTATTAATGTTTATATCAACACTGCAAGTTTTGTTTTCTATCTCTGTTAGTGTTTCAGTGTTGCTGGTTGTGTTTACTACACCAGAGGTTATCTACAACCTAACAATGAAAACTGTTTTCTGTGTTTCCTTGACCCCGTTCACTATCAGAGGTCAGATGACTGAAATAAGTGAGCAGCCACCCACACACATTTTGTAAACCCATTCACAGACTCTGACCTAATCTACAGTCTGTATCTGCCTGTCAGCCACCATACAGGATGTGTACTGATAGTCTGTTTCAGAAAACTGGTCACACTGAACAGTTAGCAGACGACAATCTAAGTGTACTCTTCACGATTGGAGATTTTAACAACCCTCTGCCATACATCTTTGATACACAATCAGTGTGGTTGTTAGTGGGAACAATTACATCTTAGATACACAGTCGTTGTCTTTTTTTTAGTGGGTTAGAGTTTTTAGTTGGTTAAGGTTTCTGAGTGGGTTAAGTTTATTAGTGGGTTAGGGTTGTCAGAGGGTTAGGGTTGTTAGTGGATTAGGGTTGTCAGAGGGTTAAGTCTGTTAGTGGATTATGGTTATCAGAGGTTAAGGTTGTCAGAGGGTTAGGGTTGTCAGAGGGTTAAGGTTGTCAGAGGGTTAAGGTTCTTAGTGGGTTAAGATTGTAAATGGGTTAAGGTTTTTAGAGGGTTAAGGCTTTTAGTGGGTTAAGGCTTTTAGTGGGTTAAGGTTGTTAGTGGGTTAAGATTGTTAGTGGGTTAGGATTGTCAGAGGGTTATGTTTGTCAGATGGTTACGATTGTTAGTGGGTTAGGGTTGTCAGAGGGTTAGGGTTGTCAGAGGGTTAAGGTTGTCAGAGGGTTAAGGTTCTTAGTGGGTTAAGATTGTAAATGGGTTAAGGTTTTTAGAGGGTTAAGGCTTTTAGTGGGTTAAGGCTTTTAGTGGGTTAAGGTTGTTAGTGGGTTAAGATTGTAAATGGGTTAAGGTTTTTAGAGGGTTAAGGCTTTTAGTGGGTTAAGGCTTTTAGTGGGTTAAGGTTGTTAGTGGGTTAAGATTGTTAGCGGGTTAGGATTGTCAGAGGGTTATGTTTGTCAGATGGTTACGACTGTTAGTGGGTTAGGGTTGTCAGAGGGTTAGGGTTGTCAGAGGGTTAAGGTTGTTAATGGGTTACGAGTGTTAGTGGGTTAAGGTTTTCAGAGGGTTATGGCTTTTAGTGGGTTAAGGTTGTCAGAGGGTTAAGATTGTTAAAGATTGTTAGTGGGTTAAGGTTGTCAGTGGGTTAAGGTTGTAAGAGGGTTAAGATTGTTAAAGATTGTTAGTGGGTTAAGGTTGTCAGAGGGTTCGGGTTGTCAGAGGGTTAAGTTTGTTAGTGGCTTAAGATTGTCAGAGGATTAGGGTTGTTGGAAGGTTAAGGTTGTTAGTGGGTTAAGATATTTAGTCAGTTAAGATTGTCATAGGGTTACGGTTGTTAGTGGGTTAAGGTTGTCAGAGGGTTTAAATTGTCAGAGGGTTAAGGTTGTCAGAGGGTTTAAATTGTCAGAGGGTTAAGACTGTTAGTGGATTAAGGTTGTTAGTGTGTTAAGGTTGTCAGAGTGTTAAGGTTGTTAGTGGGTTAAAATTGTTAGTGGGTCAGAGTGTTAGGGTTGCCAGTGCGTTTCTTATACCCTCTGATCACTGAGACAATCACACACAAAAACTTTTAATAAGCTACTTATTTATTAATCTTCAACAATATTTATCAGTTTATAAGAATATTCAACAATATTTATCACACTTATAGCAATACCAGTGTTACCAATGTCACTAGTATTTATAGAAATTAACAATATTATTATTATTTAAAGAAACTATCATTATTAATATTTATAGAAATCACCAGTATTACTAGTATTTATAGAAATGATCAAAATTATGAGTAGTTATTTAATTACCAATGTTATTAGTATTTATGAAAGAATTTACTGAAATTACCTTTAAATCCAATATTGATATGAATAACAAATCACAATGTCATCAATATTTATTTAGTTATTAATGTTATTAGTATGAAAACAGTGTAATTATATATAGTGAAAATGACATATCATTTGTGTTCTATGAATGTGACATACAAGTGATGTGAACTGAGTGTAGTAAACTTACCTATTTTCACCGGATCTTTCTTGGTCAACATGGACAACATGTTGTCAGGTATCTGGATGATTGTTGCTTGTTTTGACAGTGCCCCTCCTTCTGACTTTTCTGAAATATCATTAATTACAAGACTGAAACAAAGTCTGATGTACATGTAAATATGATGCTCCATGTTTTTATTTTAATTTATTATTATTATTTTCTTCTTCTTCTTCTTCTTCTTAAACAAATTCAGGACAAAAGTGTTTAATGAAATGAAAGTTTTATGCATATTTAATCGTGTGTATTAGGATGCTTTATCATAACATACTATTAAAATGTACTGAGTTATATTACAATCTTCATCTTATAACTCCTAGAAATACCAAATAAATAAAAAAAAACATTCCACCAGTAATTTTAAACACAATTTACGGAAGTCTTGCAGTTACTGGTCATTATATATAATACAGTATATGATGTTTGTAACATAACAGACAGCAATGCAGTGTTATGTGTAACTATGAAAATAATAGATAGCAATGTAGTGTTATGTGTAACTATGAAAATAATAGATAGCAATGCAGTATTAGTGTAACTGAAAATAATTACATTAATACTGCATTGCTATCTGTTATTTTCATAGTTACACATAACACTGCATTGCTATCTATAAAGCAATGCAGTGTTATGTGTAACCATGAAAATAATAGATAACAATGCAATATTATGTGTAATTATGAAAATAATAGATAACAATGCAATGTTATGTTAACTATGAAAATAATAGATAGCTATGCAGTGTTATCTGTAACTATGAAAATAATTAATAGCAATGCATTGTTACATCCAAAATACAGTGTGGAATATGTCTGTTTATTGATGATTTTCATTAACATAGAAAATAACAGTTTAGCACAAATTGCCAAAATGGTACACAAAGGATACCTATACAGCTAAAACAGATACTGCATTCCTATATTTTAATGCTAACATACCACTTCATATTCAGGACATACCAAAGCTTAAAAAACATATAACTTTGTTAAGATATGTCAGAGCAGTGCACGTAGATCATATGCCTATAATGCCTATAATATGCAGTATACAGAATCATTAAAAATGTTTGTGTGCAGTTAATAACTTTGATTCTAGACATCAAAATGTTTTAGACATAATTCAATGGTTTAGTAACAATGATATCTAGTTATAGTAGAGAAACAATATGTTTACTTAGTTATAGTGGAGTAACAATGATATATTTATCTAGGTACAGTGGAGTAACATATGCTATATTTATCTAGTTATAGTAGAGTAACAATGATATGTTTATCTAATTATGAAGTAACAATGATATGCTTATCTAATTCTGGAGTATCAGTGATATATTTATCTAGTTATGGTGGAGTAATGTGGTGCTAAACTTCAGAATCATATCTTACTGACTGATTTCATTATGTACATAACAGAACATTATAAATCACACAAGAACTCTCTGTATTATCAATAAAACAAACAATTTAAAGCACAGGCCTTTCTCTGAACTGGGCTTTCAGCTTTCATGTGTGAATGCAGAGACGTACCTAGACCTTCAACAGCTTCAGTGGCATCAACATCTGTCACAACAGTATCAGTCTGAAGAGTGGCTGGCACCAGCATGCTGCTGTCTAAAACTGGAAAAAATAAATAAAAATAAGAATAAAAAAACATTTCATGAACTGTAAAAATAAACACTATAAAAGTATTTGTTTGAACTGTTAACTGTATGCATAAAGTATCTGAACTGTTAGCTTATGTATAAAGTATTTAAACTTGGCTGTTTTTACATGACAATATATTTAAATATATAAAGTATCTGAACTATTAGCTGTATGTATGAAGTATCTGAATGTTAGCTGCATGTGTAAATACTTACTGGAACTGTTGGCTGTGTCTATGGTGAGAGGGGGGTTTTCAGCAGTGAAGTCTGGGGGCTTCACATCTGTTGTGTCTGTAACTTTGGGTACAATGTGAGGCAGAGTTTTTGCCTGTTGCTGAAAAGCCTGCAGACTGTGAAGACCCTGTGGAAACAGATATAAAAATTAATTTGAGAAACACTGCTATAGTATCACCTATCTGGAAGATGAATAATATGAACAATTTAACATGTTTTTGTTTTTAACTCACCTGCAGGTTTGCCATCATCAGCGTCTGTCCATTAGCAGTGGGGATGATGACTGCAGGTATTGAATTTGTTGTTGTCTGTCCAGGAGGTGGGTAACGCCGTGGCCGTCCACGTCCTCTTTTTACTACTGTAAGACACACTCACACATATCACTTTACATAAACACATGTGACTTTATATAAACACATATTATTTTACATAAACACAGTATTTTACATAAAAACATTACTTTACAAACACATGTTACTTTATATAAACACATTTTATTTTATATAAATATGTTACTTTAAATAAACCGATTACTTTACATCAATACAAGTTACTTAACACAAACATGTTACTCAACACAAATATGTATTACATATTATTACATAAAAAGGTATTAAACTATTACATAAACACATTATATATCATTATATGAACTCCCTTCACATTAGTTCATTATCACATCTACAACTATCATACACTACACAAACATATCATCATTTATAACCAAAAAACCACCAGAAAATTTTATCTTAAATATTTTATGAAAATCCACAATGAATTTTTTGGTTTTCAAAGTAAAGTAACATAACAGCTGAACAAAAATGCTTTCACACAACAGGTTTGTAATGTGCTACCCTTTGATATACAGAAAAGAACACTTTATTTCGTAAACTGAAAGGGGTTGCCCTTTAGTTTAAATCCTTAAGTACAAATCTTAGATTAAAAGCTTATATTAAAACCTTAGACTAAAGGCTTTGATTAAAGTCTTAGATTAAAAACCTTAGATTAAAACCTTAGATTAAAGCCTTAGATTAAAACTTAGATTAAAGGCTTATATTAAAGCCTTAATTAAAGCCTTAGATTAAAACTTTAAGAAAAATCTAAGTTTAAAAGCCTATATCAAAGCCTTATATTTATGCCTTCGATTTAAACCTTAGGTTAATGCTTTAGATTAAAACCTTAAGCTGTATCCTAACCAGGCACGAGCAACACGACACTATTTATATCCAAACCAGATGCCACTATGACAGTATCAGTTTTGAAACTTTGATCCACTACTGAATACAAGTTAAGCCTATCAGGGTATGTTTTAAAATGTTCTATCATCTTAATGTGTTTGTGTTTGGAGGGGGAGCTGCTCACCTTCCCCCAAGCCTGGGTAGGATTGGATCTTCCAAGAAGCTTATACCTGCATGTTATTAATAAAACACATACATTACTTACTAAATAAACCTAGAGTTTTCCAATATTCTTCCAGGCATCTTCTTTTCTGTTGTTATCTTCATATTTTGACAAAGAACAATCATAAAGTACTGGAAACATCTGAACAAGATGGATGAATTGTTTACCTTTGATTTTCATGAACTGGGGGACATAATCTTGTTTGTGATTGGTTAATATATTTTAGACACTCGTGTGGTGCAACAAAAAACAGAAAAAATTCCTATCAGTATTGTGTCACACGCTGAGCTAGCTCAAACTGTCGTGCTTTATGTGTGCAGTTAGGATGCTGCATTTGAAATCAGTGCTTTCTAAAAAAAAAATCACTTGAGTCGCAAAGCCCTGATAGGATACAGCTTTAGATTAAAACTTAAGTAAAACCCTTAGATTAAAAGCTTACATTAAAACCTTAGATTAAAGCCTTAGATTAAAAGCTTAGATTAAAAGCTAAGATTAAAAGCTTAGGTTAAAAGCTTAAATTAATAAAATACCGAAAGGTGAAAATGATGATTCTCTGACGGTTCGGCGACGTTTTATTCCAGACAGGGTGACATCTGGGTCCAAGTCTGGGTTGTCTTCATCTGGACTGTTGTCTGGCTCCCCATCTGATGGAACCAGAACATCATAATCTGAATAAATAAATTTTAAACTTATATTAAAACCACTTCACTGACTTTTAGAATGATTAGTTGGTTTAACAAAAAATTTCATTTAATTTGCATAGTGTTCACAATATTTACGTTTCAGCTTTTAATTTTCTCTCTCACCGTATAACACTTTGTTTTTCACACAGTCTTACATTTTCACACATTTTCATAAACATTACCTTCTAACACTTTGTTTTTCACACAGTCTTACATTTTCACACATTTTCATAAACATTACCTTCTAACACTTTGTTTTTCACACAGTCTTACATTTTCACACATTTTCATAAACATTACCTTCTAACACTTTGTTTTTCACACAGTCTTACATTTTCACACATTTTCATAAACATTACCTTCTAACACTTTGTTTTTCACACAGTCTTACATTTTCACACATTTTCATAAACATTACCTTCTAACACTTTGTTTTTCACACAGTCTTACATTTTCACACATTTTCATAAACATTACCTTCTAACACTTTGTTTTTCACACAGTCTTACATTTTCACACATTTTCATAAACATTACCTTCTAACACTTTGTTTTTCACACAGTCTTACATTTTCACACATTTTCATAAACATTACCTTCTAACACTTTGTTTTTCACACAGTCTTACATTTTCACACATTTTCATAAACATTACCTTCTAACACTTTGTTTTTTCACACAGTCTTACATTTTCACACATTTTCATAAACATTACCTTCTAACACTTTGTTTTTCACACAGTCTTACATTTTCACACATTTTCATAAACATTACCTTCTAACACTTTGTTTTTCACACAGTCTTACATTTTCACACATTTTCATAAACATTACCTTCTAACACTTTGTTTTTCACACAGTCTTGACATTTTCACACATTTTCATAAACATTACCTTCTAACACTTTGTTTTTCACACAGTCTTACATTTTCACACATTTTCATAAACATTACCTTCTAACACTTTGTTTTTCACACGCACCCTCCCGCTTCTTCTAACTCCATCAGGACCTGCAAAGTAATTAAACGTTTAAAAATCACATCCAACTATGCTTACATAGAGATATTTATATCTTTCTCAGTTTGAAAGAAAACCTACTTTGTTACATACCTGTGTTAGAAAGTTCAAGCAGACCCTCGGCTGCACTGCTTGTTGTCTGGTCACATTTTTTGCCAGTTTTTGATGATTTACTTTTCTGTTGAACATTATCAGTGCTGTCTGACTTTTTGGGTCGTCCACGTTTTCGTTTACCTAAATTAATAGTTCTGTCTTGAGTAAATCTGTTTTTAATTTTGAAGTACACTTACTGTCACTGAAAATTTGATAATGTGATTTTTGTAAAAGCAATTTATTACTCTGAAATTATTAAAAGTCTATGTTACCTTTACATGTGTATGTAAGTGTCTTTTGCCTTTACGGTGTATGTTACCTATGGTAATTAGTAAATGAGTGTTTTACCTATGTATGTAAGTAAGTGGACTAGGTAACTGTAAGCGTATGTTTCCTATACAGGTACTTGTAAGTGTATATGAATTTACCTTCAGGAGGCAGGAGTGGATATGCACACATCTCATTAGTTTCGGGGTTTAACATCAGCACACATTTCTTTCCATTGATGATAATCTCCGTCTGCTCACTCACTGCGATAGGAGAACTGAGATCTGGCTTCCTCTCCTCTTCCTTTCTTTTCTCACAGTCTGGCAAAATACAAAAATTGTAAATATCTCCAAGATATTTTCTCTTTTAACAAATAAAAAAAACAACTCATTGATGTATTTTAATATCTGATTTTTGTAAAATACTGACTATCAGTATTTTATTTTGTACTGTCACATAAATTAGGTGATTGTATTAGCCCACTACAGAGAACTAACTGTTGCTGTGACCTGACGTGCCCTCTGTATGTGTCTCAACAACAGAGTAAAGAAGCATCACTGGATTGTCGCACTTAAGTTTCAAACATACAGATCAGATTATTTCAGTGTATTTCATACCTGTGACAACAGTTTAATTCATACCTCCATTGTATTTGAGTTGATTGCAGTCTTCTTGCTGCTGTTCTCTTTTAATATCATTCTCACCTTGACTTTGCTCTATGTCAGTCACCAGTTTATCTTGGTTTGTTGCGTTCGTCTCGACCGTTGATGAGCTCTCGTCTTTGTTCTACAAAACAATCATTTCTTTACATCAAAGAATCCTATTATTTTAGAAAATAATATTATCTTTACATCAAAGTATCCTGTTAATTTACAAAATAATCATTTCTTTACATCAATTTTTTTTTATTTTACAAAATAATTACTTGTATTTCATTATGTTAAATAAACTATCCTGTATATTCTTTGAAATTATCACTTGTATTTCATTATATTATAGGCTAAGTATCCTATACAGGGTAAATATAAAGTCCTTGTGCAGTTTTAAATTTTTACAACTTCTGATCTATGCATGACAGAAATGATCTGTTAAAAAGGGTAAAAGAAATGAATTTTTGGATTTCTAAATATATTAATTGTTGAATCCTAGAAATACATTTGTAGCTGATTTTCAGTTATTTCATAATAACAGTGGTCATGTTTGAATATTCATTAAATCAGTACAATATTTCTTTCTTTAGATGTTACCCTTTTAAATCTCTACTGTTATATATTCAAGTTATAAATATACAATTCATACTCAAAAGCAATTTATGTGTAACAATTTACCTGATTATAATTACAAAATTTTGTGTGTAAAGATTTACCTGACTGCCCTCTTGTGTCAGAATCTGATAAGTGCCTGGAGTTATCTCCACAGCGCCATCTAGTCCTTGTTGTTGTAGTATGATTTGAGTGGCCTCTTCTAGGCTGATTGTGATTGTCTGCCCCTGTTCTAAGTTCTCACTTGTTGTATACAAATGTTGCCTAGCAACCACTGTTGAGTCATTCTGTGATGGTTCATCAACACCAGTTTCTATTATATTGGTATGATTTTCATCAACACATGATTCAATCATACTGGTATGATTTTCATCAACACATGTTTCAATCAAACTGGTTTGATTTTCATCAACATTATTTTCCATCAAACTTGTCTGATTTTCATCAACACAAGTTTCCATCAAAGTGGTCTGATTTTCATCAACACACGATGCTATCATATTAACATGATTTTCATCAATATTATTTTCTATCATACTGGAATGCTGAACACTGACAAACTGCACTTGTTCAGACTCTGATGTACATCTATTCATTATCTTATTGTTTCTTGTCATCTACAAAGAAATGTGTAACAATTATAACTTGATACCTACAAATTAATTTTATAACAGTTATCACTTAACATCTACAAAGAAATTATATATCTTATTGTTTCTTGACATCTACAAATAAACCGTGTAACAGTTATCACTTGACATCTACAAATGACAAGTTCAGATGTTTCTATGTGTAAAATGATATAGTGATTTAGAGATAGTACATATGTCTGTATGCAATTTAATAAAATCTGATTACTGATAGTTACAGATATCTGTACATGATATTGTAAGTATGATTAGTCACAGTTAAAAATGTCTACAATATAGTGTGAATTATATCATATATGAATGAAGATTTTTGTTTTCAGAATGGAAACATTGTAAATGATCAAGCATGTAAGAAAACACAGATTTAAATTATGTCACATTATTTAATCACTGACTGCCATTTGATGGAGAATACCTTTCTGGTATTCTTGTCTCAGAGGATACAGAAGTTGGTAAAATTAATATAATACAGCTTGCTAAATTAATAATTCATTAACCAAATTCCAAATCAGTAGTCAAATCAGGAATATTAACCTGCATTTATTATTATTATTATTACTATTTTGAATAAAGACGAATTATGATAATTTTACTGTATGATATTGAAATAAAGAAACATTTTTCAAATGCCCCGCCCCTTGCGATTAAGTCACATGACAAAATGGCGTCGCTACCTTACATTTTGTTCGGAATTGTTATGTTTGTATTTATAGATCAATAAACGACTTAAAATAAATAATTAACAGAAATATGACATATGACATTCGAATAAATATATAGTAATCCTCAAAATGTTATTTCATAAATAATCGTAAACAAACGGCATTCTTTTATGCAAATAGGATTGCTACATTTGGCCCGTATCATCAGCCGGGCAAAACGTAATCCATAGTAACGCTCCTTGCTAATATATGGTCAAGTATTTCAATATTCTTTCATAAAATATGGTTAGCATATAGATGTATTTACAACATACTTACCAACAATAAAATATTCGTAATATTTTCTTGTTAACCCGGACCTGTTGTGTGGTTTTCGTTCGGTGCCATCCCATAATAGTTTGTGACGTCACAACCAAAGGTATACAACTCTTTGGGGTCGCAGTGAGAAACGTACAAGCAGACGCCTTGTTTGTATTTTCATCATCAAACTTTGAAAACTGATAATTAGGCACTTTAGAATACAAAGCTATTTATTTATTACTTACGCTGCAATATGCATGTATGAATATCACTGCAATCCGATTTAGTCACATGATGATAATTATAAATAAATAAATAAATAAATAATAATAATAATAATAATAATAATAATAATAATAATAATAATAATAAAAATGATGATGATGATGATGATGACAATGTTGATATTAACAGATCAATAGGCGGCCTATTATTTATAATTTGTTTTGATACTGTCATTAGAAACAATATGTTCTTCTAGTTTTGATTTTTACACTTGACACTGAGATATAAAATATGTAATAGTACAAAAGGTGATAAAGTGTTGTAATTTGTGTAAATAGTCGCCAAGCATCACGTAAAAAGAATGACATAGCCACTTAAAATCTAAATTTGGGAACTTTCTCCGCAGAGGCTCATGTTGTTTATTTTTTTTTTTTCTAAAATGCATCGTTTATCAAATCTAACAATGTCTGATGAAATAAAAACGTAAACACAATTGCAGTTGAAACTCCAGCTGTTTTAATAACAATAGTAGATACATTTTCACACCGTAAATATTAATCATTAATATAATTGCGCAAGAATGTGGTTTGCTCCGATGTTTGACTTCGCGCCAACATACATAGTTTTTTATTTTTTTAAATTTATTTATTTATTTATTTATTTATTTATTTTTGTAATTTTATTAATTTTAGTTTCATTGGTAACATACTTGTAATTAATTAAAACATTTTTTTTTTTTTTTTTAAATAAAATAAAAAATACAAAATAGCTTTGACATACAGAACCATTTCCAAAAGGCAATACATTACTCATTATTAAATAAATACAATTATATTTCATTTGTTTGTTTTGTGGACAAGATCTTATCCAAGCTGTACGTAGTGCATGAGGTTTCATATTGTCATTTTTGAATTTTTAGATGTTCTGATTATTTTTGTCAGTGAAACTGTCTACGCAAACACAAACTCTGACACACACACACACACACACACACACAGACACACAGACACACCTTATTATTTTATAAATAGAGTAGAATAACGATTAATAATTGTTTTGATAATCTTATTCATTAATATAAAATAACATAAACTCAACAAGCACTCAAAATATAACCCCCCCCCCCCCAAAAACGAAAAAAAAAAAAAAAAAACCCCACATAAACAAACAAACAAATGGTTACTTCCGGATGACGTTTTTCGGGTGTCTTTTTTTTTTATCATTCAATCCATGTGCCCTTTGATATTAAACTTTTTTCTGCTCCTGGGTTCTCTACTTCAGTGCGCTACGACTATATTGTTAACACTGCTTAATAAATTTATTTATCAAAATTACATTACATTACATTACATACATACATACAATATACATAGACACATAAATACATACATTCATAAATGCATATTTGCATAGATACATAAACACATATGTACGTACGTACACACATGCATACATACATACAAATGTGTGTAAACGCACAAATAAATATAAGTTTAAAAAGTAATTTATTGGCGTCGTTGAAACCTTAACAGTGATCGTTACTGTAACTTAATAAACTAAGATCATTACCGTCACAAGACATAAAATCGAAAAAATCTTAACTTAACTGGGTGTAATACTAAAATCACTGGTGACATATAAGTCAACATCAGTCATTAATCATAACATATGTCGCAATAATGTCACCTGTAAGAATTTATTTATTTTATTAAAAAAAGAAGGAAAAAGAAAAAAAAGGAAAAGAAAAGTATTGCGTTTTACAACTATTTATTTAAAATAACAATTGCACTGTTTGTAGTATTTTTGCCCTTAATCAGTAGGGTCGTATAATGAAGAATTATGCTGCAGCGTAGGTTGGGTTCTCTGCGCCCCGGAAGCGAATATAGTTATGACTCCCCCGCTTGAGTTACCTCTGAAATGTTTTGTTATTTATAATCCTCTGAAATAAAGAATCACCTTTCTTAGACCAGTCATCGCGCCTAGAAACGAGAATTACATAAGAATTAAGATAAACATAATATTAGCAGCCATTAAAATAATAATAAATAAATAATAATAATAATAATAATAATAATAATAATAATAATAATAATAATAATAAACTTAATTTTAAAAAATAGGCCAGATGAAAATTTGCGCCTCTTTACACTTGCTACGGCTCTGTAATTATGTAAAAGATAACGGAAAAAACAAAAAAAAAAAAAAAAAAAAAAAAAAAACAACAAAACCCCCCTCCAAAACCCCAACAACAACAACGGGACGGTAATGATAACAGTTTTTAATATAAAATATAACAGAAAACTAAATATATCTTTGCTGTGGCTGTAAATACTTCATATATATGCATATAATATTTAGTTTGGCAAAAACTGGTGGCACTATTAAAATAAAAAGAATAGAAAACAAAAATCTTCGATTTTCTAACTGTAATTTTCACACTTTCTGGAGAATAATCCATTTATTAATTATTAGTGATAGTAATAAAAGCAAAAGAAGTTGTGGCAGTAAAACTGATAGTAAAGTAGCAATAGTAGCAGTAGTAGTAGTCGAAGTAGAAGCGGTAGTGGTTCTACCTAACTTACGCGACTTTATCTCTCGAATATATTCATGACAGGGAACGGAAACGGAAGAGGTGTGAAAAGAAAGTACAAAGTTGAAGGTTCAGTTAAAAAATCCATTAGTATTTACATTTATTTTAAAAGACTAATGAATAATCAGAAAGAAAACCCTAATGTAGAAAATGTAGACATAAATTCGACTGGGTGTTCAACGAACGAAGGAATAAACACACAATATGAAGTATCTGTAATACGTCCAGAAAATGTGAACGAAGTTTGTTTGACATCCATTGCTTCGACAGAATGTGATTATCAAACCGAATGTCACTCCGGGTTAACTAGTCCCTGGCTTATTATGCCTGCAGAGAGCGATGAGACATCAGAAACATACAACAGAACACACGAATATTTTGCTGGTTTAGGTATTTTAAACAATGTTTAATGTAGATCATTAGGATGTATTACAACACCCCCCACGCACATTAACGTATACTGACACAGTGACAGAATCTGTACAGAAAATCAGCTTGACTGCATATATATTAAGCTGCTTAAATTTAAAAACTTAAAAAAATATAAGGTTAAATATAATCTTAATGATTTACTTTAAAAAAAAAAAAAATGACATTCAGTAGATTATGACAAGTTTGCTCACAACATATTTATTTAATTAACGCTGATTTGAAAACAATTTGACTGACATTATTATGTTATTTTTGTTTGTTTTGTTTGTTTATCACTTTTGTTGTTGTTGTTGTTATTATTTTTTATTTTTTATTCAAAGATCAGGAAAGTCTACTTCAGGCTGTAGTATTTATAGAAGATGCTCATATGGTAAGATTTTTGTTGCTTTCTCTCTCCTAACATTGTTACACTGAAATCTTAGTGTTTGTAACATTGTCACAGTGTTATAGTAAGATGTCAGTATTTGTAACATAGTCACAGTGTTACAGTAAATTGTCAGTATTTGTAATGTTGTCACAGTTTTACAGTAAAATGTCAGTATTTGTAACATTGTCACATTGTTACAGTAAAATATCAGTGTGTCACATTGTCATATTGTTACAGTAAAATAACAGTGTCTGTAATATTGTCATATTGTTACAGTAAAGTGTCAGTGTTTGTAACATTGACACATTGTTACCTTAAATGTTGGTATAGCAAATATTTGTAACTGACAGATTGTCGTTACAGTTAATATTTTTAGCACTGTCAGATGATTGTAACACTTTCTGTTTTTATTTCAGTATCGTTCAATCAGTCACAAGATGGAGCCACAAGCTTTACTTCTGTACAGAAGTTACCACTCAACAAGTGTTCAGATGTAAGTTACACTAACAGTTATTTTTATTTACAAAACATAGTTATATTTTCAAAAAAAAGAAAATAATGATGAATTTTTTTAATTTTTTTTTATTTTGACAGATTTCGCTTTGTTGTAATATTCGTATTACACATTCTTGTTTTCTTTGAATTTCCCTCATCACTCACCTTGACCTCTGACATCCGTTTTCGGGAACACCGGGTGGATGTACCATGCTGGCTGACACAGGGAATTGAACTCGTGTGCCTTCTGCTGCTGGTAGCTGATACTGTTATTAGGGTAAGTATATTCTTACTGTTAGTGTGGTTAAGTAGACAATTTAAATATCCATCTCAGAAGTGTTTTCTTTCACTGGAAGTCTTCACTGTACTGATGAAGACATTGTTTACTTGAGATCACATGCTGATTGAAGAATGTAATGTGTTTTATGCATAAATATGTCAAAATATGAAGTGTTTATACACAAACAAAAGTGTAAAGTGATGTTATATATAAACATAAAAATGTATAGGTAGCATTAAAATACGCAAATTACATTAAAATGTTAGTATCTCACAGATTATGTTTGAATATAAAAAGTACATTATTGCATAGGTAAGTTTAAAAAGTTTGTATAGGTGACAATATTTTACAGGTAAAATGAAAATATAAAATTACTGTATAAGTAAGAATATTTTACAGGTAAACATAAAATATAAAATTATTGTATAATTAAGAATATTTTACAGGTAAAATAAAAAATATAAAAGAATTTTACAGGTAAAATGAAAATATAAAATTATTGTATAAGTAAGAATATTTTACAGGTAAAATGAAAATATAAAATAATTGTATAGGTAAGAATATTTTACAAGTAAAATTAAAATATAAAATTATTGTAAAGGTAAAAATATTTTAGAGGTAAAATTAAAGTTTAAAATGTACCTGTAAGAATGTTTTACAGGTAAAAGTAAAATAAAAACCTGACTGTACAGATAATAATATTTTACAGGGTTACTTGATGGGAAAGTTCTATTTTCTACGACACAAGTGGGTGGTTGCCAGCTCCATCATCCTGCTTGTCTCCCTTGTTGACTGGTCAGTTTCTGCAGGATTTGGTTGTCATGAAGTAAGATAAATAATATCGAGTTATCTCCCTTACAACTATGAACTTGTAAAACCCACATAAATCACATTGACTGGATAAAATTATTTAATGTTACCCTGTGTGTGTGCATAACTTTAAGTATCACCTATAGATACTACTAAGATCTCATAAAACTCATGTAAATCAACCTGAATGTATGAAATGATATAATTGTATCCTACATATATTCATAACTTTAAATATCATCCATAGATCCTAATAGGCTCTTGTAAAACCCATGTAAATAACAGTGACTGTATAAAATGAATAATGATTTTATTGTTTCTGAAAATTGCTGTTCAAAGTTTTGAAGAGATCTTAAATTGTGTACTATTTATCACTAAAAAATTATTATATTTTTGAAGTGTCTGTGTTGGATGGGTTTTTGAGTGTTTTTTTTTCAGTATGTAAGATTTCGGAGAATGTTGCGTCCGTTTTTTGTGTTGTCAAACTCTTCACTGATGAAGAAAACTGTGAACTGTTTACGACGGACTCTGCCAGAAATAGCCAGGTCAGTTTTCTTAAAACATCTAAAAATTAAATCACTTTCTTACTAAAATGATCTCTTCTAACAGAATTTTTTTTTTTTCTTTTTTTCTAAAATAATATTTACTGGTAAATATTTTTTGTCTTATCACATTTGATTAGGTTATTTTTTATTTTTATTTTTTTAAATAAATGCATTTTAAACTTCCTTTTGTATTTTTATTTAATTTTTTTTACAGTTTACATGTGTTATAAACTTAAGTTTCATTTATTAATTAATAGCTCTGTTGTTTTAGTGTTTCCAGTTATATATTTTCTTGTTATTTTTCAGTATTTTGTTGTTTTATTATAACTAATTATATATTTTCTTGTTATTTTTCAGTGTTTTGTTGTTTTATTGTAACTAATTATTTATTTTGGTGTTATTTTTCAGTGTTTTATTATAACTAATTATATATTTTCTTGTTATTTTTCAGTGTTTTGTTGTTTTATTGTAACTAATTATTTATTTTGTTGTTATTTTTCAATGTTTTATTATAACTAATTCTATATATTTTCTAGGTTTTTTTTCAGTGTTTTGTTGTTTTATTTTAACTAATTATTTATTTTGTTGTTATTTTTCAGTGTTTTGTTGTTTTATTATAACTAATTATTTATTTTCTAGGTTTTTTTTCAGTGTTTTGTTGTTTTATTTTAACTAATTATTTATTTTGTTGTTATTTTTCAGTGTTTTGTTGTTTTATTGTAACTAATTATTTATTTTGGTGTTATTTTTCAGTGTTTTATTATAACTAATTATATATTTTCTAGGTTTTTTTTCAGTGTTTTGTTGTTTTATTTTAACTAATTATTTATTTTGTTGTTATTTTTCAGTGTTTTATTATAACTAATTATATATTTTCTAGGGTTTTTTTCAGTGTTTTGTTGTTTTATTTTAACTAATTATTTATTTTGTTGTTATTTTTCAGTGTTTTATTATAACTAATTATATATTTTCTTGTTTCTTTTCAGTGTTTTGTTGCTCTTGACACTTCATCTGTTTATTTTCACGTTGTTTGGAATGCTCATGTTTCCAGAGATCAGGGTAACAACAGTTATGATTCTTTTTGGAATAATCCAAGTAATCTAGTATGTGTAATGTACAATGTGTGATTTAGTATGTGTAATGTATAATGTGTGGTTCTAGTATATGTAATGTACAATGTGTGATTTAGTATGTGTAATGTATAATGTGTGGTTCTAGTATATGTAATGTATAACCTGTGATTCTAGCATGTGTAATGTATAACCTGTGATTCTAGTTTGTGTAATATATAACCTGTGATTCTAGTTTGTGTAATGTATGACATGTGATTCCAGTATGTATAATGTATAATGTATGTTATAGTATGTGCAATGTATAATATGTGATAAAATATGGGTAATGTATAATGTGTGATTCTAGTATGTAATGTATGATATGTGATTCTAGTATGTAATGTATGATGTGAAATTCTAGTATGTAATGTGTAACGTGTGATTCTAGTATGTAATGTGTAATGTGTGATTCTATTATGTAATGTATAATGTGTGACGTGTGATTCTAGTATGTAATGTATGATGTGTGATTCTAGTATGTAATGTATAATGTGTGATTCTAATATGTAATGTATGATGTGTGATTCTAGTATGTAATGTATAATGTGTGATTTTAGTGTGTTTAGTGTAAAATGTGTGATATAGTACATGTAATCTATGATGCCTGTGTGTGCAGTTTGTGATTTAATATGTGTGATATGTGGTTATAGTATTTGTAATGTGTACAGATGAAGATAGATGTGTATGTGGATATATAATGTGTGTGTGTGTGTGTGTGTGTGTGTGTGTGTGTGTATATATAGACATATGTATGAATATGTGTGTGTATATATATATATATATACATGTGTGTGTGTGTGTATATACATGCATACACACTCATACACACATATATAAAATGTATTTTCAGAGTTCATCTAACAGCACTTCAAGTGGTGATGTTTCACTGTTCTCTGTAACACTTCAGTCTCCACAGACAAACAACACAGTGCGTATGTCTTGTCATCTTGTTTTAAACAATTTTTCACATGATCAGTGACTGCACAACATAGAAAATATTTAATTCAGAGATTATGCAGTCATTTTATTTTTGGTCTGTTTCAGGCTGATGACGAAGAATCTCAGTATTTTCGCACTTTGCTGGATTCATTCATGAAACTTCTTGTTCTGTTAACAACAGCCAACAACCCTGATGGTAAGTGTGTGAGTGAATTAACAAATGTAAGACAGGATTTGCAGCTTTCACTGTGATGATATCTATGATTGTAGATTTTACTGTAATGGTATTTGTGATATGACATGTAGGTTTTATTGTAATGATATCTATTATGGTACAATGTTGATTTCAATGTAATGATATCTGTGATATCTGGGTTTCATAGTAATGAAATCTATTATGATACACTAAGTTGGTTTCTATATAATGATATCTATTATATATGTAGGTTTCACTGTAATTACATCTATAAGATAGGTTTCATTATAATGGTATCTAATCTTTAACATGTAGGTTTCACAGTAATGATATATATAGTAATGATAAGATTTCCCTGTAATATTATGTGTGATGATATATCTTGTAGGTGTAACTAATATTTGTGATAATATGTAGGAGAAATTAATGATATCAGATATGTAGGTGTATCTAATGACATGTATGATGATAAATAGGTATAACTAATGATGTCTGTGATGATATGTTATTAGTGTTTTCTGCTAACATTGCTAAATTGTTATATTGACTGAAATTTTTTATTTTTTATTTTTTTTTCAGTATCTATTCCAGCATATCAAAGAAACAGATTTTATGCTTTATTTTTTATTATTTTTCTCATAGTAGGTAAGTTTGATGTTGTTTGTTGTATTAAAACAAGACATGAAACATTTCTGTGTTAATTCTGTTGCAACCTGTGATACACAGTATTCAGTGTCTCTGTTTGTAATATTTATAATTTTAATAAAATGGTGTATATCTAATTAATTTCAAGTTTAAAGTGAAGGTCAGCAGAGTATTTGAAGGTAATGTGATCTTTTGAAATAGAAACAAAATTAATGTGTTCTGTGAATGGGTATTAAAATTTAAATATACTGTATCACTTTTTATTTAAATGTTTTATATCAGTGTCTATTGTTTTGAAATTTTTAATTATCATTCTTTATAAGTGTTTTAGTACATAATATTTTAATCATTAGTATGTGTTAAATATTTAAATATGTTAGTGTGTATTAAATATTTGAACGTATAAGTGTATTAATGTATTAAATATTTAAATATTTAAATGTATTATTGTATATTAAATATTTATATGTATATATTGAATATTAAATATTTAAATATATAAGTGTATGTTAAATATTTAAATATATTAGTGTGTATTAAATATTTAAATGTATAAGTGTATTAAACATTAAATATTTAAATATATTAGTGTATTAAATATTTAAATATATTAGTGTATTAAATATTTAAATATGTTGGTGTGTATTAAATATTTAAATATGTTGGTGTGTATTAAATATTTAAATGTGTTAGTATATATTAAATATTTAAATGTGTTAGTGTATATGTTAGTGTATATCAACAATTTTTAGTGTTTTTCATTGTACAGGTCTGTACTGCTTGATGAACATGCTGACTGCTGTCATTTACAATCAATTCCGTGGATATTTTCTTGTAAGTCTCACACTTTTAAAATTCTTGACACAACACACAGTAGAATAATATATCTGTGTTTACTTAGTGTTGTGTTATTTAACAGGAATCTATGCAAGGAAGTCTATTCAGACGAAGACTTGGGGTGAGAGCTGCATATGAAGTGCTCAGTAAAAGGAAACTTGAATTTAACACATCAAATCTTGGCACTGTCAGGTGAATAAATATGCACATGTATATATATCATCTCTCAGATAAGTACACATTTATATATATAACATCTCTGATTTATAAACACATATATAACATCTGTCAGATAAAAACACACATATATAGCAGATATCTCAAATATATATATAAAACACTTCTATAAGGATCAGTTACACACACACACACACATACACACATACATTTATATATGTGTAGCTATCTATGTATCTATGTAACATCTGTCAGGTACACACACACACACAAATCACATCTTTAAGATACATATACACTTATAAAACACATCTCTCAGTTATTTACACTTATATATAACATATCAGATATTTACTCATATAAATAACACATGCAGTATATAATACATATCTAAGATGTATAGACATAGATATAACATCTGACAGGTATATGTACATACATACAAACATATATATATATATATATATAAAACATTTTTCAGGTATATACACAGATAAAGCACATCTATTAGGTTATATACATGTATATAAAACATCTGACAAGTATATACACCGATATAACACATCTATATATAATACGTATGTCAGGTATATATAAAGATATAACACATCTCTCACTATTAATAATGGCAAGATATGTTGACTTTGATAAATTTCTTGATTTTCAGTTATTAACCAAACACATGTATATATGTATTGTTTAAAGTGACTTTAGTGTTTAACAGCTTGTTTAATAAACCATTTTGAAAACTATTTTGATTTAAGAAATAACAAATAAATTCTTGTTATTTAGAAACATCTAGCAATGTATAAATACACAAAGACTTACGTACTCTGTTTGCTTTAGGCTGGAGTTACATGTATCTTGTTGAGCTAGGGTTACAAATTTATTTATTTTTGAGTTAGTGTGACTTACTTTAGAGTTGGGGTTTTATAAGTATATTTATTTTAGAGTTGGGGTGATGTGTATATTTATTTAAGAGTTGGGTAACAAGGATATTTTATAGTTTGGGGTGTCTATTTATTTTAGAGTTGGGGTGACAAGTGCTGTCATAAAGATTGTGGTGGAAAAAGCAAAACTGTCAAAAGTAGTGAGAAGAGCATTGAACAGAGTAAGTCACCTAAATACAGTATATTATTAAATACTTAAATACAATCTGTTGTTAAATATTTAAATACAGTGTATTGTTAAATACCTAAATGAAAATTATTAAATATTTAAATACAGCCTACTGTTAAATACTTAAATACAGTCTATTGTTAAATACTTAAATAAATCTATTGTTAAATACTTAAATAAATCTATTGTTAAATACTTAACTACAATCTATTGTTAAAGATTTAAATAAAGTATATTGTTAAATATTCAAATACAGTGTATTGTTAAATACATAAATGCAGTTTATTGTTAAATAATGAAATGCAAAGTATTGTTAAATATTTAAATACATTGTATTGTTAATACTTAAATTCAGTCTACTGGGAAATATTTAAATGCAATGTATTGTTAAATATTTAATAATCTGCTGGTAAATGGACTGTATGTTAGTAGTCTTGTTAAATTTTTTGTTACACACACACACACACAGATACACATCTATATTGTTTCTTTTTTAATTAGTCTGTTATGAATTTATTCAGCCATTGATAAATATGTTGTGTATGAAATGACACAGTGTTTAATCCATAGGTTTATGTTACAGGTGATAGATGAACAGCCAGATGTCAGCTACTCTTCTTCTCAGTTTCAGGAGATATTTGAAGAACTTGACAAGGAGGTGGAGCATAGAGAGGTAACACAAAAGTAGTTTCTTTTCTTATTGGTCTGTGTATAACAATGTAATCACCCATAATTATACGTGTTTAGCATATTTTCCTGATAAATATTTTTGAGTGTTTTAATTTCAGATAATTATCTGTATTGTAGTAAATCATAATAACACAATGTTGTTAATTAACTGAGAAATTTAAAATTAACTTGTTGTGATTTTTGTATATTTTTAGCGACCTGCAGTAAGATGGTTTAATAATCCCAATTTACGAATGATTCAGAAGTTGCTTCTCCATCGCTATTTCTCCTACGTGGGCAGTCTTGTTGCCTGCATCAACGTGGTGGCAATATCTGTAAGTGTCTAGCCTTTTTCAGTTACTTGATATCACAACTAGATTTACAACTACTTTGTTTACATGTTCATTCTACATGTAGTACTAGCCATTGAATACAACATGTTTATTTTGTTATTCGAACTAGCTAATGAATATGACATGTTTATTTTATATGTCAAACTCACTGTTGAATATGACATGTTTATTTTATATGTCAAACTAGCTATTGAATATGACATGTTTATTTTACATGCAGAACTAACTATTTAATATGACATGTTTATTTTACAGGTAGAACTAGCTATTCAATATGACATGTTTATTTTACAGGTAGAACTAGCTATTCAGTATGATAGATCACTTTCATCTAGCCACTCATTACTTAGGGTAAGTTTGTGTTTCCTGTATACTTATAAACATGTTAAATACTTTCTAAATATGGGGAAGTAATTTTTAAATATGTACAGATATGTTATTTATCTTCTGTATATCTCTAGTCATTTTTAAATTATAGGTAAATATTTCAAATAATTTATAAACATTTGCAGAGATGTTAAATAACTCGTAGACATTTTAATGGTATTAAACAGCTCATAGACACTTTAGTGGTGTTAAATAACTCAAGACAGTGGTGTTAAATAACTCATAGAAAGTTTGGTGGTGTTCAATAACTCATAGATAGTTTAGTGGTGCTAAATATCTAAGACACTTTAGTGATGTAAAATAACTCATAGACACTTTAGTGATGTTAAATAACTCATAGACACTAGTGGTGTTAAATAACTCATAGACACTTTAGTGGTTTTAAATAAAGATACATATGTTAAGTCACTGATAATGGTTTATTGTGATTTCAAGGAACTCATGAAAGATTTATATTTGCAGATTTTCAATTTTGGATTTGTCATCTATTACGTACTAGAACAAACATCGAAAATATGGGCTGCTGGTGTCAGACGCTATATAGATGACAACTGCAACATCTTTGATGCTGTCATCACTGTGGCTCTTGCTGTTAGTATTAACTGTTCAGTGGTTTAACTTTTAATTGAAATAGTTTGACGGTAGTGAGTATTTTTATTCAGGCTTTATTTAATAGCTTAAATTAAACTGTGTTATGCTGTCACAGTTTAACGTTATCTGTAACCAAATGTACACACAATAGTTAATGTCCTGACTGTCTTATAGTGTCTATAATAAAATCTCTGTGTATATTTATCAGAAACAAATAAATGTTTGTGTGCTTAGTGTAACATTTGTTTTTATCCTCAGCTGGGAGAGATAGTAGCTGCTGCTAAATATGGTATTCCATATTTACCTGCGTAAGTATTAAATAGATTTGTATTTACTTGTGTAAATATCAATTAGTTTTTTATTTATCTCCATAAGTATTAAACTTTAATTAATTTTTTTTTATCTGTGTAAGTATAAAACTTTAGTTATCTTTTTAATTACCTGTGTAATTAATTTTTTTATTTACCTCTTTAAGTTATAAACATTAATTAATTTTTTATTTACCTGTATAAGTATTAAATATCACTGTGTCAAATGTTTAATACAGTTTATATATCTTATTATAATCTGTCTATATTATTACAGTGTGTATGTGTTGTTTTAATGTGTGTTATTACAGTGTGTATGTTATTATAGTGTTTTATGTTATTGCAGTATGTATATGTTATTACAGTGTGTCTGTATTATTAGTGTGTATGTTATTATAATGTGTACATGTTATTACAGTGTGTATATGTTATTACACTGTGTATATGTCATTACACTGTGTATATGTTATTACAGTGTGTATGTTACTGGAGTGTATTTATGTTATTACCAGTCTGAATATGTTTTTACAATGTCTGTGTTACAGATATAATGTCTAAAATGATGTTATTAATTTTTTACAGTACAGAGGTCACTGACAGACTGCTCTTGTGGAATACAATGAAATTTATCAACATTTTTATCATTGTCCGACTTCTTAGGATTATCCCACATATTAAGGTATTTGATGATAACACATAGCTTTATACATAGAAACACAAGTGTTGTATTGGTAGTATGTTTGTCTGCATGTATGTGTGTGTATATGTTTGTATATGTGTACCAGTATGTATGTATATGTGAGCCTCTGTGTGTGTATGTTTGCCATGGTGTGTGTTTTTAGACTATAAATGTCTAATGTGTAGTATTGATGTTTTTTCAAGCTGTAGAGGTCTAATGTGTAGCATTGATGTTTTTTCAAGCTATAGATGTCTAATGTGTAGTACTGATGTTTTTTTCAAGCTATAGATGTCTAATGTGTAGCATTGATGTTTTTTCAAGCTATAGATGTCTAATGTGTAGTGTTGATATTTTTTAGGTATAAATGTATTGTATAAGTGTTGATGTGCTTTTTTTAAGATGTAGGCATCTAAATTCTAATGTGTAGTGTTGATGTTTTTTCATGCTATAGATTCTAATGTGCAGTGTTGATGTGTTTTGGGTATAAATGTTGATGTGTTCTTTTTGTAAAATATTCATGTCTAATATGTTGTCTTGATGTATTTTTAGGCTGTAGATGTCTAATATGCAAGTGTTGATATGTTTGTAGATATGTGCCTAATGTATAAGTGTTAATGTGTTTTTCAGGCTATGTCTATTGTGGCTAGTACTTTATTTGACCTTGTAAAGAACCTCAAGGCATTTGCAGGAATTCTTCTGGTAATCACTTTCAGAACAAAATATTTTTTTGTTGTTGTTATTTTCATTATTATTATTATTATTGGTGTTTATTTTGTTTACTTGTTATTATTAGTTCTTATATTAATATTAATATTATTATTATTATTATTATTATTATTATTATTATTATTTTTTATTATTATTATTATTATTATTATTATTATGATTGATGTTGTTAATACACTGAATAAGTATATTTAAATGTGAAATATTTCAGGTGATATATTACACATTTGCTATTCTGGGTATGGAGTTGTTTCATGATGTGATTACTTACAAGAACATCACAAACAGGTAACATATCTTTAAACATGTCTCAAACATCACAAGCAAAGTTTAAACCTTTGATACACACTTGTCATTGAAACTAATTCTTTAGCCAGCCAAATTCTGGTACCAGATTAATAAACATATTGAATTTTTAGTTAGTCTAGTACCTGAAATCAGTTGATTTCTCACTGGTATTTTTTTTTTCTTGCATATTATTTTTTTCCTATATAGCAGACACTGCAAAGATGACTATAACTCATGATCTGAATTTTAAATACAAGAAAATAATCTAAATTGAATATGCAATTTAGATTATTCTCTTGTGTTTAAAATTCTGCATGTGGTGATATACAGTTAATAATATTCATTTCATAATGGATTTAGTGCAAATCACTAAAACTGAAATGTCCATAAACTGATTTTGTACATTTCAGATGTCATATTAACTAAAAATACATCATACACATTAGATCTACTCATTGTGCTCTTAGTAAATGTACAGAGATTTTTGAACAAGACATGGTTTTAGTACAAATAAAATATTGTTATAATTTCAGTTCTCTGCCTCAGTGTGGCTCGTATCAGCAACTTGAATACTGGGCCAACAACTTTGATGATTTTGCAGTGAGTTAACATTTAGACATTTTTTAAAAATGGGGTTTTTCTGTAATTTTTTTTTTTTATATATTAAATTATCTTCATTTCATTGTCTTTTTGAAGTAGAAATGTAAGCTGTATTTTTTAACATCAGTGTAGATTTGTTTTTGTGTTTTCAGGCAGCTGTTGTTGTATTGTGGGATGTTATGGTTGTCAATAACTGGATGGTTTTCCTTGAAGCTTTTAGAAGAGCCACATCAGCGTGAGTATCACACTAGACATGCGTTTTTTTTTTAATAATAAAATATTACATCTTAGTGATATACCTTTCTCAGAGAGTTGTGTGTGTGTATTTCAGACAATGATATGTTTAATTCAGTGATACATGTATGTCAGATAGTGATATGTGTAATTCAGTGATATATGATTTCAGACAATGATATGTGTAATTCAGTGATATATGATTTCAGACAATGATATGTGTATTTTAGATGGTCATATTTGTACTTCATCTCTTGGTGGTTGCTGGCTGTTGTCATTGTGTTGAATCTTTTCACAGCTTTGATTCTGGAAGTGAGTTTTGTTTTCTTCCTCATTTGTAGTTTTATTTCGTCAATAACATGAGCATCTTACTGATCTTATTGTCATACAACTGTACATTATAGTTATAAATATGATTTTTAACAAGTGATATTTAATTTTTCTTCTGAATGGTAATATTATACACACTGAGTAAAGATTGGTTGGGAAAGAATTAATCATGATTTAAAAAATAAAAAATTTCAGCTGGCAAAGGTTGACAAATTTTAGCTGGCAGCATTAAAGTTCATTGTTAAAAACCTTAAACTTTCAACAAAAATACCCTCCCCCCCACAAACCTCAACAAAGGTTCCAGATATTAGTTAATTTCTGTTGTTTTTTTTTAATTCAGAATTTTATAATGAAATGGGATAAAAGTCTGCAGAATATGGGAAGAGAGAGAACTAGGTCTGGAAGCCGTTTTGAAGAATCTACACATCTGATGTCTGTTCATTCTATGTTCAGGTAATATTGTTCTTGTTTTTTTTAAAACAAAAGTTATAAACTAAATGAAAAGAAAAAAATCCTAGATTAGTCTATTTCAAACACGATGATTTTTAAAAACTGCATCACTCAGCATATTAGAAAATTAGAAGTCAACTTTGGAATGTTGACAAAATTAGGTGATGAAATCATTTTAGCAACAAGCATACAGTATCAGAACAGAGGACATTTTTGTTTCATTGTGACAAAAACTAAAAAAAATTAAAGATTTTTCTTGCCCTTTATATTATTTACTAGCAATAACATATTTCTCATTGAATAAATCAAATCTGTTTGTTGATTATATGGTGCATCATCATGACTACAGTTAAACCAGTTTTTAACACCAACACTGGTGTTCAACTGATTTTTTAATTCACCTGTATTATTGCCATTCACCTGTATGTATATATATATATATTTTTTTTTTCTGAAAGGGACACAATTGAAATTATAATATGCATATTTATATATAATAACATAAGTGTTATAATTTTTTTCTTTTAGATAACATTAAAATTAATTAAAAGAACTAATTAATTTTAGCAGAAAAGAGCACTGGTGGAAAAAAATAGGTGCAACTTTCGAAACCCAGTTCATTTTTTGATGACTTTTGTTGTTGTTAATATTATAAAAAAAAAATTATTATTAGGTGACAATATTTAAAATATATTGTGTTTATATAACAAAGACAGGTCTTCACTCCTAAAAGCTATATCTGATTGTTATTAAGTGGTAAAAACGTAGTAACTAAATTTTTATTAAAAACAAAAATAAAATGTTTCAATTTTCAGGCAACAGTTACAGGAACCAGCAGAGAATGAACTTCTTGTTGAGCTGTCACAACACAGATATCTACATCTTGACAGATGACGCCAACCTCAGTTCTGCACAGCATCAGCACGGCGGCACAGTGTCTTAAACCAGCCTGTGTAGAGAAGTGACAGCAGATGATGAGATTATTTCTTTGTCTTCCTATCTCTGTGTACACCATCTTCTATTTAATACTGTACCTGATTTTTAATTTATACAGATGAAAATAAATGAGACATATAAACCTAAGTATGTAACACAATTATTGAAAATTTGATGTCTTCATGTGAACATCAGTTAAGTGTTCAGGTATATCAAAAAATGTAAATCATATTTAGAACTGTTGATATATATATATATTATATATATATATATATATCTTATTTAGCAATGATCATTTATATCAGAAAATGTAAATATGTATACTTGGTATGTAACAGGTATGTATGTATCTATCTATCTCTCTATGTATCTCTCCATGAAATGTATAAATATATACCATCACTGCTAAATATTTGCAAACATTAACATTTTTAATACATATATGTCTGTGTGTGTGTGTTAAAAATGTAAATATTTAGCAGTGTTTATTGAAAATGTAAATCTATTTCTGCACAAATAGTAAATTAATTATTCTACACCACTGACATCCAGGTATTGCAGTTGTAACAGTGATCTTGACAAACTGGTTTTTATATTAAAAAGGAAATCAAAATGAGAGTGGTTCAGCAGATAGTTAGAGAATGATGAATCACTCACAGAGCAGGAGGAAATGACCTTTGTTTGTCACACATCCTCATTATCTAACCGTTTTGTCATTTGTAAATTATTTTTGTGAATTTTTTTAACACAGTTACATTCCTCCAGATATATCAACTCTAACAGGTTCACATTATGCTATTTACAATTTTATGTCAGTGTATGTTTTAGTTTCTTGTCTTTCTTCTTGTTTATTTCTTCTACATTGGCAGATGAAATTTCTCATGACTTACAAAAATGGCAACCACAGACAAGAATCAAGGTCTTTCTTTTTTATTTCTTTTTTCTTAATGACCATGTTATAATGATTTTTGTATTTTTGTATTTTTAAACAAAAATTTTAAAGGGTTGTTTTTCTTCTTTTTTTTTGTTCTTCTTAAGAAAAATTATTTTTATCATTATTATTTTTTTAATGTGTTTTTCATACGAGTGCATTATCAGTCATATGTTAATACTGAAATAACAAATTCTTTTGCAATTTGAGATGAAAGAAATGTGTATACCAATTTTTATCAAAATCAGAATTGTTTGGAATGACCCTTAAACACTTACTGCAAAATCTATCTATCTGTCTATTTATATTTATATATATTAGCTTTTGTTTAATTTTGTAGATTTTTGCCATGTCAAAACAGTATTTGTTGAATATTCTGCTGCTAACTGATAAAAAAAAAAAAAAAAAAAAAATCATCTTAAAAAATATGTTAGTCTACTGTGGAGGGGGGCTGGTCAAATCAACCAACGATTCCTTAACCAATTCATTTTACCTTTTTCTTAAGTCAAGGGAAGTGAGTGATAATACTTTGTTAAGTACAAAAATAAATAAATTAAAATATACAATTTTAAAGTAACAATAGTAGTAGTAGTAGTAGTAGTAGTAGAAGTTGTAATGATAATGTATTTTTAAATTCCTTTGTCCAATGTTCGAGTTATCGATTTCAACACTGACATAATATGCTAATGGTATTTTTGAATATATTTTATCTATTTTATTAATTTTGACAGAAGACGAACATGAAATACACACGTGTATCTAGTTTATTAAACTTTAGTGCAGTAAGAGTGGTATGGTTCACCACGTGACAGTATAATAAAAGCTTTTACTGTATTTTTTTTTTTTTTTGATTCTTTTCATTTGTAACAAACGAAATGATCTGTTTTGGCACGTTATATATACAATAGCATGGACCAATGATTTTTTTAAATAAAAAGAGGAAACTCATTGTTTGAATACATAATAGTACATGTTACAGAAGTTGAATGCTTTTTGTTTTAACAAAAAAAGTGAAAATTTAATTTAAAAAAAAAAAATGTGTATGGATGGTTGACGGACCGTTAATTTTTTAATTATTATTATTTTTTTAACCTTCTGTTGTAAAACTGCATGAAGCGTTATAATGAATGTATCATGCAATCATTCAAGTAACACGGGATCAATTTGTTTTTTACATGTAAATACGACCTCTAATGCACTGAAAATGGAAATAAATATTATAAAAAAAAAAAAAAAAAAAGAAGAAAAAAGAAGAATTATAATGGCTTCATGTATCGTTTTACAACTACGTACTCAGAACTGTCCGCTACGGAGTTTTAGCAGAGTAACGAGTCCACATCATGGTACCTAATGAGAATGGTCATCTTCATATTCACGCGCCAGTGTGTGTGAAAATTATTTATTTTATTTTATTTTATTTTATTTTATTATTATTATTATTATTATTATTATTATTATTTATTTATTTATTTATTTATTTTTTTGGCTGGCGACGTCATAACATCTGAAAAAAAAAAAAAAATATATAGTACGAAACGCAGACAAGATTACAAAAAAAAAAGAGAAAAAGGTTTCGACCTTTGCAGAAATTTCTACTCAATAATAGACAGCTATGTATACGAGGCATTGATTAAATGACATGTTTCGCCAAATTACTTTTAATAATCCATGTAGAATTGATTGCCTTATGAACGAATACGTGTTTAAAAGTATGCAACAGCGTTCGACGCTGCCATCTTGGATTTCGACCGGAAGTTTCCGTGAGCTCACGAAATGTTTTAAACTTCCAAATTCAATTATTTTACGTCCGTTTTCTGAACTTTTTATGATTTACACTGATAAAGATAACGATGGTTGTTAATATTACCAAAGCATGATGGCGCGCGCCTTTCGTAACTACTCTTTGAATTAATGAAACTTTTCAAACTGCATTATTTTTGTGAAAATGCGTACATAATAAACAAAAATTATAATTCGGTATAATATTAATGTATTAACTTTTCTAATTGGCAATATTTCCCGTGTCACAACCCAACAGAAAAGAACATTCAGGTGAAGTTTACACCCATTAACTTGTGGATGCATTTGTTCCGGTGACGCAATTTGTGCCGTTACGAGTTATCGTTCCTGTTGGTCCATGCTACGTACAATAACGGTTGTATTTCAACTGCCTGTTTCGTAACAGACATTTATTGATTAAAACAGTTTGAACTAAAACGGTCATTACCTTCCTGATTATCAGGGAGTGTGCACACATATACACACATGTTCACATCTGTAGGGATCTACAGACAAACGAGTGAGCACAGTTTTACAAGGCCGAGGTTGTGTATAAAGCATCTTCGTTCAAAATAACGAGAATTGGTTTGTTAGAGTTGCTTCCCCCTTTTAACGTCATTTCCATCTCTAGTCCTGTTACACTGCCTGTGCTACTCGTGGAAGATATATCCATGGTGACAGGAAGTGATGTGACCAAGGTTTCAAATACAGGCACATTTTGACAGTTTTGATAGAAACTTGGTGACGCTTTTTCACTGGACCTACTGTCATTGGTTTGTTGTGTACCTGGTGAGCAGTGGTACACATTTCCTGAGCGAGTTGGTCTGAGACAGTAACTCTCCACAGTTCTGAGGGAGGCGGGTGACGCCTCGTTACGTACTTTGAACGTTTCATTGCCGTACATTGATCTCTCTGAATACAACACAGATCTTGAAGTTCCGCGTAACTCGGCCAGTTCATCCTTGGAATAGAAACATCGACATAACGTTCTTTTGAAAGCTCTTCTGAACTTGCGCGACATCAAGTTATAGAGAATCGGGTTGACAGTCGAGTTGAAGAAGTAAAGAACACCTGGAATAACATTAAAAATAAACTTTACGTATTACACACCTTAATAATAGAGATACGATGAATATAATCGCAAAAATACTTTGTTCTTTAACCATATTAAAAGAAGGGAGTTTTCAAAGGTCATGTAAGTATTTCACTGAATCGAGTAACAGTTAAACAAATATAAAATTACATCCTCAGACATCCACAATTATACCCATAACCAAAACGTACGATAATTATATGAAATGTGATTTTGTCAGTTTATTAATCTCACCTGATATATAAAACAGGTAATTCTGAATCTCAATGAGGCAAGGCATTGCGATGTAGTCTTCCAGTGTTAGGAACGAAGTCATCAGTCGTTGTGCATGAAACGGAGCCCAACACACGAAAAATGCTACAACTACAGCAACTGTAAAGTAAAAAATGACTTATAAATGAAATAGATAAAATAATATTGATAATTGAAAACACAGTAATTCGATAAAAAATGATAATTGAAAAAATCATTTGATTAATATTGATAATTAATAAAGCAGTCATTTAATAAACACAGATAATGGATAAAACAGTCATTTCATAAATAATGATAACTAATAAGAGTGATAACTGATAAAACGGTCAGTTAATAAATACTGAAAATAAATCAAACATAACCAGTTAATAAATATTGATAGCTGGTAAGAGTCATTTGATAAATACTGATAATTGGAGAAAAAACCCCATTCTTTTAATAAGTATTGATAATGGATAAAACAGAGACATATGATGAATACTGATATTGATAAAAAAAAAAAAAAAAAAAAAATAATAATAATAATAAAAAAAATAAAAAATAAAAAAAAAAAACGTCATTTGTCCCAGCCAGTGAGAGAACATTATATAATGTACATATGTGCAACACATATCACATTTGTGGCAGAAGCCGTTAGAAACTGTAGAAACGGCCTGTATTATTAATAATACTACTAAAATACATCACGTTCAATGGCAAATTAATCAGTTAATTAGACATAATTTCATCCATATGTAATGTACCATTCTACAGTCATATAACATCACTTAATTTACTAGTAATTTGGATATTCTACAATACTATAGACACATGTGACGTCATGTACTATACTACAGTTAAACATGAAGTCAAGTACCATACTACAGTCAAACATGAAGTCATGTACAATACCACAGTCAAACAGGAAGCAATGTACCATGCTACAGTTAAACATAAAGTCATGTACCATACTACAATGAAACATGACGACATATACGATACTACAGAAGTAATGTACCTTATTTCTATCACATAACGTCATGTACCATATGACTTATTACGTATTAATGTAAAATGTCATGTCACATGACTGTTATATTAACATACCATGTTATCTGCTACGTTAGTCCTGCATCACGTCACATGAAAACATGTGAATACCCGTGAGCCTGTAGTGAATGAAATATGTATGAAGTATTCAAACACAGCTACAGGGTAAATATATATGAAGTATTCATAACATAGCTACAGAGTAAATATATATAAAGATATTCAAACACAACCTGTACAGTAAATGGAAAGAAAATGATTCAAATATCAGTAAGTAGATAAAAATAAAATTTTGTACATTCAGCCAAACACATGAAAAGCAATGAGATTTGCTTGGGTTGAGATGGTTTATTTTATCACTATTTTCAAGATTATTATTTTATGCTAGTGAAAGAAATTAAATTAATTACAGAAATAAAAGTAAACGGTATTTAATTTACGAATTTTATCTCTAAATATTGAAAAAGAAATCCGATTACTTACAGATTTAAAAGAAAAAGATTTTCTCTCGACCGTATTTCATCAGTTTATCTGAACACTTTTTACTGAATTATAAAATTCTATTCAACTTTTCCGAGAAAAGCAATTCTTTTTTAAAATATTTATCACTTTTCTTCTGACTGAATTATGGAAGAAAAACTGAGGGAAATCAATCAATATGCTTGAAATGCGTGATGGGACACTGCTTCACAGTCTTAAAGAAACAAACACATTTTTCTCGTATGTTGTAGTAGCATTTGTGCAACTGGAAGTAAGCGAAAAAAGTAATTTATAAAATGTTTATATTTAGATATATTGTATTATATTAAAAATCAAAGCCAGACTGATAATTATTTAATTAAAATACTTGTTCTAGCAATCACCAGTGCCAGTGAATAAAAAAAAATCTGTCTTGGTCTTTTTATAAGAAGACTGCCATCACGCATGCTGATGTAGTACATATAAGCTGACACACTGTATATTATAAATACAGAAACAAACACGTACAAGTTTAAAGGTGCGAGCACTTGGAAATAAACAAAAGCAGATATCAGCACAGACGTATGTTCGAGTGGCCGCTGGCGTCACTAGTCTTGAACTCTGTACACCCAGCTTATCTCTGACACTAACTGTGACAACAAACAAACAAGAAAGCAACATTAAAACATACGTACAAGATGCTGATCTTCTGACAAAAGTGAATCTTACCCAACATGTTAATAACAGCTTTGCTGGCTTTGGTTTTAGCTGTGGTCTGTCCAGGAATCGCTCCAAACTGCGATCTCTTCAGCGACAGACCGATCAGGATGTACATTACAGTTATGGTTGCCATGGGAAGCACAAAAAAGACGAAAAAAGAAACCTGAAATACATGTTTCATCCGCGACAGCCACTTATGCGGAATGTTGCACTGAAGGGAGTCTAGGATGGGGTCCGTTGAATTAGGGTACCTGAGATAGTAAAATATCCGTGTGTGAACGGGGTAGGGCGAGGCGGACAGACACGCTACTATCCAGATCGCCAGAACCATTTTGGCCGCTCTGCGAAGATTTGAAAAAGTCTGAGATTTAATTGGATGGCAAATCGCCACATAGCGCTCCACCGTGAAAGCCGTGATGGTCAGAACAGATGCATATGACGTCATTTCCGACAAGAAGGATTTAAATATACAAAACATTTCTCCTAATCGCCATGGATACGCTTCCCAAATACTGTAGAGCTCTGGTGGAAGACCTAGATCGGGGAAAATATATGTAAAACGTTAAACGCTAATATTGAAATGTAAAATGTTAAAATTTAACATTAAAGCGTAAAATAAATATAAAGTATTTTTAAAATGTTAAGCTCTGACATTAAAATGTAATCTATTTGAAAAATGCTAAACACTGATATTATAATGTAAAATATTAGTAAAATGTTAAATACTGACAATAAAATGTAAAATATTAAACATTGACATTAACATGTAAATATTTTTAAAATGTTAAACATTAACATTAAAATGTAAAATAATTTGTAAAATGTTAAACACTAATGTTAAACTGTAAAATGGTTATAAAACAATGTTAAACATTAACATTACAATGTAATACAAACATATAATAAACATTAAAATATAAAAATATAAAAATGTAAAATATTTATAAATCAATGTAAATTTTTGACACTAAAATGTAAAATGTTTTAAGCAGTGTTAATATTGTCAATACCGAGCATGACGTCACTTGTAGACTTGTCAGACTGAGTCGATTTAGAGTATTTCCTTCAGACAATTCAGAAAATCAGCTGTTATAAACTAACAATGGGATAATGTTTCCAATATGACTACCGCATACAGCAGTATGAACAGTATTTCCGTATCTATAGGCAATCTCTCTCTCTCTCTCTCTCTCTCTCTCTCTCTCTCTCTCTCTCTCTCTCTCTCTCTCTCTCTCTCTCTCTCTCTCTCTCTCTCTGTAGTAAAAAGAGTTCAAATAATGTGTTATCTTTTCCAAAACGTTGAGACAAACGTATTAAGTATTTTAATTATAAATCGGCTTCGTTGAGTTATACACTTCAGTCGGACTGCAATTCAGTTCGAAAACAAAAATAAAAATCGTTTAAAAAAAAAAAAAAAAGGAATTTCCGTCAAATATAGAATTAATTTGTTAAGTTTTCTTGACAGGGTTACTTCGCAAATCAATATTGATCTGGCATGCAGGCAACTGTGTGCACAAATTGAAGGTTAATCGGTTTTATTAATAAAGTGTCGCACAGTGTTATTTGACTGACATGTCGATTAAAACGAATTCTCATTTAAAGACAGATAAACCTAAACCCGAAATTCTCACCAGGAATGTGTCTCTGTGAAGACAGTTGTTTACCATTTGCTTCTTCTTCTTCTTATTATTATTATTATTATTGGTATTATTCTTATTATTACTGCTACTACTACTATTATTATTACTGCTACTAATACTATTATTATTTTTTATTATTATTTTTACTATTATTATTATTATTAATACTACTACTGCTATCATTATTATTATTGTTATCATTATTATCATTATTACTATTATCATCATCATCATCATCATTATTATTATTATTATTTATTGCTTTATACACACAGCTCAGTACTGAACATACAGCTATAAAACCCTTGTACAGTCCAAGTAATTAACTCTATATCAACATCTTACTTCTGAGCACATAGCTTTATATTAACTATATATCTAATTTTAGATACCAGATCTGTAACCATTTAAATATAGCTTTAAACCAAATGCTTAGCTGTTTCATATCAGCTATATATCTCTGTTACTATTTGTCTACATAGTCACCATACTTTATATATAAATAGATGTTAGGACGATATACGTGCCCACTTATGAAAAGGCGCCGACAAAACGGGACCACGCTATTGCAAACAGCATAACGAAAAGCATGGGCAAAAAGTTTAATAACAAGTCAGATTAGAAGTCGGGCCTCAGTACATACAAAACTGTCCGACTCGTAGACGATGTCAGGCGTCTGATGAGGTCACGTGGGAGCCATTCTCTTTAAACTGGGGAATATCTTGCAAAGAATGCAGGCCAAGGCAACATATTGACGTTATTGGTTCCAAGCACGTTTTGTACGATGTTGTGACCCCCAGTTGAAGAAATGGAAGGTCACTCGGAAGCAGACGTCCTCTCCGACGCACAGGTTTCTCCCCATACCATGACACTCCTCCCGCTATATGGTACAACCTTGTAAACGCAACAAGCCGTCGTTCGTTCTCCTGTTCAGCTGCAACCATGCTGACTTCCATCAGCTGGGAACAAACAGAACCAGTTTTTATTAGTGAAGACTACCCTCTGCCACGTCAAAGACAACGTTGTTCAGTCAGTTCTCACTGACGATGATTTTGTGTTGTATGTATCCACCATGTCGTTTGTAATCCCTAATTTACTGAGTTCTGAGTCGCCTGACACCATCTTGTTTACCAACGCTGTGACGTAACGCATTTGCCTTGTGGATCTTGACGATGCACGTGTTTATCATTTTCTGCATACGCTATTTTGGTGTTTGAGATATTTTACACTCAATAAATTTCAAAGCATTTTACATTTTTCAGACATTTCTGTTTTACTGTGGTAAAATTTCTTTTGGCCGTCGCTATATATTTATAATTTGACTAACCAGCTTTTAATTATTATTACTGTTTTTGTTGTCGTTGTTGTTGCTGTTGTTGTTATTTTAATGTCTAATTTGAGCGGAACAGTAATTTTCACAAACCTTTTAGTAAACTGTTACTTTCTGATATCAAGACCAAACGATTCGAATAAAAAAGTTAATATCGTTCGCAGTTTTGTCCGGCGCGCAAATCTTGCGCAGTCGCATCACGCGTTGTTAGGTTGGCGCGTTTATATATGGCGCGTAAATGGTGCACAGCGTAGATAAACCTTGGCATAACAATAAATATAAACAGTTTTGAAAGAGAAACACAACACAGGCTGTTTTGATCTGAAAACTGTGTCTACGTAATAACACAACAACGGGGTGGTAAAACGCAGATGAAGTAAATTGGATTAATCAGAAATAACTCAGACGTGTCTTTCGTTCCTTTCACGAATATTAGAAAAAAAAATAAAGTTTAAAAAAAAAGTAAAAATCAATGAGATAATTTAAGTTCACTCGAAGAATACTTGTAAAAGAAAGTTACAGCTCTTGTTCAGTTTTGCTTGCACTGTTGAATCAAGCTGGAGTACGATTAAATGGAACAGTTTTAATAACTTGAAAATGCAAAATTTTATAACATTAAAAAAAAAAATAATAATAAAAAATATAAAATAAAATAAAATAAAATAAAGTATTTAGAAACTACCGTCACACTGACAGAAGTATGAACAGTTTTAACAAAGCTATTTTTAACACGTCGTGAAGTAAAATCATTCGTGCTAATTAGCGTTATCTGATTATCTGAGTTTCCCTGTGATTAGTGCGACATCTTTGTACAACTTCCTCGTACAGTACAAAAACTAGAAACAAATAAGTGTCATCTGTGTGTGTCATTATGTCAACAGACTTTCACTTCTGTAACTAGAAAATAAATAAATTAAAAAAACACAGAAAAAACGAAGAGATATAGAGAATGAGAGAAAGTTTAATGATGCTACGGTTTTAAAGTACACACACACATATACAAATAAATAAATAAATAAATAAATAAATAAATAAATAAATTAATACAGAAACACAGAAATAAATAAATACGAATGCACACAGCTACACACACATACACACACGTGCATGCATACATACATACATACACAAACACAAAATATATATATACATAAATAAATAGGAACACAGAGCTATACATACATATATATATATATATATATGTATGTATTTATGTATATATACATATATATGTGTGTGTGTGTGTATTTGTGTATGTATGTATGTTGTATATATATGCATGTATATGTATATATATATATGTATATATGTATGTATTTATGTATATGTATATATGTCTGTGTGTGTGTGTGTGTGTGTGTTTGTGTGGTGTGTGCATGCAAACATACATAAAATCCCTGTACCCAGATGCATAAACAAAATGAGAGCTAATTAATAACAAAACAAGCATGATAATCATTATAGCAACGAAGAAAGTGTTGATATCACAAAACAAAACACAGCAGCAGCTGTTTCATTGATTTGTCGTCTGATGACGCTGAGATAACTACTGATATTTAGAAGATGAAGTATAACAGTTGATCTCTAGTGGGTAGATAATAATACAAGTTATGATGACTCTTGTGATTAGATGATGATGATGATGATGATAATTAGATGACCTTGATGATGATGGTGTTGATGATAATTAAATGGCCTTGATGATGATGATTATTAATCTGATGATGATAACTATGATGATGATAATGATGATGATAGAAGTTTAAGACAAGAGACGACTCAGTTAAACGAGACAGTGCAAATATGTGTGATAAAAGATTGTTGATTTTACCAGTTCCCGTTGGCTTCAATCCATTAAACAGTGACAGACAGAGAAATTCGCTTCATTTATTTACTTCCCCTCTGTAGTGGGCTGAAGACGTTTTGTTACATCAGACAAGCAACTGGAGAAGTATCCTTCTCAAAATAAGTTAAGGGACACAGGAAACGTGTTGTCTCTTTGTTTATCAGTGACATTTATATATGTCTGTGACTGTCACTTGTATCTGCGAATGCCTGTTGTATCTTTGTGAATGTCACTTGTATCTGTTTGTGAATGTCACGTTTATCTCTGTATGTCTGTGAATGTCACTTTTATCTGTCTGTGTCTGTGAATGTCACTTCTGTCTCTATATCTGTGAATACCACTTCAGTCTCTATGTCTGTGAATGTCACTCCTGTCTCTCTATTTCTGTGAACGTCACTTCTGTCTCTATTTCTGTGAACGTCATTTCTGTCTCTATGTCTGTGAATATCACTTCTGTCTCTCTATTTCTGTGAACGTCACTTCAGTCTCTATGTCTGTCAATGTCACTTCTGTCTCTGTCTGTGAATGTCACTTCTGTCTCTATGTCTGTGAATGTCACTTGTGTCTCTGTCTGTGAATGTCACTTCTGTCTCTGTCTGTGAATGTCACTTCTGTCTCTATGTCTGTGAATGTCACTTGTGTCTCTCTGTCTGTGAATGTCACTTCTGTCTCTATGTCTGTGAATGTCACTTCTGTCTCTATGTCTGTGAATGTCACTTCTATCTCTATTTCTGTGAACGTCACTTCTGTCTGTATGTCTGTGAATGTCACTTGTGTCTGTATGTCTGTGAATGTCACTTCTGTCTCTATGTCTGTGAATGTCAGTTCTGTCTGTATGTCTGTGAATGTCACTTCTGTCTCTATGTGTATGAATGTCACTTCTGTCTCTATGTCTGCGAATGTCACTTCTGTCTCTATGTCTGTGAATGTCACTTCTGTCTCTATGTCTGTGAACGTCACTTCTGTCTGTATGTCTGTGAATGTCACTTCTGTCTGTATGTCTGTGAATGTCACTTGTGTCTCTATGTCTGTGAATGTCACTTCTGTCTGTATGTCTGTGAATGTCACTTCTGTCTGTATGTCTGTGAATGTCGCTTCTGTCTCTCTATTTCTGTGAACGTCACTTCTGTCTGCATGTCTGTGAATGTCACTTCTGTCTGTATGTCTGTGAATGTCACTTCTGTCTCTCTATTTCTGTGAACGTCACTTCTGTCTGTATGTCTGTGAATGTCACTTCTGTCTCTATGTCTGTGAATGTCACTTCTGTCTCTCTATTTCTGTGAACGTCACTTCTATCTGTATGTCTGTGAATGTCACTTCTGTCTGTATGTCTGTGAATGTCACTTCTGTCTCTCTATTTCTGTGAACGTCACTTCTGTCTGTATGTACGCTTCCATTCTGTAATGCACGTCTTTTGTAAGAATGAACACAGATGAAAATACGTCTCATTTCTCACTTTGCTGTTCACCACCAGCTTTACATATTACAATGCTAGATCTTCAGTTAGGGTACAATAGTGATAGCGGCAAGGTTCAGATATTGCGAACACGATATATGTATTTAATATTAATATTAACTAATAGAAAAGAAGAAAAAATAGAAAGAAAAAAAAAGATCGTTCAAGCAGCTATATTGATAGTAACGTGTACACTGTAATGCTAAGAATAAGTAAAAATGTATTGATAAACTCCAAATAAATAAATAAATATGAAAAGTACCTTAAATAAATAGATATACATAGTTTATAAAAAGCTGAGTGTACAACATTTTAATATTTAGAACTCAACAGTCTGTTATCAAGTCATTATTCAGCTAATCTACGTTTAGTCAGTTTATCTACATCAAGTCAGCTATCTACGTTAATCTACATTTAATCACTTAATCTACAGTTAATATGGTAACCCATTGTTTAATTGCTAAGATAGTTGGTAAATTAACTATTTAGTTAATTTATCAGTTTTCATTAAATCACCTCAGTCAGTTAATGAATGAGTTAATAAATTAACTAAGTTAATTACTTTTTAATCCATGAGATATTTAACGAATCAGTTATTCAGTTAGTTAATGAATAAACCATTCATTCAGTCAGTTATGATTCAGTCATTCACTCAGATAATTATTCACAGTCATTCAGTCAGTCAAGAAATGATTCAATTATTCATTCAGTCATGTAATGATTAATTAACGTAGTCAGATAATGATTAATTAACTTAGTCAGATAATGAGTAAATTATTCAGTGAGCTAGATAACCAAAGAAATATTAAGTCAGTTAACTAATGATTCGATCAGATGCAGTCAGATACTGATTCAGTCAGCCAGCTAATGAGTTAATCATTCAGTCAATTAATTAATTATTACGTTAAAGAAGACTTGTACTTACCCAGTAACAAAGTCAACATGTCGGACACGGCTAAACTGAAAAGGTAGTAGTTGGTGGCGGAGTGTAGGTACGAGTTGCGTCTGATGACGATGCACGTTGACAGGTTGCCTACCATTCCCACAGAGAAGATGAGACTGTACACGAGAGTGAGAATGGTCACTGACACCAAATCTTTCCGTCTTTCGCCCATGTTGCTTTCCAAGTACGCCTCTTCGTCAAATCGCGTCACATTGTCTGTCCACTCACTCTGATTAAACCAAAAAATCTTCACGTTTTCGTCTGACTTCATGATCACTGCATTTAAACAGCATATACTGAATTTGTTTTACACATTTAACCAGTTAGAAACGTGCACAGACACCTTACATCCTTGTTCCACGCTGAAAAACAACGGCTAATCACTCCTCTTTCAAACGACAGCTAAATTCATCTGGCGTGACCATTTCACTGCTGCATTCTGACACAAAGTCTTTAGGGAATACCAATACTTCAATGAATAAACCTACACATAGCAGCCGAAAATCCTTTAAAGTTGGTTCTTGTGTCAGTTTGCTTTAACTGGGAATATTTCACTGCATGTGACAGTTACATGTGACAGCGGAGATGATTTGTAAAATTAATAAAAGAGGCGGTGATTTCCTGCTTTAAAATCAATCAAAGACGGTTAACGTACAGAGAGATTAAAACGTCAATGACGATACATGAAGGATCGCACGCGTTTCTCAGCTTAGATGTTTTTACACAGCTAACTGGGCACGAAACCAGCACGCAGAAAACAACATTGAAGTGAATGTAATAATGATATAAATTGGAGCTGTACATACGTGTACACAGTGACACATCTGTTTCGAGAAATGCTCTGTTATCGGTAATGATGTTAACTTGAGACATTTCATACTTTTTTTTTTTTTTTTTTTTTTTCTTTTTGTACAATTAGTTCCTACTTGGAGAAAATTTAGTCGCGTAAAAATGTTTTATTTAATTCCCCATTTTTTGGTTTACTTTTCTTTTTCTTGCATAACTTTGAAAACTATTTGTTTATTTTTTCTTATTTAGTACAAGAAATGTATCTGACATGGAATAGAAAAACATCAAAATTTCATTTAAATCGTAATACAGGATAAAATAATAATAATAAAAAAAACCCCAGCAACATAATAATAATAATAATAATAATAATAATAGTAATAGTAATAGCAATAGCAATAATAATAATAATAATAATAATAATAGTAATAGCAATATTAATAATAATAATAATAATAAAAATAATAATAATAATAATAGTAACAATAATAATAATAATAATAATAATAATAATAATAATAATAATAATAGTAATAGCAATAATAATAATAAAAATAATAATAATGAAATATTATTAATTAGGACATTCACTTGGACACTGGTGGGAAATTACAATGAGAAAGAAAAAAAATTTAACAGAATTTCATTAAAACTGTCTAAATACCAACAAAATCGATGTTATTAGTTAGAATATTACTTTAAAAAATATTAACAAAAACAACAAAAAAAAAACCAACAACGAAAAACGAAAAAGGTCATGTTAATGTTATTTTATTAATTAGAATTTTTCTTTACAAAAACATCTTGCTCATGTTATTTTAAAGATTTAAATGTAATCTCCTTTCCCTGTGGGCCGATACGTCACTGTCAGAATGTTCTTCTTTAAAACATCTGTTTTTAAGAATTGAATCAAATAACAAACGGTCGTAGTAGCTGCAGCATTAACATTAGTGTTCTTAGTAGCAGTAGAAGTTTTGATAATATATGTGTGTATGTTGTACGTACCTATATGTATATATGTACGTGTATATATATTTTGGTATTTATGCATATATATATGTGTGTGTGTGTGTGTGTCTATACGTACTGTATGTAAATATGTATATGTAGCAGCCGTGGTAGTGGCAGCATTAATAATAGCAGTACTTAGGATAGTAGTATTATTAGCAGTAGTAGAAGTAAAAATAGGAGCAACGTTATTAGTAGCTGTAGTAGTAGCAGTAGTAATAGTAATAGTAATGGTGGTGGTAATGATGATGACATAACTGTAGTAATGTGGTAACAATAAAAACAAAAGAAAAATATTTCATTACATATTTCTAAATATTAGCACAATTTTCTACATATAATCTGTAGACAGTTACATTGTGATGTATACGTTTAGTTTTATAACAGAACATTAAGATAATATCAACAATAACAATAATAACAATAATAATAATAATAATAATTATAATAATAATAATAATAATAATAATAATAATAATAATAATAATAATAATAACGTAAACATCTTAACAGAAAAAAAAGAAGAAAAAAAAAGAGCACTGTTAGGATTATCGGATCATTTTAATCCTGTAAATGATATCCTGACTGTTAATCGTGTGAAAATGAAGTACATTTTTTATTTCCTTCATTAGACAGGAAACATTGTTTAAATTACAACTGTTGTTTATTCAAGGGGCACACACTAGTATGGATTATAAGCGAGAGATAGTTTTCTATCTATTAGCATCGTGGTGTATTCTAAATATTAGTAAGTAAAACTTTTATATATACATCAATATCATATTAGAAAGACCTTTAAACTTATTTTATAAAATATTTTGTACATTATCAAGTCGCATATTATTTAAGTCATTTAATAATATATATTATACATTTTAGTAACTATTTTAATACATTATTACGTCATTTAATAATGTCTTTACACGTTAGTAAATCATTTAATATTTATTACACGTTAGTAAGTAATTTAATATATACATGTATTACACATCAGTAAGTAATTTAATAATATATATATATTACACGTTTAATTACAAATATTATATGAGTTTAACGTTATCATATACAGTGTTAACTGTAAATTAAAAACTGTTCACTCTAGAATGCTCGCTGTCTATCTCCCAGTCAAATGCATGTTTCTCCGATGGATATTGTGGCTTTCATGATCTTCGTTGTGCCAAAAATGAGCGACTCGCGATCAAAAGCGCGACTCACGGATTCAAACCGAGATCGAAGACTTGTCCATTCACAGCAGGTGGCACCGACTGTCTGACGCTGAACACAACGTTTTGCTGTAGCGAGGAGAAAGATCGAGACTGCACACTTTCATACCACGAGAACGATCTAAAGGTTTAAATACATCTCTCTCTGTTTCTCCCCTCCCCTTCTTCGATTCTTCTCTCTCTCTCTCTCTCTCTCTCTCTCTCTCTCTCTCTCTCTCTCTCTCTCTCTCTCTCTCTCTCTCTCTCTCTCTCTCTCTCTCTCTCTCTCTCTCTCTCTCTCTCTCTCTCTCTCTCTCTCTCTCTCTCTCTCTCTCTCTGTCAGTTCGATAAAACCAATCGTTTCTGTTTTGTGTTCAGGACGTGTTTGAGAAGTGTTCCGGAAAGTCCTTCTGTCGACTCCAGCCTTCCATAGTGAAAGATTCCTGCTACTCCATCTCACAGAGCGAGACTGCCAGCTTCTCGGTCATCGAGTACGGATGTGTGGACGGTAATTATCAGTTCTAACAACAACAGCAGTAACAAGAATAATAATAATAATAATAATAATAATAATAATAATAATAATAATAATAATAATAATCATAATAATAATAATAATAATGATATTGTTGATGATGATAATGACGATGATAATAACAATAACAATAATAATACTAATAAAATTAAGATTTAAACTTGAAGGTGTGCAGTGTAGGGGGGCAGAATGTCCAATTACGATCGTTCACTCACCCTTCCCTAGAGTAACGCAGCCTGTCATTAGGTTCTTTCCTTTCCGCCGCACTAACGAAACTGATAAACAGGGTGAAGAATCTGTTAGATTTGTTTGATTGTTTTCCTCAATATATTAGTTCAGTTCATTTAGCGCCGTCGTCTAAAGAGCAAATTAATCTAAAACTGTCTGTCTTCTGTGAAAACAACGTGCCAGCGTATGGTTGAGAGAGAGAGAGAGAGAGAGAGAGAGAGAGAGAGAGAGAGAGAGAGAGAGAGAGAGAGAGAGAGAGAGAGAGAGAGAGAGAGAGAATGAGTTGATTGTAGATGACAGTAGGAGGCTTGTATACATAAAATATACTAGAAACCACCGAAATTCATCTTTCTTTAATGATTCAGATGAACCACGTGACTATCTTCTTCTTCTTTTTAAAGTTTGTAAAGATGAGCTTTTGCTCCAAGAGAGGTTCAATAATTTGATCTGTTTCTGGTTTCAGTGGAACGAGTCTTTCTCTAAATTTTTTTTTTTTTTTTTTTTAGACACCACCATTGTAAAGATGTGTACGGATGACGTTGCCCTTGGTAACGAGTTATCGACAGTGTACAAGCCTAACGGCTTCAGCCTGCTGTACGACCGAGGTTGTCAGTGCAGTCTGGAGTCGTTGACGGCCGACGTTGAGGCCCCTGTGTACGTGTACGTGATGGACGTACGTTTCACTGAGAGCCTGGTGAGCGCGTGCTATTCAGAACTTCGCCTCACCAAGCAGAGAAAGGTCGTGGGGTCGGTGAGGAGTCCAAAGTCACGTGAACTCGGCTTCCTGCACTCCTTTGTACCCGTCGTCAACTTGACGACACCTGTTGACATCGACCTCTTCATCAGCAAGGAGGCTCTCCCTGAATACGTCTGGCTGAGGTTTGAGGGTAAGCAACCTCACTGTATTTATAACCTCCGCTGTCAAATCTGTCCTTAGACCTGCTGTGTTGAATATAATTATTTAGAAAAAAAAAAAAAAAAAAGTTTTTCTTTCTCATTAATATGACACTCTTAGGATATATCTATCTATCTGTATATCTATCTATCTGTCTATCTATCTATCTATCTATCTATCTATCTATCTATCTATCTATCTATCTATCTATCTATCTATCTATCTATCTATCTATCTATCTATCTATCTATCTATCCTAACAGTGTCATATTAATGAGAAAGATAAACTTATTAGAGATGAATAGCATTTTTGTTTTGAGTTTGTAACTTGGTATTCTTAAATGTCTTATACTCATATACATATACATGCACACTGTAGACTGTTTCCCGTACAAACTCTCGAGTCGTGTATCAAACTGTGTTGGTTTTGCCTATCAGTATACAAAATACAGTGGAACCCCGGGTTGCGAACGTCTCGAAACACGAACAAATTGGATTATGAACTGTGATCTTGGGCAGTTTTGTCTCGGTTTACGAATAATGTCCTGAGTTACGAACTACAGCGACGCGACACGACAAACTTTCTTTTGACGTCGGTCAAAGTAAGGATTATAGGCATGCCCTATAGCAAACAGTTATCATGAATTAGGGCCTTCAGTCTTCGATACGTAGTTCCAGCTCAATAGTTTTTGCGTTGAAATTGTGCGCTCAAATATTTTAAAGTGTTGCTGCTTTTATATGTATGTTTTTTTATTATACCCTATCCAATATGGCGCCCAAGAAAACAAAAAGTGAAAGCGATAATGCTGCTGGAAAGTATAAACGTATCACCGCAGAGGTTAAGAAAGAACATGGGAGTGGCGTTCGTGTGTCTGACAGTGCTTCGGTTTACGAACCAAGTTCTGGAACGAATTAAGTTCATAACCCGAGGTTTCACTGTATCTGTTTGAATAACCAACACACAGACTAAATTGATGTTTAATATTAATTCTCTGTTAAACAGCTCCAATTCACCAAGTTATGTTAAAGTGCAGGCAGGCGGAGGAAATAGAAGTTGCTCTTTGTAAAAAAGGTGAGATCTGCAGTTTTATAGTTTTGACGTAGCAAACACATTCACCAGCAAACACTAACATGTACACATATATAAATGTATGTTTCAGTATTCACATATAAATCTACATGTTTCGCTGGGCGAACGGGTGGCATACGTTCGAGTCTCATCAGCGGCATCTGATGGGGTTTGTGAGGTCCTGATTAGACTTTGCTCTTCTGTGTCTATGCTTACAGAATATTGTCTAAGTGCAAAGTCTTGACAACAATATTCAGTATTAAATACAGACAGACATACAGACATAGAGAAATAATGACATAAATACATACAGATATACATGCAGATATCCATACAAACACAAACATACAAATCAGTACGGGATAACAAACAATTCTTTTTTTCAACAGTTTCTACATAGTTGAACAGTATGCTTTATTTATTTATTTATTTGTTTGTTTATTTGTTTGTTTGTTTGTGTGTGTGTTTGTGTGTTTGTTTGTTTATTTTTGTATCTCACGTACCCAAACACAAATTAATAATAATTCATTATCCAGAAGGTGCCGCATCAACAAATGCAAAAGGCGACAATGGCGTCTGGCAGACCACAGCGACAACAGACACGTCGAGCAAACCACCGTCTGACATCGTCGACATCATGCTGGCCACGATGCTGATTGTGTGTACGTAAACATCAGTATACACCATGTTACATACACATCAGTATACATGTTACACATACATCAGTATACATCATGTTACATACACATCAGTATACAATATGTTACATATACATCAGTATACATCATGTTACATACACATCAGTATACATGTTACACATACATCAGTATACATCATGTTACATACACATCAGTATACATGTTACACATACATCAGTATACATCATGTTACATACACATCAGTATACATGCTACACAAACATCAGTATACAACATTTTACATAGACATCAGTCTTCAACATGTTACATAGACATCAGTATACAACATGTTACATAGACATCATTATACAATGTATTACACAGATACCAATATACAGCATGTTACATAGACATCCGTATACAACATGTTACATAGACATCAGTATACAACATGTTACATAGACATCAGTATACATTGTGTTATATAGACATCAATATACAGCATGTAACAGACATATCGGTATACAACATGATGCACAAACATCAGCATATCTTGTTTTTCAGTGTCTAAGAAGGCCTCTGTTATTGCTGGAGGAACCGCTGCTATCTGTCTCCTCATCTGTGCAATCATATTCGGCGTCTTCTATTACAGGAAGTAAGTTTTTACTCACGCAAAAAGTCATTCTTGACTGAGCTTTTACTCATTATAATAATAATAATAATAATAATAATAATAATAATAATAATAATTATTATTATTATTTATGTTGTTGTTGTTGTTGTTCTCTGTTAAGAGCTCTGTGTCAAATCACTGCTTTATCAAACTCTTTGGTATGTATTTGCCTGTCTATGGGAAAGTGTATAGAGATTGTAAATTATTGCTAATAGATAAACTTAGTCCGTGGAATGCCCTAACATTATACAAGGCAATAAAAATCAATACCATGACGAACTGTCATTATATACAAATAATATCATAATAAATTATCGTTATACAAGACGTATACAAATGACACTTACAATAATAAATTATTATACAAGAATGTATGCAAATGACACGTAACATAATAAAACTATTATTATACAAGACATATATCGCTGATACCTACATTATCATTATACAACTGACACCTAACGTAATAGATTATCATTGTACAAGATGTACAGACGTGATACCTAATAATGTACGGAGGCAATAGTCTGTGTTTGAATGGGTTTTTCTTTTCGGTTTCATTAAAAGCTACTGACATTTGCTGTGTTGTAAACTGTCTGAATGTAGATAACACATTTCTTTTAACTTGATCTTTAACTAACAACCGAATGACAATTAACTTAAATGGTCCACACAACGGACGTGCACATAAAAACACATACGTTGAAGAGAAAACGTATGCTGTGTACATTAGAATCAACTGGAGACAAATCTTACATCAGTCTTTATTTGCACACTAAACACATTCTGGAGAAGAAAAATAAAATATGTTTAATTTGTTTGGTAGATCTGAAAAATAATACGATTGTTTTTTTTTATATCTGTTCCGTTCAAAATATGAAAGATAATACATTTGTTGTATATTTGTGTAGTTCTGAATTTTTCAAAATTATGTTCGATTTACAATTTCAAACAGAATATATATTTTATTTATTTCTTCACTTCGAAATCTGATATATTTGTTCAAGTCAAAGTTTTAAAGATATTATATTTTCTTTCTTTTTTCTTATATATATAGAGAGAGAGAGAAAGAAAGAGAGATATATATTCAAAGAAAATCAATTTGTTTTATATATTTATTTACTTCAAAATTTGAATGATAAGTTGTTTCTTCTTTTTTTTACATGTTTGTTCAGTTCAGTCAGGGATGGTTGTTCTCTTTACAGGAAGAAACTGAAAACTCTGCAGACAGTAGATTTTGTTCCAAGAATCGATATAGCGGGTCAGCCCAAGTACCGGATGAGGCGGAAGTGCAGCATATCTCGGCTGGGCACTTCGGGTCCGCTCAAACTGGTGAAAAGTATCTGGCCTGACTCTTCTGACGCAGACACGAGCGACAAAGAGCAGCAGGTCAAACGTGTTAACAGAAAAAGCATTTTAGAAATAATAACAGGACTGCGCAAAATTCCACAACACAACATTCAGCTGTCCGCCAACGATTTCCAGCTGAAACAGAACGCAGCGAAGCAGACGACAACCGAGTGTCAGACGTCAACAGAGACTGCAACGGCAGCGGCAACGACGGAGTCAAAGACGAGTCGGAGAACGAGTTTCAAGTGTTCAACGAACGGAGATTCGTTGGTTGAAAACGCGAGAAGAAACCTGAAACCCGTGGCCAACCAGAACAACCTGCAGCAAATATCAGCGAAAGATCTCGACCAGAACAACACGCACACAGTGTACGTCCAGTGTGACCTGCACAATCCGTACCTCTCGTTACGCCGGACAAGGAATGTGCTGAGAGACAACGCCTCCGAGACGCCTGAAACGGTTGAGCAGTACGCACAGGTAACCAACAGAGACATCATCCACGACACCATCAAAGAGGAAGACGAAGAGGAAAACAAGGTGAAGAAAAAGAGAAGCAAGTTCCAGACGTTTCCCAGGATATTTATGAGGTATTTTGACAGCTCCATCGAGGACGTGGACGGGGTTTTGCCGGACGGCGACATCCCGAGCTCGCTGTGTGACGTTCACGACGCTCACAGAGAGAAGACAAACAAGAAACGTGATCTGTCAAATTTCCTCAACATGTTCAAGAAAACTGACGACTCTACGCAGATCCACACCACTGGCGAGAAAACCAAACCAACCCCAGCGAAAAGAAAAATTAAATATCCTCCAAAACCAGCCATGCCAAGCACGCCGTCGCAGGTCCGACTCACCGAAACACAAGAAATAAATGAAGGTGAAGGTGAAGGTGAAGAAGGCGGGGGGGAGGGCGAGGGAGAAGGTCCGGAGAGACCACCACCTCCACGACCTCCCAAAATGCCACTGAGAAACCCGAAAAAACTTGTAAACGACGTCTACACCCAGGTCGTCAACATCAGAAAAGAAGCCAAACTTAGGAAACAATCCAACATGGCTGCTACTGTAGAGCACTGCACACCCGGGACAAGTGCTGGGTGCCCTCGTGCCCGAAACCACTCCCTGGCACAGGACTCCTGTTTCTACAGAAACGACTACATGCCGCCCTTGAGGAGCACACAACGCGGCTGCGACGACGTCACGGAAGTGTACGGATTTTACGAACCCATAAATGTACCGACAGAAGAAGAAATTCCAACAACATACCACAGATTGGAAACTCCTCGAAACAGTCAGCTGAGAGGAACGAAAATGATTACCACGTTTTTTAACACAGTGAAAAACTTTAAACTTAAATAAAACACATTCTTTAACACAGTGACAAACAGTGACAGACCTTAATCTAAACAATATAAATGAAAGCACACACACACACACACACACACACACACACACACACACACACACACACACGCACGCACATACACACACACACACACACATACACAGGTGTCAATATTGATAACGTCTACTTATTTTGTATTTTGTTCATTTTTACTTGGTTATTGCATGTTAACATGAAGTGTAGATTTTTAGCTCTGAGTATGTCAGTGATTCATTGATCTGCCATTGCTTACCTTCGCCATTTAAACATAAAACTTTTTAAATTTCTTATAAAGAAATATAAACATTAGCAACTCAGTCATGTTTTCTTCTTCTTCTTATGATGTTGATAATTTGATATATAATTTGTTTTACAAGAAAATGTATTTCTTTGTTTTGCTTACTTTGTTTCTCTGTGTGTGTGACAGACATGTTTGTGTCAGTGGCGTTTTGTTTTATAAACAAATGTGACACAAAATAAATTACATATCTCACACAATATTTTGTCGCTGTTGTTGTTAATAATTAATTAATTTTATGTAATGTCGTAATAATATCAGATATATTTGATATAAATATCTAAAATTTCTTAGTAATTTCAGATATGTTTCATTTAAATACCTTTAATCTCGGAATAATATCAGACATGTTTTATGTAAATATTTCTAACTTCTTAGTAATTTCAGATATTGTTTAGGTAAAAACCTCTAATTTCTTAGTAACATGACATATGTTTATGTAAAACCTCTAATCTAGGTAACATCAGACATGTTTTATATAAAAAACACATTTAGTTTCTAAGTAATATCAGATTTTTTATGTAAAACCTTTAATCTAAGCGATATCAGACAATTTATGTAAGAACATTTAATATCTAAGTAATATTTGATATTTTTTATGTAAAAATCTATAATCTCTAAGTAACATCAGATATATTTATATAAACATCTCTAATCTGTTAGTAATATCAGACATGTTTTGTGTAATCTCTAATATTATCTGGTATGCTTTGTGTAATCCCTTAGTAATAAAATGTATGTTTTATGTAGAAACATTCAATCTTTCACTAATTTAGTTTTTGTTTTATTTCAAAAATCTTTAATCGCCTAGTAATATCAGATATGTAATCTCATGGTTTCGTCGGAGATGTTTTTCTCTTGGTACAAACGATCAAACATCTAAGTACTGTTAAGTTTATTTTTCTTGGGGTTCAAACCTATCAATCAGTGTAATGTACATGATTGATTTGGCCGTTCAAATACATGTTCAAATTTGAATACGCACATCACCTACGTCAGTGTGCGTATCCAATCAACCATGACGTCCTACTGAAGAAAAAAAAACCCTCTTCAAATTATTTCCCTTAGCGTACATGTTTATCTACCTGCTGCGTGTTAGGTCGTTTGTAAATGCTGTGTTATTCGGAGACAGAATTCCTCTGGGAAGAAAAGGGATTGAATGCGACCCACCTACCTCCGTCAGAGCATTTCAATATTAGACATGTAGACTTCTGTGTCCAGTAGTCAGCCGCACTGTGTTGTAGAAAACTGTGTCTGATAAGATGACTTGTCATCCAATTGTTTTTATTCTGTTCTCAACGTGTTTCTGTTTTACCCTTGCAGGTAAGTTTAACATTTGTTTAAACATAAAATATCCAGTAGATGTTAATATCTGTTTACTTTATAAAATATCCAATAGATGTTGATATTTATTTACTTTATAAAATTCAGGTAGATGTTAATATCTATTTACTTTATAAACTGCAAAATCCTATGTCGTGTTGAAGTTTCTTATAACTGTTAATAATTTTGTACAACTATCTATTTTTTTAATATTAAGTAACGTATTTATTTATTTTTTAAATATAACAGACAGTGTTTTTAATATTATATTGTTATTACAACATAGAAACATTTAGTTACATAATTTAAATATGCAACTTAATATAAATTTATTAAAGTATATTCATGTTAAGACAGTCATAAAATTTCTGACGTACATTAATGATTCTGATATATATCAAGAAATAAAAAGTCCTTTCTCTAAAGTACAGAAGTAATTGTAATTAAAGAAGTAAAACTAAATATTAACTATAATTACTTAAAATGCACCGGCTTTCTAAAATGTGATCGACTTTGATTGATAACTAACACCTGACTGAACTATTTACCTACTCGTTATTAATTATCTGCGTGCATTTTAAAGACAATATTTTCTACACGCCTACTCGTTACAAACAAGACGTATGACACACCAATGTGCAGTGACGCTGTGTCTTCAAGGTACACTGTGAGATAACAGAGGAAATAAAGTGTTAGCATTGTAACGTTTCAGTGACATCAAACGCTATCCAGCAATCAGACGTGTGTCACAACGGATGCAACCAAGACAACCACTCACTTCAGTGTAAACGGAAAGAGAGGCTCGCTGTGGACAAAGCTTACTACGGCTACAAAGCCATCAAGGGTTGTCCGCTCTCCTGGGACTGCAGCAACAGCACTTCGGGTTCAGATGGTCCGTGTTGTCAGGTGAATGAGGACGAGGACTGCAGACGTCCTTTCCGCCACGACATCCTCCAGCAGGTCCTCGAAGAGTGCACTGGAAAAACCAAATGTTCATTTCCCACTGACAGGTGGAATGAGTCGTGTTCGTCAACCACTGGAGACGTCGCCAGCTACTCACACGTCAACTACCGCTGCGTCAAAGGTAGGAGTTATTTTATTTATTACTGAAATAGTTAGGTGTAATGTCCATTATCACTGTCCTAGGAAGAGGTCATATTAGCTATCACTGTTATAGGTAAATGTCATATTACTTATTGCTGTCAGAGATAGATGTTATGTTACTTGTTACGCTCATCGTCATATCAATTATTTCTATCATAACTAGATACCACATAAGTTATTACTGTCAGAGGAGACGACATATCAGTTATCACTGTCATATTAGTTATCATTGTGTCACAGAATATGTCATATCAGTTATTACTGTCATGTCACTTAACAGTGTGTCATAGACATACGTTATATTCTGTATCACAGAACATGTCATATGCGTTATCACTGTATGATGTCATATCAGTATCACTGATACAGGTGGGACTGGTTTAATGGATGAACGGATGGGTGTCTGTGTATTTAGGAATGAATATCCTTATTAGACTGTAAATAGGCGTTATTCGGGAAGATAATGGCACAAGAGGATAAAATGTCAAAATAAATTTAACTTTAAAATAATTTATTTATTTATTTATTTATTGTTTTGGCAATCAAACGCAAACACGACTCCTTTATCTATGAGTTCGAGGCGAAAACTTTATTATTATTATTATTATTATTATTATTATTATTGTTAATGTTAAGGTGTTTATTTATTTATTTATTTATTTATTTACGACAGATTCTCTCGTGGGAGACATATGCCAGCCAAGTGTTTACGTCAGAGGTCACGTGGTGTACGCCATGTACAATCCTCACAGCACGGAGACAATGAAGAACGGCTCGTGCTCGTGTACAATCCAGTCGTCGCAGCCGGGCACGACGGCCGAGGTGGACGTCCTAGCTGTCGACCTCAGACTTGTTCAGAACGAGTCTGGGAAATGTTCTCGCCTCGAACTCATAGATAAAGGAGTTGTGTTTGCGTTTGGTTGCCATAACAACACTGACCTACCAGATAGTCTCCTGCGTTCTCTAACTAAAACGACGACTCCTATTTCTCTACATCTCACTTTACAGAACAGAAATCTGCCGAGATTCATCTGGCTCAGTTTTGAAGGTAAACATGCTCCTAATACAATGATGATTATTATTATCTTTAATTATTAGTAGTAATAATAATCTTTTTGTCTTTACTGTACTTTATATGAAACATTTAAAAAAATAAAATTAAAAAAAAAAAAAAAAGCCAGAAAAGGGGGGAAAATAATAATAATAATAATAATAATAATAATAATAATAATAATAATACAACAAAAATATTATTATTATTATTATTATTATTATTAATTATTAATTAATTAAACAATGAAATAAAGAAAGAAACAAACAAACAAACAAACAAATTAATAACAAATAAATAAATAAATAAATAATATTTGTTTCTTTGCTTGTTGGGGGCTGTTGTTATTGTTGTTGTTGTTATTATCATTATTATTATTATTATTATTATGATTATTATTATTATTATTATGATTATTATTATTTTTATTTTTTACCTGTTCAACGAAAATATTATACAGAACTAAAAATATTCATAATGGAAAACATAGCCTTCGATATTATTTGAGTTTGACTTTCTTTTTTTTCTTTTTTTCGAGGCATAATCGCTTGAGTTTTGCTTTTTCTAACAATTAAATGTGATTACTGATGTGTACGTTGTTTCACTGTAGCGTCAAGTGAGATAGTTTTACGCTGTGGTAACGACGCACTAGATCTGGAAGTTGGAATTTATCCTTGGATGTTGGAAGGATTGAGAGAAACAGGAATCAGTAAGTTCATTATGTTTTTTATAATCAGTATTAATATTCTTACAAAAAAAATGTACACACAGATTATGAATCATTGCAATACGGCACTGTTTAACAAAAGCAGTGTGTAGTTTGATAATTTCTAATGTAATATGGTAGACTGTAAGAGATGTAACATGTAGAGTATTATGTGTAATTACATGTATCGTAACTATTGTAATAACAATATGTAACATACAGTTTTAATATGCAGATTGTAATCAATCATAAATATTAGCTATGCAGTGTATTGATGTTAACTAGTCTAACATACAGATATTAACTAATGTTATATATAAATATTAACTAATTTGATATATAGAAAGTAACTAATGTGATATTAACTATATAACTGTGGGTGTAATATAATTTTAACATTTTTTTAACAGATAGTGTTTGTACTTTTCAGATTCCGATTGGGTTGCTGCCATATTGTTTGGTGTTTTAATAGGAGTGTTGGTGCTCTCGGTAACTCTGGCGGGATTTCCTTGGTACATGAGGTGAGACTTTGCGATCATTAGCAGCAGCGATAATTCCTTTTATAAATAGTCTCTCTCTCTCTCTCTCTCTCTCTCTCTCTCTCTAAGTCAGCTCCAAAAAAATTAACTTTATCTTTGCGGTTAATAAATATTTAAATTACCATTTCAAAGACAACAGTTTAGAGTGTTTATCAAATTAATTCTTATTTTTATTACACCAAAGTATTCTACTCATTTATCACTACCCAATAATTACTTGTTATTTTCTCGTCATTATTTGCTTTTCAGTTATCAGTTTATGACCTATTGGAACGTGGTGTTTTGTCTGTTTGTTTGTTTGTTTTGTTTTGTTTTGTTTTGTTTTTTGTTGGTGTTTTTTTTTTTTTTTTTTCAATATTTTTATTCACTGTGCAGAAAGCTGATAGCTGAAAGTGAACAGATGAAGTCTGCCAGCGAGTCTCGACCTGTTGCCAATGGTAACATACTCAATCAGAGACGCAGCTCGCGAGATCCCAAGATTTACGTAGACGTGGAGGAAGCTCTGTACGGAACGCCACCTAGCTACACGTCCGAAGACAGGAACGGCCATCTTTATTCCGATTCCAGTACAAAGAGTGCAGTAAAAGTTCACAAGAAAAGCGAAACGAAACTCGTAGACTTGCCTCAGATTCCTAAAGGTGTGGAGGGAAAGATGGTGGAAAACGGTGAATGTTACTACGCTATGGACGGAATGAGTGAGCAAGGCACGCTAGACAGAAAGAACAATTCCTTCGTAACTGACACGACCAGCAAAGATTCGGTGTCGATGATCTATTCTGAAATTCCCTATGAGTCGATGGCAACGTGCAAAACCGGCATGTCTACGTTCAAAGACGAAGGGGAATATTCCTCGCCCTCCATATCCTTCTCCACCGCTTCGACGCTGAACAGAGACGGACTGTACGAGGCCACGTTTAGTGACGTCACCAGTCCGCTGGGTAAGGCACCGAGTATCGAGTCGATAGAGCTGTCAACGTTACCATCGCAACAAGCTGCCAACGGAACGGAAGTTGACGAAGATGACGAATACCTGCTTCCGGTTACCAGTCCCAAGAGACGAAGATCGCAGGAAATCATTGGTGAAGTTCGTAAGTTCATTAACCAGGCGTTCGTAGAGAAGGGAGAGGGTGATAGTGTTCCGATGCAAAGCATACCCGATGTCGAAACACCCCTCGATGTTACGGAATTTACTGATATATCACCGTCCGAAACAGCCCAAGTAAACCCGGACGAGTTCAGATTTGAAAACACGGAATACGGATTCTAAACGCTGCTAGTCTTATATTAAGTACTGGCTTGACGAACTGTTTTAATATCCTAAATCTACGATATGACGTGAATTTTCTTTAACAGAGAGTTTTAGTTATACAGCAGTGCGTAACAGTGTATCTTTGCGACACAACAATGTAGTGACAATGTGTGTTTGTAACAAAACAGTTCAGTATCTTTGTAACAAAATACTGAAGTGTCAGTTTGTAACAATGAAACAGTTGCAGTATATGACAAGACAGTACAGTGACAATCTGTATTTGTAACAAAAACAGTTCAATATCTTTGTAAGAAAACATTGCAGTAACATTGTTACAAAGGGACTAGTAACAGAGTATTGTAATAAAACAGAACTGTTTACACTATAATTGCAACCGTCTTTTTCTCTCTAAATGGTTCTCATAGTTACCATTATTTGTTAAGGATGACTTCAGAATAAGTAGTGTTGTTAGTGTTTGTTTACACTGTATTATCATTATTAACAGTCATTTTAGTGACGTATTACAATGTAATAATACTAATTGTTTGCTTACATAGTAATATGATTGCCAATTAACAGTGGTGTATTAAAATGTAATATTATTGACAGCTCACTAGGGTTGTCACAATATCATCAACATTCGTATTGTGTAACGTTTACTTTTTTCTGTTTACTTTCTATTGTATAAATCTAAAAAATCTATAATATAGAAGCTTGAAGAATGTATGAAACATTATCTGTGTAATGTATCAAACATTATCTTTTTTTCTATATAACGCTTATTATACACACTTTTATATATCCATTCATTTGTGTAATGTATATAGTGTGTACAATGTACAATTATATCTTTATCTGTTTGTAATTATTTTATATAAAATGTTTCTATCTACATTTAAGTCCTTCTGGTTGAGAGTGTTAATTTTGAAACAAAATCGATCTTTTGGTATTTTATCACTGAAGAGATAAGTAAGCAAAAAAAATGCTTCAATACTGATTATCTTCATTGTATGAAAGATTTGTGGAAAGATTACGTTATTTACAAATTTAAAAAATGATCACGAAATGGAATAATAGTAAAAACATATTAATAAAGTCATAAAAGAGATATTACATAAAAAAGAAGAAAATTTGATGAATAAAATAAAATAAAATAAAAATACGAAGAAAAAAAAAAAAAAAAAAAAAAAGAGAGAGAGAAATAGAAATAAAATAAAATAAAATAAAATAAAATAAAATAAATAAATAAATAAATAAATAAATAATCGATAGTTGACAAACTATTTTCCCTAAAGGAAGGATAGCGCTAGAAAACGCTAAGAGAAAAAAAAAAAAAAAAAAAAAATTAAAAATCACTGGACATCCCACGGTGGTTAATCTACGTGCGTTACAGACGTCTCTGTCCTATACTTTGAACTCATCGTAAACCGCACCCCCTCAAACCAGTGTCCGGTCACGCCCTGGCAAGTCATTACGGATATCCGGGGGCAAATTGTAACGACCTGAATGACAGTCACGTTGGCTGATCAATCAAACTCAATCAGGGTTAATGACGTCATATCCTGACTGATCTTCCGGTTTCGAAAGCCAGTGTCATCTGGCGTGGAAAGTGTATAATTACCTTCACTAATTAATACTGTAGTGATAACAAAGCAAATTTGATACAACACAACATTAATAGTAAGAGCGTGCAAAATAATATTAATAATAGAATTACATTCTTAATAATTAAATATGTTCTCACGACAAATCGTAATAAGAGTACAAGTATACTGATACATAAAACAGTTTGAAAACAAAACAGAGGCAAATGCAAAACTATAGACTGGCACAATCCCATTTTACTATAATTATCATAATTTATTAACTATTTAAATAGAAATTCAAGACACGTATATATTTATATTGAAAAATATTTAATATGTTACTTTATAGATGTAACAAGAAATTCAGCGAGGGTGATAACTAAGAAAGATGCATTCTCATTTCATTTTTTTTTATTTATTTATTTATTTTCTTTCTTTCTTTCTTTCTTTATTAACTTATTATTTCTCCTTTTTAGATAATTGTTTATGTTATATATTGTGTTTGATGATAGAGAAAGAATGTTTAAATCTTAGAAGAAAAAAACAACAACAAAAAACCCAACAAACTTACAGCTATAAACTACTTTAAACACTTTTCTACGTAATAACCGTAAATCTCTCACAGTTTAAAATGTTTTAATGAATGTGATTAATTCAGTCTATCAAACACGAAAACTGAATAGTTTTTAACTAAATCGATTTAATTATTCTACTTCCCTGATTTCATTAATTTATTTGACTGTTAAAACACGTTCTGAAGTAAAAACATTTCAGTTAAATCTACGTTAACAAAGAAACCAGTTAACTAACCACATCTGAAATTTAAAACAGTAAAATAAAAAAAAAATAAAGTGATAAATAGATAGATAAACAGAGATAGAGACAGATATAGAGAGAGATAGATAGACAGACAGATAGACAGATAAGCTGATTGATTGATAGATAAAGAAACAAGCAAACAAATAAATAAATACAAACACAGACAAACAAAGAAACAAACAAGTAAACTAATAAATAAATAAATAAACTAAGCGTGTTACTCTGTCTCGTTTTCAGTTCAGTTGTCAGACGACAAAGCTTATCAGATAGTGATGGTCTGTTCTAGTCCACGCGATAAAAACTTACTCTCATCAAAGTGATGACAGTTTGTTAAAAGGTTACATTTAATCGGGTGATATTATGACTGAAGTGTGGCTGTCTGTATGGATAAATACTCGTCAATTAACAAAGACTGTCTGTACTTTATCTGTCTGGGTCTCTAGTGTCGATAAACAGTCATTCATGTCTAACGACTTCAGGTTAGATACTCCAGTCAGTAACATTAGGGCAGATAACCAACTCATCAATGTTCAAAAAGCATCACAAGAGATAGCAGGTGATTCATGTTTAATGTTAAACAAAATCTAACGATATACTGGTGTTAGTATTATGTTACCCGAATATTAACTGTAACATCGGAGTATGTTTTATTAAGTAACAAAAGAATGATATCTAAATATAAAAAAATATAAAAATTAAAAATAAATTATATAATAATAATAATAATAATAATAATAATAATAATAATAATAATAATAATAATAATAATAATAATAATAATAATAATAAATAAATAAATAAATAAAATAGTAACAGTTTGGTATTATTTAATAAAAATGCAATATCTAAATATTACATAAAAATAGTAATACATTGGTATTATTTAATACAAATGTCATATTTAAATATTAAATGAAAAAGTAATAGTCTTGTGTTATTAAATAAAAATGTAATATCTCAGTAATCGATGAAAATTCTGTATTGTTTTTGTTTGATTTATTATTCTTGTTGTTTTATTTTTTTTTAATTATTATTTGTTTATTCATGTATATTTTATTTATTAATATCATTATTACTTATTTATTTATTTATTTATTATTATTATTAATGTTATTGTTATTATTATTATTATTATTATTATTGGGTTGTTTTGATACTGTTGTTTGTTTTTGTTTTGTTTTTTTGGGGGTGTTTGTTTTTGTTTGTTTTTGTCTGAAAAGATTTCATTCTCACACTAAAGAAAAAAGCTCTGTCGCACATTTTATCTCAGTTTTAAAAAAAAAGAAAATCTTATCTCAGACTGTCTGTCTCTCGTACTTTGTTTAGATAACTCATTATCAGTGACTACATTGTTCACTGCACCTTCATTCATACGAGCAGACGTCGTCGTGGAAGTATGCTGAGTAAAAACGCGAAGGCATTTTCGGTGGAGCAGCTGATCCAACGACGTAGTTCAGGACATCTTGCACAGGATGATACAACATTGTCACGTGACAGGATTCTCTTATCCAGTGGTAAGACTATTTCAAAGTAAATAAACAAATAAATAAAAACAAATTAACAAACATAAAATAAGCAAACAAACAAACAAACAAACAAACAAACAAACAAATAAATAAATAAATAAATAAATAAATAAAAAGGTAAATAACTGTTGGAAATGTTTTTAATTATTTAATGTAATTAAAATGCAAGAAGTTGCTGGTTATGAATATTTTTAATATTACTTAACTCCGCTGATAAATCTTATATTAACAAAAACCTTTACTAAAACATACACACACACACACACACACACACACACACACACACACACACACACATACACACACAGAGAGAGAGAGAGAGAGAGAGAGAGAGAGAGAGAGAGAGAGAGAGAGAGACGAGTATATATCTATATTTTCAAACAGACGTATTTAATACACTTACCATTTCAAATAAACATGTACTTATACACACCGATACACAAACCAAAAACTGTGCAGTTTAAGTTTTCTATGAAATTAATATGTACAGAAAGTAAGTTAAATAAATATATTGTTTTTTTTCAATTCTATATACATTCAATTTTCTACATATTACGGGTAAGATTTTGTTGCTTTTTGTTGTTTTTTTCAGTTCATTATAAGTAATACACAGCATCATCTTAGACATCACATTTAGAACACTACATAAACAATTCAGTACTGCAACACTGTGTTTATATGCGTGTGTGTTTGTATGAGTGTGTATGTGTGTGTTTGTATGAGTGTGAAACTGGTGTTGTTATCCATTTTTTAAAATAAAATCATTATTTACACTGGTCAGAAAATCTCGTATCTATCTCAAACAAAGAAAAAAAATGAATAATGTTATCATTTACGTAGAAACTGTTCACAACACTCGTAAAACGACGTCACAGATGACATGTGAAGATTTTCTCACAGTACGTGAATCACGGAAAAACATGATTAACATCTGACACACGTCATATTGTATTTACATAAACCATTCCCTCAGTTTGCTCTCTCTCTCTCTCTCTCTCTCTCTCTCTCTCTCTCTCTCTCTCTCTCTCTCTCTCTCTCTCTCTCTCTCTCTCTCTCTGCTCTGTCTGTCCCATTCTATGTGTAAATGGTGTTTGTAAATGGTGCTTGTATCAGATCTACTTCTTGATGCAGGAGGCATTGTCTAACATCTGATCTTGTCTAACCTAGAATTAAAAATCAAATAAACCACCCAGATCTCAATTTCCATGACAGTGTGAGTTATTAGGTTCCTTCCATTGCAAGACAGGCACTGATTTGAGAGAATGAACAGTCTACTCTCAAACGGTAACAAATTAAACAATCCAGGACTGTGGAGATACATATAAATATATACTGTGGTCTTTGACTGTTGTTTCCAGGAAGAGACGAGATCCAAGTTGAACTGTGTCACAGTGACCTTTGGGAATCGTTTCATAGACTGGGAACTGAAATGATCATCACGAAGCCTGGCAGGTGAGTGAGTGAGTGTAAAATTAACGTCCTAATTTATTTTATTTTTTCGATAAACTAAGATTGAGAACTGAAAATCTTATGCGATAGAAATAACTATTGCCAATTATTCTTCTTCTAAACAAACCATGTAACACACTAAATTACTTACTTACTTTGGTTATTATTTCATTAGTTACTTAGTTACTTATTTGTTTCTTTATTTCTTTGCTTATTTCCTTATTTACTTACTTATTTACATATTTACTTATTTTGTTTGTTACAGATAAAATTAGAGTTTTGTGATTTTTTTCTGTAACATTCTTTAATAGACATTTCTTTTAGTTTTTGTAAAATTATTGTGTGTTTTATTGTGATTTTTAAACTTGTTTTGTAATATATAAAATTAATTTTCTATTTATTTTCTGTAACACTCCACATCAAAGTTTAATTTTGAAAGATGTTAATGTTGTTGTTTTTTCAGAAGAATGTTTCCACCAGTGAGAGTTCGTGTTGATGGAACTGAACGTGAAGCAAGATACAACATTAGCATTGACTTCATCAACGTCGACTGCAATAAATACAGATACGCCTACCACAGGTATAACGTAATACTGAATTGTCTCCCCTGATAAAAATAACGGACAGAAATGTATGTGATAATTGAGTTGCTGTTATTTTGAGGTTTTTTTTTTTTTTTTTGTGTCATTTCTATTATTTGTTTTTCTTTCCTGCTTTTGGTTGTTGTTTTTTTTTTTTTTTTTTTTGTTCTTGCTTTTTTTTCTTTACTCTTAAAATGTGTTTGTTTATTATTATTATTATTATTATTATTATTATTAATTATTAAAAAAATTTTTTTTGTTTGCTTTTTGCTTATTTTGTTTGTTTTTTGTTGTGTTTTTTGTTTGTTTGTTTTTGAATTTATCTTTGTCTGATGTTATTACTCGTGTTTAGGGGTGTTTTTTTTTTTTTTTTTTTTTTTTTTTTGTTGTTTGTTTGTTTGTTGTTGTTTTTTTGTGGAACGTATTTCTTCATTTCTTTTCTCTGTAATATGAAACTGCCGTAGCCATTAATTTTCAGTATTTTCTTTGTTTAGTTCTAAGTGGATAGTGGCTGGACGGGGGGACATTCTGACCAGTGGTCAGCGTTTCTATCATCCTGAGTGTCCATTCTCCGGTGACCGTTTGACCAGGCAGATTGTATCTTTTGAAAAACTCAAAATAACTAACAGTCAGAAGACAAATCCAGATCAGGTATAAATCATTAAGATTAGTATGTGTCACTGTCTTATCCGTGCTGTCTTGTGCTTCTGTTTGTTTCGGTGGACTTACAGCAAAATTAATTAAATAAATAAATAAATAAATAAATAAATAAATAAACAAATAAATAGACAGATAGATAGATAGATAAATAAATAAATAAAAATATAACCAAAAATAAGCAGATAAGTAAATAAATAAATAAAAATCGTGTGTGTTAGGGGGAAACATATAGTACAGTATTTTGCACTATATTATAAATAACACAAAACACCACAGTGACAGAAAATCTTCATTAGTACATGAACGGATATACATCAGCTTCACATCCGCTATAATTTGTAAATTTAGTCCGATCAAACAAATTTAGTAACTAAAGATAGAACACAGAATAATCAGAGTAAAGAAAGACGTGTTATATTACAAAAATAGAATATCGTATAAATATTATTGTACTAGAAAGTCGTGTTTTCTGTAAAGACACTAAAGCATTGATTTATTTTCAAAATATCCCAGAAAAAAAAAAAAAAAAAAAAAAAGGAAAGAATATATATATATATTAAACACATCTCGTAATAGTGACCTCCACACACTTTTACACAGCAAATACAACATATTGTTTATACAGTGCAATACGTTTTTACACATCAGATCCAATACGTGTTTCACAGTCAGTATGATACGTTCTGTACAATCCAGTGTGACGTTCATCTTTTATAACAGTCGGTACTGAATGAGTGAAATACAAGTAATATTTATTATTACACAGATGTGCCTTGTTTCTATGCAAAAGTTTCTGCCACAGATCCACGTAGAGAAACTAGGAAAAGATAACTCCGTTTTACGCGACCTGACTCTGTGTTTTCCTCAAACAAGTTTCATGGCTGTCACCGCATATCAGAACCAGCAAGTGAGTTGCTGCATACAGCTTTAATCTCCATTAATGTTTCTTAGTGTCTGTTTACGTAGTAGTAAATGTTTATTCTGTGTATATATGCGTCTTTCTTTGTAGCTGTGTGTATATATTTGTATGTATTTGTGTATGTATGTACGTGTGTATATGTGTGTGGCTGTGTATATTTGTGTGTATGTGTGTTTGTATGAATATGTGTGTATGTCCTGTGTACCTGTATGTATATGTGTGTATAGGTATGTTTGCAGGTATGTATTTATTTATATACTGTGTAAACATATTGTGTAAATATGTTACGATCATTTTATTTCACCTAAGTACACAGACATTAACTTACAGCGAGGAAATCTCTATATTTAAAACTTATTAGAAACATCAGTGAGATGTCCTTTACATTTTTCAGATAACTCGTCTGAAGATTGAAAAAAATCCGTTTGCCAAAGGCTTCAGAGAGATTGGTAGAAACAGGTATTCATTTTCTTCTTACGTCTTAGCGTAATTTCATCTTTCAAACCTTTGGGTCTTAGCTTCTAGGCTGGATTATATTTTCTTGTTATTTGTAAAGATCAAAGTGTTTTTTGTTGTCTGATAATAACATGTGTTTTATTCGTCTGGCTAGATTTTTTAAACATGAAATAGGAGGTTTCTTAACATTGGCTTCATTAAAAGCACTGTACTAGTCTGATATATATCTATTAAACGTACTATAACTCACACACACGCACACATATTATAATACACTCATATACATATATTAAACGTATTATAGTACACGCATGTAGATATATTAACTTAAATACTGTGATTTAATGTGACTACAGCTATATTTCGCTAAATTACATAGTTTATGTATCATCTCGAATATGGTATTTTAGACTAGGTACAAATATATAATTAATAATTATGTAATGCAGTACTGATAGGTAATATATTTTAATATCATCCAGCATTATCTAATTTATTATATATTATGTAACAGAACACCAATGGACACAGCTATGACGTCACTACATAAATGTCTCAGACACAAAGATGAATCACGGAAACGTAAATCTGAATTACTTGATGAAGGTAACGACTAAATTGGTGGTTCTAAATAACCTGTAACCACTTTATAAAAGAGTCTAAATAAAATGCACATAGGTGGTAGAAATAGTTTGTAACTGGGTGACAGCAGAATCTAAAAAACGGTCAAGGTTGCATGGCCGTAACTAGACTCTTTTTGAAACGAGGCAAAAAACGGATGTCTTTGAAGTCAAGTTACGTTTTTTATCGCAACGATTTCGGTAGACTTCAAACGGTAACCGTAGACATAAACGAATTAATTCAGTGGATATCGTTTATGTTGGAATAGAGATTTATATTTTATATTTTTTAAATAAAATCTTTGCATAAAAATAAAATAATAATATATATTTTTTTTAAATCGCCAATTACGGTATGAGGCATTTGCGTCATTTGTTTCAGTGCAGTTACGGCCATGTTTTGATATATTTTATAATGACCGGAGTCCACAAAGAGCATTTATCTTGTTTGTTAATAATCAACATTTTAAATATATCTTATTCTTTAGTCATTTTGATATGCCGCTCTTATACTTTTCTTGTAACTACCGGTGTAATATCTTGTACAGTTCTTGCTCTGAAAAGCTTCGATTCTTAAACAGAAACGATTAAAGGGAGATAACCTCACAGAGTTATAAAACTCATGGATTAAACAAAGAACACTGACAGATTATGTAGTAGTAACAGCAGCTATTTCTCTATGCAGTATCTTTAATTGATGTTATTGTTATCGTCATCATCATCATTATCATAATCGTCTTCATTACAGCTCGTTGTTTAGTTTACATTAGTATTGTTCTTGGTGTTGTTTCTACTGCTGCTGCTGCTACTACAACTACTACTGCTACTACAACAACTACTACTACTACTATTATACTATTATTGTTGTTGTTGTTGTTCGTCTTCTTTTTCTTCTTATTATTCTTCTTCTTATTATTATTGCTGTTATTATTATTACAGAGCTGACTAAGGTGCGGAAAACGTCTCAGATTGACAGATGTATAGAAAGGACACTTCACGTTTCTCCTCTCGATTCTCGAACTTCAGCGCGAGATGACAGAGAATACAATCTATCACGCGGTTATAGTCACGTGATTACTGCGCCCCTGTACAGCTGCTGTGGTGTAATCGGTTCTAGCTGCAATTTACCGCAACCAGTCTGCAATCTTTTCAGTAATTACTGTTCGTGTAGTTTTCTTCCTGTGTCCTCTTCGCAGTATCATCCGATGACGCCATTAGACTATCACGTCATTGAATTAACACATGAACAAATGCTAGGGACCATGGTCACTGATATAAACACGTGACGTCATACACAAATTGAGACCAGACATACGAACCATACACAAACATGCCTCTGTGAGGTGTTGTGTGTTTTGTGTGTGTGTGTGTGTGTGTGTGTGTGTGTGTGCGCGCGCACATGTATGATGCAAATATGCACAGTTTGAGATACGTATGTTCAAATAAATATGCACATAGTTTTAAGTATAAAAACTGATAACTGTACCAATGTATGTCATTGTTTACTGTTGTTCATTTTTGTACTTCACTGTTTGAAGGGATCATCTTCACATTTCTATTTTAATAAAATTTACGATGTTGATAAATGTGAACTGTTTAACAGTTTAAATAAAACATTTTTAATTATAACGCCTGGCACAGTCATCTTTTCAATATGTTATGAGATAAAAGATAGCCATTGCTGAAAACAGTTTGAAAATAAATATGAAAACGGGTATATGTAAAGGGTATGGAAAGACGTTGATCGACTGACATAATTACTTGGATTTCCTTATATTTATGGGAATAAATGAATTTTTGTATTATGAAGATATTATATACTGATGTATGAAGCACTGATGTATGAATGTATATTATTTTGATGTGTAAAGGTGTTATGTATTGATAAATGAAGTATAAAGTGTTTGATGTATTGACTAGTAGAGGATATAACATAGCAATGTTTAAAGGTTTTGATGTAGGCCAATGACTCGTGATAGGATTAGATGCACTGAATTATAGAGAACGTGACACAGTGAGGTTAAAGGGTATGAAGTTTATCAAACGTATAAAAGGTTTAGAGATTATTACAGTATGTATAACGTTAGACTGAAGTCTTATAAATCTCTGTTTTATAATGTCAGTCGTTCATAACAGTCGTATTATCCGATATATCAGAAACCAAATAAAATGTATTTCAAAGCCTTACTCAGTTTGTTTCGAGTTATACGTCACGGCAGCCTGTAATCTATAACGTAGACAGTAACATAACGTAGACTATAATGACGTAGCCTCTAATGTTTGTCGTAGTTCTGCAATGAATAAGGTAGACGATGATGTACAACGTAGACTAATTTCTAACGTGAACTTTAAAATGTAGCCTAATGTATATCGTAGCCTGTAATGTACAACACGATACCAGGTCGTTTTAAAAACATGATACACCACCAAGTCCTTGTTCTGGTAAACTCGAGAGATTCACACGTCACAGCCGCTTCACATTTCAACTCGGCACTTAACACAGATCCTGGCATTCCTCAGCCAGGCACCGGTAAGTAAACATTTCGACTTTCCTACTCACCTAGATTACAGAACTCTAACCGTTACTACGTACAGCCGGCCACAGCAGCGAGGGCATTGTACAGAGTGTAGTATATATATATAAGCGTGATTTGCGTGATTTATACGTTGTTTTCAGCTAGTATTGCTTTTACAACTGTACGTGGGCGTTCGATTATCATAAATCTGTTTATTTAGCCTTGCAAAGACGTAGTAAAGAATTTTGTTAAATTTTGTATGTGTACCTGCAGGTAGGTGAGATAGATAGATTGTTAGACAAATAGCTAGATAGATACATAGACAGACAGAAAGACATACAGATAGACAGGGAGATAGAATAATAGACTATAAACATTGATATATGTATATCTATACATACATACATACATACATACATACATATATACATATATATATATATATATATATATATATATATATGTACATATATATATATATACATACATGCATACATACATACATATATACAAACATACATACATATATATATACAAAGTATGTTTTCTAATAATCTCACTGAAAATAAAGCTTTAAATGTAAAATAACCAGTAATAATTATGTGAAAACAAAATATTTCATGTCTGTACATTAATTAGTTATACAAGTATAATATTCAAAAGCAGTTACACGACGAAAGCAGAACGAAATAGGAATGCCTATTTGATAGCACATTATTATCTTATAATTATTACTGGCGTCGAAAGAGCAAAGTCCAAGATTTTCTGAAATTCAATCTCATTTCTCCATATTTACACGATAAAAATAGGTCAGACTATTAAATAACTTTTCGTTTCTTTATATTCTCTTCCGTAAGTTATAGTTTTACGAACGCTTGTTCTAACTCGGATTGTAGTTAGAAGAATTTAATTATAAAACATGATTTGAAATATACCTGGTTGCTTGAAAATAAAACGTGGTTAACAAATTACAGCATAGTTAAAAAAAAATAAAAATAATAATTACAACTAGATAATAAACATTCAGCAGATTTTAATTAGCTGACAAAGAGTATTAGCGATGACGTCTCCACTGTTTTCTTAACAATTAAATCAGATCTGTTCGCGAAACTAAGACTGAAACTAACACTGTGAGAACAATGAGAATATCAGTTTCACTTGTTGTGCTCTGTTTTCAGTCGACTTCCCCACGATGCGGATTCCGAGCAGTTTCATTCTCTCTGTCTCACTAATCTGTCTAACAGGTAAAACAAATCACATCTTTGTAATTATCTCTCTCTCTCTCTCTCTCTCTCTCTCTCTCTCTCTCTCTCTCTCTCTCTCTCTCTCTCTCTCTCTCTCTCTCTCTCTCTCTCAATCACATTCTGCGTGGGTTTGTATCTCTCTGCCTATCTTTTTCTTTATACTATCTGTAAAAAAACAACATAGAAACACACAAACACATACCAATAAACACATTCACTTACACACATACACACACAGAGAAAACACACACGCATACACACACACACAAACCTACATAATCATACATAACACTCTGTATTCCAGTGATCGTCGTCGAGACTGTTCCTGTAAAGAGAAGCAAGAGAACTATTCTACAGATGTGTGGCTTGATCCGCTTCTACACAAACAGAAGCTGTCTTGAGTACAACAATTACGGTTGTTTCTGTGGACTTGGTAACGCTGGACGTAAACCGCTCGATACGATTGACGCGTAAGTCGACTGCATTCGTCTTGTCACTGACACAAATCTAAATATCAGTTAGTCGACTACTCATACATCAAGAATTGGAATAGAGATATTTCTACATACAGTTATTTATACTGAGAATGGTGTATATACAGATATTTATATAGAAAATGGTGTGTATATAGATATTTATAAATACAGTGATATAAATGAAGTATGTATAATAACAGTAATATATACATGTGTATGTATTTATGTATGTATTTATGTATGTATTTGTATGTCTGTATATATGTATGTATGTATGTATGTATGTATGTATGTATGTATGTATGTATGTATGTATGTATGTATTAATATGCTTAACACTGTATTACAGATGCTGCTGGCGTCATGACTATTGTTACGGATTGGTGGATTGTTTCTGGATGTATCCACAGTGGGTGGGTTACAACATCCAGTGTGACGAGTCGGGCTGTCAGTGTACAGGTCAGCTTTTACTAAGACTGAGATCTGCGAAGATTTTCTATTTTTAACATATGTAAAGATTCTCTCGCTTTCGTTGTTTCTGTGAACAATATTTGGTCAATCATATTATTATTATTATTATTATTATTATTACTAATATTATTAATATCATTATTACTACTATTATTCTACTATTATAACAGTTATTATTATTGTTGTTGTTGTTATTATTATTATTATTTCAGATTCTATGGAAAGCAGTCCATGCGCCAGAACGACGTGTGAGTGCGATGTTCGCTTTGCCTCTTGTCTCACAGAAGGCCAATTCCACGACCACTACAGCAACTACGACAGAGTGTTGTGTGCTCAGCAACCGTGGCAGGAACACACTGAAGACGATAACGTAGATGATGAAGCATTTTCGACAACGGCCACTATGATGTCACAACAGGGAGAAACTACAACAGAAACCCAGCATCAGTCGGTACCTACGTCAAGTGAAAGATACCAAACAGGAAGCATGTCAGAAATCTATGACAACAATTCACGGTCACGGCTGGAAGGACAAGTGGGAAATGTGTCAGATACAGAAAATAACGATTCACGATCACGGTTGGAAGGACAAGAAATGGGAAATAACAATTCACGATCAGATACAGAAAATAACAATTCACGATCACGGTTGGAAGCACAGACAAGAAATGTATCAGATACAGAAAATAACAATTCACGATCACGGTTGGAAGCACAGACAAGAAATGTATCAGATACAGAAAATAACAATTCACGATCACGGTTGGAAGGACAAGCGGGAAATGTATCAGATACAGAAGACAATTCACGGTCGCGGATGGAAGCACAGAAAAGGAATGTATCAGATATGGAAGATAATAATTCATGGTCAAGGTTGGAAGAACAAAGAGGAAATGTATCAGATACAGAAAATCACAATGCACGGTCACGGTTGGAAGAACAAACGAGAAATGTTTCAGATATAGAAGATAACAGTTCACGGTCACGATTGGAAGAACAATCAAGGAATGTTTCCCCCTCAGATGATAATAATTTACGGTCACGGTTGGAAGGACAAAGAGAAAATATATCAGATACAGAAGATATGGAAGATAATTCAAGGTCGCAATTAGAAGAACACACAGGAAATATATCTGAAATACGTGACGTCAACTCACCACCTGAACAACGAAGAGGAAACGAATCTGAAAGTTATGATAATAATTCACGATGGTGGCTGGGTGGAAATGTGTTAGAAGTAAATCAAACGGATCCACAGTTTGAAAATCAGTTTGAATCTGCACCAGAGAATAATTCACGTACCATGGCGGTTGAGCGAACCAGAACCGAGTCAGAGGAAAACAGTTTCCAGGTTAATGAACAGATGAGGACAGTATCGGAAGGAAATGAAGACAATATACCATAGATACGACGCGTTGAATAACAGAAAGCCGCACATCGAAACAGGGATGAAAGAGAAACACTGAGAGAAAGTCGTAATTTTTCCATCTTCCATTTTAAAGCAGTTGCTCGACAATGTTCGGAATTGTCCGTGATTTACATTATATGCCTGTGAACCATACAAACTCAGTAACGGTATCGAAATGAAGTGTATTAGAAACATAAATATAATTCAGTAGCTACTTAATCCTAAACTGTATGTCCGGGTGACACGATTACGTAAGGACAACGACACAGGAACAGAAAAAGAAACATTTTATAATCTCCGCCCATCTTTATTTATACTACTATTTACATTATAAATATTTATAACAGACTCCATTTATACTGATAATGAAGAGAACAAACCACGTCATTTATTTGTCAATAATGTAGAGAAGAATCATACGTCATTTATGTTTATATGAAACTTACATGTCATTGGTTTATTTTGATATTGAACAGCACAAAATGTATTGATAATGAAAAAAAAATATATTTATTTATGTCGATAGTGAAGACAATTTAAATGTACTGATAATGAAATTTGTGTATTTATTTGTGTTGATACTGAAGATAATAATCGTAACGTGTTGATAATGAAGTCTGCCCTTCTCATTTCATTACGCTTGAAAATGCGTGAAAATTTGTTCTGCAGATGAAAAAAAGAAAAAAAAGATAGAAAGAAAAAAAGAAAAAAAACAGAACAAAAACAACACAATAACAATAACAACAGTAATAAAATTAAAAATTAAAAATTAACGGATTTATAGTAGATTAATTGAAGTTGCCATTAGAAATGCCGCTGCTTGTACATGAAATAGAACTCGAGAGGAAACGAGGCCTGGTTTCAATTAATGACTGTTTTATTCTCACATACAGTTTGATGCCGGTGATTAAAGATATTTAACATTTTAAACCCCTTTTATAGCACAAGAAGTATTTACAATACCTGTTTTGTTATTTTTTAATGCATAATTTTTACTTGTTTTAAAGTAATAAAGTCTATAATTTATTTCTTGCTTCATTGTATTGTTATAATAATAATTATTATTCATTTATTCAAATATTTTTGAATTTGAGGGCATTGGTTTTACTATAAAATATTACTAAAAACCACAATATTCAGCATAAAATGAAATCAAGAATTTTATTCACAAAAGCTGTAAAAAATACAATAATATACTTTAATATCTTAACACAATCAACTAAGATTTACACAATACACCAATGAATTTTCTTTCATTATCACCTTAATACTAATAGTAGTAGTTATAATAATAATAATAATAATAATAATAATAATAATAATAATAATAATAATATCACACAAAATTTAAAAAGTGCAGTTTAATAAATATTTAATTTGTAGACTGATTTTATAAATATAAAAATTTATTTGAATGCTGTATTTTAATATTAAACATAATTTAATACTCCATTTTCATCAGAAATGCAAAAAAATATTTTAAATAAATACTCAATATAAGATTTTAAATGGAACAGTTCAATATATGTTAAATACAGAGATACTCGTTATAATATTTTAAATAGACTCAGTAGATCATTTAATATAGATAATACAATATTTCAAATGTATATTCAAAAATATTTTAAATAGATATTAAACAGACTTAAACAGAAAGTCAATACTAACTTAAACATACTCAGGATCATTTTAAACAGATATTTGATATAACATTTTAAACAAATATGCGATAGCGATAGATTGTTTTAAACAGATAAGATTTTAATATTTGATAATTAAAATAATACAATGCAGTAGACCAAATACTTTGTTAAATCTGTGTAGAGTTGTTGTGAATATCATTTATCAGGTCACATATACAGTTACTGCTACAATTTAGTCATGATTTCAAATGTTTCAGAAACTTTATTTTAAATATTTTAGTTCAGATACATCCAGGTATTACTTCAACAGAAACAATAGAAAAAATAGTTTTATAGCATTTACTGAAGTATACCGACACACAAACAACCATCTAGAACAGATATGTTAAAATTTATTTTTATATATTATTTTAAAAACACATTAAACTCACTGACACAAAAATGAAGTCTGAAAGCACCATGAAGAAATGACAACTCGAAAAAACAAGGGAGCTAACTCTTGTACAACATGGTTCATAACTACAGACAACACTTTAAACAACATCTCAACTTTAGTAATATACTCAAAAGTTTTTATATCAATTTTACTTGTACATCATTTTATACAAGTTTTGTTTATATATCATTTTACTTATATTTCACTGTAATACAAATTTTACTTAAATACTAGGTTGAAAAAATCTGACATAAATTACTAGAACATTTTAAAACCAATTTTGCTTATATAAACAGTTATCATTTTAATACAAATGTTTACTTAGTTTAATATAAACTGTACTTGTATAGCATTTTAATACAAATTAATTAATGTGTTTAACACTGCATAACAAAAGGCTTATTTTAAAAATATGAAGTTCTAACTGGTCATTGTTATACTTTAATACTTCACTTTTAGATCAGTGTAACATTTTACTTATACACTGTTATAATATTCTGTTTAGTTATATATTGGTAGTTAATAAATTTTACTTCAAAGCTGGTGTTAAGTTAAAAAAAATGGGTTGGTCCCATAAACTGAAAACCTGGCCTTTTGTTTTTGTTGGGTTCTTTTAAGTAAAGAAGAAAAATCAAACAGAGGCTAAGATAGCAAATAAAAATAAAAATATTAATAAATTTCCACACAAAGTATTAAACGTTATGATAACATACACAGATTATAGGTAACATCTACTACTGAGATAATTATTAGTGTCACATTTAATAACATTATTATAACAGTTACATTTTATATTTAACATCTACTAGTGAGATAACTGATTTGTAACGTGTGAGCACAGTTAATAATTTAAAACATTATTAAAATCTACAAGTATGGCACACATTGTATGCTATTTCTTTACCAGTTTCTCTGTTGCTAATATTGTATCAACTTAAGTCTTTTTCCATTTCCCCTTATCCATCTATGTCACAATGTATCTATAACGTCACCGTCTGGATTTCAGCTTTGTCTCTCTTGCCACATTTACAAACCTTTCAGAGACACTTCATTAACAGATGAGCAAGTGAAAGAATGAACAAGAAAACAGAAATTTTCACTGAACTTGCCATGAAAAAAAAAAAAAAAAAAAAAATGTATTTGTATGACCAATAAGTTCACTACAGCAGATTAAAAGAATGTCACTAAAACATTTTGTTGTAAAGACAATTTAATAAAAGTATTTTCATTAAAACCTTAAAACCTGACTTGTATTTAAAACCTGACTTGTATATAAAACCATGAAAAGTTTCTCTGTGTGTTTTGTTTCATGCACACAGTGACTGATAAAACACTTTCACACATCACCAGTATGTGGCTTCAACATGATCATTCCAGTATGACTTCACTTTTATCATTCTAACAGAATCATTCCAGTATGACGATTTCACCATGACTACACTACAAACATTTCATTATGATTTTACCAGAATTATGATTTTATGAAAATGTAAGAAGGATGATTTCAATGTGATGACTGATGCAAGATTTTTGAACATCACTTAAAAGGAAGATTGTAAATTAAAAAACACAAAAATACCTGGAATGTGTTGTTTTTTTTAAAAACAGCTTAACTTACATGTCCCCACAAATATCACTTTTACATAAATTTAAAAGTGATGTTTGACACAGGAAGGTGGGAAGTACACAAAGATAACTACTAGAAACAGTCACTGATTCAATCTCTCATTATTCTCTAACAAACACTGTCACCAGTTTTCACCTTTCTATCTTGTACAATCACAACTGACTGTTTGAAATAATTGTGTTTGATTTTTCTTTTCTGATTAATTAGAAAAATAAATTAACTGAATCTGTTTTGAAACTTTAATGTCTTAATGTCTCACTCTGCTTACTTTATCTCTTGAAAACACAGCAACAGACAGTTTGAATGCTAATTATTAACTGATTATGTCAGTACAATGATGAAAGCTAGTGGTAGTTACAGACACTTTAAATAAATAAATAATAGTGGTCTACACAAAAACAACACAGTTATCACAAAACTGATTTAAAAAAGCAGAACAGTTTACAACACACTCATGTGTGGTCATTTGATGAATGGTCAGTTTTCAAACAAGTGCACAGTCATCTAAATAATCACCTAGTAAGTAGTTAGTTGTTTAAGTATTAATCCATTGCCTGACAAATTCCTATACCTCTATGGTCAACTGTCCTGTCAAAAAACGGGTTCCCATAAAAAACCACTACTGACAACAGGACTGATTTAATAGAAGTACATTGGTTAGGCTAGTAGAATAAATTACTAATGTTATAAAGACCCACAATGTTCAGATCAGGAATTACTGATGACACATACAACTGGTCACTACTATGTCCAGTGACCATGTTACATTGGCACATAGACTTGGTCCACTCTGACCACTGACCACTCAGTTAAAAGTCTGTGCTGACACCACGTGACACAATCTTCTGACTGCTGTCGCTGACTGATGACGACGTGACGACACTCTTCAAGTCATCGGTGGTGTAAGATGACTGAACTTTAACTGCTGTGGTCGGAAGTACTCCGTAACGACCTGCAACACAAGAACACAAAATTATTCAGTTTCCATAACAATCTGCTGGCACAAAACACAGTTACAAAATAATTTAGTTTACACGAAAACCCTGCTGAAACAAAACACAATGACAAAATATTTTTGCTTCTGTAATAATAATATTAATACTAATAGTAATAATAGTAATAATAACAGTAACAGTAATAATTTTCATAATAATAACAGTAATAATTTCTAATTTTCATAATAATAATAATAATTTTCAATTTTCATATTAACCTGCAGACAGAAAAAAAGAGGTTTCAATAACAATCTGTAGAAACTGTTACATAACATTTTACAGATGATAAAACTGACAATATCATATTTATTTTGCATAATTCATACTTCATACATACATAAAACATAAACACATTCATATACACACAATTTAAGTCACAATAAAAAAAAATATATATAAAAAGTTCAAATGGCACATAGCTTTACAAGAAAACAAAAGATGATCTTATTTTGCAAACATCAGAGAAAACAGAGAACAACAAAACCCAGTTAAAATAACTAAACATATGGCACAGCTATAAAAGACAAAACCAAGCAATGATTATTTAACTTTTCATTTTCATCATGCCATATGTATAAAGTTTTTTGTAGTTATTAATATATTCAATATTTATAATAATAATAATAAAATAATAATAATAATAATAATAATAATAATCATATTAGTAATAATAACAAAATAATAGTAGTAGTAATAATAATAGTAATAGTAATAAACACGAGATTTACTGAAAAAGACAGCTAAGTATTTTAGATAAAGCAGGTAAATCATTTTATTTATTCTGAAGAATGAATCTCTGTGTATTTATTTCTGCTTGAAGTTATTATGAATTAGGTTACAATATACGAGTCCTGTGGGTTAAAAAAATATGTTATCATAACACTCACTGATGTATTAAGAGAAAGATTACAGAAGAAATAACATAAACTAGAATACACATTTAATTAAAAAAAAAAAAAAAAAAAAAAAATTCTCAAAATAAAGCTAACTCATTAGTGTGACAAAAAATCTTAATACACAGTAAAATCAAGTATGTAAACAATGCATTGTTACAGTTCATGCAACACACAAAAACAAAATTGTAACAAAAAACTCACCTGTGTTTAACACTCAAAAAAAATAAAGCTTCCAAATAATTTAGTCTCCATAACAACCTGTAGTGATACCATATTTACCTATGTATAATTCTTATATAATCAACCACACATACACACACACAAAAACATAGCTGTCATATTCTATGGGATTATATTTACTTAAATTACATTAACAAAAAAATTAAAAAAAAAAAAAAAAAAAAAATTGACAAGAACCAAATTATAAACAACAGCAGCAGCAAAATTGTTGTAAGCTGAGAACACATCTTCTGTAATAAACACAATCTCCAACAACAACAACAACAACAGGATACATCCCCACTAATCACTGAACATGCTGTCTGATTAATGACTGTAAATCATAAAAAGCAAAACACTACTGAAACAAAAATAAAATTTAAAAAAACCAAGCAGCTAGTTTTTGGGGTACAGGCAGGCAGCTGATGATACTGAGACAAACTGGAGACTTACCAGAGTAGTTCAGCTGATTGAGAGTCATATCCCATATGTGGTTTTTTCTTCCTGTCAATCAAACATTAGTGTAACTTTATCAATCTGTCCTACTATCAGTTCATACCTGCCCCCTCAACAATACTTTAACACATGTTTTCACGGTTGCTTTTTCTATTTCACACCTGTCCCCAGCAATACACTTAAACACACTTTCTTCACTCATTCATTCATTTTCTCTCTTTCATACCTGTCCCCACCAATTATACTTAAACATTTTTTTTTCACACATTCGACATTCATTCCCCCTCTCTCTCCTTCATGTGCAAACACAAAACAACCACAACAACAAAATATGTAATATATTTTACATTTATACCTTCATTCGTTTATTTCTGTCTGTCTTGTTCATGTGCAAACACGTTTTTTTTTCATTCATTTGTTCATGCTTTCTTTAATGTAGAAAAACATATGTCAACAAGATTAACATGCTTTTTCATTCATTCACTCATTTATTCTTGTGATCTCTCATGTGCAAACAAAAATAATACTTTAACATTTTTCACTCATTCTTTCATTCATTCTTTCTCTTTCTTATCCAGACATACAACAAATATATTAACATGTTTATTCATTCATTCATTCATATGCAAACACACAAGCTACAACACTTTAACACATTTTTTTCACTCATTCTTTCATTCCTTCATTTTTTTCTCTCCATCTTTCTTTCAGCTACAAACACACATGCAACACCACCAACAACAACAAGAACAAAAAATCTCTTACAGCAACTTGCTTAAACAAATCTAATTTATCTGTCTATTTCTCACTTGCAAAACTTTTCTTTAGAATCATTGTAAAAAAAAAAACAATGAAGAGAAAACAAACCCAATAAAATATAAACATCTTCACCATTCTAATATTCAACCTTTATGGAAACTTTGCAAATGTTACAGGTTAAAAAAAAAAAAAAAAAAAAATATCACTGTATTACAGACTTATATTTTTATATTTACCAAACATCAGTAAAACTATGGGGGGAAAAAAATAAAAATTAGTAAAACAGCAGTATTTTATTAACATCAAGCATTCTGTATACTAAACAGAAAAACCATTTTTGTGATACATGTACAATACACAACATATTATTTTTGTGATACAATATAAAACACCCTAGTTTTGTGATAGATGTAAAATATCTACATACACTAGTTTTGTGATACAATATAAAATACACTAGTTTTGTGATACAATATAAAATACACTAGTTTTGTGATAGATGTAAAATACACTAGTTTTGTGATACAATATAAAATACACTAGTTTTGTGATAGATGTAAAATACACTAGTTTTGTGATACAATATAAAATACACTAGTTTTGTGCTACAATATAATATACACTAGTTTTGTGATAGATGTAAAATACGCTACATACACTAGTTTTGTGATACAATATAAAATACACTAGTTTTGTGCTACAATATAAAATACACTAGTTTTGTGATACAATATAAAATACACTAGTTTTGTGATACATGTACAATACACAACAGACATACTAGTTATATAACACATACACTAGTACTGTCATACAATACTAGTTTTGTTAGATGTACCATACACAACACAATTTCTGTGATACATTTACAACACACAACAGAGACACAAGTTTTGAGATACATGAACAACACACACACATTTTGTGGTAGATGTTCAGTACACAACAGACACACTAGTTTTGTGATACAGCACACAACAGACACTAGTTTTGTGAAACATGAACAATACATGACACATTAGTTTTATGATGCATGTACAATACACAACACAGTAGTTTTGTGTTAAATGTACAATACACAAAATACACACTAGTTTTGTGTTACATGTATAGCAAATAACTGATATGGTAAAAAGTGAACAGAACAATAAGATATTATGAACACACACACACACACACACAGAGTCATATATGCATGCATGTTCATGCACACACACACAGTAAGGAACCAGAAAATAAAAATATCAACTGATGGAAAACAATAAAATTGACATAAAACTACAACACTGACTTTACCTGAACAGGTAGGTGGTCCAACACCTAATTACAAAAACAAAGTTACCTGAGTAATTCATACTGAACAAACTTATATCATTAGTCCAACTCAATATTACTCACTAACAAAACAACATTGAAACAAATCAACCAAAAAAGGACAAACAAATGTGGCAGTTGATGTGTCTAGTTCATTGGCAGTTTTTGAAATGTCAAGTGAAATTATTCTAGTATAACTTAACAATGGTAGTTTTAAGTTGATAATTTTTTAATAACCACTAATTATTTACTACTACTTAAGTTGATTACAGGGTGTTATGAAAATGAATAAAGAGATATTTACCACTGTCAGTTTCAAGTTGATTACAGTGTGTTATAAAAAATAATAAAGAGTTATTTAGCACTGTCAGTTTTAAGTTGATTACAGGGTGTAATAAAAAATAATAAAGAGTTATTTACCACTGTCAGTTTTAAGTTGATTACAGGGTGTAATAAAAAATTTACCAATTGGTTATAGTGTATAAATAAAAAAAAAATAATTAACCATTGCTAGGTGGAAGTTTGTTCATGACACCATCAGGTCCTTGGTAACTAATCATATCATGTTTGGTGATGCTGCTGCTGTTGTTGATGATGTCACTGGAGTCAATGGGAATCATCACCTGATCGCTGTCAGTACTTGTCCCCATGTTATTTGTCTGTAACACAATAACATGTTTTAATGAGATTTGTGTTATTTCTCTATAACACAGTAATATCATTTTAATAACATATTATGTGTCTGTTACATAGTAACACTTAATAGCAAACTATCACGTTATGGCTGTAACACAATATTTTAATAACTAGTCTCATGTTATTTTTTACTGAATAACGCTATTTCAATAACATACTCTCATGTTATTTGTCTAACACAATAAAACTACTTTAATAACACTCTCCACATGGTACTGTTGTAATAATTTTAAAAAGATACTAATTTACTAATATATCCTCTTCATGTTACTATAATACAACATACTAATTTAATAACACATCATTCTAATAACATGCTGTAACATGTTACTAACATGTAACACAACACACTGTATTTAACAGTAATATATTAACTTACTTCAGAATGCAAAAGATTATATATATATATATATATATATATATATATACATTACAAACAAACACACATATATATACACAATCTTTTGCATTCTGAAGATAAGTTAAAACTAATATATTATTGTTAAAGTAATTATGGTGTGTTGTGTTGTAGATGAAATTGTAATCTAACAAACAAAACAGTTTAAAAACTAATAATGATGATGCAGGGACACTTGTTTTATGCACTACACAGATCACTTTACTTATGAGTCAATGAATACACAAATTAACATGCTACATGCAGCAGAATGATATGGGTTTTTGGAAGGGTTTTTTTTTTTTAAGGATAATGAGTTTTAAATCTGAGGTCTATGTTGTAAACTGATAGCATTATTCATGAAGAATCTCCCACATTTATAAGATTTACACACACATTTACTGTTGTGATAATGTGCATTCTATTTACTGCACATGCAGGCTAAGCTCTGGTTCCAATCACAGCTCATTATTAACAAGAAAGACTATTCCTGTGGTATTTATTTGTATGTATGTACAATCTTCCTTGATACTAACTAAAAAGAGTAACCCAAAGAACGATGAAAGTAAATTTAGTCTGTGATACAAACAGTAACACCACTAATGTAAGATGTCAGAGATATGAATAAATAAAAGCAGAACAAAACCCAGGACACACCACATGCATCAACAAATAAATGAATCTTTTGTCTACAATACAAACAGTAACAGTACTACTGTAAGAAATCATAGGTACAAACAAAAGAGGAACAAAACCCAGGACATGACACATGCATCAACAAACAGAGTATGTATCTCTTGTCTCTCATAAATGTAGTAACACTACTAATGTAAGATGTCAGAGGTATGAAAAACGAAACAGGAACAAAACCTGGGGTGACAGTGATACAACACATGCATCAATGAACAGAGTATGAACCTTTTGCTGAGTGATATTGGTGGACCCATAGTACTCATGTCTCACATTGACAGAGTTACTCTCTTTGAATGGCAGGTCCCCGTCAACAGTACTCACTTGAGAGCTGTCTGGAATCACAAAACCACGCCGGTCCAGCAAACTGAAATAAATTTTATATTAAATATTAAATATTTAAATCTATTAATTAATATTTAAATTTAATAATTATATTTATAATCAAATAATTAATGTCGATATTATGTACATCACATCAGTCATCTTCTGTAATATCTGTGACAGTGGAATGTGTACACAGTTGTGTAATGAGTACGTGGTTGTGTGATATGTGTACAATGTGTAATCTGAGTACATGGATGTGTAATGTGTGTACACTGTTGTATTTATGTTGTGTAATGAAAAAGTTTTATTTGTGATGTATGTTCACTGTGTTGTATCACAAGATTGCATGTTACTATGGCATGTTAAAAGGTTGGGTTTCACTAGATGTTTTGTATAGGGAAATCACCTGGGAGGAGCAGGACCACAAAGCACTGTGAGGCAGTTTTTGAAAATTGACCCTCGACTGTACGGATTAAAACTTTCTTGTCCTCGTTTTGATGTGAATGATCCTTTTATCTAAAAAGATCCATAATTAAAACAATTTAAATTATAAACATTTACAGACTCAACCACTTGCAATAACTCTTTCTATTTAACTTATAAAATAACATCATGGTAAAATCAGTCTAGTGAAACAGTAGTATAAATGTTTGGGTTTTTAAAATAGTTTTTAACAGTTCCAATAGCTACTACTGTAATGTTCATTTGTTTTGTTTTAAATTTTAAAAAGATTTCTAAAGTTAGTTACTATAGTAACTTACATCTTCATTGGTGGTTTGTTCTGATGAAACCAAATAGGAATGGAAGCCAGCAAGACCAATAAGAGACCACACGGAAAAGAAGCATATAACTAACTCTAAAACAGTGACACACGTTAAGGAACAAAACACATCTGTTAAAATAATTTTTAAATAAATAAATAAATAAAATAAAAAATAAATAATATATACAGATACTGTCACAAACACATTTGTTAAAAAGTCAATAAATAAAAAATAAGCAGTATATGAAATACTATCACAAACAATTTGTATTAAAATAATAACCAAAAAAAAAAATTAAAATTAAAAAAATAAATTAAAAATAAATTTAAAAAATTAAATAAATAATAGAAAATAAGCAGTATATGAAAATACTTTCACAAACACATTTATTAAAATAATTTTTAAATTTTTAAAAAAAATGAGTATTTTAAAATACTGAAACAAAGCATGCAGGCAGGCAACCTCATACAGTATAAAACAACACTGTAATGCAATAAGTTATTATATGGGGGTTTTAATATTGATATAGTTACAGGGTGAAGGTGAATTAATTGCTGCTGAATTATTGTTTTTTTAATATTAAAAATTAAATTTCAGTCCATGGTTTACTGGCAGTTTGCTTATTAAGTGTTCACAGCCTATTTTTTCTGAACATACATATATTCTGTTTATAGTATTTTTAATGTTCTTTTGTTGTTGTTGTGGAGAATGCACTTTGACATTCTGACAGTCACTTAATCAATACACAGGATATGTGTCAGCAGTTATTTTACACATCAATTATATCTTAAAAATAAACAATAATATCCGATGATTAAAAACATTTCTGCTATTTTGAATTTTATTAACACAGATAAAATTAACTGCCACTGATGAGCAGTCTCAAACTGATTATTTCAAGTTATTATGTTAACAAATGATGCAGTGTTATATTAGACTCAGTGTTGTATATTTAGAATAGATTTTGAAAAATTGGCCTGATAATCTTTACTGAACTGAGACTAAAATATAAAAATAAATAAATAAATGAAATAAAATGTATATTAATAAAGATACACACAAAAAAGATAAAGTATTATGAGGAGGGAGTAGTATTAAATGAGATAACAGTACATCAAGGGTTTATCATGCAGACTGTTACAACAAACAACACTGAGTGAGTCAATGTAAGTGAAAATAATACAAAGCTAAGTGAGTAGACTGTGAGCAGCTCACTTACATCTTCATTAGTGGTCTGCTCGGAGGTGGCCAGGTAAGTGTGAAACGGCCAGACCAATGATTGACCACACAGAGAAGAAACAGATTATTGTTTCGACAATAGTGACCACGGGTCAAGGAATATTCTGCATTATACCTGTCCATTTTACTCAGCATTTTTCTGTTAAATGTTTTACTCTCTCTCGCATTCACACACACAAACACACACACACACACACACATACTCTATCTATCCTATTAATAACATTCATTTACACAATCACCCTTGAATGCCATCTAAATAAAGTGACACACACAGATCTACATTCACACCTGCAAAAGAAAAAACCCAAAATGAAACAAATACACTATATGCAAATTAATTCTGTGATATAAAAAAAAATTAAAAGGTAGACAGTTTAAAAAAGGATATCTGGCTGGTGAATCTTTCATGGCATTGAGGAAATTGTCTTGTTGGGCACCTGAAATACAGAACAATAATTAAATGTTGATAACATCATCACATTTATGTACAGAAAATAAATATACTGAACAGAGAACTTGAATAATTTAAAGAAGAACCTAATAGTAGGTCAGTGATTTACTGTAAGGAAGATGAAGCATTTAAATCACATTAGTTCAAGTATGACATCATGACATCACAGTTTATTATTATAAAATAGTATTAACATAAATTACAAAAATGTTCACACTGTGTATGTAGAGAAAATCAATATCACTGTAGACACAGTGTAACATCTCTTGTATTCTATTTTCATTCACTCTGATAATTGATTTTTACTGACAGATAACATTTTGATATCACATACATATGCATTTTAAGATTCTAACCATGACCGTGTTACAATGCAGCACTCACAGTGAAAATACTAATACACTACTCACACCGCTCACAGTAAAAGTATTCTTAGCGATGTGAACAGTTTGTTACAAGTATCTATTAGTCATGCAAATAGTCTGTTACAGCTATCAATAAACCATGTAAACAATCTGATTCAAAGTCACGTAAACAGTTTGATGACTTCATTAATGATCATATCTGAAAAAGGTTTATCTCATTTTTCTTACTGCTCTTCACCATCAGAGAAATTACATTTCTTTTTAGCAGTCAGTATGAAGTCAAGTTTGATTTAAATGATAATGAATTTTTAATAATAAAAATAAAATGAGTATATGTAAGTAAATAGCAGGATTCCACACTGCTTCTGTTTAAAATCTTTTTTCATTGGAATTTAAATACAATTACAGTTTCTGTACAAAACAAGTGTCAGATCATAGTAACTAAAACTGTGAAAATTAAAAATAGTTCAAACTGATAATTTTGAAAACCTTATGGTCAATGTGAGAAGATTCATTATGTTAATAACTCATTTAAAACATATTGTTATTATTATTAAATGCCTGACCATTTAATTTTTAAAAAATAATATTTTGTCTAAGGCACAGATATATATATATATAAAGTGTATTATCATTATTAAATGCCGTAAGGTTTAATTTTGGAACTCCTATCTAACATTCTGCTTAAAGCACACACACATATATATATTATCATTATTAAAATGCATGAAGATTTAATTTTGAAAAGCCTAGCCAAAATCTTGCCTAAGGTACACATATATACAAAGAATACAAGTAATGAACCTGTGCCACTCTACAATAACAAGTGTGTTTTCATACTGTTGCTTTGTTTCTTATTAAGGTCACAAAGAATGGAAGACCAATCAATAACTTCATGCTGTGTTCTTATGATTACACTGCTATTTTAGGAATTGAACCATGGCTCAGAACACAGCCCACACAGATATACATGTCATACAGTATTTCATGTTTCAACAGAGAGCAGTGCAGGCTTATTATACAGTAAAATACAGAACGTACTCCATGTTTTACTAAATAGCTAGTGCGCGTGTACATACAATGAAACAGAGAGCTTACTTCACGTCTTACTAGATAGCTAATACATGTCTATATACAGTAAAATACAGAGCTTGTTTCATGTTTTACTAGACAGCCAGTACATGTTTATACAAATTAAAATACAGAGCTTATTTCATGTTTTAGTAAACAGCCAGTAAATGTTTATATACAGTAAAATACAGAGCTTATTTCTTGTTCAGTTTAGATTGAATATACTTTTATATGTATTAAAACAGAAAGCTCATTTCATTTTCAGTACAGCACATATACATTAAAGCAGAGGGCTTATAAGTATAGCATATACACATTTATATATATTAAAATACAGAAATAGCATATTTCATTTTTCAGTATGTTTTGTAGCCTGAGTAAACAAATATACAGTAAATTTATGTGTATTATACAAAACATTCATGTTTCTGTACAAAGAATAATCTATATGAAAAACAGTAAATAAAATCTAGACTTGATGAAAATAAACAATTATAAATGGCTACAAACAGTGTTAAAAGATAACTGGTGTCAAATAACTTGTGCTTAGTCATTTTAACATTACAACTAACAGGCACTGTGTGTATCAATCACTAATTGATTGTGTGTAATATGTTCTTAACTGCCAGTGTCAGTATTAAAAGTGAAAAGTACTCACGTAAAATGAGGTGTGTGAGGACGCAGGCGAAGATGTAAATACAGAGAACTGACAATGACAAGATGAACAGGTAGAAGTAGCGGTAGTTCCGCTTTCCCACACAGTTACCCACCCATGGGCAGTGGTGATCAAATCTCTCTGCAGAAACAAACAAAAACTTTAAAGAACTGTAAATTAAATGACTTTTCAGTTTTGAATTTTAAAGGGTAAATTAAATAACTTTCCAGTTTCTGAATTTTAAAATGTCAATTAAACAGCTTTCCAATTTTGAATTTTAAAGAAATATAAATTAAATAACTTTCCAATTTCTAATTTTAAAATGTCAATTAAACAGCTTTCCAATTTTGAATTTTAAAGAAATATAAATTAAATAACTTTCCAATTTCTAATTTTAAAATGTAAATTAAACAACTTTCCAATTTCAAGTTTCAAAGTGCAAATTAAGTAACTTTCAAATTTGAATTTTAAAGTGTAAAATAACTTTGCAATTTTGAATTTTTAAGAAACGTAAACTATGTAATTTCTTAATTGTAGAATTTTAAATGTGCATTAAATAACTGTTGTATAAGACAAATATAAAATACAGGAGTGTGTTGTATACTTACCCACACAGTTGTCACACAGACTACAGTGGGAGGCGCGAGGGGGTCGGAATATTTTACAAGTAAAACAGTATTTCAGTTTAACTACTTGTCCCTTGACTACAACCTCTTTGGTCCTTGGAGGAGGTCGATAAGTGCCCGGAGAACCAGCATTAGGGATTTCTGTAAATGTTACAAAGTAAATCATTAATGTGTTACAGTTACGTATATCATGTTACAGTTAGATATATCATTCATGTTAGTTAAGTAAATCATTTACATGTTAATGTTACATAAATCATTCACGTTATTGTTATGTGAATCATTTACATGTTATACAGCTACCCAGATCATTCACAACTTATAAGTCATTCATGTTACAAATATTCATTTCTTTAACTAAAAAATCAGTTCTGTGTATTTTTCTACAAAAACATCACTTTAATAGAGCCCTATTTTCGCTGCCAACACACAAATAAGAAAATTCCACAAGAAATCAATACACAAGTGTTTTTTTCTGCAGTGCCTTGTAGCCAATATTGATTAATATTTATAAATTAACAGAATATATTACAAATATATTTTTTCTATCATATTTGTTATTCTTTATTTCAGTTTCAATAACATTTGAAGTTGAAACAATAACTAACCAAATTGGTATCATAATAAGTTTATTATATTAGCAGAAACAAGAAATGTGATTAAATATGAGTATCCCTGGAAATATCGAGGACATTTCTGCAATTTTTTCTTTAATATGTGCTGTTTTTATAAAGTGTAGATTTTACTTTTCTAATTGAACTGTAATAAATAATATAACAGTTATGAAAGAAATTAAAATAACACACACACACACACATATTTATTTTCAAACTGAGTTTTATTCTGAACAGATGTATGTGTTTTGTTATTTGGTTCAGTTACTTGAAAAGTGAGTTTCTACAAAAACATATAGTGATTGCTATTTATATCTATAAATGTAATTAAAATAGCCTAGACTTCATTCAACTTTACCAAACTAAAATAACAACAACAACAATAAATACCTAAATAAATAAAATAAATAAATACAATAAACATGTTAGTCTGTTTGTCTGCATTGACAAGTACATGCCAGAATTCTGATAATGGTAAAATAAAAAATTTATTTTTGTTTTATTAACTATGCACACAATTAATTTAAAATGCCATCTGTATTGATCCTTTTGTTATGTTAGTCCCCTACTTGATGTGTCAGGTGGACTGGTAATAAAAATAAAACTGATGAAAATATACAAAAACAAACAAATTTTCAGGAATTATATACATTTCCTATAACACACACACACACACACACACACACACACACACACACACACACGTTTACAGCACCTGTTACCAGTATTCAGATATGTCTGCCTCTTTGTGCCTCATCATTGTTATATAAAAATACTGAAACACATTGTCTCTTAGTACAACAGATGTCATAAATTATTAATGTGTTCAAATACAAGCATATCAGTCTTCCTGTCTGAGCAATGTTTTTAAATTACTAATGTGCATAATAACCACTTACCCATCTGCCTCTCTGTTTCTGCTGCCTCGTCAGGTGTGGCTCTTGGGATTACCCCTGGGTCACTGAAACTTGTTCTGAACAGTGTAGCCATGACAAAAATAAAGATCACTGCACCAATTGCAGGAATTGCAGGTGTTACATTTACTGCTAAATAAAAACAGCTGAAAAAAATAAATAAATAAATAAATAAAATAATAATAAAAAATAAATATAATAATAATAATAATAAAATCTGATGTGTTATTAATGTTAAAATGTAACTGTCAGTAATCAAAAAGACAGTGTTAATAGATTTGTCAGACAGAAATAATTGTATTCAGTAACACTTTATTTGAAAAAGACACTATAAAAATACGTTTTTGAATGTTTAGAGTAAAACATCAAAATATTCAACTGATTGATCACACAGACACATACAATGTAAGTATTCACTCTCAAACACACACACACACACACAATATATATATAGTCTACTCATTCTCTCTCAAACAAAACAAACATACACACACAAATTAAACAATAAAAGTAGCTATCCAACAATCATTGCTTTTTATGTTAGTTAAAACATCTGCCCATGGATCACAAAAGCAGGCAAAGACATGAATAAATCAATACAAAATCTGATGATTTGATGTTGGAATTATACCACAATATGCCCAAGTTAGAATACAGGACCTTTTATAAACTTTTCAAGAGAGTAAAAACAATTTTCATTGAACAAAAGACAGGATGTGAAAGATGATTGTAAGAAAAGATTAAATTAGCTGTAAATAATTTATACAACAACATTTACGAAGTATTGAAATAAACAGTTATGATAATATACTGATAAACTGTGCCCTGTGATTTGGTTATAACAATATAACAGGAAAAGGTTGGTCAGAAGTGTACCTGGTTCAAATCAGTTCATTTTTATTTCTGACTATAATTAAATTACAGATCAAATACAAGTTAAAAGTAATACATTGCACTAGTTTATAAAATTTAAATTAACTTGTTTTCTTTAAAGTTTAAGTTCATAAAATTATATGCACTAAATTGCCTTAAATTAATTTATAAAACAAATGCAAAATCTTGCAAAGAATTAAAAGGAATACATACATACATACACATATACATACCCACATATACAACCACTTAGGATCAATTTTTTATTTGTTTTAAATATATAAATAAATAAATAAATAAAAATGTGACTTATCATAGATGCTGTGTGCCGTATTTTAAGTAATTTAAAATAATTATACTAAATATGAATCACCGTTCACATTTGGAAAGAGATAAAAAAAAAAGTAATAATAATACAAAAATAAAAATAATAATTAATATTTCTTTTTGTCAGAAAAATGATATGGGCAGATCTTTAAATAATGAATAAAGATAAGCTAATTTACAATGACTAGAAATTAGATATTATTATAATTACACAATTTTATGTGTGAATATACAGTGATCAGTTAGAGTGACAATATCAGAGTGCCAGCAGGGTTATTTACTATTAAGAAAAAAAAAAAAAACAATTAACGAAAAATAATAAATAAATAAATAAAAATAGTAACAACGATAATTGCAGCAATAATAATCATAATAATAATAATAATAATAATAATAATAATAATAACAGTAATAATAATAATAATTAGAAATAGAATTCTCTGAAAATATCATTACTAGATATGTTTACTTGAAAGCAGATCTCTAATGAACATTTGATTCTGACATCACTAATGTAAATAAATGACCTATCGATATATTTAAAAAAAATTACCTCAGTATCACAGATAAAATGAACTTAATAAACATCATGTATAATGGTAATAAAACTGAATACATTTTATATTTACTTTTTGGAAATACTTAAATTAAAGTTATCAGCTTAATTACTTGAATATTACTACTTATGTTATAGTAATATTCCTAATCAGTAATCAAAAAATCAAAAAAAAAAAAAAAAAAAAAATGTAATTGCCTGAGTATTATTAATATTTATTTAAATTTCAAATGTGGCTTTTAAAGTACACTGTGTAATAATAAACAGTTGCATAAACCAGTTTTTTGTAAATACTTAAAAACATCAGTTTAACTACTATTTACATGCAGAAAATATTTCAAATTGGAGTGGGCACTTAAACTATAAGAAACATGTTTGGTCAATTTTCTAATACTAACAACAACACTGTAAAATGTTATTTGGCTTAAAAAGTTAATTACTGTTTCCATCTGGGATTAAATCCTTACTAAATATTTTACAAGTGTCTTGACAAGTGAATCAGATTATTATATATATAAAAAAAAAAAACTATGACAGCATGATTTCTGACTTTTCCATTGGCCGAGATCGATTCTGAAACGTACAAACATGTTGAATATATTTGCAGTCCTGTAAGCACCCCAAAGACAAACATTAACAGCAGTTAATTTAGTAATTTACACAAACAATATTTATGATGTAATATATATTTTCGTAAATACTTACTCGAACGCAAAAAACAGCCCACTTGTCACAACAATTAAGACGCATGTCAGATAAAATATCCCAGTTTGTTTGGCCATCATAATCCTTCCATTGCAGTGAAACTTATTTTTACCGGGAAACACTTCCCACTTTCTTAGTTTTTTAGGCATTTTCTCCAGATTGTTTTCACCAGTTTTGGATGGAGATTCGGTATAAACGGCAGTGTACGCTGGTAAATCTCTCATTGGGCAGTGCCCGAAATAATTTGAGGAAATTAACCCTCAAATATTCCAAAGCAATCATTACACTACCTTCCTTTTTAACATGAAATTGTTGAATAATTTATATATCTCTAAACCTGTTCACCACATTACATTTTTCGTTGTCTATCATTAGATAATATGTTTTCCTCAACAAATTTTATCACCAAGACCTTTTGTTGATTATAATGATGTAGTGACGCATGCGCACTGCGAAGTGTTTAATAGTTTCGTATAAAAAATAATAGTTTAATAAATTATAGTGTTAGACTATGTTTCAAACTCACTTTTAATATAATAAATAGTTTATCCATTAGTTAATTATTTTTCTTTATTATCACGTTTTGTGATTACTCATGCTCTCATATAAAAGGATCTCATACGAGTTTCAATGGGATAGCATTAATGCCATAAATACTTATTTCTTCCAATTGAAAAATATATCCATACATGCATAAAAATTGTATGAATATATTCCATTACTGAAAAAGAAAGAAAACAAAGAGTCTTATATATTATTTTATTAAATTTATTTCTAACTCCTCATTAGTGAGAGGGTGAAGAAATGAAAACAAATTAGTAATAGAATGCTTATTTTACGACATGGAATCAAGAATATTTTACCTAAATCAGTAAATGATATCTAAAAAATATGTTTAATAAATTATCTCTTCGTTATACCAAAGATAAGACTTAATGATAAAGTGTCGCAACAGATGAAAATAGTAGTGTCATTTACTCGAAATTGGAAAATTGTTTTTGAATATATGTCAGGGAATTTGACTTTAATGGTCTTCCGTATTTCAGGAAGGCAACATGCTCCCCGAAGGTGGAAGTGATTCCGTAAATGAAGATGAAAATAATTCTTCTTCTAAATTAGCAGGTTATTTGAAATATTCATCAAATTTATATTCTAATCTTACAGCTATTCTTTTTTTGTTATGCAGTATTTGTCATATCATCGTTTATCGTGTAATTTTGTTAGTACAATTCGTCCCAAGATCATCATGTTACTAACGAAATCAGCCCCCAATGATTGAAAGAAATATAGCTTATTTAGTTAATATCGATATAAAATATTGAAACATATTTATTTTTATATTTATATCTGATAATATAACAGAAAAATAAATTAATTATATAAACTTTATCATATAAATTTTTCTTCCTATTTATATATATATATGATAACTTTATAAAGCACACTAAACAACAACAAAAACAAAACAAAGAAAAAAAAAAAAAAAAAAAAAAAAAAAAACAAGAACAAAATATGGCTATTGAAATGTTACATAGAACAGTATGTAGTTATTGTCAGTAATTAACCACATTTCAGTATTTTGTAAGTTATTATCATAATGTACACAGTCTGATATTTCATTGCAACTTTGCATTATTATTACTGTATTTTTAATATAATACAAATATTTATCTGTGATTTTTGCTGTCTATAACTTCTTTTTATTTATCTATTTTCTTGACTTTTGACTTTTAATTCCCCCCCCCCAGGTGGAATCTTCCTGGCTGTTGTTGCAGGTGTTTCAGTACTTGGAGGGTTTGGCATGACACTGGCCATGGCCAAGAAAAGAGATCCAAACATGTTTACCAGGGTTTGTCAGTTTTATTAAAAATTAACACATAAATTCATTATTATTATTGATGTTGTTACCATTATTTCAATATTTGTCAGTTTTATAAATGCATTATAAATATTTGTCACCCTCATATTAACATTTGTGAATGTAAATACAAATAATAATTGATATTTCATCAGTTTTATAATAACCCCTAACTGCTTCTGAAAATTTATAAATTATTTTAAATATTAAAAATTAATACTGAATTCAGTTATTATTGTTGTTGTTATTAGTATTATTTCAGAGTTTGTTACTTTTATTAATACATTATAAATATTTGTCACTCTTATTTTAACATTTGTGAATGTAAATACAAATGATAACTGATATTTCATCACTGAACATTTTTATAACTTCTCACTGCTTCATAACGTATCAGATTCTTAAAATTTATAAATGATTTTAATTATTAAAAATTAGCAACTGAATTTATTATTATTGTTGTTATTATTTTATTATTATTATTAGTTGTTATTATTGTTATTGTTATTATAATGTTATTATTATTATTATTATTACTTCAGGGTTTGGTTGCTAGCAGGGAGATACCAGACAGTGGGGCATCGCTTGCTCTCAGAGCTCTGGGGTGGGGCACAGTCTGGTCAGTTGGTGGAGTGAGTTTTCTCAGTCTGGTTGTGTGGAAATCACTCGGTGTTCACAGTGTAAGTAAAAAAAATTCATTTGCAGATTGTTACTATTTTTACCTATCATCAAGTATAATGCACTATTAGTGATATTTCTAGTACACTAACTGACTTTAGTTTATCAAAATGTTACCTCTTTTTGTGAAGTACATCAGAAATATAACCAGTGCACAGAGTACAATTTCCTTAATTATGTCACATTACTGTTACTTCAAAATTGGCTGATTTCTAACTTACTGTTTTATAATCATTCAAATTACTTACTATAACACATATGTGATTGCTCACTAGCATATTAAGATTTGAGAACAGTTTAATACCTGATTATTTTCATGATGGAAATGGGTTTTAGTAACTTGGGGTACATTAAGGTCTGTAAGACTAGTAACAAATTAAAATGGATAAATGAATCTTATAGCAAAATTGTGCTATAGCAACACTATACAAAGTATTGCAAGACAACCATAACCATCTGTTAGCTTGTCAACATTTCCCCCATGTAAAGCTGTTAATTCACTAAAGAAAAATTGTATTTTTGGCTTTTGATAAAATGATGTATGTATTTGCTTGTGAAAACTGAGTAAAATGTGAAAGAATAATTATAGAAAATAAACAAGTTAATTTTAATTACTGGAAACATGACATGAGACAGCTCATAAACCTCTCTCACTCTGTACTAGTAAAGAAATTAGATACAACCCCAAACAAAAAAGCAGGGGAATAGCAACCCCCCTCAATATTTATCTCTGCATGTTTGTTATATGGCTTGGTGCTTGTGGATAGCCGAGGAAAGTTCTGTAAAAAAAGAAAAGTTTTAGGGCTTTATTTAGATACACCTGATGTGATACGGTTTGTGTGTTTATTTGTGTGTGCTTGTGTGTCAATGCATGTTACATATATATGGATGGTATTTAGATGTATATGTTGCAAGGTGTATACAATCATTTTTGTTTGTTTGTTTTTATCAGATGAAGGAATTCAGAGAGAAGATGCAGAACTTGATGCCAAAAATTCCAAAGAAAGAACCACAGGGTCGGAGTGATTTTAAAACATTTCGTGAACTGTTTGAGTACATTTCTCAACAAGACAAGAAATCTTAGCATAAATAAAACATTTTTATTTTGAAAAAAAAAAAAAAAAAAAACTGGTATCACCTCACACATATCACATTTGGAAGTGTATACAGAAATGTTTGGAACTGTACATAGAATGAGCAACATGTCATGAGATTGGCAGTGTCTGTAGTGTGTTGTGTGTTGCTGTGTTCACTGGATGGAGAATACAGAGTGCAATGAGAAAAGAAACAGAAAAATCTCTAAAAATTACCTTTCATTTTTGTTAGTAAACCGATGTTAGACTTTCTGTGACTAAAAATAAACTTCTCTTTTTTTTATTTTATGTACACAAAGTAAAAAAAAAAAGGAATTGAAAAATCTCTTTATGATGATCTGTTTTCAAAATTAACTTTACGTGATGTAAAAAAAACCCCAGAGAAAATGGAAAATGACTTAAAATGAACTTCAGTTTTTATTTTATGTACATATGTAAAAAAAGAAACGTAACAAATGATCTATTTTCAATTATTATTTTTTTAAATTGTAACTAAATAAGATATTTGACATTACAAAGGTAAAAATCAGCTTAATTTTTTTATTTTGTGTACATAAGGGAAGAAAAAGAAACTGAAAAATCTCTTAAGATGATCTGTTTTCAAAAATAACTTGGTAACTAAACAGATATCTGACTTTACAACTTTACAATTTTACAATACCATTATTGAGTTTTAATTTATGTACATAATATAAATTTTATTAAATCTGTTTTGAAATGTTTCATGTCGAGTTATTGTAAGATATCTAGATGCCTTTATGTTGCAGTCACTTTTACAGATATTTAAGCAATTATCAAAACTGATTTAAACTGATTAAATGGATGACAATCTTTTGATGTTTCTATGTAAATTTAGTTTTCTGCATTTAGGATTTAAACATATACTGAAACAGAATTAGTTAAATTTAGTAAAACTGGTTTAGGATTTTTGTGTGAATGGAGCATTTGCTTGCAATATACTTGTCTTGTTTGCACTAAGTTGCTTCCTGGGTTAACTACAAATGTTAAAATTCAAACAACTTTCATATTGTTTAAAGATAATGGAAATTTTGTTGTTTATTATTCCATCAACTTATTTGTGAAAATACTCAAAATATGTAACATGCTGTAAAGTAAATCAGCATCTGTTAATAGATGTGTCTAAAACAATCACAACTCAGAAAAATGTGGTAAAATATTTTTTATTTGATAAAAAAGTTTTATTCTACTGGTGATACTTTCTGTTTAACAAATCACAAAGCACCAGTAACAAAATATTCCTCTTCAAGAACAGAGGTTAAACAAAACTTTAAATACATCTGACAGCGATTTATAAATAACAAAACTGTTTATGTTCATAACATCTGACAATAAATTATTAGTAACAAAGTTACTTTATACTGATAACATGTGACACTGAATTATAAATAACGGAACTTTAATTAGTTTATGTTTGTAATATCTGACAGTGAATTATAAATAAAAATTTAATTACTTTATGTAATAGTATATCATAGGAAAAAATGAGATAAAATTTAATTACTTTATATTGATAATATCGGATAGTAAAATATAAATAAAAATTTAATTACTTTACACTGATAACATTTGACAGTAAATTATAAATAACAACACCGTATATAGATTTTATAAGCATTTTTATCAGTGGACATATATTTTTGAAATTTAATGTAACAAATGGTTTTATCTGTCAAAATTTAGTGAAAAATAAATATTTTTTTTAATTGCTGTTGACTAACAACTGCTATGTTAGATAACTATTACAATAATTACAGTGAAAAATTGAAGATTATCATATGTAATAAATAGCCATTATAAAAAATGTTTAATTTAATATATAGTTTGTTTTTATATATATAAAATCAAATAGTTTAGGAAACAAAACAGGATTGTCCAACATAACATTATTATTATTATCTGTTTATAATTCACATTTTCTATTATTATTTTTTTTAATCATTACTTACAAGAAATGAACATTGAAACAGTTTTAAATGATGTTTAAGATTTGTCATTGTAGAAAATTTTGTCTTACAACAACTATGTAACAATTTTAGTATAATACTAACCTAAGTATACCAATTACATAAAATTAAGTATTATTTTAAGTTATATAAAAAAAACACCTAATTTCTTAATAAATATGAAATTACTGAAAACCTACTATCTCTCATCAGTTACATTTAAAATAAAATACTTTAAATGTTTGTCTATATATGTTATTGCTTATTATAAATACAGTTGTATATAATATTGCATATTTCCAGTATACCTGTAATTTCTACTATTGTACTATATGTACTAGTATGGTACTACTTGATGTTCTTGTTAAAACTATGTTCTCTGTCAACTGATAAATGTTATGTTACTGTAAAACAAAATCTATTTATAACACACACTATTTAAATAAATATCACAGACTGAGTAGGAGACAAAACGCTCTGCACAACAGATGGACGGATAGATTTTTAACAGTTGAAAAAAACTGTTATTTGATTCATCAAAATGAGTTTTAGTTTGGATATCTGAAAATAAGACATCTGTTTTACAAACTGATTTTGACACACAGAGACAAGGTGAAATTCAAAACTTTTTGTCATCTTTAATTTACTGAATCAGAGGACCTATGGAGAATTTGCAGCATTTCTTTGAGCTGCTGAGGTCCTTGAATGAGCATTCAATAAAGAAAGATCTCATGAAATAATTATCATCACTATTTAAATAACATCCCAGAAATTTAATAACTGCAAAACAAAATGCATATTTTGTATATTTCTGTATTACAGAAATTTTAATGATCCACACACTGATGTGAACATGTAAAGAAATAAATTAAAACTTAGATGTTCATGAAAATATTAGAATGTATTAAAACTAGACCAACTGCAAAAATAGTGAAAAAAAAATCTTAGTAAAATAATAAATCATCTATTAAATACTAAAGGTGTGTTGCAAACAAACACATCTTGTAGATTAGTTTTATTCTACCAGCCTGAAGATTTGTTGCTTATTTTCACCCTCATCAGATATCAAACATGAGATAGATATCTGAGTTAGAAACACCAGTTAGATATCTGAGTTAGAAACATCAGTTAGATACCCAAGTTACAAATACCAATTAGATATCATACGAGCTACAAAAAACAGGTATCTCACCAGTTACAAACATTAGTGAGGTATCTCATGAATTCTGGCCAATAAAAAAGATATCTGAGTTACAAATACCAGTTAGATATCTTATGAGCTACAAAGAACAGATATTTTACCAGTTACAAACACCAGTGAGATATCTCATGAATAAAAAAGATATCAGAATCACACAGAGAGAGTAAATACTGGTGAAACTTTGACTGAACAATAAACAAATACAAGTGCTGACTAGCATGTGACTCTAACAGTATTCAGACAGACATGTGGTAGCACTAGAAGAAAAATTTGTGTAAACATTCTCTGATTACTTTTAATATATCATAACATTCAAAAATACATTCCAGATTATTACTAGCTATTTAGAAAAATGTGTCCGTAACTTAAAAAAACAAAACAAAAAATAAATAAATAAAAATATTACTGCATTCACATACTTTTGTCATACAGATAAATTTATTATGCAGCAACATTGTTAAATGATCACCATGGTGGAACGGATTGTACTTTGTAGATAATACTTCAACACATGTCTGTATATAGTCTACATAGAAAATCCAGAATACTGGTGATGCTGCTGTCTTCTGAGGTGGCAATGTACCATACTAACAACATTCCAAACTGTGTGGAAGAGTTTTACCTATTTCAGCTGATGTAATCACAAGATGGTACAAAATCGAGACTGAAAAAGAAAAAGAAATGATAAATTATGATGATGGCAATAATAGTAATAACAATAACAGTGACAATAATTGCAACAATAACAACAATATTAACAACAATAATAATAGTAGTAATAAAAATAACAAAAACAATAACAATAAGAACAACAACAGCAACAACAATGATAATAGTAATAATAATAACTGAAATTATAAATTGTAAAAGATTCAAGTATTTTTAACAAAAGCTACAACAAATATGTTACTGGAATCCACACTATAATCTATCATTATATCAAAAATTTGGAAAATCATGATAAATGGTAAAAGAATACAGTTTGGTATTCTCAATTATTATATATATGTTTTTACCTTTTTCTTTGGTGGAGTGGTTTCTTTTTCTTTCACATCTTCTTTTTTATCTTCCTCCTCCTTCTCATCTTTGTTTTCACTTTTCTCTTCTTTGTCTTCGTTTTTGTCTTCTCTATTTTCATTTTTATCTTCCTCCTTGTCTTCATCAGACTCATTTTCTTCTTTCTTCTTTGTCTTCGTCTTTTTGACCTTCCTTTTTGTCTTCTTACTTTTTGTTTCCTGTTTTTTATGATGAGATATGATAATTAGACTGTCAACTTTAAAACAATTCCTATAAAACAGTGGGGTATTTTTTATTTTTTTTTATAGTCATTAAAAATTTACCATTATATTCTTTTCTTACATTGACAAAAACATGCATACATTTTGTTTTTAAACTATTTTACCAAAAAAAGTATAAATGAGAACATCAGACAACTAATTTCATTCATATTTAGTTGTATTATAATACCTCTGAATATGTAAATGTTAATGTTTTAAGATCTCACAAGCTGCAATGAACAGTTTAAACTGCTTTTACTCAAATAACAAATATCTGTTATGAATGCAGAGAGAGAGAAACACTATTAACTTAAATAAATGAAGATAAGGCTCAAATTAAAGCAAGTATAAAGATTATTTTTAACACTGTCTCATCAGACATTTACACAAACCTCTTCTTCTTTCTCTCTTGTTTCTTCTTCTTCTTCTTTTTTCTTCTCTTTTTTATCTTTCTTCTTTTTACCTATTACATAAATTAATAATTTGTTAACACTGAAATCTCAAGACCCCCCCCAAAACATAACAAATAATAATAATAATAACAAAATAAAATAAATAAAAACAGATATAAATAAGTAAATAGATAAATATATAAAAATGCACAAATACATTATTTTACTTAAAAATTAACATAAAATTTTATTATGGAAAGCTGTGATTTGTTTTAACACCATAAATAATAATAATAATAATAATAAAAAACAGTATTAGTTCATATTGATGAATTTTTTTTTCATATGTAAGCTTTCTTATTAAATACATCTGGATTTGTTTTTATCTCAGGTTTCTGTTATTAAAATAAATAACAAGACTTATACCTGTAATATTACACCACATTTTAAGAGAAAAGTTAAAATGTGTCACCTTTCTGTTTCTCTTCCTTCGCTAATCTTTCTTTCTCTTTTTCTTTCTCTTTTTCTTTCTTTTTCATTTCTTCTTTCTCTCTTTCTTCTTTCTCTCTTTTTGCTTTCAGTTTTTCTTCTTCATCATCTTCCTCCTCATCCTCATCCTCCTCATCTTCATCATCTGCCTCTTCTTCATCCTCATCATCACTTTTTTCATCTAGAACATTCTTCTTTCCAAATATATTTGCTTTTGCTTTCTTTGGAGATTTCTGTTTGTCTGAAAGTTAGAACAAGAAACAAAATGTGATACACAAAGAGATTAATAATCAGATGTTAATATGATTTAATTTAAGTCTTGGCAAATAAATACATTTACCTGTTTTTGTCTCCTTGGCTGTCTCCTCTCTGATTGTCTCCTCTCTAACTGTCTCTTCTTTCTGAATCTCCTGTTTTTCTGGCTCCTCATTCTCTGATTGGCTGTCTTTTTTACTCCTAGGAGATGCTTTAGGAGTTCCCATTTGTCTCACCTGTAAACAAACACGTTTTTCACACCTGTCTTCTTTATTAACAAGTTAGAACTTGTTTTTAACAACTGTTTATAACAGAATATTAATATATACAAGTTTTACATTTTTTGTTTTAACAAATTACTACTTAAGTATTATTGTAACTGTCATTTGTTATTCATAAAGTAATACGTAGCTGATTTTGTGTAAAAAGTAACTGCATTTTATGTCATATAAAAAGAATATAATTCCTTTTTTTCTTTTTCTTTCCCCCCCCACACTTACATCTCATATTCATTTACAACACAACTTCACATGGTAGACGTTGATATTAAAAATCATTACTATCAGTCAAAGATTTTTGTTTCATTTTGTGATAATGTAAAACACACAAACACTGTAAGTGCAAATACAGAAAAACACTAACACTGAGTGTGAATACATAGTAAAAACAAAAAATTGTGAATGCACAGCGAGTGAAACACAGTAAGATGTAAACATTGTGTGACACCAGAGTAAAACACAAAAACGTATATATCAATTCTTTAAAAAATATTTTCATTAAGAATTGAAATCTTGTTTATTAGAACATAATAAAGTGCTGCCATGTTAATATTTAAAATAGTTTAAAGTCTTTTGTAGACAGAAAATAAAATAAAAGGTAGAACTACCACCACCACCACCACCACCACCACTACTACTAATACTACTACTAGTAATAATAACAATAATAACACAACCATTACTACTACTACAGAAAGCAAAAGCAGTAACAACATGCTGTGAATAATATGCATTTTATTGTATATATATATATATACATATATGTATATACAGACACACACACACATACACACACAGTCAATACCTTCTTGGTAGCCACATACAAATGATGGTCAATCTAATTTTAAAGCGGCCAGTTCCCAGTGCACAAAACATCTATATTAAAGTATTCACATGAACATCCTGCTCCACATACTTTGTCAGTTCAAACAATTATCTCTGTTACTACTTCAAAACGAGTTAGTGGAAAGAGGCAATGGTTGGATGTAAACTCTGCTGACGACCAATTAAGATTGGTAACTACTTTGTGTTAGCTGAATGTAACAGCCAAATAACTATAACTAAAAAATATTTCTAATATTCTAATAATCTGTAACCTATGTTAAGCTGTGACTTTGGCTTACACCCATTAGTGGCTGCTAGAGGCAGATTTGACTGCATGTGTGTGATATCTATCTATCTGTCTATATCATTTCTTTTGTATCCTAACACAATTCAAACTAAACAAATGAATTTAAAAACAAATGTGTGAATATAATATATTTAATACTGTATGCAATAAATTTATTGTTCAGTGTAATGTATTTATTATTCATTGTAAATATATTTATTATTAAATGTGATATATTAAATATATTTATTATCAAATGTAATATATTTAATATATTTATTATTAGATGTCATATAGTAAATATATTTATTATTAAATGTAATATAGTAAATATATTTAATATTAAACGTGATAATTAAATATATTCATTATTAAATATATTATGTGATGTCTTACTTCAGACTCATCAATGTTTTCCTCCTCCTCAGATTCACTTTCTGACTTGTCAGAGTTTTTCCCCTCCGAGTCTAGATCCTGTAAACATACATGCCCCACATACTGCTTGTAACGTGAGTTATAAGTTATTACATCAGTTATCTATCAACAGTATATCAAACCCTGATTTCCCATACTGTTTGTAAAATATCTGCATAGAGTATACCAAAGAGTTTCACAAATAACAGTGATATCCCATACTACTTTAACATGTGGTATATAGCAACTTACTACATTATTTGTCTATCTACACTATACCAAATGCAACAACATTACAAGTATCATTTTTACATTATCATATATTAAACACCTTGCAAGCAAAGATATTCCCAGTCATAATTCTACATCATATATTAAATATATTTTGGAAAAAAGCATGCTGGGTAATGCGATTAGTTAGTTAGTGCTTCTCTTGCCACTATCTAGCAAGCAACTTTGAGTTTTCTGATTTAACCCTTTTAAAGAAGAGGTTGGTAGCAAAACTCAAATTATCACCTGGTAACATTATTAAAACTTCCATTTGGTAAATGTATTTTTCTTTTTCTTTTTCAAAAACTGGCTGATAATTCATTTCCAAATATCAACTAGTAATAGCCTACTAGAATAATGTTTTGTTTTCACTGATATGAACACAGCACAAAGTTACTCAAGTGAAATCTGTTAAGTGCTGCAATACAAAACTGCTGGTGCTTTTTTTCTCACAATATTTCTACACACAGTTCTTATTAATGTCTGCACCATGTCAGCTTTTAACATAGCAGACTAAGAACAAACTTGTCTACCAGTTTCATTACAAATCATTTTATATATCAGTCATTAATTTAAAATAATCTAGTCAAAAGAAAAAAATACATCCTCTCACTTTTATAATTAAAATTAATTTATAATTTATTTTTAATTGGTTTTATTTACTTTAACAAAAATAATAAAAAATTTGAAAATTAACAAGAGGTAACTCCACAGAATAAAAAAAAAAAAAAAAATTGAATTTATAAAATGCTTATATAAACCTAATCTGCAATGCTGATTATTATAAATATGCAGCATTATATTTTAACATGCAATTTATGATATATATATTTTAACATGCAATGCATTATGTATATTTTAACATGCTGTATATGATAATTAATTTAACATGCAATCCATAATATTTATGTCAAAATGCATTAATAAGAAATTAATTTTATTTGTTTTACCAGTAAAGAACTGTTTAGTTTGTTACAAAATAAAACTTACCTTTGTTACAGCTTTCTGTCTTGGCAGTGGTTTTGGCTTAATTTCTTTTGCCTGTAACAATCAACACAAATGTACACATCACAGCTGATAATTACATTATATAAAATCACAAACGTTGAAAACAATAATACAGACAACAGAAAGCTACAGCTATTAATGACACAGTTAATATGCTACTCTGGCATGTGATCCACACATCATGAAACAACTTTGGCATGTGACCTACAACTTAAAGGGTAATCTACATCAAAAAAACACCCAACCCCCCAAAAAATAAAAAACATGCACGACATTTTTATAGAACAACAGTGTGACAGGAAAGGATAATTATATTCATTTAACAGGAAATGTCAATTTATAGGAGGTAGATAAAGTAATACAATAGCTTGGATCAGAAATGGATTAAATAGGAAGGTATTTAGCACTTTGCATTTGTTGTGGTGGTGAAATGAAGGAAGCTTGAAGAAAAGGGAAGATTTTTTCTTGCGTTTCTAGTAAATATTCGCTGAATTCATTATACAATCATTCAAATTTGTATGCTTTTTAGCCCTTGTTCCTACAAGTTATAAATAAATAAGAAAGGATTTTTTTTTTCATTTATGCTGTGAAAAATAATAATAAAAAACCGAAATAAATAAAATAATAATTAAAATAAGCATGTAGATCACACACCAAAGTAAAATTTCCTTATGTAGATCACCCACCAAAGAGCACCGATAATACATACTAGACACTAATAACACAAAACTAGACATAGATAAAACAAAACTACAGACACAATAATACAAAACTACAGACAGATAATACAAAACCACAGACACATAACACAATAGACACTAATAACACAAAACCACAGACACTTAACACAATAGACAGTAATAACACAAAACTAGACACAGATAAAACAAAACTTAGACAGAAAATACAAAACTACAGACACAGATAATACAGTAGTGGACACTAATAACACAAAACTACAGACACAGAACACAAAACTAGAGACACTGATAATACAATACTAGACACTGATAATACAATACTAGACACTTATAATACAAAACTAGACACTGACAACACAAAACTACTGACACTGAACAGATACTGAACAGAAACAAACCTGTTCATTCTCAGATTCGTCTTCTTCTGAATCAGAATCATCTTTAAATTTGGCTGAAATAAACCAATGAAACATTAATATTTATTAATCCTTTGTGTCATTATTAGCTTTCTGAGTACTCAACATTAATTCATCTTTCTGAGGATCTACACTAGGCACCCTTATTTTACTTATTTGTTAAATGTTTATCACCTTTTCTAGATTTATGCAGATCTATACAAGGCATCTTAATTTTCCTATACTGAATGTTTAATTGTCTTTTCTGACACTAGATTTCTGCACATCTAAAGTAGGCACCATAATTTTACTTATTTATCAAATGTTTAATTACAATTTCTAGATTTCTGAAGATTTATACTAGGTACCATTATTTTACTATACCAAATATTTAATCACCTTTCTGCACACTAGATTTCTGCAGATCTATACTAGGCATCATTGTTTTACTAATGTGATTGTCAACTGTCACTGGCTCAGTAGTTTGCTCTGGGTATGTGGTGTGTAATGGCAGTGAACGGTTGTGCCCGAGGGATGGAAGATTTCTGTTACAAGTGTTTTTATTCTGAAAGTAAAAACATTCCTGAAACGTAATCATCACATCCAGTGATGCTGAGATACGGTTGCTGCAGCAAGAACAAAGGACACAAGGATTATTAATAATAATAATAATAACAACAATAACAATAACAATAAAAATAATATAAAATGAGTGCATTAGGTGACTTTCATTTTCTTCCAGTGGGACCCATGTTAAGATATTTCAAACTATCCATTTTTTTTTTTTTTCAGGCCTCATATTTGTGTTATTTGTAAGTAAACACAAACATTAGTCTTATTAAGGAAATCATCTCTTTAAGTGGTACACTGCGAGACACATGCTCATAGGCAATGGGTGCATGACACTGATTATAACACATAGACTATGGTTGAACTTACTATAAAAAATTCACAGAAAACCAACAAACATAACAACTAAACATTCCATTCAGTTTTAAATAATTTTAAGTAAAATAATTTAATGAATTACCATATTCACAATCAATATTTTAAATAACTTAAAGTTAAATAACCATTCAGTTAAATGTTTAAAAAAACAAATTAAACTTTTTATAAAAATTACAAAAGTATTTCGTCTTCTGACTCTTGCTGATAAACTGAGATCCATTAAGTTATCTCCCTTCATTGTATGCTCAAGTTGTGATCTCTCTTCTTCATATTCCTCACTGTCTTCTATATGACCATTCTGTTGCCGTGGATTTGCAGTCACTATCATATGACAACCACCACATGCCACCTGGCAAACACAAACAAACACTGTTAAACACTAATGACAATTTACAAAAAAAAAAGACAAAAATTCAAAAATTGGAATTGCATAATTTTGTACAGTTTTTGGATTGTTTTGTATGCCCAAACTTATTTTATGCACAAAATTATAAAAAATATGTATAAAAACTCTGCAGACTATTTGTTTAAGCTGCATATGAAATATAAATGGAATTTGTACATAGACCTAGATCCTATTCTTAGGCTATCCCCTTATTTTCCAGAATCTGAAACACTTCTGATCCCAAGTATTTCAGAAAGAGAATATTTAACAGATTTACTTAAGTGGATCTTTGGGTTTCATTGTGTAGATTTAGTTTAAACAATGATATTTTACACTGCACAGAATCAACTGACATTTTTAATGTTACAATGCTATATTAGATATTGTGAACCATGTTGGTGTATGTAATAATGGTGTAGATGTTGTAAACCCTGACATTGTGAATTGTGCTGGTGCAGATGTTGTTAACACTGATGTTGTGAATTGTGATGGAATGATGGTGTGGATGTTGTTGTAAACACTCACTCTGTCAACAAAACATCTCATCAGACAATCACACCTAGTTGGCTTGTACAGGTTGGTGAAACACTCTGTCCCTTGGGCTAGTTTACCATGGCGACCGTCACCAAATGTATACAAATATCCTCGCTCTACAACCAGTAACAACATTTTCTGTTAATATGCGATGCTCAGAATTAATGTTTTAACTCACCAGTATCTGTGTAATAATAATAGTACATGATCACAGACTTGGTAAAACTATTCAGTACAACAACAAAATACTGTTACTCATTCACTCTAGACACATTCTGAGGACTGAACCTATAATTTAAAAAATAAAAATAAAAATAAAAATAAAAATAAAAATAAAAATAAAAATAATGTTACTCATTCCTTCTTTACAAACTTTTAGGGAGGATCAAAAATGAATGTTGGAAAACTGATTTGAAAAATTATTACAAAGAATGGAAAAATTTTAAAGTCTAGATTACCTGTAATGATAGCAGTAAAGTTTTCACCACAAATCACCTGTGTCACTGTTGGGGTCATTTTGACCTGTTGAGGAGTGGCTGTCTCCATCACCATGGTTCCCAGACCTAGTTGTCCATTACTGCCATCTCCACATGTATAGACTGTACCATTTTCTAAAATATATTATTGCAAATATATAGACAATAATTTTCTGAAATATATTATTATAATAAACATATAGAATATATAATTTTCTGAAATAAAGATATTACTAATATCACAAATATACAGACTACCTTTTTCTGAAATATATTGGTATTAGAATAAGTAAACAGACATGACTATTTTCTACTGAGATATTATCATCTCCATGTTATGAATGGTGATATTTTCTAAATTACTGAGCACTATGTGTTACAGAGTATCATACATTTATGTCTTTACATTTTATTTCTTTTTTACTTTAAAAAGTTTCTTTAAAAAAATCTTCTGTCAACAGTATCTTTAAAAATTCAGATATAAGAATTATTCCAAATTTAGCCCCTCCCCAAAAAAAACAACAACAATATATATATATATATATATATATATATATAAAAGGAAAAGAAAAAACAGAAATAATAATAATAATAATAATAATAATAATCATAATAATAACAACAACAACAGTAATAATACTGAATGTAATACGTGTGTTTACCTGTGAGAGCTGCAGTGTGTGATCCACCACAAGACACAGCTTTCACCTTCTCGGGTATGGAAGACACCTGCTCGGGCTCATTAACGTTGTTTTTGTGACTCAGACCAAGTTTACCACTGTCATTTTCTCCAAATGTGTACAAGTCTCCTGCCTCTGTAAAGACAAACTGAATTTTTTACATCTCATTACACATTAACAACCACACACATCTACAAATAACAAGTTTAAACATACAGACCTGCATAGTTCACTGTAACAAATTTGTAATTATACCTGAATTACTAACAGTAACTGTACGATATGAAAGTTCTATTAGTGCATGAATACACTGTTTCAGTAGTAACTAGATGATGTCAAAATGTCTGAGATATTCAGTGAAAAGCAACAACAGATAAATATGGGACAGTAATCAGTTATTGTAAGTACAGGATGTGAAATTACTAACATTTATTCAGTGACAAAAATAATTACTGGAATTTAACTATTTACAGTAACTGCTGATGTAAAATTTCTAAGATGTAGTAACCAGATGATATAAAATTTCTAAGATATCCAGTACAAATAATAATAAATATTGGAATGTAACTATTGATAGTAACTACATGATACAAATTTTTTTCAGCAAAACGGATAACAATAAGTACTGGGATGTAACTATTAATAGTAACTATATGATGTAAAATAGCTAAGAAATTCAGTGAAAACTAATAATACTCAGAGGTCTCACTACATGCTGTAAGAGATGGCAGGCCCACCATCCCTTATGGCTTACTATGAGTTTGCCCACCATTCCTCAGCAACGGCATCAGTATTAGTGTTTATTTAGTGAACTTCATTTTGTATAATAAATTAAACAGACACTTTGATGTTATTTAATTGCTAGTACAATAAACTTGTTAATAGTTAATGCATTTGATGCAATTATTTAAAGGAGTATTTTTGACAAACAAGTAATTTGAACATTGTTCAGAGTACTTGTACCCTGAACATTTTCTGTACCATCCCTTTCTTTAACTTGCACCAGTTATACTGATTTCTGCCATCCCTTTCACAAATGCTGGGGAGACCTTTGATACATAAATATTGGTATACAGCCAAATATAATAAGATATTCAGCAACAATAATAGATAAATATTGGAATGCAGGTACTAACAGTAACTGCATGATGTGAAATTTCTAAGATATTCAGTGATAAATAATTCTAAATATTAAACCTGTAACAACTGCTGTGTGGTAGTAACCACATGCTATATAAATAATATTTTCATCAAATTCCAACTTTGTTGGGGTGGAACACCCTTCAGCTTCCCCGAGGCCAAGTTGTCCCTCTCCATTGCTGCCCCACACGAAAACCTGCCCATCCTCTGAAATGATAATTTTTTAAACTAAGTACATTTGTACTAAACCAAAAATACCTGATCATCCTCTGAAATCATAATCTTGTAAAGTAAATTTATTCTAAACACACTCACATGCCCAGTCATACATACAAACACACGCACACCATACACACATACACACCAAACACTCCATCTGCACACATAGCGCACACACATACACTACAAATACTATACACACACAGTATACAAAGAAAAATAAAATTATACACACACACAGTACACACATATACAGAACACACACACACGTACAGTATATACCTACACATTACACAAAGAGAAATAAAGTACACACACACACACACACACACTAATGATGTCACCTGTTAAGGCCACACTGTGTTCTGCTCCAGCATCAAGCATCTTGTATGACATTTCTGCTACATTTTCTACACACATAGGAACACTGCAGTCCTGAACATCCTCCACACCCAGTTGTCCCTCACTGTTTGATCCAAATGTATACAATGTACCAGATTCTGTGTAAGTAAATATTGTTCATAAATATACTTTATTACTGCGACAATACACTAGTATAGTACTACATTGTGTGTGTTTGTATATATTCATTTGAAATACACATACAAAGATAACATTTGACAGAATGGCATTCAAGATGGAGAGAGCTTACCAAACACACACACAGAGCTTATATATATACATATATGAGACACAGACACTAATAATCATCAGTAGACCCAATTGTTTTTCACGATCACAGTAAACAGATAGAATTTGCGGAATTCATGTTGTGGAACGGAAATCATATTTTGAAATGGAATTTTAATTTTCAGCGAAGTCGAAAAACAATTACCATTTTACTTTTGTCACAGCCTATGAAACTGACGATTTGTCAATGTTGTCAAAGGTGTGATGTCTCATTTACAAGATATCTGCTTGCAGTCATGCTTGCATGGTTGCTATATTCCTGGTCATTAAATGGTTTTAGTGAAGTTTTGTTTTCTTTACAGCCTGTCAGCCCTGATTCACTTTGAATAAAACACTGTCTGATCTTAGTTGCAAAATTATGTTTTATTACATTTAGTTGTTTTAATTGTGGTCTTTGATCCTGATGTGACCTTTCACAACTAACGCATACTTTTCATATAGCGATGCAAATCTACGCCATGGTATCGCATTATCAATGTGACCAGTCTGTACGTAAATAACGTAGTGACATCATTGATATAACTGGAATTGGTTGTATTTTAATTACAATTGTGTTAATATTTCACTAAATACTTTCTCAATAAATGCACAGTGTATTAGATTATATCAAAGGTTTTTTTCCTGCATGATTCCTTCAAGTGTATGTACTGCCGTTTTTGAGATAAATGTGAAGTGCATTCAGCGTAATGGAGACACTGAAGGTCATTTCAGTTAAATCTTGAATAAATACCATTTTCTCCTTTTTTAAATTATGTTAGTGTATTTGATACATTAGTTCTTAATTACATAATTTATTCGTGAAATGGATATGAAATGAAATTTACAAAATCATGAAATGAAAAACAGCAATTTTTTAAAACAGAAAACCACTGGGTTTACATTGGTGACAATAAATCTTTTAACACTGTTATTGTTTTTATTTTATAAACTGTAATTAGACAAACCTGTTGCTGCCACAGTGTGAGATCTTCCACAAGCAATAAGAGTAACCTTCTCACGTTTCAAACCTGAAAAACAAACAAAATCATTAGTTTAAGTGTATAGCTGCTGGGTATGGTGTTTATATAAATACATTTATTATTATTATTATTAGTAGTAGTACTGGTACCTGTACTATTACTATTATTACTACTACTATTATTAGTGATAGTATTATTATCCTTACTACTATTGCTACTACAAGTATTTAAAAAAAGATCTGATGTATGGGGCAATATATACATATATTATTACTACTATTACTACCACTATTTTTTAAATGCTTTAAAACTGCAAGTATTTAAAAAAGTACTAATATTATTATTATTATTAAACTTTTTTTTTTAATTAACATTTTTTAAAAATACTACCAGAAAATGGAATTTTGAACTTATTTTTCAAACATTATTTTATTTCAATGTTGATTTATTTTACTAACATTTTATACAGTAGGGTTTGTTTGCTGTTTTAATCTGCTCCAGGCCAAGCTGACCCCAACTGTTTGAGCCAAACATGAAAACACGTCCACTCTCTGAAAACAAAAAGATAAAAACTAAATCTAACAAATCTCATTGTCAGTGAAAACAACACAACAATTACAGAATTCATAATAAATATATTCATTTCTTCATGAAAGATATGTTCAAGTAATCATTTAAAAATAATAATAATTAACTTTTAATCATAAACAAGATGACTTTGATTTTTAAAAATATGCTTGTTGGCTTTTGCATGGTTCTTTGTCCATATGTTTGATGGAACATAAACATTTTTCTACCAACACCAAAAAACCTTTAAAGCTAATAAGTTTATATCACAGTAGAAAAATTCCAGAAGCCAGATATTTTTAATGTACAGTTCTTTTTTTTTTTTTTTTTTTTATTAAGACTGGTCAGCAAAAACAAGTAAAATAATAATAATAATAATAATAATAATAATAAGAAGAAGAAGAAGAAGAAGAAGAAGAAGAAGAAGAAGAAGAACTCTTTTTCTTTTTTTATAAACAAGAATTTTACAAATGTTTCTATCACAAAAATTTTGTTACCTGCCACAAGAGCTGTGTGTTCATCGCCACAACTAATCTGTAACACTCTGTCATTTTTAACCCAAAATTTATTTGGAAGATTTTCAGCAAAACTGCTTTTTCCAAATGTAAACACAGCACCAGTTTCTGAAGGAAAATTACTTTATTATAATTATAATCTTAAAATATTTTTAGTGTTGCATATTTCTGATAAATGTTGTTATAATATTTATACATTTCCTACAAGACACCATATCAGAAAATTATCCAAAATTTCTTTCTCGACATATAGGATAGACAGATAGATAAATAGATACAAATACAGATATACAGGGTGGCCCAAAAGTAGGTTTACAGTTATTACGTAGGCAATTTATTTTAAAATATAAGCATGTTTCAAGCATTACACAGAAACTGTTTAATCTCTCAGGTGCTCAAAATGTCCTCCTTCAACACTGTATTTTATGTTAATTGTACTTAGCAAGTGACTTCAAGCATATAAATGATAGTTTAATAACTGTAAACCTACTTTTGGGCCACCCTGTATATTTGCACTCTGTTTCAAAACAACAATTATACAGACATTTTTATTCTTGAAATATTTATTAACTTAAAGTCACCTTCAAACTGACTTTGGTATTGTATTACAATAGTTAACATATAATGTTAACGTCTTGTTTTTGTGTTCCTTTACAAAACAGTGTATCTTACTATGTGCTAACAGATGGAAGATAATTCAATAGGTAAAATAATCCACATTTAAATGCAGAGTACATGCTCAAGCAATATTCTGGTGATGAACAGAAATGGCAGTAAACCAGGGGGTGCCTTAATACAGGATCACTGTGTGTGTGTGTGTGAGCCTGATCATAACTACTCTTTTTGAAGTGAGGCAAAAACATTTAATTGACACACAGAGTGTGGCAATAAATTTTGGCCAGATGCTCCGACTTGAACGTGGTTATCATTTCTAATGGAATAGAGATTTATATTTTTACAATAAAATCTTTCTATAAAATAAAAATAATAGAAAAAAAACACCAAAAAACCCCGTCAATTTCGGTATGAAGCATTTATCTCACTTGCTTTAATGTAGTTATGGCCATGGCGGGCATGTGTGTGTGTACACTGTTTTTACAAATCAACAGAGATGTTTGTGTAAATGTTTAGAGGCTTTAAATAAACACAAGGACATCACTTACACTCATGCACATATTTACCTAAAAACTAACAATGCGTTCAAAAATAATATTATGCTGATATCAATTTATATTCAGTAATATTTACGCGGTATCAGAGTTTTATAACAAATTTGACACTGGTCAGTGATACAAACAGAAACAAAAATTTAGCCTAAGGTGAAAGGCAAATACTTGAAATAGATAAACAATACAAAAACAGAACATATCTACATTCACGTTCGCATGCAAGCACGCACACGCATACATTTTAGTTTTAAATGTTTCTGTCCTGGGGATTGTTTTGGGGTGTGTGTTTTTGGTTTGTTTTGGTTTGTTTTGTTTTGTTGTTTGTTTTGCTTTGGGGGTTTTAAGTAGTAATATATTTACTATGCTTTGAAGAGTTAAAAATGTAATAATAACTCATTATAGCTTCATTTTGAAAATGCGATGAAAAGCATTTAGGTGAACTAACAGAAACTATATACTAATGCACTAACCTGGAATGTCAGTATCATCTACTAACGACATGTTGGTAACCTAAACAACTTTTCAAAATGCCCGGATGTCAAGTGCGATACTTCCGGTATGTCAAATAAAATTAAAGCGCAATACAAAGCTTTAATAACAGCAAAATGAATGGACATACGTATTTTAGTAGGCCTACTATCCTTGATGACTGAGAATAGACTGTAATCATTCTCCAAGGCTTTTTATTTCTTTCTTTATTTTAAATACATTTCATATCAGACTTAGCACAAGAAATTACACAGTAGATCAACATGTAGGACTGAATCAGAACATTTTTCTTTAGACTAATAATAATGAAATAGATACGCAGGTACCAAGAAAGCATAATAAAATGAAACACATCCAGTGGTCCTAAGATTAAAGATCATGATAAAAATTACGATAATTTATGGCAGGATTAGATTATAATAATAATGACGTGTGTGTGTCAGACGAGATTGATAAAAAAATGTAAAAACCTGCTTTTGAATCTCTTTTGCCGTCACTTCAAAATAATAATAATGTAATTATAAACCTAGATGGAAAATAGGTGAAAAAATTGAGTACAGTTAAAATTAATTTTGTGTCGGTGAACAAGATTTCTTTTGCCTTGTAGCATAGCAAACAGGACAATTTTTGCCTGATGGGTTATTGATAAAGAAACAATCTCCAGCTTTTTATTTAAAAATAAATAAAATATATTCCTTGAAAAGTATTTCAAACATTTGCCTTCTAATGAATTGAAAAATAAATAAAAATTTCATAGTCACTTTAGCAGAGAAACATTTCAAATTGTTCTCTTAATAGAGGCCAGCTGAAACATTTTCAAATCTTAAGAGATTTCCTTTATATAACTTAAAAAATTTCACGTTTCGTTCAGGAAAATCAGTTTGCACGTGAAAATAACACTATGTTGTGTAGATGAGCTAAGAATTCTGAAGAATTATAAACTTTCTCAGACCTAAACTAAAGAAAAAAAAATCACATTGCTATATCTCTAAAATTGGTATAAACTATCCAGTACACAAAACAAAAACAGACTAACAGAGATACAATCTTTATTAGCAAACATCTAATTATTATGTACATTGAGTTGCCCACTAAGAAACTACAAGTAAAAGAAATATAAAACTGATATCAGACAAAGACTAAGCTACGAAGACGTCACATTTCCAATCATTGCCCACCAGACAGACAGACAGACGGCAAGCGTGACCATACACACAGTTATTTACATCAGTTCAGCAGAGGTCAAACATGGAACACAACTTCATTCATTACAAACGTTTTGCACAAAATTCACCATTAATTGTGTCTTTGGGCAAATGTCTTATTTTTTTTTTTTTTAAGATTGATCATGATACCTATGTTTAACAAACTGGCTCTGTTGAGATTAAAACCATGTCTGAAGAATACAGATTGATGGAGCAGATGTCATTACAGTTTCCTAGCAAATCCCAGCCAATGCCAGAACTTGTTTTTAATTCTTCAATAGTACAATTATGGTATCCATGTGTCCTGAAATAATTCAGCCAAGCTGAATCCAGAGTTGACAACATATATTCCAAATCTTTATTGAGAAAAAATAATTAATTAAAAAAAAAAAAATAAAACAAATTAAAAAAAAACTGCACTGCATTGATTTTCCAGCAAAATGAAACCACAGATAGCTTGTTATTCTCCACCAGTAAATATTCTCACTTTATGATACATCTGAAAAATAAAATATATATTTATTAGATCATGACATTTTCAAAAAAAAAAAAAAAAAAAAAAAAACCCCTCCAAAAACCAACATTTTTAGCTTAACCCTTCAAACAATTTCACTGTCACTGTTACTTATCTAAGTATGATCAAGGTATTTTCTGAAATAGTTTTTTAATGAATAAACAATGAAGATGAAATGTCAGCCTTTTATCTCCATATTACAGGATTAGTAAAATGTTATTTGTTTTACATTTGAATAAATTTACTTTTGTCAGTATACACTCAAAACATACAATCTGAAGTATGGTTAGGCAGTTACTATTAACATCCAAAATTATAATATATATTAGTTTTAAATGTGCTCGAAGATTAAAGTGATAAATTATCAGAAAGTACAAAAACTAATTATGTTATCAATTTTATATCAATACAGTCTTAAGTATATTTACCACTGCTGATACCTGCCTGTAGCACATTAAGACAAGTCTATATTAAAATGTTTATCATAATTTATTGCTGTAAGCAAATAATGAGTTGTTTTCTTTAAAAAAAATTTAAATGTACTCCAAATCTGCTGACTAACATTTATTATAATAAAAATATTAAAGAAGATTGTTTAATGGATCAGATGAAAAGAAAAAAATTCCAGATGTGATTTTGACAATCATGAAAACAACTTACAACTCATTGGAGCATCTCCAAATCTCTTGTGTAGCTGGTCATGATTGAACTTCAAAAATGCTTCATATTGCTCTGAAATAGAAAAAAAACACTGGTATGACACAAAAGTCACCGTAACTACCCTTACCAACAAACATTTGAAAATATATACCATTAGCTGTTTTTCAATTAAAGGCTACATTTTACAGATTAGTCAAGTAATTATGTCTGTGGGTACTGAAAACATTTTTACTAGTCTAAAATACAGACAGTACAAATCAGTGATAATTTTACATGTCTTCAATTTGACACCCAAGTTGCAAGATTAACACATTTTACATTAGTAAAAATATTGCATGAACAAATCTGACAGACACTTGAATCACTTACGCTGGATATGCGAAATGAATGAAAAATGAATGGACATTAAATTGTTTTTCATCTTATTGTCTTTGAAATTCTATCAAGCAACTGCAAATGTGCCAATTGTTATCTTCACTGCTTGAAACATGGTCAATTCAGTGTGTGACCACCAAAGTGTCATAGTGGACTAAACTTTCTGTTTAATGACTTGTGTTTGAGGATGGATTATGTTCACTAATTCTTCTTTAATTACTTACTTCTTACACAAGAAGTCCCTAATGTTTCTATTAGTATTCTTCATAACTGTCAAGTGTGTTGATTTAATTTTTTACAGGTCATTCAACCAAATTTTGCATTCCTTTTCATATCATAATTTGTTTTTGTTTTTCATTTTTGCTATGAAATATTTTTAAAATGTAGCATTTTCAGTCACAAATCTGTATTATCTTACATAATGTTTATTTGGTAGAAATTAAGCACCTATTACAGGCTTTGAAATTACTGTTTCTTCCTTAATATTCAAAATATTCACTTTATTTTAAAGGGATTTCCAAGCTCTTTCCAGCTGGTTTGTCTTAAGATTTCTGGGGTATGAAAAAACTGTCCACATGCCTACTGCATTTATTCAGCTACCTGACTACATTACAAACTACAAGTTCTGTGTTCTATTAAAATGTTACCCTATCTATTCAGCTACCTGACTACATTTTTAACTACAAGCTGTTCTATTTAGCTACTACTCCACATTTTTAACAGCAAATTCTATGTTCTGTTTAGACTGTTACCATATTTATTCAACTACTTGCCTGCAATTTTATTTGTAAGTACTGTGTTGTATTCGCCACAAATTTCTTCCTCTCTCTCCTTGACGAGTCGCTCACAAATCATGTTCACCTGTCTGAATGTGAAGAGTGGAACATCCTTTTTGCTTGGAGAGAGTGAATTCAAGAATGAGGTTGCAGAGCATTGAGCCAGATTGTCTGTATTACATGCTGAAGGTACTTCCATTGACGGTGGTGGGCTGCTACTTGATGGATATTGCAACTGACGTCTTCTCTGCATTTTCTTAATCTCCAAGCTGATACTTGCTGCAATACGTTCTGTGGAAAAAGGGAGAAAAAAATTAATTATAATTACACCAAGATGATAAAAGTGTACAAACAGCCAAGTCGAAGCAACTAATGGTAACTATCACATTGCAAGTGGAACATGGTCAAGTTTACAAATAGTTATACAAAATAAAAATATCTTCACCTGTTTATTTATATTTTTCACATGACCATACATTTTCAGATCGTAATTAAATTCATGGATAGAATAAATTCATTTATAGCTGTACCCATTTATTTTGTTCTTTGAAGTATTATTAAAATTTGAATAGATTTCAAGTTTGTGATATCCAGTCTAGATAATTGTAATCTGGTCAGCTATTGAATTAACTATTTTATTAGTATAACATTTAAAACTGAGTTTCTAACATTCTGAGATTATTAATAGTAATAAACCCTAGTCTCACCTTTGGAAAGATTTGGAACCACGTCTGCAAATGGATTTGTTTGGTGCGATTTTGTAGGTGGAGTCGATGGCGATAATGTCATTGGTATACATCTTCTTCGTTTTATTGGCGTTCCTTGATTAGGACTGTGAAGAGGATCGAATTCCAGACTTCTTTTAAGAGTTGCACCGCAAGCCATCTTTAAAACCTAACAGGCCGATGGCTTGTTTAGTTTTACCTTAAAATACTATATACTGATGGCTGAACTTAAAATTGCTGTGGTCTAAAACTTATCTCAATCCTTTCTCTCGCAGTAAAACAAACAACTACGGCTGTTAAAATATTAGAAAACCAAAGATGATAATGGATAGTAATCAACTACTTCTACAATCTCAACTACAAAATGGCAGCCGTTTTTGATTGTTTAGCCTCGTTCTCGATTTGTAAACTTCAGCTGATATATATATATAAATTTGAACACAATGAGTCAACTGAAAACGAATTTTAAAATTCTTTATTACTTCTTCTCTTAACATAAAACCTGTAAAAAATAAACCTAATATTTATTTTTGCTTTTGTTTTATGAATTAAATCAGCATAATAAGCTATTAATTTGTTATCCTTTTAAACTTTTTTGTGGTTTCCTAGAAGTGCTTTTTCGTTTCTTTTTTCGAAGTAATTTTATAAAAACTACATCTTACAAAAATTTGAAAGTAACATTATTTCTGATCGAACTTTCGACCTCCTTCATCCTTGTATATATAGCATGGACCAATGATTTAAAAAAAATTAAAATAGGAAACTCATTGTTTGCATACATAACAATACAGGTTTTAGAAGAAGAATGCTTTTTATTATTTGTTTTCAATTTTCTGTTCTAAAATAGGCATCAAGCATTATAATGAATGTATCAAGGCAATCATTCATATGACACGTGATCAGTTTGCTTTTTACAGGTGCATATACCATCTCTAATATATTCAGAATTTAAATATTATTATTAAAAAAAAAAAAAAAAAAAAAAAAAAAAAAAAAAAAAATTATATTGGTTTCAAGTATTGTTTTACAACTACGTACTCAGAACTGTCCGCTATGGAATTTTGGCAGTGTAACGTGTAACAATTATGGTACCTAATGAGAATAGTCGTTTCCATATTCACACGCTAGTGTCTGTGAAAATTATTAAATTTTTAATTTTTATTTATTTATTTATTTTTTTGCTGGCGAAGTAATATTTGAAAAAAATATAGCACGAAATGCGTTCGAGATGGTGTGATGTCAAAGTTACGCATCAGAGCCCAAGAGAAAATAATATTCAGGTGAAGTTTGTACCCAGTAAATCGGCGAAATCAGGAGGCATTTTTTCCGATAACGCAATTTTCGCTGTTACGAGTTATCGTTCCTGTTGGTCCATGCTCTCTCTCTCTCTCTCTCTCTCTCTCTCTCTCTCTCTCTCTGTTGATTGCCTAACAAATGCATTGACATTGCATTGTTTACTATAAACTTTATATCGATCCGGGGGAAATACGGGTTTCTGTTCATTGCATCGACCAATGATTTTTTTGATTTTTATGTTGTTTTTTTATTCGAACAGGAAACTCGTTGTTTGCATACATAAACTTTAGGTTTTAGAGGATGAATGATTTTTATTTCAACGAAAAAGAATGAAAAATTAATTTTTAACTTATCTTTTTATACCATCGGTTGACAGACCTTTAAAACTATTTTTAAATTTTCTGTCGAAAAACTGGTATCAAGCACTATAATGAATGTATCAGGGCAATCATTCAAATAACACGTGATTAATTTGCTTTTTACATATAAATATGACTCTAATGCACTGAAAATGGAAATAAATATTATAAAAGAAAGAAATAATAATAATAATAATAATAATAATTAAAATGGTTTCACGTATTGTTTTATAACAACGTACTCAGAACTGTCCGCTATAGAGTTTTGGCAGAGTAACGGGTCCACATTATGGTACCTAATGAAAATAGTTATTTTGATATTCACGCGCCAATATCTGTGAAAATTATTATATATTTATTTATTTATTTATTTTGCTGGCAATAATGTTGGAATCGAAATATAGTAAGAAACGGGTACGAGATGGTATGACGTCAAAGTATTCAAAAAAAAAAAAAAAATTGTTTCGACCTTTGCAACAATTTCTATTCAATAATGGACATCTATATATACGAGGCGCTGATTATATGATATAGTTTTTAAAAATCCATGTAAATTGATTGCATCATGAAGGAATATATGTTTAAAAGTTTGTAAATACTGACTGGCGTCGGACGCCGCCATTTGAATTTCGATCGGAAATTTCCGTGCATGCTCGGAAACCGTTACGTCGGGGGTTTTAAACTTCCAAATTCAACAATTTACATCCATTGCTGAATTTGTATTTTATGATTTAAGGTAAGGATGATTATTCATATTACCAAACCACGATGTACAAATCCTTTCCTAAATACTTTTTCAACTTAATCAAACGTTTCAAATTGGCAATGTTCCCCATGTCAGAACTAATCGTAAAAGAACATTCAAGCCTAGTTTGTACCCATTAAAACAGGAGAAATCTGGAGCCATTTTTTTCAGCAGACGCAATTTGTGTCGTTACGAGTTATTGTTCCTGTTGGTTCGTGCTAGTATTTATGAATATAAAAAAGAATAATGTTCTGTTGCTCTAAAGTGACAATAAATTATGATCCAAATCTAGTATTAATTATAAATGTTATGTATATTCCGATTATTACTACTGAAAAGTAAATATGCTGGTAGAGAATTAATAATCCGCTATATACTTCTTGATAGAGATCCAAAATGTCAGCCTCTGTTTCGACCATGATTGTTTCCAAGGGTATCCTACAAAATGAATATGAGAAAACGTTACGTATATCGAGATAACCGCATCCAGTTAAACAGGCTAAACATAATATTTTTAAACGGTAGTAAATAAAATCTGAAATTTGTTGTCATGGCAGTTACAATTCCAAATGCTAGAAGTATGATCACATCATTCTTCATACCTATTCGTAATTATACATATATTTTTATGAGACTTTTTTTTCAATTCTATTGTTTGTTTTTTGAAGAAAAAAAAGCTCTCTTAATTTCTCATACGGATAAAAATGATTTTGTTTTTAAGAATGCTATGAAGGAATATATGAACGTTTTTAATAGTTCAGAAAAGTCATGGTCGACACACATGCTCTAACATACCTATTTTTCATAGAATAAATTTGGCGCAATCATTTTATCGGCTCTTCAATAATAATTAAAAAAAAAAAAGAGAGGAAAAAAGGAGGTCTCCGCAAGTTCTTTTTACAGACGGAAATACACCAGATTCACTTCTAAAAGAAAGAACTTGTTACGCGCTACCTTTCTCGAAAACGTCACGATTTTCCAAATATGTTGTCACTGATGATGAGCGACGTATTACATATATATCATTATATCAGAAATTAAACGTGTTTAAGTGTACGTGACTGCACAAATCAATGCAACTATAACATGCCCACGCTTACATTAAAATATAAAATATATGTTTGTGCTCTTCTTCTTTTTCTTTCTTTTACATGAAATCTGCTGTTAATCACGCATGTTAAAAAGAGGTAATGTGTAACGATTTTTTTAATTTTTTTTTGGCTTTTTCTAAAATAAATAAAAGTGGAACCTAATTTTTCTGAAGCACAGGAAAGTAACTGTGTAGGAAACCGGGGATTTTAGAAATAATTACGTTATTTGTAAACCTTTATCCATAACAATATCGATAACCACGACAAAAAGAGCTGATTTACTCTATAGTTAAAGAGTTAGTTTATTCTGCACTGTTTAGTTAGTCTGTAATTTCAGTATCAGTTAACTAAATATAGAATAAGCTGTAATTTAATACAGGATATTTGTAAATTCTTTTAGTTAGTATTACTTTTTAAATTTTTATTGTTTTTTATTTATCTTTATCCTGTGTAATCTCGGGTCTACTCGACAGTTACTGCTCCATTCGGTTAGTATCAAATGAGCACGAGTGATTAATAGAACGTTTCCAACAATTGTGTGAGATAAATCACCACTGTGGTAATAGTCTGAATAACTACTTTGTTGCCTAAACATTCCTCATTTCTTTCAAGCGCATTGGCGTAGCTAGAGGGGGAGCAAGGGCGCGATCGCTCCACATGAACATATTTTTAAAAACTGGCGCCTTTTCAACAATAATTAAGCTTTAGTTCATTTATGCAGTAAAAGTCGAATCTTCTTATTTTTTATTTCTTCTTCTTATTTATTTATTTATTTATTAATAACACTCTTTGCTTTTATTATGCTTTTTTTTTCTTCTTCTTCTTCTTCTTTTTTTTTTTTTTTTTTAAATTGTGTTTTAATTTTAAATACATAATAAAAATGTACAATACGTTTCTTGGCGCCTTTTTTATGTTCTCTCTCCTCTTAACTTTAAAAGTCGGCTATGTTCCTCTTCGTGCGGGACTTCTCCCCTATCCCGTTTTAACTGAATTGGGTTTGTTCTCATTTTGTGCACGATTATTAATTTTATGAGTTATACATTTTTTATTTTATCTGTGAAAATGAAGGATGATAAAGAAGTTTCTAACAAATGAAATGAAAAATTCCAAAATAAATAATCAACATCCAGTGTCAAGCACAAAATAATAGTTTTGATGACACATTTATTTAAGTAGATAAACTGTAGTTCTTTGGGTAGATGTGTAGTATTTTAATTAAATGCTTGGGTGAATGGTACTGGGGGTTATTCCTATTCCAAAAACTTCTAACTATTTTAGGATATAAGCATATTTATTCTGATCAGTTATGAAATGTTTTTAACAACCAGTGCAAACATTCTGAAAATTAAAGGGTGTTATTTTGAAAATATGGTCTTATCGAAATGCTGTGAATGTGCTAAATTGCAGCATGAACACACTTTCTTCAGGGTAATGTAAATATTCCAAGCAAATTACTGTGCGTTTCAATTAGCAATGTAACTCAATATTTCTGAAGTGACGTCCAAATTAGTTTTAAACAATAAACACATAGTGCATGTGTAAATTGTTTCAAACATTTTAATCTTGTGTAAATATAAGTGATAGGCTGAAAGGCATCCAGGTTTTTTTAAGCTTCAGATGACGTAATCAAATCTTCAGTCAAGTAATGTGGCATCGATCATTATTTTCTTGTCCTAGTACATTTTAGTAAGATCATTATACACATCCTTTTTAAAACGCTTGACAAGCATCTTTATTATACGGCTCTGCAACACAACAGAACAAAGATGGCACTATCGATGATCGACTCTCAGACGATTAAAAGTGATATAAAGCTTCCTTCGGGTATAATCGGAAATCGATATTTTTTTACCATTATTACTACCGTTGTTGTTATCTATTTTTCTCAGTTTTATGTCTAATTATTTGACTGCTTTAAGTTTCTTAAACTATCGAAAATATTGATAGTGAATGAAACTATCGCCATTTTATTTTTCGTTAGATATATTGCTTTCGAATCCTTAACAGTCGCACTTCATCGACAGTTGGATGTTACACCCTTACAAAAGACAAAATAAAGCGTGGCATAGGATCTCACCGACAATTGGAGGAAATTCAAACCACAGAAATGTAAGAGTGGATAATTCAGTATTTGTTTTTATTAATAGAATAATACTGAACAGAATGAAAAGTTTAGACATTTCAAGCACACCATTTTTATATACGTTTTATTGTTTTATTGTATATATATGCATAAAACTGTTTGATCACCGTGGCACCGCAGGTAAACATCATTTGCAAAGACGAGCATAAATATTATTATTATTATCATAAAATAATAAAATAATATTAATAACAAAATAAAATGATTTTTTTATTGGATTAACTTACCTTGATTCCCATTGATGATGATGATGATGACTGTTATTGTTATTATTGTTGTTACAAATGGGAGAAAATTCTGAACAGTGAATGTCTGTGTGTCGCTGTGAGTGTGTGTGTATGTGTGAGAACAAACCATCAGTTGTTTATAATCATTCAGTCAAACTACAGTGCATTATGGACTTTGTTGGAAAAATGTGATTCATTAATTCAATTATATGACTTGAATTAAATTAAAAACTATTTATTATTATTATTATAGTTTTGTTTCATTACTTTATTAGCTGTTGGTACTATTATACTATATTAACTATTTTGTTAGTTTTACACTAAGTGTATGACTGTACATGTTCATCAAACAGGACATTTATATTTGGCAACTTGAAAACAAGTCTTCATTTTTGTATGATATAATGGCAAATGTTATGCAATGGCAAGACTTGTATACAGTGGTGTATCTTCAGGAAATAGGGCCTATGTCTGAAACTGTACTCCTGTCCAAACATCTGACACCCGTCTTTCAGATAACTTTCCCATAAAAACAGGAAAAAATACCAGTCAAATTTATACAAAGTGTTGAGTGTTACAGACTTTAAGTGACATGATACTTGCCATACCTTAGGCAAACCAGTGAATGTATACCCCAGAACCATAACCCTGTATATATTATTTATTTTATTTTATTTTATTTTATTTTATTTTATTTTATTTTATTTTATTTTATTTTTTTCCCTTAATTAACTGTTACCAACATAACACTATTAACAGTAAAATGTGGTGACTATTTTTCAGTTTGATGCATCATGGGTAAAAGGAAGTCGTCTGCTCCTCAGAAAGTAAGTGAAGAGAAACGACAGTTCATGACATGGGACATGGCAGACTGCTCATCAGGTTCTCTTTCTGTCATCAAAGATGATGATCCAGAGTTCCTGAGTGAACAACAGACATCAGAGACAAACAAAACAACTAAAAATAACCACAACAACTCATCATCAGATCTAAATGATATTTTTTCTCTGTATCTAGAGAATTGTGTGTACTGTATCACAGTTCTAAAGAAACTCACAGTGAAGAATGGTGAGTGGTATTGTCAGGTAGGAAGTTTCAAAGTTCAGTTACTCTCAAACCCCAGTCTGGCAGCTCCACCCTCAGATAGCTTGCCCCATAGTGATCAGTTCTGGTTGTATGTGGCCAGAGAGGATGGGGTCAGCATGTTGTACTTTGAACTACAGGACAACAACAAGAAGAAGAAAACTCTAAATAATAAATCTGATAATCACACACTGTCTGTCTTCTGGAGTGTCGACATTCAGCTGCCCTTCTTGTGTTTGGAAGGTCTCCAGTTCAAATCTTTTCAGGTAAACTCAACTGTTTTTCTCATTTTAAAGAATTTCAGTCTAAAAAATTGTACTTGTTTGATATTCACATTTTAGCTCGGTAACTTTTTATTTAATAAATTTTTCACAATAGGTTGAATTTTATCATGTATTAAAAGGAGGAAAATACAGTATAAAATTTGTAATAATAAATCAGTGTTTGATATGTAGGTATATTGTAGTTATATAGGTGTATTATTATACAGGTGTTAAAAAGGTATTTTGTTTTTCTTTGTTAAGTATATGTGTTGTTGTATAAGTGTATTTGTCATGTAAGTGTATTACTGTTATTAAGTAGGTGTAGTTTTGTTCTTACGAAGTAAATGTTTGTTACAGAGGTAAATTTATTTTTGTTATGTGGGTGTATTTTTGTTGCTATGGAGGTATGTTTCTGTTATGTAGGTGTATTGTTGTTTTGTAGGTATATTATTGTTAATATGTAGGTATATTATTGTCAATATGTAGGTGTACTGTTGTTATGTAGGTCTATTTTGTTATGTAGGTTAACAGATATACTACTGTTGTTAAGTAGGAGTATTTTTATTGTTAAGTAGGTGTGTTATTATTCTGAAGTGAATCACTGTTATTATATCGGTGTATTTTTGTTATTATGTATGTGCATTTTTGTGAATATTTTTATGAAGGAGCAATTTTCTTGTCATGTAGGTATATTTTTGTTATGCAGGTTTATTTTTATTATGCAGGTGTCGTTTTTGTTGTTATGTAGGTGTATATTGTTATTAAGTAGGTTTATTTTTGTTGTTATTTAGGTGGTTAAAGGAGATTACCATGGTGACACACACACTCTGGATCTGACAATTTACATACGTGAGTCTCTCCTCTCACAACCCAAGTTTCCCAGTGAACCTGTGAGAATAAAGAAATCTAATCTGACTCTACAGCAGCTGATGAAACATTTCTATGGAATATCTGCTCAATTTAGTAAGTAAAGTATCTGCTCAATTTAGTAAGTTAAATATCTACTCAGTTTATTAACAGAAATATCTTTTCAGTGTATTAAGTGAAATATCTTCTCAATTTAATAGAGAAATATCATCTTAGTGTAGTAAGTGAAATATCTTCTTAGCGTAGTAATGAAATATCTTCGTATTGTTGTAAGTGAAATATCATCTTAGTGTAGTAAGTGATATATCTTTTCAGTGTAGAAGTGAAATGTCTTCTTAATTTAGTAAGAGAAATATCTTCTTAATTTAGTAAGAGAAATATCTTCTTAGTGTTGTAAGTGGAACATCCCTTCAGTTTATTTAGTAAAACTTGTCTTTGTAGTAAGTGAAATATTTGCTCAGTTTAGTAAGTGACATTCAGCCATGATCTCTTAATACATTTAATTATAACATTCCGATTATAAAGACTCACAAATACAGTCAAATATTTCCATTTTCAGAATGGGTCAATACATTTGTTTTAAACTATGAATGCATAAAATACACTGGTTCTTTATTAAACAGGATTATGTCTACAGTGATATTTTCAGACAATCAACATTTACAACATTCATATTACTGGACTAAGACATTTTTTTAAATTTTTTTCTTCAGATTATGAAGGCTTGACTTCAACTAAGAAACATGACATTGAGGCACTTTACAGTCATGTTATGGAAAGACAACTCCAGCATAATATTGATGTCAGTGTTGAAGTCCAGCATCCTAATTTGAAACCATTACTGCGACCATATCAGTGTGCCTCAGTTTGCTGGATGTTACATCAGGAAAGATACAAAAGAGACACAGAAGAGAAAAAATCTGATCGTATATACTTCTATATGTTACTAAAGATGTTTCTTTATTTCAAGTTGTAATATAAATATTGATACTTTAAAATTATTATTAAGAATATATCAATTTTCCATTCATTATTTAAAGTTGTAATAAAAATAAAAAAGTATTTTACCCTGATATTTAAAATTGTAAGAAAAACTTAGGAATATTTCACATTGATGAATTAAAGTTATAATTAATAATGCAAAAATTTTACATTGATAATTTAAAATTTGTAATAAAAATGTAAAACAGCATTTTACATTGATAATTTAAAGTTTGTAATAAAAATAAACAGTATTACATTGATAATTTAAAGTTATAATTAATAATGCAAAATTTTTACATTGATAATTTAAAATTTGTAATAAAAATGTAAAACAGTATTTTACATTGATAATTTAAAGCTGTAATATCTAACATTGATGTTTTAAATTTTCCTACATATAGCACAATGGAAACTATTTACATATAGATTTTGTGTATCTTATCATAAAATATCAAACTGTTGTAAAGAATGGATATTTTATTTTCAAATTTATATATGAAATTGATCATAAAAATCCCTTGATAAAGAGTTTTGTTTTAAAATAATAAAAAGCAATGTTTAAACTGTGTTATACTCATAGATAATGATTATTTACATGTATGTGAAAGTGCATATTTGTAAGTTTGTGTTTGCATTTGTGTATATCTCTGTGTCAGTACGTCTATGCGTAATGTGTGTATTTGAGAGTGTATTGTTTTGTGTGTATCTGTGTATGCATAATTGCAGGTGTACATATAATGTGTGTGTTTCTATATATGTTTAATTATTTTGATTATTTTGTATTACAGGTTTACATCCACTATATGAAGAAGTGACAATGAAAGATGGTAGAACATTGTATTACAATAAACACTGCGGAATGTAAGTTTATTTACAAACTAATTCTTTGTGTAAAATTATCCAATAATGTTTTGTATTTCATTACAATAATGTCTGTTGAATCTTTTGTATAGAGACAACACTGGACATGCTGTTAATCTTCATTTGTATGACTTAAATATGGCAATACTAAGTTTTAAAGATGAAATATGTACATTTAGTTTGTAGAAACTGTCACATAATGATAATGATGATAATAATAATAATAATTGTAAAACTCTTATATGTAAGCATATATATGTATATGTGTGTATGTGTATATGTGTTTATATGTATGTATGTATGTGTGTGTGTGTGTGTATATATATATACACACACATATATATATATTTACACAGACATACAAACACACACACACATACACATTATTTTACTAAACAGTTTGGTTGCTACGAGACCAGTGATCACAGAGTGGCCACCAGGGGGCATCCTGGCTGATGAAATGGGGCTGGGTAAAACGGTGGAGGTGTTGTGTTGTATCATGTTACACCCACGAAAATACATCCCTCTCCCAGAATGTCTGCCCACACTGCAAGACGAAGAGGTATACTTTGATCTTATTAATACTTTACTTTATTATTATTATTATTAATACTTATCATTATTATTACTTTATTTATTTTTCTTCTTCTTCTTCTTCTTCTTATTACCTTATTTGTTATTACTACTTAATTTTTTAATTATCTCAGACTTTAATTGTAATTATTATTACTTAACTTTTCATTTATTTATGATAATGTTAATGATCATTATTAATTAAATTTTTATTTATAGCATTTATTCTAGCATATCTTATTGTCAGTATTTGTTTTTATTTAATAAATATTTAAATTTTTTCATTTATTCTTTGGCATTATTATCATCATCATCATTGTCACTGTCATCATCATTATCATTCTTTGTTGTCTTCTTAGTATTATCAACATTATTAGTAGTAGTAATACTTCGTACAATTTCTATCTGTTATGTTATTAAATTTAAATAACAAATTTTTAAACTATTTTTATTTTGTTTGTAGAAGTTTGATCGTGAAGAGGAAGAAGAGAAAGATGATAACTGTGATGATCAGTCTAACACTTGTATTCATCCATCTGATATTAGTGATCATCTCGCTGACAATGGTGATTATCCATCTGACAGTTGTGATGGAAGCAGACATCAGACAATATTAGATACTGATAACATAGATGATACATTAAAAATTACTTTATCTGATGTTCAGATGGGATCAAACACAGACAGATGCACAAATGATACCATACCAGACAAAGACAGATATACAAAAGATACTATTTCAGACACAGACAGTTACATAAAAGATACCAAATCAGACAAACATACAGATGGATGTGTGGACACTATAATGAAGGATGAAAGAGAAAACACCTGTGTTGAAGCAGAGATACAAAAGATTTTTGTAGAAATAAGACAGGAAGACTGTATGAGTAATGAAGAACCTATTCAGATTATTATAATAGAGGAAGACTGTGATACTCAGACATTCAAAGATGGACAGAAGTTAGCAGAAGAGTCAGGTGTAGATAAAACTGAGTTTTATCAAGATACTGACACTGTTACAGAAATCTCAATTCTAGATAAAACTGAGTTAACAGCTGTGTATGAAGTTACTGAAATTGATAGACAGGAGTCCAATGTCCAGATTGTTATTATAGAAGAGGTAGAAGAACAAACAGAAGAATCTGCTGTTATTGAGGAGTGGAAGTCAGAGAACTCTGATATTACAGCTACAGGGAGAGAGGAAACTGATAGAGGTATTGATACTGAACAAGGAAATTCTTTAACATCAGCAGCAGAGCAAACCAATCATGTTCAGTTAGTAGATGGAAGTGGAAAGAGTACACATGTATCAGCTAAAATAACTAAAAATTCAGTTGTAGCAGACAGCTGTTTTTCAGTAAACAAACCTGTATGTGGTGGTTATACAGTTACCAGCCAGAATCATTTAGAATGTTCTTTCCATATCACAGGAAATAGTGAGACAGCTGTTAGTTCACACAATGAAACAAGAAACTCAAGTGACTTTCTTAATAACTCATACACAGAACATTCAGATAATTTCTGTGTAGACCATTCATCTCACAGTTCTGAATCATCTCACAGTGATAAAACATCTCACAGTGATAAAACATCACACAGTTCTGAAATATCATACAGTTCTGAAACATCTGACAGAGATCAAAAACATTTACATCAAACATTTAACAACAGTCAATCAAATTCTCACCATTACTGCACTAAAAATGGCGACAGCTGTGATACTGAACCAATATCAGACCTTGATAAAAATGATATACGAACAGAAGATGATGAAGGAAGTAAAGGTGATGCAGAGAGATCTCAGACAGCAATTAATACAGAGAAATGTAAGAACAGTTTTTTCAGCAGTAAAGCAGTGAGCCAGAAATCTTTCTTTGAGTGTATTTGTGGTTCCATGGATGAAGAAGATGAAGAACTGATCAAAGTTCAGTGTGTGGTGTGTAGTTTGTGGCAGCATGCCGCCTGCATGAAATACAACCTCAAGAACCCACACAGAGGTCCATACAAGTGTCCTCACTGCCATGTGATATCTGTAAGTGTTCTTACTGTCATGTGCTATTTATAAGTAATAGTGATCTTACTATCATGCTTATCTGTAAGTAACAAGAGTTCTTACTGTCATGTCATAGCTATAAGTAAGAAGTATTCTTACTGTCATGTGATATCTGTAAGTTACAAGTGTTGTCACTGACATGTCATATCTGTAAGTAACTGAAGTTTTACTATCATGATATTATATACAGGGTGGCCCAGATGTAACCAAACCTGAATTGTTATGAAAAGTTACAGTTAAATGAAACAAATTTTATTTCATATAGTTACAGCAAATGTTCAAAAGGCAAACCATTATTTGTAATACAGTGATGACATTGTTCAATGGTTGAATCAGTTACTTCGGTATTTCGTGAAGCAGACTTGAAATCGATTGAGCTTTCAGGTTCGGTTACATCTGGGCCACCCTGTATATACTCAACCTCATTGTTATATAATTGTTTTTCAGGAAAATATTTTAATTTATTATTGATTTCTATTATTTTTATTTATTTATTTTTTTAAGTTAATATTCTGATTCTGTTTTATGTTCTTTAAAGTCATCTTGAAATATTGTTTTATATTTATACAAAATTTTATTTGTTTCAGTCTCCAATTCCTTCTGGGGCCACACTCATCATCTCACCTGTGTCCATCAGTGACCAGTGGATGGATGAGATCTCAAAACACATCACACAAAAATCTCTCAGTGTCTTTGTAAGTAGCTTTTATCTGTGTACTTACCTTTTTTAAGATATTTCTTTCTGCTTATTAATTTTTGTAAAGTATTTTATATTTTTCATTTACTTTTTATCTATCTGTCTATTGCTAGATATTTTATAACTTTCTACCCACCTTCTATTTGTAACATATTTTATATCTTTTTTTTTGTTTTTCATCTACCTTTTATAAGATAGTTTTATGTATTTCTTATCTTTTTATCTGTCTGTCTTTGGGTAAGATATTTTTTGTCTTTTTATCTACCTTTTGCAAGATTGTTTATATCTTCCTACCTTCTTAGATTTTAAAAATATTTTATATTTATGGGTGTACTTTTCTACTTACATTCCTGCTTAACTACCTATTCTTCTTCTATTTATATCTCTCTGTCTATCTCTCATTCTAACTGTTTGTCTATCTGTTTCTGTATCTTTCTCTCTGTTTGTCTGTATATCTATATATGTATCTGTCTTCATGACAGCCTGTCTACTACATCTGTCTGTCTGTATCCTATCTGTCCATTTACCTATCTATACATATATATATATTTTATTTTTTCTGTCTATGTATCTGTCTGTCTAGCTGTTGATCAAGGTGTCTGTAGTGTGTGTCTGTATTTCTATAATATTTTACAGGTGTACAGTGGTGTGAACAAACTTGGCTACATTCAGCCACAGACACTCGCCAGCTACAACATCGTCATCACAACGTATGAGACTCTGAGAAAAGAGATAGACTACGTCGACCTTCCACACAGCAACAGTAAGATAAAACAAAATCATTTTTATATCGCTTGATACTTTATTTCATTTATTGTGTGCAAATAGTAATTTACATATTATATAGAAAATAATAAACATTTTATTTGTAAATGCAGAAATTATGCTAAGTACCGAAAATAATTTACATGTTGTATGTAAATGTACAAATTATCTTGTACAGGAAATATATTGTATATGTTATATATAAATAAGTAAATTATTTAATAATTCTTATCTTTATTTGGTGTGAGTAATTTATTTTGATTTATTTATTTATTTATTTTTTTTTTAATCTGTCTGATTAATCAATGTAAATTAACTGGATGTGGTTTTTATATATTCAGGTGATATGGGTCGACGTTTTCGACATCCAAAACGGTTTATGGCAATTCCAAGTCCAATCATTTCTGTAGAATGGTGGAGAGTAAGAATCTTTTTTGTTTTTTAATATTCTGTTTATTTTACTTGACATTTATTTATTTATTTATTTATTACTATTATTTTTATTCTTCTTCTTATTATTATTACTATTTTTATCGTTATTATTATTATTATTGTTGCTGTTATTATTATTATTATTGTTATTATTAATATTATTATTATAACTATTATTATTATTATTATTATTTCTTTTTCTTTTCTAAAACTTAACAGGATAGTTGTGTTAAAATGTATCTGATTCCTAATTTTGATCATTTATCTTTTTCTTCACATATGTTATTTAACTCTGCTTTAACTCTTCAGGGCTTGCTCTGTTTTTCAAACAGGAATAATTGCACCAGGTTTTTTTTATTATTTTATTTTATTTTATTTTTTTTATTTATATGAGTTGTTTATTTGAAAATATTTGTTATTATTATTACTGTTAATATGATTATTATTATTATTATTATTATTATTATTTTTCAGATTTGTCTAGATGAGGCTCAGATGGTTGAGTGTACAACAACAAAAGTGAATTTTTGAAAATGTCTCAGTTTGAAACTTGTTGTCTGTTAACATATTTATTGTGTTAAATATAAACTGTTAGTTAAAATATAGTAAATTCTCTTAGTTTATAAGCAAGTATTTTCTGTTTACAAATTAATTTAATAAATATGAATTAGTTTCACTAAGAAATGATTAATTATAATATAGTAAATCTTTTTTTGTTTACAGACAAATAGTTCTCTGTTATGATAAATATAAACTAGTTTCACTGAAACGATTAAGTGAAATTGTTATTTTTTTATTATACAAACAAGTAGTTGTCTATTATAAATACGAATAGGTATCACTATAAAATTATCAGTTACAGTAGAGTAAATCTGTGTACAGATAAAAAGATGTTGTTTAGGTAAATATAAACTAGTTTCACTATGAAATAATTAACTAAAATGTTATAAATCCTGTTTGTGTACAGATAAAAAGACATTGTTGTGTAGGTAAAGTTCTATGTTTTCAGACTGCTGAAATGGCACTGAGATTGTCAGCTGTAAACAGATGGTGTGTAACTGGGACTCCAGTACAGAAAAGTGTTGAAGGTAGATAACTCTGTTTACAAGTTTAATATGTAAAAATCAGAAAAATATCTATATTTCTGTCTGTTTCTCTGTCAACCTCTCTATCTCTTTATTTTTAAATTGATCTATCTCCTATCTACCAGTCTATCCATCTTATCTATCTATATATGTACCTGTGTTGTATACTATTTTATATTACATATTAGTACTATTAATAATAAGTTATGTTAAATATATCTATACTATTAATATGTCATATTACATATTTGTACATACTGTTAATAATATGTTACATTACAGATTTGTATGGTCTGGTGTTGTTTCTGGGTATTGACCCATATTGGGTTCAGCAGTGGTGGAAGATGTTGCTGTATGAACCGTTTTGTTACGGTGTTGAGTCACCCATATATGATGTGCTCAGTCAGGTGTTGTGGAGAACATCAAAGAAAGACGTGTTAGATCAGGTACACACTGAGTTAATTAAATGAGAGTTTTTTATATGATGTGAAACATGTAGTTTATTCCATACTAAAGATATGTTTTTTTACAGATAGAGTTATACTGACTTTATTGTATGGGTGGAAATATAAAGTTTAATTTATACTGTAGATAGATGAGATAGATAGATAGACAGATAGATAGATATTATTTACAAATAGTTACCAGGATTGTATTGTATGAGTTGATATACAATGTTTAATTCATACTGTAGAGAGATAGATAGACAAATAGACATTATTTATAGATAGAATTGTCTCGATATTATTGTATGAGTTGAGATATGAAGTTTAATTCATACTGAAGATATATAATATTCACTACAGATAGAATTACCCAGTCAGGTAGAAGAAGTTCACTGGCTGACATTTTCACCCGTTGAAGAACATTTCTATCGTAGACAATTCCACGATTGTGTGAAGATTTCCATGCAGGTAGCCAATGTTTTAATTGTTTAATTTATTTAAAATATTTTTATATGGTTTTCTATATAAATACATTTACACAGAGGTAGCTATTTGTTTCAAACTATGATGAAAATAACATATACAGTATCTACATAAATACATTTACAAACTTAGACATTTTATTAAATGTCTTCATAAATAACATATGTATTAAATACAATTAAGCTTTTTACAAAACTTCTGTGTAAAGTATTTATGAAGCATATATTTTAGAAAAATTCAGTAAAAAGTTAAATAGTTCCATGTAAAATATTTAACTAATATTTATTTCACGAAATCTAAGTAAATGATAAAATAGTTCTGTGTAAAATATTTAAGTAAAATTTATTTCACAGAATCTAAGTAAATGATAAAATAGTTCTGTGTAAAATATTTAATTAAAATTTATTTCACAGAATCTAAGTAAATGATAAAATAGTTCTGTGTAAAATATTTAAGTAAAATTTATTTCACAGAATCTAAGTAAGTGGTCTGATAGTTCTGTGAAGCTGAGTAGTTTGGATCGACACACAATGACTCAGGTGAGCTTTGAACCCACATACCTCAGAGTTTGTTAGTTTAACATTTCACAGTACTTTCCTTTCCTATTTTGATATTTCATTGTCTGTAAGCAGTAGATTAAGTGAGTAAATTTTATTTGTATTAAACTATGTTTGAGTTTATTTTATGCTATATTCACTAATATGATACAAGTGACTTGTTTCAGTTACTGTGAAAATATTTTAACATTTAAAACATTTAACTTCATGCTTCAGTGGTTTTACAAGTTGAAAGGTTCATAAAATTTTATAACATTTTATAAGTGAATGGCAATGATAGATTGATTTAAAAATAAATTCAGATTGCATTATAAAAATCAAATATGATTGTGTTCTAAAAATCGATTGATTGTATTTTATGGTTTATTTAGTGCGTTTTATTAAAAATCAAATACTGAAATAGTAATTGTTATATAAATCAAATAGTGATTGTTATTAAAATGAAACAGTGATTGTTTTATGAAAATCAAATAGTGATTGTATTATGAAAGTAAAATAATTATTATAAAAATCAAAATTGTCTTTCAGCTGTTGAATCCTCTGCTGAAACTGAGACAAGCTTGTTGTCACCCCCAGGCAGTGAGGGGGGAATTTCTACCTTTACAGAAGAGGTGAAATTATTTCTTTTAAAAAATATTCTTATCTGTGTTGCTATGTTAAACTGGTAATCAGATGTTAAAGTGATCAGCAATATTATTTTGATTTCCTGATTTCAGTGAAAGTTAAGTTAGAACAAACAAATTGTTTTAAACAGATCACAATTTCATAATGTCAGATCCAGTTTTGTTTTTGGTCATATCTGAAATATTGACTCACTTCATGTTATTTTCTTGATGTGTGCAGAATTACTCAACAATATTTTTTATAGGTATGTAAATATGTATGTACCAAGTGTTGTATATAAACATGTATGTAACAAGAGTTGTATATAAATGTGTATCACACAGTACACTAACTATGGAAGAGTTGCTGCAGTCGCTGATTAAGAAAGTCAAGTTGGAGTGTGAAGAGGCTCATAGACAACTTGTAGCAGCTCTCAATGGCCTGGCAGCTATAGACATCATAAAGGAAGAGGTATGTGATAAATATATAAATTTATATGTTAGGAAAACACATCACAATGAAAGAGCTATGTATTAAATATGTAAATTTATAACATCATAAAGAAAGAGGCATAAAAACTGTGATATTCAAGCTGTTACAAAGTACAGATATGAAATTTCAGTATGTTCATAACGTACAGGGAAGTGTTGATACACAATTTCAGCATGTTGATGCTGTATGGGGAAGTGTTGATGTATAATTAAAGTATGTTGATGGTGTACAGAGGTATAGGGAAGTGTTGATGTATAATTTCAGTATGTTGATGCTGTACAGAAGTACAGGGAAGTGTTGATGTCAGTGGAGGAACACAAGAATGAGCTGAGAACTGATGACTTACAACAGCTACATGCGATGCACAACCTCCGAGAGTTGTTGACGATGAAGCCAGCAGGAGTCCACCCAACACTGAGAGATGACCTCCTCCAACAGCAGGTTTTATCAATTGTTTTATTTTAGTAACCTTGATTTACACATTTCTAATTTTAACTTTTTTTTTTTGATTACCTTGATTTACACATTTCTAATTTTAACATTTTGTTATTAATCTTTATTTACAAGATTTTATTTTTAACTCTTTATTTTTTATTTTAACATTGTTATTAATCTTGATTTACAAAATTTAAAAAAAATATTAATCATTTGTTATTTAGCTGAATGTACATATTTAATTTATTATTAATTTACATGGTGATTGCTTGGTTAATCAGTTATTTGTTTTAGTCATGGAATGTTTTTTTTGTAATGTTACTTTGTAAAGTAAATGTTTGTTTTTTTGTGTGTATTTTAAGACACAAGATCTGAGAGAGAAGTACATGTTAAAAGTAGCAGGGAAAGTACAGAATGCCATGGAGAGCTTACTTCCTGTCCAGTCCAGCATCCGAGAACTGCAAAAACAGGTTACAGTCATCATCATCCAGTCTCATGATTAGAAAAACTCTAAATATGATAATGATAATGATAATAAAAATAATAATAATAACAATAATAATAACAATAACAATAATAAAGTAAAAAACAAACCAAATAAATCATTTATGAGAGTTTACATGTAGATTTACTGGACATCAGATCATCAATTTTGAGAAAAATCATTGTGTGCTTCGAGGCCCCAAAGGGGTCTTGTACCACCTCGCAAAATTTCTCTTGGAGGCCCTGAACAGGATTTCAGTGTTTGTTAGTTTTGTAGTAGACGTAGCATAATAATTTATTTTGTGATTTTTTATCTTAGTTTTCTGAAGAAAGTGACTGATAATCTATACTAGACACAGTTTATTAGACATAGTTTATAGTAATTTTCAGACTCTATGATGTACATATGTGATTTTTAATTCTAGCTTTTTTGAAGAAAGTGACTGGTATTCTGTACTAGTTTAAGTTTAAAGTAATCATTTTCACTCTGTGTGTACGTAGGTTTCTAATTGTTGTTTTCTGACGGAAGTAAGAGGTAGTCAACACTAGACTTGGTTTATAGTAATAATTTAGACTAATGATACACACAGATGTGATTTCCAATTGTAGTTTTCTAAAGGAAATGAAAAGTATTCTATACTACACTTAGTTTAGATTAATAATCTGGACTACATTTTAAACATAATTGTGATTTTTAATTGTAGTTTTCCAAAGGAAGTGACTGGTGGAGTGGCTTTCTGGACTGGGTGAACAGTCACAACTTGCAGGATGTTCTGATTGAGAGAATTCGTGAAGATTTGTCTGAAAGTCATGAAATAAACAGTCTGATATACAGGTGAAACTTTTTAATGTACAAAATATAAATAAATACATTCATCGCTGTTTAAATGTGTGCAAAAAAAAAAAAAAAATATATATATATATGTAGATAAACAGATAAAATTTAAGATACAGACATGTTTAATATTACTGAGACATACAGTTTTAAATATTTAAAATAAAGATGTTCAAAATATCAGACATGATTATGGAAATAAACTGCTTATGGCTGTATTTAAATATTGATCTATTTAGCTACTGATATATTTTGGAATAGATATATTTTGATAATCATATATTTAGATATTGATATATTTAGATATTCATATACTTAAATACTGATATATTTTGATATTTATATATTTAGATACTGATATATTTAGATATTGATATATCTGGATACTGATATATTTAGATATTATATATTTACGTATTGATATATATATATATAGATATTTATATATTTAGATATTGATATATTTGGATATTGATGTTTTTAGATACTGATGTATTTAGGTATTGATATATTTAGATACTAATATATTTAGATTTTAATATATTTACATATTGATGTATTTAGATATTGATATATTTAGATATTGATGTATTTAGTTATTGATATATTTAGATATTGATGCATTTAGTTATTGATATATTCAGATATTGTTATTTTTAAATAATGATATATCTGGAAATTGATGTATTTAGATACTGATATATTTAGATATTGATACATGTAGATGTTGATATATTTAAATACTGGTATATTTACATATTGCAATATATATTTACAGGATGGCAATAAAGTCACTATGCAGTTACTTACAATAACAATTAAGACAAAAAAAATTAATCAAATTTATTATTAAAATGGTTCTGGTTATTTCTGGTTAATAACAATAAAATGATACATGGTAAACAATAGTAAATTAATTACCGATACTGTTTGAACTACATTCCTTTGCTTTGTTATTATAAGTAACTGTATAGTGACTTTATTGCCACCCTATATATTTTTGTTACAGGTTCAGAGATCTGAGAGGGTTGCAGTATGTAGTGTACACTCAACTCAACATGTTGGAATCCAGTCACTCAAAACTCACCTCTGAAGTCTTACAAATTAGTGACAGACCTTCACAACAAACAGTAAACAAAACAGTCGAATGTTGTCTGAGACCCGAAAAAAACATACTCAAAATGTGAATATGTTTATTTATTTATTTGTGTGTGTGTGTGTGTGTGTGTGTGTGTGTGTGTCTGAACTGTCTGAAAAAATCACACTCAAAATGTGAATATGTTTATTTATTCTGTGTGTGTGTGTGTGTGTGTGTCTGAACACAAAAACAACATACTCAAAATGTCAATATGTTTATTTAATAATTATGTCTATGTGTGTGTCTACAAATTTCATATCAGACTGTAATCCAGTCAGATGAAATTTGTCGAAGACTAAAATTTAATAATCACTCTAAATATTCAGTTAACCTCTATGTAAATATGCATTAAGAAGTTTGTATGTGTGTGTACATCAATCTGTCTATCAACTTTGTATCTATCTAGCTATCTATCTATCTATCTATCTACTATGTATGTATGTATGTATCTATCTACGTATCTATATCTATCTACTATGTATGTATGTATGTATCTATCTACGTATCTATATCTATCTATCTGTGTGTCTTCTATCTATTATCTGTCTCTCTGTCTGTCTATCTATACTTCTCAGTGCATTAAACTTTGTTTTTGTTGCACAAACTAAAGAACATGTGCTTACATTTCAGTTGTCCTTTCTGTCAAGTAGATGAACTCTTTAATGAATATGAGAGCAAATTGTTTTCATTTGTAGAAAAGTAAGTTAAAATATAACTTCTGTAATTAATATTAATTACTATGCAACAGTTAAAAGTTGGAACTGTTGTTTAAGTGATATGTAATTAATGTCAAATATTTGTATTTTTTATATGACTTGTAACTATATTAATTCTTCATAATTGTTGTTCCCCATACTGTCTGTTAAGAATCATTCTCATGTATTCTAATGTACCAGAGTCTGCTTGGTAATCCTTTAATGAAAAAATGTACACTGTCATTATCTCTAAGTCATAATAATATTATAACTCATATATACTGGATTTTTTTTTGTTTTGAAAAGGGGTGTGTCTACTCTGGGGGTCGAGGATGACCTTCAGTACCAGGTACACACAAAACGACAGGGGACATGGGCTGACAGTGAGCTGGAGAGAATTATTAAATGTATTTATAATTTTGCCAGAATACACAGACGTAAGTATTTTTTTTATTTTATTATTTTTTGTTTTCTTAACCATTCAGGGCTGGCACTGTTTTTCATTCTTGAATAATTGCACTGGATTTCATACAACCATTTTTGTTTTTATTGTTATATATTTTTAATGTATGTGAGCTCTTTGTTGTAAATAAAAATAAGAGGTATTACAGAACATTTATTATTATTAAAGAATAGTAAATTCCAATGTCACCACACAATTCTTTCAGTAAGAAACTTAAAGATAAAATGTGCAAGGATCTGTCAGAACCAGCAGAAGCCCCGAAGGGTTAAATAAAATAAACACAATTTACATTTTAAATGAACTAATGAATAAACTAAATAACATTAGTATTTTTATATTCATTGTCTTTGCATATGTTTATATAAAAATTATTTTACAAATCATGTCAGTGTTTTACTTGTATATCTGTAATGTGAGATAGTTTCAGTCACTCTGTGTCTGATTGTTTGAGTGTATGTATGTGTACTTGTTTATTTCAGTGCCAGCAAACTATAAGGAAATGTTGGAGTTTGGAAATTCACACATAAAATTGTTTGATCTGCTTAAGAAAGAATTTAAGGTGAGTGTGCATATCTGTAATCAAAAGTTTACTTGTAATTAAAATTTACCTGTGATTATTAGTTTACCTCTAATAAAATTTTACCTCAAATTATTATTTTGGCTGTAATAAATATTTATATATAATTATTAGTTTAGCTATAATAAAAATTTATCTTTAATAAAAGAATTCATCTTTAATTGAAAATTACCTGTAATTATTAGTTTACCTATAATAAAAATGTACATGTAATCAGTAGTTCATCAGTAAAAAATATGTATTTCTCTTATTATTGTACACAGAATCTACGTTATGTTTGGCTGGCAGCTAGAGAGCAGGTTTCTTCTCTAGATGAGCTGGACATGGCAACAACAAGGCTGAGAGTGAGGTTTCAGGATGAACCAGTATCTGAAATACATCAACCTCATGTGTTAGAGAGAGGCCAGGTCAGTCCTGTTTAAGTTTTCTTAGCAAGTAAAACATCTTTTTAACTTCATGTGTTGGACAGGTTAGTCCTGTTTAAGTTTTCTAACAAGTAAAACATCTTTTTATCTTGATGTGTTAGACAGGTTAGTTCTATTTAAGTTTTCTAACAAGTAAAACATCTTTTTAACTTCAAGTGTTAGACATGCCAGTTCTGTTAAAGTTTTCAAACAAGTAAAGCATCTTTTTAATTTGATGTGTTAGATAGGTCAGTTCTGTTTTAGTTTTCTAATAAGTAAAACATTTCAGATCAATCATGTAATGTTAAATGACATTTTGGTTATACACATTTTTACTTCAGATCAAAGAAACTAGCTGTAATGATATAGTGTTTGTGTGTGTTACACTGAATTCCATGTTTAAAAAATATTAAGGTGTTGTCTGATTAACTGACTTGTAATGATAAATCATGCTTAACATAAACATATCACAAAATGAATGAATCACAATTACTTTACTTAACATGTTAATGACAGTTTGTTCATCAGAATATTTTAATGATTGTTAAATAACAAGTTAATGAAGGAAATAGCAAGAGAATATAGCTAGCACATCTCATAAATAGTGATCTTCTGCATTAAATACAGATTAATAGATCACACTGTGATCATCTCTGATTGGTTACTTTGTTTTTTCAGGTGGACCTGCAGCGAATGAAACTGCTTGGTGACAAGGCCACAGGAAGTAATGATCTGAGAAAGAGGCTAGGCCAACTTTACTATCTAAATAATCTTGCAAAGGTTTCTCTATAAAACTTTACTTATTTTTATTTTTTTTATTTTTATTTTTTAATCATCGACATTTTTAGAAACTTTTATATTTTAATTATTATTATTATTATAGCTATTGGTTAGGTAATTTTTCAGTTTAGCATGATATTATTAATATGTAATATCAGCTGCACAATACAGAGAATAATATAACATATATAACATTTGTCAAAGTATATTTGATACATAACTATTGTCCTAAAATAATATTGTGTTTCAGTATGTAATATATGAAATGTCCAACATTGTTTTAAACACCACTGTAAAATGTATTACATGAGATATTTAATATTATTTGAAACATGATTGTAATATGTAATACGTGAGATATTTAATATTATTTAAAACATAAATGTAATATGTAATACACTAAATTTTTCACATTGTTTTACAGACACAACTAGACACTGAAGGTGACCAGTTGAACCCTGACCCCTGTCCTATCTGTCAGAGAGAACTTGGAGCAGAAGTATGAATATTTTACATCTGAATTAAGTATTCAAAAATAATTTGAAATTATTATTATTGTTACTGTCGTTATTATTCTTTCTTTCTTTTTTTTTTGGAATGACAGAAATTATTATCAAAGCCTTTAGAAATGTCTACATTGTACATTATTATCTGATAAATATATCAGAAGGTATAATTCTAATTGCAAATACTTTATTTATACACACACATACATACAAACATATGCACATGCACATACATTTGTTTAATGTAGTGTTTTTTATTTCAGTGGAGTGTGTTACAGTGTGGTCACTGTTTCTGTTTGGACTGTGTTCGCATCATGGTTGACAACTTCAGTGTTGGAGGACGTCACAGGTCAGTGAAGTGTGCCCTGTGTCGAGAGAGAACTCACCATGGAGAAATTTCCTATGTGAGCACCAAGAAAAGTCAACACACTGAGGAGCAGTTCTCTGTGAAGGTTTGAAGTTAATTTATTATATATGCACATACATATATAACATACATACATACATACATACATACATACATACATACACATACACTAGTGTTATTTTACAGGACAGTCACTAATCAGCATTATTTTAAAGGGCAGTCACTAATCAGTGTTATTTTAAAGGGCAGTCACTAATCACTAGTGTTTATTTTACAGGGCAGTCACCCATCATTAGTGTTATTTTACAGGAAAGTCACGCATCATTAGTGTTATTTTACAGGAAAGTCACTAATCACTAGTGTTATTTTACAGGGCAGTCACTCTACAAAAGTTGAAGCTGTAGTGAGATGTATTTTACAAATACGTAAAACTGATCAAAAAGCCAAAGCTCTCATTTTCTCTTCAGTAAGTAAATTATTTCTTCACTTTTACCTTAACACAGTTTATAAACATTGTGTTCTTCATTTTTTGAAAACTGTTTGTATTGTCAAATATTATATTGTATTTTACAGACTAAAATATATACAATTTGAATATAGCTGATAAACTATATTATATCTGTCAGATATTGTGCTCTGCTTTTTAGACTGAAATATATACAATTTGAATATGACTAATAAACCTCATTATAACTGTTAGATAGTGTACTGTACTTTGCAGTCTAAAATATATACAATTTGAATATGACTGATGAACTGCATTATTATTATTAGTTGTTGTTGTTGATGTTGTTATTGTTTCATAATTATCATTATTGTTTTCATCATTATCATTATTACTACTACTATTACTACCAGTATTACTACTACCACCATCACCAGCACTATTACTATCATTATTATTGTTATTAATATATTTAGTAACATAATTTCTGCATTTTATTTTTTTTAAACTTTACTGTTTTTTTTATAGTATTTGAGTACACAGTGTGTGTGTGTGTATATATATGTTTTTTTTTCTAATGTTGTTAAATAGGATATATTTGAATTCTTGCTTGTTTGTTTATTTAGTGGCAGGATGTTCTGGGAATCATTGAGCAGGCACTTAGAGAAAATGACATCTCCTGTCTGTCACTACACACTCCAGGTAAATTCCAGGTATGTATGCCTTGTTTATTTAACTACTAGTTTTTCTGTTTTTAATTTTCCGTAACCAAATTTGTTTATTTTCAAACATCTGTTTGTTTTTAAAAATATAGAAAAACCTGACATCATTCAAAGAAGATGATGTCACAGCACTGTTGTTGCCAATCCACTCTGGTTCTAATGGTTTGAATCTGATAGAAGCAACTCATGTACTGTTGGTGGAGCCAATTCTCAACCCCGCCCAGGAGCTACAGGCTGTAGGGAGGGTCCACAGGATTGGACAGACCAGGTCAGCTGAAATCTTCTATTTTTATATTTTTTTATATTAACATATCATTTTTAATAATTACATGATATTAGCATATATCAGTTTTAATAATTATATGATGTTAACATACCAGTTTTAATAATTACATATTACCATGCTAATTGTAATAATTGCATGATTTACTGTATCAGTTTTAATAATTATATTTAATAATCCTCATTATTGTTTGCTGTTTCAGTATTTCTGAAAGTTAAGATAATAAAAAGTATTTAATTTATCAACATAGATGTTAACTGGATCAAAGACAATGTTTTGATATTTTTATTTTCTAAATATTTAATGTATTTAACTGTACTTTTATTGTATTTGACTTTATTTTTAATGTATTATTTGTGTTTTAAATGCGGTAAACTATTTTTAATATATGTAACTGTATTTTTAGTGTATTTAACTGTATTTGTGATGTATTTACTGTATCTTTAATGTATTTGACTGTAGTTTTAATTTATTTTACTGTGTCTCAGGCCTACCACAGTTCATCATTTTCTTGTTCGAGGCACAATCGAGGAAAGAATCAACACAATGGTGAGATCAATAGCAAAGTCTGCCGATGTACACGATGCCAATGAGGTCGCTTTAACAATTGGACAATTGACATCTCTGTTTCAGGAAAATGATGACTCCAGCGAGGACCAATCTTCAAATAGATAATGCTAAATTATTTTTAGTATTCAAGTATTAACCTGTTTCCAGAGACTGTTTTATGATGGAAGATGCTGTTATAGTTGATGTTAACATCATTTGCTGCTACAGTTTGCTCTGAAAGAATTACTAAATGTCTGACATAAATTAAGTTAATAGAATAAAATATTTATCATATGTACAGTTCTGTCATTCATGTGTGACAATTACAAGATGTTTGATATTAATTAAATTATCAGTTAAAATAAAATTACAAGTGATTTTGTATAAAACAACTGATTTGCTACGTTTGATTTTCAATTTTACAGTTGTAATTTGTATATATACATTTTTTTTTAACTTGAAATATTTGCATTTTTATGTAACTGTTAAATATAATTATGAACAGTATTATTATTTATTGTTATTTAAACAAGACCAGTTTTTCTTTGTTTTTAACTTGCATTCTTGTGAACAGTTTTAATACAGAAAGCATTGTTTGGTCAATGTATTTTAACTTTCTGTAATTTTTCTAACTTTGATATAATTTCTAAATATCTTTCATCTGAAAATATCTCAGCTTCTATGGAGTAACACTAAAATTATGGATTAAAAATAACAATAACAAAAATTATTGTTAAAAAATGAATATACATTATATATTATAATGTGTATTCATACTCAGTTTATTGTTTTGTGAAATAAATATTATATATTTGTTAAACAGTGTTTGTTCTCTTATCACTGAATTGTATTAACAATATCTGTGTGAAATTGAAACCATGATATCTTGTATCTCTTATCTCAAGTAAATTTTACTTTCTTTGGTAAATTTGGATATACTAATATATACATTTTTAAAATTATCTTTAGATTTGTACAATTAATTTCACAATTAGCACCTTCTTTTTTCTTCTTTCTGCAATGTGTTTCCTGTTTGATATACCTGTGTCCATATGTGTGTGTATATGTTAATGCTTCTTATTTTTATACTTAAATTATATTTTCTATCATTTATTTTAAAAATGTTTTCTTTTCATCTTCATTTTAACATACTACTTACAATGCTTATTCTTCATATTCATCTTAAATTTACATATAAAACGTATGTATATGGTTCACTATTAATTTATTATTATATATAATATACTACTACTACTACTACTACTATTATTAGTACTGTAATTATTCTTATTATTACTAATTATTATTACTATTATTATTATTATTATTAATTAATTCATTTATTATTATATATTTATTTATTTTATTATTATATTTTTACTTTAAGATAGCAGAATTTTATTCTAAAACATTTCCTTTATCTGGATGAACCCACTGCCACCCTACACAGTGCTTTAAAAATAAAAAATAAAAAAATAAAATAAACACTCTTTAGTCACGAGATTGTACTAATCTTCTACTGTATGCAGTAGAACTGCTGTTATGTGCCTACGTCATAAATAAATTATATTATTCTTGGGATAATATTTTCATTCACTCTGACAAATTTGAAACACTGCTAATATGTGTTTCAACTTGATTTCACTTGCCAGACTTTTTTTCTTTCTCTTTAACGTTCATGCATGGAGATGTCTTCATATAGGCACTACCGGATTTATCGTGTTAGTCGCCCATAGGCTACAGAAATTTTACTGCCCCCTCTTCCAGCCCACTTTGTTTATTATGTAATATGAAATATATGATTTTTTATATCTTATGGAAAAGCGCAGAAATTCTTACTGAAAAAGCGCACACCTCAAAAAATACCAGTATTTTTACGAAGTTTCTATCCAATATGTATTTATTCTTAGACATAAAAATTTAATTGAATTAGGTCAAAAGAGCCCAAATTTTAACAAAGCGCACAACTCGATAATTTAGCGCACATTCTAATAAAAAAGCGCACAGTTGGCAACACTGTCCAGTAACAATTTTCATAAACTGCCGCCCCTATCATCCTGCCGCCCTGGGCTCTAGCCTAGAAAGCCTATGTGGGAAATCCGGCCCTGGATATTGGTAGTTGACAAATTTGTTAGACTGATTATTTTACTAAATCACTAGAAAGAGCAAAACATTCATATTAAAATGACACCAAGGTCGCTTTGATAGCAGAGACGAAAAAGGTTGCGAATTTTTATCGGAATAAAATTTGCGGGATGTTTCCTTCATAATCTACTGAGAAAGTGTGATCCGTTTCTTTCATTTTGCTGCGTAATCGGTGAATATCTCATGCAGGTTCAATCCACTATATATGTATTATATATCAAAATGAATCTTTTTATGAATTCTAAACCTGTACTGTATTTTTAAAAAAGGTGCTAATACTCATGAATTTTAATTAATTAATTAATCGAACTAATTAGCTGAAATTTACCGCCAATTTTGTCAACACCGGTCTGACCCAATCAGAAACCGCCGTCGACGTCACGTGACCTGAACTGACTTGTCATTATCGATCCTTGGAAGCGCGTGCTTTGCGTCCGCATTGCTAATGCAATTTTTCGCAATCATACAGTTTATTGAAATTAAGCGCAATAGTAGTTAATAAGCATATCTATACGGGGAACATATTTTGATTGCTGGACTCATCCAAGATTTGTCTAATGATCGATGACTTTGCTGACGTTTTCAGAAAGATCTTTTCATCAAAGATTTGATAAGCTTCTCGTTGATCAGTATTCAGAAATCGAAAGCAAGGTTGTAGCAAGATATGTATACTACGTCATCAAACTAAGTTTCTTTAAAATTATTTTTCAAATGGACCGACAGAAGGGAATTTTTGGAAACTGCACTTTGCTGACGCTGTGCACTGTGGCACTCGCCCAGCAAGGATCGTCTAGAAATCTAGCGAGAGCGAAATGGGTTATTTGCACATACCAACTTAATAGACTGCATAATAATATTTCTTATTTAGAAGCATAAACCAAACTTACGGATGACGTAATTGTTTCTCAAGGAAAGCTGTAGTTTATTTCCAGATGAGAGTTATAAATTTACAAAGACATTTTCGTATGATTAACGAGTCGCTAATTTCTTCAAACTATTGTCGGGTTTGTTTTTCTCGCGGACTACATTGATTAGTGGCGCGGATGAGCTGTTGGTCACGTGCTGGCTTTATCAGACGACAATACGAGATCCGTCTGCGTCAATTTATTTCTATTGATTGAATTATCGCCCTTTGTCAGTGAAATGAGCGAAAACGCGGAAGAAAGTGATCTCTATGGAGACAGTGGTTAGTGTATTTTCAAATCAAAAGGCTTATGGGATTTGTGCGTATTACTTGTTCTATCTACGTGACAGTGTGTAGAGAAGTTTTTCCTACCCTTTGTTGTCAAAACTGATATCAAGTAACTAAAATATCACATAAAAAATAGTCAGTCTGGCTTGTAATAATAATAATATTAATATTAATAATAATAATATTAATACTAATACTAATACTAATAGTAGTAGTAGTAGTAGTAGTAGTAGTAGTAGTAGTAGTAGTAGTAGTAAATACACAAAGAAATATTAAAACGGAAACTTTCTAACTTGGGTTTTTTATATCAACAACAAGCTTAGTCTTGATAAATATAACAAGTTTGATGTACAATAATCATGAGAATAATGGCTGTATAAACTTCTCTATCGTTTGTCAGACACGATATAAATTTACAATTTATTAATTTCTTACATGGTCATGTTAATTTATTTACAAATTATTTCGATCAAACGAACTTTTTTTTTCGTTTTCTCTTTTCTTTTTCTTTTATTTAAATCAAGAAAGCCTTTTAAAGTTTATTTTCCTACGTTAGCCGGTAAAGGCGAGAGAACAGATGACATCCCAGAGAAATAACGATCTTTTTAACCACGCCCTTTCTTTCTTCCTAACAAGTACGTGCCACACTACGTGACGTTTAGAAAGGCGAACGGTCCCTGTCCGTCCGATTACGTCGCTGCCGACGTGACATGACGGCAGACAGAAGACTTTATATTTGTGTAAAATATTTACTCCGCTTCAAACGATTGTTTGTTGCCACTTGTGAAATGTTCTTTGAGAACTTAATTTTCACCCATTAAAACGTCGAGAAGATCCGGGCTTGTTTTTCATCTCATAAAAGATAACCGATTTGACGTCTGCCGTTGCTGCAATAAGTTAGAAACATTTCTACATTACGTAATTCTTTCTCAGGATTAACAGCTCGACAGTTCGGCGTCTCTAGTAACATACACCAGTGTGCTTCTTTTCACCATCGTTGTTACAGTCATCATTATCATTATCATCATCATCATCTCTCTGTCAATCTTTTTCTCATTCATACTTTTTATTTTTTTATTTTTTTATCTCTGACTTTCTCGTCTCACTAGCTCCGTCCTCTTTCCTTCTCTGTCCGTTTGTTAGTCTCTCTATCTCTCTCCCTATTTTATTTATTTATTTATTTATTTATTTATTATTATTATTATTATTATTATTATTATTATTATTATTATTATTATATTCTTTTTATTTTTTATTTTTTTTAGAAAATTGAAATAACAGAATTCAAAACTTTATGTACACTATCTGTAGGTTTTACAGATAAGACTTAATTAAAAGAGAAAAACTTAACACTAGACTAAAAGAGGAAAAGACACGTCTTTATGTAGTATTCTTGGAGTCTGTCTTAACCAAATAGTTGTGATGCTGGCTCTAATGAAGACGTTCGCGGTGTTCAGAGCGCTAAACTCGTGCAAATCACATATGAGCACACTCCACGTTAAAAACCAAACTTCACAGCTCTCTGCATCTCCAATTCGTCACGACTGTTGCCGACTGGCAGCGCCCTCTGCAGTTTACAAGACAAATTTGTCCGGATAAGTAATCGTGGTGGGAGAGACACGGAGGGCCCTATGTCACGGACAAGTGTTTAAAACGAGCGATCGTCCATTGATACTCGTATATAAAACGTGTCATAAGTCGCGATATGGCGGCCACGGGTCTTGACAAAGTATTGTTGTGAGATGGAAAACATAATCTCATCCTTCATTTCATTAGCCCGTATCGAATAAGCGGCACTTTCTCTTATTAAATTGATGACCATATTAATTGCATAAATGAAAGTGAACAATGCCGTCCGACTACAGATCATTCAGAAAACGCTTAGTCAAATTACCTCGTGTCTCCCATAACTTTAATACACAAACCAATCATAAATATTTTTATTTTTTGTTTTTTAATACATACATTAAAGATATATAATTAAATAGACAGAGAGAAACAGTCAAGTGGATTGATACAGAGACAAATAGAGGGATACAAATAATTTTTATTATTTTATTTATAAAAAAACAAAGTGTCGGTATATATATATTTACACGTATCATTTCTTCTGCTGAACTAAAAGTAGTCTTGTTTTCCTAATTAAATAAAATATTAAATATTTAATAATAAATAAAACAGAATAATAAATATGTAAATAATTAATAAAGTAAGTGAGGAAATAAATAAATAAATAAATAAATAAATACATAGATAAAATAAAATTAAATAAAATAAAAAATAATAAATAAAATGAATGAATGACTATATGAATGGGTAATTAAAATAAATAAATTAATTAATTAATTAATTAATTAAATGAAATAAAATAAAATAAAATAATTAAATTAAATTATATTAAATAAAAATTATAATATAAACAGGATTGTAAAATATAATATTCGCAGTTTTGATTTAAAAATCTGTCGAAAATCTATTACATTCAAATATTTTTTTAATATTTTCGTTTTCTTGCAACTGCTGATTTAGTTAATTTTATATTTCTGTTTATATTAATATTTATTTAATATAATTTAATAATTTATATTATTTTATTTTACTTACTTAATTCATTTATTTATTTTAATTACTCATTCAAATATTTGTTTTAGTCATTTATTCATTTATTTTATTTTATTTCATTTTATTTCATTGCATATCCTTTATATATATATATATATATATATATACACACACACACAGTTTAGTTTAATTACAAAAACATTAAATATTGCTTTTTTAAATGATGAATTTTAATATTTAAAAATTATACATTTTTTTTCTACAAACTGTTTTTAAAATCTAGAATATGCCTACGATTTTGCTAGCACAATGTTGCCACCAGAATAAAAAAATTGCAAAATAATATGAAAGCAAACAAATAAACAATAAATAGAAAATAATTATAAATGTGTCGTCAAATTCTAAATAAATATTGTTTCATATACAATGTTCAAAATTTATGCGTTTATTATTATTGTTTTTAATTTCAAAAATAAGAAAGATGAATAAATAAATAAATTAGAACTTAAATGTTTAAATTTTAATTTCAAAATAAATATTAAAACACAAATGAAGAAAAAATAAATGACACAATAGTTATAATAATAATAATAATAATGATGGTGATAATAATACTGATGATGATGATAATTAAAATTACGACATATAGCAGTTTTGCTGTATTTGTTTAAACAAATTTGCAGAAAAACAATATAATCAATAGTTTCTTTTGAATTAAACGAAAATCTCATAAATATTTTTTAAAAGTTTCTCTTCATTTCTTTTCTCTTTTATTTGGGTTTTTTCTTCAAATACTTCTTTCTTTTATTTTTTGTTCTTGTAGAAAATACAAAATTGTTTTAAAATATGAATTACAAATAATAGTTAGTATATATATATATATATGTCTGTGCGTGTGTGTGTGTATCAGTGTATATTTGTATATATCCGCGTGTGCATGTAAGTAAGTAATCACTGCATAACAATGATTACAAATCGTTTAATGATTAGTCACATGATAAAGAACCAAACATTTTTTTTTTTTAATTTTTTTTTTATAGATGTACAAAGCGTGAGAACGTAATCTGTAGTGTGTCCATCCTCACACAAGAAGTCAGAAGGGACTACGACTTCATCGCCGAGGTCGTTACATCACAGACGTCCAGTGTTTTGAGATGTCGTGCAAGGCGCCACGGTTGGCGTGTTGAGGCGACAGGGGTATAAAAAAGAAATGGAAGTAACAAAGTGAAAAACATAAATCAACAGTTTTATTGTAATCCTAATCTCTGATGAAATACGTGGATATTGTCTGTCTTAATGAACACTGCCGTCGTTGTCTTTGTTGACGTCGTGTACGACGTATGTTATGTATCGTCAGTAAATGTATTTCAGTATACACTGACATAGGTTTAATGACTGCAGCAAGGTGAAAACTAAGTAATTAACAAATAATAATAATAATAATAATAATAATAATAATAATAATAATAATAATAATAATAACAATAGTAGTAGTAGAAGTAATAGTAGCAGCAGCACTAGTTTGAAAGAAAGAAAAGATAATAAATAAATTAAATTAAATAAGAAAAATATTTTGTAAGTTATTATAAAAAAGTATACATTTATATTTGAAATATTTGCCTTCACAATAAATAGTAATAATTCAAACAGTTCCAGAGTTTGACCGATCTGTTATTTAACAAAAATAAAATAAATCTCGAACTATAAACAGAGAAAAGTGAGTGAAGATATATCGACTGTTATTTTCTTAATACAACATAGATTTGATTTTTTCTTTCTGACTTCTGCTTGTGAATATTCTAAGTGTAGTGAGAGACCGATGGACGTGACGTAAAGCTCGTTTTGTTAACACGTCATCAAATTCTCTTCATTTAAATTCTGTCTCGTTAGATGAAAACAGAGAAAGCTGAAAATGAAATCACGCTATTTTTATTTTGTACTCGCTTTTCATTTGTGAGAATCACGATCTAATTAAGTTAATTTCCTGACAAATTTAAATAAATAAATATAACAATAATTTTAAAAACCAGTTAGAAATACGTCATTAGTTTTACCAACACCAACAATTTTATCTAATAAATAAATCTGAAAATAATAATAATAATAATAATAATAATAATAATAAATAAATAAATAAATAAATAAATAAATAAATAAAGCTTAAAAGTGTTCTAAGATGATAATAAATAATACTAAATAAAATAAATACATAAACTAAATCTGATTAAAATAAAGAAAATAAATTAATTTAAGTGTTCTGATATGATAATGATGTTGATGCTGATAATAATAATAATAATAATAATAATAATAATAATAATAATAATAATAATAATTTAAATAAATAAGAAAAAATAGAATAGAACATATAACATAATTTTACATAAAGATAGTACTTAGAATAAGATTTTCAGAAACAAACAGTTTCTTATTGTGTATAAGAATTAAAAGATGGCAAGCTGTATATTTCTGTACTTGCAAGTATGATTTTATTTATTTATTTTATTATTTACTTGTTTGTTTGTTTGTTTGTTTATTCATTCATTCATTTTATTTTATTTATTTATTTAATTAATTAATTTATTTTTATTATCAGATACAAGAATGTTCTGTATCCAAAGCAACTCCTATCACTGAAGTAACACACTGAATTAAATCCTGAGTCTTTCGTTTTCAGTTACATCAAAAGTTGAAATTCAGACAGGAAAGTAGTGGCTGACAGCCATTCAGGACAGTTGATTTGAATTCAAAGCAAATATAAACAAAAATATAAACCATAATCTTACCACTACTGCTACAACGACTACGACTGCTCCTGTTGGTACTGTTACTACTTCTAATAATACGACTGCTCCTGTTACTACTATTAATACTACTATTATTACTTCTATTACTACCACTACTACTGCTACTACTACTACTACTATTACTACTACTACTATTAATATTGCTGTTGCTGCTGCTGCTACTGTTACTATTACTACCACTACGTCTGTTGATACTACTATTGTTACCTCTACTACTACTACTACTACTGCTTTTACTACTGCTGTTGCTGTTTTTGCCGCTGCTACTACTATTACCACTACTACAAGAACGTCCACTACTATACCTACTACTGCTACGACTACAACTGCTGCTGTTACTAGGATTATTAACACTAGTAATTTTGGTACTACAACTATTACTAAAAGTCTGTTTAAAATTATACGAATTCAATCTAACATCTGTTTTGGAAATTTTTGAAAGAAGTTAACAAATACAATTATTTAAATATAATCAGAACAAAGCAAAACACAAATAAGTTATATATGTAATAGTTGTTGTAGTAGTATTCGTCTAGTAGTACTGGTAGGAGTAGTGGTAATGGTAGTAGCAGCAGTGGTAATGGTAGCAGCAGTAGTAGTAGTAGCAATTATATAATAGTATTAGTAACAGTAGCAGTAATTGTTGTAATAATAATAGCAGTGGTACCGGACGTTGTGGTACTAATAGTGGTAATAGCAGAAGTAAAAGTAGTAGCAGTAATAATAATAGTAGTAGTAATAGTAGTAGTGATATCAGTACAAGTAGTATTAGAACAGCAGCAGTAACAACAACAACATCAACATATATCGAACACACGTAGTTTAAAGAAATGGTTACTTTGATTGAATGTGAGTGTTATCTGTTTTGATATAGAATTAGTTTCTTTACTTTTCTAACATCAAAGCGTGCACACCCTCACACCCGCGCAGAACACAATCGTGGAATGTGACAGTAGTGAACAGGCGCGGATTTTAATCTTGACAAAGAGATGAAAAGTAGAAACCTTCTTCTTTCAAGATAAACAGACTTTGTTCAATTTTTAACCAAACATATTTTATTTTATTTTATTATTATTATTAATTTTTTTTTTTTTTTTGAATTCGAGTAAGAACATCCCATATTCCCTTCTTATACTTGAGTTGCTTTAACTGTGTGTAATACAGCTGTGTATTGTTTAATAGTATTTAACATTGTTTGTACTTGTTTTAACTGTGCATTGTTTAATAGTATTTAACATTGTACTTGATTTAACTGTGTATTTTTTAATAGTATTTGACATTGTTTGTACTTGTTTTAACTGTGAATTATTTAATAGCATTTAACATTGTTTGTATTTGTTTTAACTGTGTGTAGTACCTCTGTGTATTGTTTAAGGTATTTTACTGTATTTGAGAAACACCACATGGAAGGAATCAACCGGTGTCTTTCCACTTGATCTGAAAAAACATTTGTGGGCATTAAAATATTATAAAATTAAGTGGGAATTACGTAATAAGCTATTAGATTATGTGGGTAACTGGGATCTTGTAGAGGATTGTAAGAACGTATTGCATAATGAACTACATTGTTAACTGCATGTGGACTCTGCGTCCAGCCACACCTTAAGCTGGTCCAGTGCACTGACTGCAGATCCACAGAACAACGCATCTTCTTTTTGGTGGAGGGTCAGGCCAATGTGCTGAATCTTCCTTCACACAACTTGGGCGTAATGGAAAAGTCATCCACATACCATGATCCCCTCGAACTCTCCCCTTCTTTCTGCTTCAGTCCTCAACAGCTGAAAGGTTGATGCACGTGTAGCTGGAGTCTTGTTTGACTTTCGTAGGAAGAGTTGATCAGTAGAAATCGTTTTGGGGATGATCCGCAGAAGATGCCCTCAGCATAAATGTCAGCACTGCATAGATATTCCAGGATTTCATGGACACTACTCTTGATGGTAGGGGAATAAAGGAATTCGTCGATATCTCCACGACAAAAAAAAGATTGTTTGCAATAATTGATCCTCCCTGGGTAAGTGTGCACGCATCCTCAAACATAACTTGGGATCAGCAACACGGTCTGTGACCATTAACCTGAGCAAAAACCTTATTCTCTCTTTTAGATGAAATGGGAATATTTTAGATATGTAAGCAATGAATCACACATTACTAAACATCACAAATTATTAATGAAATAAAACCAATAATGATTATATTTATACGATAGCTATACGGATGCTACTGGAAAAACCTAGGATTGGTTATAAAAAAAATAATACATAAAACAAATAAAAGAAAATAAAAGAAAATAAATGAAAACATAAGAAAAAGAAAAGAAAAGAAAAGAAAAGAAAAAATTATAAACAAGAATAGAAAAAAAAAAAAAAAAAAAATAAGAAGAAAAAAATCCCAAGACAAATAAATAAATAAATAAATAAATAAATAAATAAATAAATAAATAAATAAATAAATAAATAAATAAATAAATAAATAAAAGTAATAAAATAAAATTAAAATAAATATACAAAACAAAAATCTCCGTCTCCGCCCACCCTCCTCCAGAAAAAAAAAAAAAAAAAAAAAAAAATAAGAAGAAGAAAATAATAATAAACAAATAAATAGTAAGCTCATTGCTTTCATCAGCTTATTTATTGAATATCTATATCTGTGTCTATATGTAACTGTCTGTATATATATATATATATATATCAAATTTTAAGTATCAAATATTTTCCTGCTGCATATAACATACCGTGGAAGAAATGACATCATCAGTAACAACTACAACACAGCCACTTAGCTTCTACTACAACGACAGCTAGAAACTAGATATTTCTATATCTTTTATTTGTTTTATATAACCTGGCAGAAATGACAAAATATTACAAATACTTGACATCTATCCAGCTTTAGAAGTGTGTTAATTTCCTTATATTAAATAGTTTCGTTCTTCATTTTCCCATTTATTTATTTATTTATTTATTTATTTATCTATTTATTGTTATTAACCAGTACACCAGAAACCAAAATATTCAGAAAACCGGGTCATCTTCGGTCCTAACCTTGCCAGATTAATTATCAAAACTTTTCCTCAATAAAATTGACTGTTATTTTACAGTGTCAGTACATATTTTAACTTTAACAGTAAAAGTAACAGTAGTAATTCATTTAGCTGTTTTACATCAAACTTCTGTTTTTATGCACGTTGTGACAGTCGATGTGATAACGTCATACATGTTAATTTAGAGACGTGCACGTCGATAAACCCACCCACTCCCCGTTCTTCAGAGGTTAACAGTATAAATATAAACTAGGTGCGGATTCAGAATATCAGAAACAAAGTAGGTGTATAATCACAGTAACGTTTGAGATTTAAAAAAAGAAAAAAAGAAAAAGAAGAATTTTAAATATTAAAAATATCAGTGTATGTGTGAACTTATATGTATGTATGTGTGTTTATGTACACAGCCATATACATATATACTTTTTAAAATATTTTTATTTTTTATATACTGTTTTCATCTTAAAAGTTGCTTGCTGTAACCACGTTACTCGTATTATATTCCCACTTTCCTGGCATTTTGGATCCGCCCCTAGTTATGGCTACTAAACAAAGTCCATTGTGGCCAGTTTCAGATATTGTTTGTTCAAAGCATTGCACCAAACTCGCGGTTTTGACAAACACATTTCACCTCCAAATCAATATGTATTCACAGGTCAGAGGTCACAGAGAACCGACCTGACACGGCGGAGGAATACATCCGTGCTTCCCCGTGCCTGTTGGCGGGTTTGTGATACGTCAGTGACAAACAGACCGAGAATAATCCCTAATTTGTAAACAGTTCACATCAAAATAAAATTTTGAACACTTTTCTAAAGATTTCACTTTCTTTCATTTTGATGCGTTTAGAAAAAAAACACACAAAAAACCCCAGCTAGGACTAAATAAATAAATACGTAAGTAAATAAATGAATATATAAGTGAATAAATACATAAATATGTAAATAAATAAACAAATGAATAAACAAACAAAGAGAAAAAATAATAAATAAAAATAGAAATAAAAAAGAAAGAATAAGAAAAATACCAACAGCCAGAACGAACCATAATTAAATAATAACATTAAAACAACAACAACAAACTCGCAAACAAACATTAAGTAAATAAATAAATAAATAAAATTATAATATCATTTCACACACACACACACACACACACACACACACACACACACACACACAAAAAGTTTATGCAAACCAAAAACCAAAACAACGGCAGTAAGAGCGACAATAACAACAACAATAAACAGCAACAATAACAACAATAAACAGCAACAATAATAACAATAAGAACAAATAAATACAAATAAAAATAATATAGATAAAGTAATCGAAAAATAGAAGAAGAACGTCAGAAAGAAAAAAAAAAAAAATAATATATATATATAACAAAGCAAACAGTAAAAAAGGTATTTGATATTAAGAGATATCTTACTAGTTGATTTACCACAAATTGATTGTTCTGTTTAAATTCTGTTACTAATAAAAAAATGTGTCTGGAAATCTCGTTTGGTTAGCTCTGCATGAAATTTCGCTGTGAAAAAACCCGGAAATACGTCATATTTTTGTCAAAAATGACGCCATCAATATAAAACTACAGTAAGAAACATTTTCGTTATAGAATTCAAAACAAAATTAATAATAATAATTCGTAATTTTAATAACCAGCTATTTTCTAAATTTATTTATTTATTTGTTTATTTTACATGTATTAATTTTTATAGCTATATATCACTTTTGGAAATTTTTCATATTTGATTAAAATATCATAGTTCGATGTTGTAGTAGTTGCTGAAATTTGCTTTGGGTACATGGCAATCAGACGCAGGTAGGTGGGTTGAATATCCGTTATAATATTAGTCTGTTGAAGACAACAGCGCTGCCGAGACGACGTCAGACAACACTAACACTTTGGCCATGGCCGTCACGTGCTGCCGTGAGCCGTCAGTGCGCATGTGCGAAATGTTACGCCGACGTTCAACAAGGAATCTGAGAGTGGACTGGCAGCGATCACAAACAGACACGTCATTGCTACTGCGTCGTCTACGGTAACTCTTAGTACGGAAATGAGTCAGCGACGTCAACCGCACCTTCTTATAATAACAGACTCTTTGATGTGCATCACTATTTTATGTAGTTGTTACTCAGCAATTCCGTGCATTTCAATACTTTTATTATGAAGAAAAATCAAAAGCAACAAGGAAACAGCTACCCAGGCAAAAAAAAAAAAAAAAAAAAAAAAAAAAAGAAGTATGTAAATAAAATAAAATAAAATAAAATTAAATTAAATTAAACAAAATAAAAAAAAAATTATCTAAAAAACCTCCAACGAAACCGGCCAATAATGATAATAATAAAAATCCACATAAAAAAAAAAAAAAAAACAACAACAAACAAACAAACAAACAAAAACAACAAACAAACAAACAAACAAACAAACAAATAAATAAATAAATAAATAAATAAAAGTTGTTGAAATTTAAAATTCACACTTTATTTATAACTAAAAAGTACTGGATTTCGTCTTCAAATTTTTTTTATATATAAATAGGTGCAGTTTCTATTTAAATTATATATCCCCTTTCATTAGTAAACATAAAAAATTTACAACTTTTTAAATCAGCAATAACTTAAAATTCTTATTTTAATCCCTCATATATACCTGATCTTTGTGTTTTGAAGTTAATACTGGATATAGAAACAAGCATTTCATAATAACATTGTCAGATAACTCTATGTACAAATGTCTGTATGACCAGTGACAACATTAATGAAATCATTTAATTTAACTAATCTTTTTAGAAAATACTGAATAATTATTGTTTTACAATACCATGTTGTGCTATGCCATACCATACCAGAAGATAATTAATACATACATAATACCAAGTCCAGCCAGACCATGCCATGTCAAACCAAACAGCTTGTTACATCTCCAAATTATCATAAAATAAATAAATAAATAAATAAATAAATAAATAAATAAATAAATAACGAAAGAAAGAAAGAAAAAGGACAAAACAAAACGAAACAACAAGAAAACAAAAGAACCTCACAGCCCCCCCCCCAAAGACAACAAAAGAAAACAAAACAACTAGATTGAATACTGAAATTTTTTCCTTTGCATACTATTTATTATAGAAAATGTTTATTTATTATATAAATGCATTATAAAGGATATTTTTTTCACCTTTAAAGTTCATATATATATATATTACAAAGAATATTCTATTGCTATATAAATATATATTACAGAAAATGTATTTTAATTAAACAAATATTTTTATGAACAATATAATTTCATTTTATTAATATATATTATAAATCTTCTTTTAATTACGATTTATTATTATAGAGAACATTTTCACTGGAAAAGGAATAGTATAGAGAATATCATTTTGCTGTATAAATTAATGGGAGAGAACGTCATCCGGTTTTATCAGAGGAATTATTTTCTTCATATAACTTTATTATAGAGAACATCATGCTGTTAGATAAAATTGTAATAGTAGATATCTTTTCACTAAATAACTTTATTACAGAGAATATCTTTTCACTAAATAAAATTTATTATAGAGAAAAAAATTATTGTACAAATTTGTTATACAAAATATATTTTCACTCTCTAAATATATCTTAGAGAATATTATTTCAGTATCAGAATTGTTTTTTTCACTTTCAAAATTTATCTTAGAGAAGATCTTTTCATTAAATAAAATTAAAGAAAATATTATTTTATGAGTATGGTGAATATAAACAGTATTATTATTTATATAATAATGTATTTCCAGGGCTTTTCAAACAAAACGGTATGAGAAAATCAACTTGTGTTTCGTGCTTTAAATATAGAAAAGATAGATAGACAGACAGACAGACAGTTTAGATAGAATTTTTATATATATATATATATAGATAGATAGATAGATAGATAGATAGATAGATAGATAGATAGATAGATAGATAGATAGATGTAGGTATAAAAGAATGAACAGAAAGATAATGTTTCTTGGTCTGTGTGACAGACAGTCAGACACACTGAGGATTGAATTAATAAATATTATTTATAGAGAGACAAAGTGATCAGATGGATGGAATGATGAAAATACTGAAACTGTTTCCTGGTTTCAGCTGTGTTGTAAACAACGACGTTGACGTCTCTGTGAGAAGAAGAGTGTTGAATAAAATTTAACTTACAAACATGACCGATATCTCGGAGCAGAGAGAGAGACATGAGTTCGTATTTGTACAGAGAATAGCGACCATTTGTCCAAATATCTGCGCCAACAGAGCAGGCGAAATTTATGAATTTATAGTCAGTCTGCGAAATTTTGTTCTGGTCCCCCTGCCCACCTGGCTCAGTGGGGAGGATGGGCGACGAGCGAAGGTATTTTACACTAATGAGACGATGAACGGACATTTACTCACCTGCATTACTCAAATAGGAAGACGTTATCCACACAAATTTGTAAACAAACTTTAGATGTATTTGTCGAGAGCCCGAGTTTTCGATCTGAACTTCCAGTAAACACTGGAACTGAGAGCTACATTTTACTGTTGTCGTTGATGATGATTTGATAGAAGCAGACGACAGTCACCTGCCGAGTGTGACGGAGGCTGCGTGGTTGAGATTAAAGAGCAGTTTTGTGTTTGAAGACCTCGCATAATAGTTTCATCACGTTTTAACATCGACTAGTTCTCTGCTTGTGTCATACAGAGATGTAGTAAGTTGCGTGTTAAACTCTGTGATATTACACCAGTGTATGTACTGATATTAAACACTGCGTGTTTTGATAGTACACACTGTGTATATTAATATTACACACTATATGGTATGATACTACACACTACGTCAGGCAAGACTACACTTTATGCAATACAACACTGAATGACCATCATGTTTAAACAGTTCTAGCACTGACCATCATCTTCTCTCTGGTTTCTGACATCACCTCCCGCTGGATTGGCTTCCATCAAACTTTCACTTTCTTCTTGACAGTAGGATGAACCAAGGCGCCCGTTCAGGCCGCTAGGCGGCGCTTTTCTTGAACAACTTGTGGTTGAATAACGTGCAAGACTTAGACGTTGGACGTATGTGGAGAAAACTGAATAGCGCTGTAGTGTGAGACACGCGGTGGTTTTAATGGATCTCCCAGAAATCAGGTAAGCGTTTTTTTTTTTCCTTGTTGTGAGTAGTGAGTAAGGAACGTGCTCGCTGTACGTGGTACCCGCCAGTCTTCGAGATTTAGACTGTTACGTGGGATCCGTGCAGTCTGTCAATACGCAAATTGTTTCTACACATTCACCCAACACCGTCTCGCCGATACGAACGTGCATACTTGTGTCCGTACGTGCATACTTGCGTCCGTACGTGCGTCAAGCGCTTTGTTCACTAAACGGGATTTTCAAATAGCAGTAAGAAGAAGCAGGAATCACGACACGCTGGTATAACGTGAGGACGACGTCAGCATCTTCATAAATCACGCTGCGCCGTCATTCACAACAGCGTATTTTACGGAATAATTCATTAGTGAGTTTACTTAACAAATTCTGTTAAACTGTTTTAGTTGTCCTTAAATTTATATCAGTTTGACTTCTGTAATTGAAACAACAACAACAACAGTTTCAGTTATAAATAATAATAATAATAATAATAATAATAATAATAATAATAATAATAATAATAATAATAATTTTTTAAAATTATTTATTCGTCCACCTTTTTATTTGTTTTTCTTTAATTTTTCCTGTCTTTCTTTCGTTCTTTTTATTTTTTAATATTTTTTTATCTATTAGATGTTTACAGAGTATTCCTAATGTTAAACAGCGACGTGGTAATAATAATAATAATAATAATAATAATAATAATAATAATAATAATAATAATAATAACAATAACAACAACACCAACACCATTCTTTCTTCCTTTCTTCCTTTACTTCTTTATTTATTTATTTATCTGTTAGAGGTTTAAGAAGTATTCTTAGTGGTAAACAGTGACGTGGTGAGACAAGCGGATTAGTAACAGTGACACGCGGAGATAGCGCTGTGTTGTGTTTTTTAATTAACATTTTTATTTTTGTTTAAAACTTTTTCTTTAAAACTCACACATACATCTGAAGAAGTCATTAAACAATTTTTTTTTTTTAATTTTTGTATTATTAAGTTTTATATTTATTTTACAAGTCTTCTTTGACAAAGTGATTGTGATTTCATATTTTATAACTTAAAAGTTGTAAATTATTACTTTTTGGTTGTTGTTGTTTACATTGGTTTCTGTCTTATGGAACTCAAACACACATTTAGAAATAATTCAATAATAATTTCAGTTGTGGAATTTGTTATTTCTATGCGTTTTTATATTTATAAAGTTATAGCGTTTATTAAATGACTTAAAATAAAATAAAATACAATAAAATAAATAATAAATTAATAATAGTTATATTATAATATATATAATAGTTATTATTATTATCATTATTATGAATGCTGAAAATTCGTTATTTAATATTTATTTTGTTAAAATATGAAATTATTTAATGAATAATATAATTTATTATTTTAGTACTTTATCATTAAAACGTGAAAAAAAATCATTTGTTTGTATTTATGTTTTTCATTAGTTTCTTCGTTCTTGTAAATAATTATTTTGCTATATAAAAAATATTTAGTAAATTTTATTAATTGTATCTGTTTATTTGTATTTAACTTAAAATTGTTTTTTATTAAAACTGTTTCGTTTTTCTTTTATTAAAATAATCTCAACTTTAATTTTTTAATTTTTTATTTGCTTTTTAATCATAAATTAATTATTGTGAAATTAATAGTTTAAATTTTTTTTTATTTTACTTAAAAGTTTACAGTAAAATTTTGATTTGAGCTGTTTAAATATATATTTTTTATTATTATTATTATTTATTTAATGTTTCACTTTGGAAGTCTGGATAAAACAACAAACCAAGATTTAAAAAAATGATTACTTGCTAGGTTTTTAAACACTTTAGAATCTGTTCAAGTCAAATAAAAAAATATCTCTCTAGAAAGTTATGAAAATTATTGTTTAAAGTGATTTTTGTATTTGTTCTGGCGTTATTATTGTTCCTTCGTTTTTAAAATTACATTTAAAACTAAAAATACAGAGGTTTAAAATGATTTCAGATTCATCTCGTTTCCGTTTATTAGTTTAGAAAACAATAATAATAAAGATGTTTAATAAATAATTTTTGAAAAGGTATTTTTTTATCATAAATTTTAGTACAATTATTATATAACAAAATAAAAAAAATTATATAACTATATATATATTTATTATAAAATTTGAAATATTTGTTTATGATAAAATATAAAACATTTTTTTTAGAGAAACAATTCAGAGATATAAGATAAAAGTTAAGAACAAAGTTTATAAGAGAAGAGTTGACAGTTGACAGTTTTTACCACAGATGTTTTCATTTCACTTCTTCTCGTTCAGCTGGGTGTGGCTGGTGGGTGTGTATGACGTTTTGTGTGACACCTTACACCCAGCGCACAATTAACCAATTTACTTCACAAAGACTCAACCAGATCACGTTTAATTCACCAGTTTATTTTCAGTAGTTTTACATTTCAATTTACTTTACAATGAATTAAACCTATTAGTTAAACTAATAATAAATAATAATAATAATAATAATAATAATAATAAGAATAATAATAATATAATAATAATAATAATAATAATAATAATAAAAGTAACTATATATTCAACAGCTTTAAATTTTACAAATTACTTTACAATGTATTAAACATAACTTCACAATTAATAGTTTTACTTTTTATAGTTAGTTTAGAAAGAATTAAATATGTTACTTTTAGCGTATTACTTTACATTTAGTCATTTAACATTTTAAAAATTACTAAAAAAGTAGAAAATATGTCAGATTTAAAGCATAATTTTATTTAAGTTTTGCATTTTACAAATGACTTTACAGGGAATTAAATATATTACTTTTAACATATTGCTTTACATTTAATAATTTAACATTTTGAAAATTATGAAATATATCAGATTTAAATCATAACTTCACATTTAAGTTTCACATTTAATAGATGTAAGAACAATGGCATGTAATTGTTTGTTCACTACATATCTAGTTTTTAAATCTATTAAATGTAAAAGGTAAAAGTAAAGTTACGTTTTTAAAATTGATAATTATATTTTGCTGGTCTCTTTACCCTGAGTTTTAATGAACTTTTGAAATGTTTATGTTATCTTACTATTTAACTTTATATTAATAATCTTCATACTGCCTGAATTCCATTTAGCCGATTTGCTTTCGTGCTTGGCATATTTAGAGAAAGTTTATTCACGATCTAAATCATATCTTACAAATATAAAACATATTTTAAAAACTGTGAAAATAATAACTTCAGCATACAAAAATACAGAAATTTTATACAGATAACAATTTCGTATGTAATAAATTGTGTAGTGTTTATAGATAACGATTTTTGCCACAAACGCTTACGTGCAGACAAGAACTAGCATGGTGTATATGATAATTTTACATACAGTTATAGACAAGAAAGTATATAGTCTATAAAGATAATTTCATACAGACATCCATACGTACAGATAAGAAATTGATAGTGTATACAGATAATAATTTCATACACGTACACAAACATGCGCGCGCACTTATAAACAAGAAATTGTTTATACAATTATTTTACATATTCATACATACATACAAAAAGACAAGAAACTGTGTAGTATATATACATATATATATAATAATTTTATAGAAATATATATACATACAGACAATAAACTGTATTGCTTGTGCAGGTTTTATACGTAGACAGAAAATTGTTTTGTGTATATAGATAATAACTTTATACCTACATATGTACATACAGACTACAATAAACAGATAATGCTTTTACACACACATACGTATGCACAGACACAAAATGTATATAGCGTATATATATATAGTAATTTCACGCAAACGTGCACACACTCAGAAAAGAAATTACATAATACACTTAGATGGTAATTTCATACATATGAAGAAATTGTCCATATAATAATTCAACACACACACACACACACACGGGCATACATACGTGTTTTTTTATATATATGAGAATGTTGTACGAGTTACGTCGACACAAAACAGGTTAATAACGAGGCTGTGTTTGCCATACCTCGCGCTGTGTCGATGACGACGGCAGATGTTTACCTCTCAGACTGTTTACAAATACGTTATTCTTCTTTACACAATGTCAGATTGTGAAAAACTTTATTTCAAACGAGGCTTTTCCTTGAAAACATTCCCAAACCGAGAGAAATATAATTTCCATTTATGAAATGCACTGAGATGTTGTGTGAGAAATGTCGTAGCATTTCCTGGTATGTCAGACGTCTCCGTTCACGTATGCGTGCGGCTACGTCGGCCACATTGTCATATATACGAAAACTACGACATCGTCTTCTTATAACGCTCGTTGTCAACACAGATACAGCAAAGAATCAACAAAGAGATGTTTGTCGGCTGAGACAAGATTAAGGAAAAACAAAGCAGTGAAGTTTTAAACATGAGTTTTAACAATACACTTAGTTAATTTTATTTTATTTAAAACCTATTATTATTACTTCTTTATTTTTCTCCGTTTTGAATGAGTGAGTAAATATTTAATAATAAAAAAAGACAACACATCTGTTGTTGTGTTTATGTGATTAGTGAAATCTGTCATTTGCATGTATAAGAAATCTAATTGCTTTTAAACGTCTTTAACAAACCTGTTATTAGTGTATGTTCTCTTTATCTAGAAAACAAACAGCGGTTTTGTCAACATCGTCACTGCAGAACACAACACCAACACTGGTTTCCTCTCTAGCTGTTTTTATCTCAGTCTTTGTGAAAAAGTTGAAAATACATATATACATACACACATACATAAGTATATATATATAGTCTTACATACATACATACATACATACATACATACATACACACATACACAGATACCCATATACGCACATACACCTACACACATACATATAGATACGTACATACATAAATACAACATCACATATACACATAATACACATATACACATACAAAACATATACATACATACAAACACAAATAAATACACACACACATAATTTTCAAACAATAAAATATTAAGTTTACACAAACATCGTACAATAAACACTGATGATAAACACTGAAATAAAATTTGAAAATACTTTTAGTCTTCAGTAATAAAGTTATTTTTATGAACTGTTTTAAAACTTTTAGCTGAAACTGAAGTTTGTATATAAAAACATTTCTCAGATTATTTCATTTTTTATTTTCTGTCACTTTTTGGTTTACTGTGATGGTGTTTGACATGTAGTTAGTTAAGCTTAGTGACTGGCCACTAGTAAATAGAGATAGTGACTAAAATTGGTTACTTCTGATTTGTGAAGAATAGTAGAAGTTAATAGTGATTGTTGTTGGGTGATGGGTGACGGGTGACAGGTGAATATCAGGATGTATTTAACGCAAGAGACTGGAGTCTTCTTCTTCCTTTCGTTCTCTTGTTGACTAAATGTCAAGGACAACAGTGACTATGAAAGATTCTGTTCTCTGTAGATCACTTCTTGTGCCATACAGCTTCTTCTGGAGAGTTGTTGTAGTTGTCCAGGTAGTCTGTCTCTGCTGCTGTAGGTTTATGCTGTTTTGGATGATACATCTGCTTCTCCATAGGAGATAACAGCTATTTGATGTGTGCTATTGTGGTCTGTTAGAATACGCAGTGCGGCCTAATACTTCTGACTTCAAGGTTTCTGTTAAGGTTACCTAACTTTAAGTCCATATCTGTCTAGCCTCTGCCCAATGACCAGTGCAGCATGTGTGCCCGTAACAGAAGCCAAAGCTGCTGCTGGCACTACTGTTTGGACCATCGAGACGTACAAACACCCTCACCACGACAAGGAACGAACTATGAAGGGGACGTGAAGAAGTGATACTGAGTTTTGTTGTATCAGCTGTCAGAACTGATGACACAAAACATATTTCTCACTTTTCTTTATATTTTCCAGGATTTCTTTTTCTCAGAAATCACAATTAAACAACATGTTTAAACACGCGAAGAAGTGATATTGCGTTGTATCCGTGGTCAGTCAGCTGACACAAAACATATTTGTCTCTTTTATTATTATTATCTTTCTTTCAATGATATCTTTTCCTCAGAAATAACAGTTAAACTACATATGTAAACACGTTAGGAAATTAATAATTTTGCTGGTAAATAATATGAATATCTGTACAAAAGACTGAAACAAAGTTTGATAGATAGATAGACTGATAGATAGACAGATAGACTGATAGATAGACTGATTGATAAATAGATAATTAATACAAAGTTAACAGTTCTTTACTGATAGTTAATATAAACCCGTGCACAGTTAGTAATTTTACTGATAAATAGTTCACATAAACTTGTGTTTAAACTTAATAGTTTTACTGATAAATGGTTAATATAAACGTATACAAAGTTAATATTCTACTAATAAATAGTTAATATAAACATGTATAAAGTTAATAGTTTCACTGATAAATAGTCAATATAGAGTTGTGTATAAATTTAATAGTTTCATAGATAAACACTTAATATAAACATCTGTACAAAGACAGTAGTTTCACCAATAAATAGTTAATATAAACATGTATAAAGTTAATAGTTTTACTGATAAATAGTTAATATAGACTTGTGTATAAAATTAATAGGTTTACTGATAAATAGTTAATATAAACATGTATAAAGTTAATAGTTTTACTGATAAATAGTTAATACAAACATCTGCACAAAGATAATAGTTAATATAAATAGGTAATACTGATAAATAGTTAATATAAACATCTGTACAAAGTTACTACTTTCACTGATAAATAGTTAATATAAACATCTGTACAAAGTTAATAGGTTTACTGATAAATAGTTAATATAAACATCTGTACAAAGTTATTACTTTCACTGATAAATAGTTAATATAAACATCTGTACAAAGTTACTACTTTCACTGATAAATAGTTAATATAAACACCTGTACAAAGTTAATAGTTTTACTGATAAATAGTTAATGTAAACTTGTGTTTAAAGTTAATGACAAATAATTGATGTTGCTCAGTTGTTTGATGTTGTCATTGCTACCACACTACAGTTTATTCAGAACAAATGTCCAGAGAGTGCGTTGTGGACGCTGTTGTCTGCAGTCACCGATGTTCAGTGTTTGCTGCTCGGTAACAGTTGAGGGGGGAGTAGATGGACAGGTAACACAGACTGTTACGTGCGCATACGGAGAAAATGACGAATTATATATATATATATATATATATATATATATACCTTTTTCTGAGTATATAAAATAGAACGAAATTTACATGAAACTATTCAGCACTCATTTAATTTAGACATTTTTTAATTTACTTTTTTTTTTTTTACCTACTTAGTGATTTATTATTTATATAGTGATTTTCTACTTAGTGACTTATTTTTTTTTTAGTGTTTTATTATTTATTTAGTGATTTTTTATTTAGTAATTTATTATTTTTAGTGTTTTATTATTTACTTAGTGATTTTGTATTTAGTGATTTATTATTTTGTAGTGTTTTATTATTTACTTACTGAATTATTATTTACTGACTTAGTGATTCGTTATTTGTTTTCTGTTTTACTATCCAGCGATTTATTGTTTATGATTTATTAATTACTTGGTAATTTGTTTTTTGCTTAGTGATTTATTATTTATTTATTTATTTAACGATTTTGTATTTATATAGTGATTTTTTACTTAGAAATTTATTATTTACTTAGTGACTTATTCTTTACTTGCTTAGTCATTAATTTTTATTTTTTAATTTATTTAGTGATTCATTATTAACATTGTAATTTATTATTTACTTAGTGATTAATATTTTGTCCCTAATTTATCATTTATCTCACAATGATCCATTCCTACTTGTGTAAATAACACAGCCTGGTTTCAGAACAGAAAAAAGAAAGTACGTTTAAGAAAGAAAACAACTTTAATTGAATAATTAAGCGTGGGAAAGCAGAAATTTATCAGCAACTTGCTAAACTCTTCATTCAATAGAATCGTGATCGTCCGTGGGATGTACTATTTCGTCAAGACTCCAAGATGTCACGAGATGTCACGAAATGTCACGAACTAGAGACCACCTTAGTATTATAATTTTACTCCTTCTCAGATCTGTTAATAAAAACTATAATAAAAATTAACTCGGTAAGACTGATATGGGGATGAAATAACGAAAAAGAAAAATAGTCTGGTTTATAATTAATTATCTTGTTTTCTTAATATTTCTTGAAAAACAGGCAAGTTAAATTCTAATATATACAATAGTTACGTAACCATAGGTTAGAAAAAAAAAAAAAAAAAAAAAAAAATGAAAGAAAAAAAAACAACAACAAACAAAACTACAAAAACAACAACCAAACAAACAATGATGATAATGATGATATTGTTGACGATGATGATAATAAATAAATAACTAAATGAATGAATAAATAAACAAACTACTCAAACTTGGATTTGGTAATATTCGTACAAATACAGTGATGATGGCAACATTTACGTCATGTATATATATACACACCATTTTCTTTATACTTCACAGGGATGTCATTTCATTCGTTCGTACCTTTGTTTGTTCCTTTTCCATTCAATTAATCATAGTCACATGAAAGGATCACTTTTTTGTACGTGAATGAAATATAAAAATATTTTATGATTTTGATCAGAGATTTTCACATTAAATTTCGTGACAAAGAAAAAAGTCATCCTATTTTAATTTTGTTGTCGAAACACAGATAATATTTATTTTATTATATAATCAAACAACAACAGTGATATAATATGAACGATGACAATGATGATGTAAAACTGAACAAATCCGTTAAAACTAATAAATGAAACCTCAGTTATTACACATACAAATAAAGCTAACATTTAATATTTCAGTAACATACATTGTAAACAGTACGTTGTGGAAATAAACGTTTCTATCCATCTCTCTCTCTCTCTCTCTCTCTCTCTCTCTCTCTCTCTCTCTCTCTCTCTCTCTCTCTCTCTCTCTCTCTCTCTTTCTGAATGTCCATCTGTGTATAAGTCTAACTATATATAATAAATATAAATTTAACAAATATAATAATTAGGATGATTTACTTTCATCAGTTTATTCAGTAAAGCTTTATCGTTATTAAATAATATGTTTCTTTTTAAAAATACAAAATTCTACTTCTTTACTGAAACGAAGTTTGATGTATTCATTTAACGTTATTATTTTATTTAAACTGTGTTGAATTCACAGACAAATAGCTTTATTAAGCTATTAATTATTTTAAATTTACAAATACGTGTTTGTTAAACTTTTTGTTGTTAATAAATATTTTAATTTCACATACAAATAAACAATGCTATTATATAAATTCACACTCAAATATATTTATTAAGCTGTTGTTTTTAATACTATTTTAAATTCACGCAAAATTTTATTAATTAAACTGTGTTATTAGTAACAGTTATTTTAAATTCACATACAAGTATATTAATTAAACTATGTTATTATTAAGAACTATTTTACATTAATACACAAATATACTTATTAAAATGGTTAATTTTTGCAGTTAATTTATATTCACATTGAAATATATTTATTAAACCATATTATTATGAACAGTTACTTTAAATTCACACACAAAAATAAACTGTACTATTTTTGAAATTCACACACAGATGTACTTATTAAGCTGTCATTATTAATGATTATCTTAAATTCACGCATAAATAAGCTGTGATATTATCAACGGGGAATTTTAAGTTCTCACACAAATAAGCTATTTTATTTTTCAAATTCACACACAAATATGTTTATTTTTACGAGTAATCTATTTCTGAGACTCACGGTTTACAAAGTTTACAAATTATTTTTTCTCGTAATTCGCTCCCAAACAAGCGCTGTTTGGTTTAGAGTAAAGAACTTGATCTTGAAGTCAAGTTGGCCCCCACCTCCACTTCTCACCTGAAGTCTGCGTGTTACCTGTACAGATTACAGAACGTGCTGTGCAGATACCTGGAGACCAGGTGACAATCTGAACACAAACACAGCATGATGAGAGAGTTTCTTAACTAAACATCACGTGACCAAACACGTCGTAAACCTAATTATACGCTCACAAATATTGTTTATAAATGTCACTTTATATCCGTTGAATTAAACGAGAGTTAAAATCTAATGATAATGTTTCTTACACTGTATTTATGTAATTCTATAATCAATGATATCCTACAAAACAATACCCTTTTATTCTGTTAGCACGTAAAACACCATCTCTGTTTGTTGTTTTCTTGTAAACAAAATTACTAAAGAGGAACGTAGAAAATTATTCTACATTTAAAGTCTATGCAACTACTATTTCCAAAAAATGGTAATAGATAAACATAATATTATATGTTACAAATAACATATTTCAAATTTTGTAATTTGCTAAACTTTGTATAAATAATATTATATTTTAGAAATGAAATATATAAATGTTTACGGTGTTGTGTAGTTTACGTGAACAATATTTGTATGTTATATAACGTATTAAATTTTTATAATTTAATAAACTATGCGAATATTACTGTGTATTACAAATAACGTATCAAATTTTTACAGTTTAGTATTTTTGTGTGAATAATATTATTTACGTTTTCGAAATAACGTATTAAATTTTAGAATTTATTATACTTTATGTGAATATATTATTATCTTTTACTATAACATTTTAAATTTTGTAATTTAGTAAACTATATAAATAATATTACTCTGTTTTGTAATTTGGTAAAATGAATGTGAATATTTAATATATAATTAATAGAAATATGCACTTAAAAAAAGTTAAATCGGGTATTTTCCGAATACCAAATGGCAGAAAGCTTCTTCTTCTTTTTTAATAACCCATTTTTAACGGCAACCCTAGCGAATTTAAAATATGATGAGAAAGAAAAATAAATTAGTCTTTTATTATTATTTTTTTTATTTGATCTCTATGATTTGCGATTTAACTTCCGATACTATTGGTGAAATTTTATATGCCTAAAAGATTTAAATAAATAAAACAAAATATAATAAACAAATAAATAAATAAATAAATAAATAAGTAAAAGTATTTTTGTTGTTTTTTTTTCATGAAAAAATGCATCAATATCAAAATAAAGCCAACAAATCTCTTTATTTATAAGAAGTCCGCGCGTGCTTCCTTTATTTTCTGGGATAAGACACATAAATTTATTACAGTTTACATCTTTAGTTTCACAAGTCCGTGCATGCTAATACTGAAACGTTTTTAATGCAAAGGAAAATATAACAAGTACAGCAAAAAAATAACAAACAAAAAAACCCAAACATTTACAGGCCATTTTTGTCTATATATTTTAATTAGTATTATTATTATTTAACACACACACACACACACACACACACACACACACACACACACACACACACACACACACACACACACACACAAACACACACACTCACACACACACGCACATTCAAAAACTACAAACCTGTACTACTACTAACGTTTCTACTATTACTGCGACTTCTGCTACTACTCCACCACCACCACTAGTAATATTGCTGCTGCTACTTCTATTACTACTACTACTACTACTACTAGTACTTCTGCTACTATTACTACTACTACTGCTTCTACTACTATTACTACTGCTACTGCTACCACTACTACTACTACTACTACTACTACTGCTACTACCATTATTACTACTACTACTTTACTAGTACTACTGCTACTATTACTACTACTACCACTACCACTGCCACTGCTACTGTTACTACTACTGCCACTACTACTACTATTATTACTACTACTACTATTATTACTACTACTACTACAACCACCACTGCTACTACCACTGCTACTACTACCACTGTTACTTCTATTATTGCTACTACTACTACTACTACTAATGCTACTACCATTGCTACCACTGCTACTACCATTGCTACTACACCACCACTGCTACTACTACTACTACTACTACTACTACTACTGGTACTTCTGCTACTATTACTACTACTACTACTACTACTGCTACTACTACTGTCACTACTACTGCTACTACTACTACTATTACTACTACTACTACCACTGCTACTACTACTACTACTACTACTGCTACTACTATTATTACTACTGCTGCTACTACTATTGCTACTACTACCACTGCTACTACTACTACTACTACTACTACTAGTACTTCTGCTACTATTACTACTACTACTACTACTACTGCTACTGTTACTACTACTGCTACTACTACTACTATTACTACTACTATTGCTACTACTGCTACTACTACTGCTACTACTACTGTTACTACTATTACTGCTACTACTACTGCTACTACTACTACTACTACTGTTACTACTATTACTACTACTACTACTACTACTACTACTACTACTGCAACTGCTACTACTACTATTGTAGACACATTTATTATATACTAGATTATTCGTTATTTTTCTTTGGACAGACATTCTTCTATTTGACTCGAAATATTTTTAAATATATAAAAAATAATGCATTACTGTTATGCATCTTATATATTTTTAAATAAATATAATTAATTTAAACAAAATGTTTACGTTGTCATGTATATATAAAAACACTCTGGATATATCATCAGATAAAGTTAATTTCCTCATGTACTATCATAATCAGCGTTTTGAAGTGTTTCCATGTAATAGCTGTCATTTTTCACAATGTATTTTAGATAGGTCCCTTTACGAGACTTGAACTCACAATCTGTACAGTGCACATTTCTTCTAAAATCTAAGATTTACCTCCCTCTCATCATTTAGAAATAAATAAGGTTGACTGCTCTAATGTAGGAAAATCTGCACAAAAATCCTACAAAGACTAAGTCATAGGCATGCTCGCTTCTGCTGCTGCTTATTACTTCTACTACTGTTACTGCTATTAGTGTTACTACTGCTACCACCACTACAAGTAATACGACTGTTGAGACTCTGCTACTTCTAGTACTTCAACAACTGCAATTATTATTACTACTACTACCACTATCAGTATTACTACTATAGTACTAGTACTATTACAGCTGCTACTGCTGTTACTGCTAACAATTACAACTACTGCTACTGTTGTCACTAATAGTAGTAGTAATAGTAATACATTTTAAAATTATGAATGACGTGTCAAATTTATTTACGCAGCGATGTGATTATAAATACTGTCCATATCATTCACGTTTCCTGTTTTTTACTTAGTATTTTTTTTATTAGACTGTAATATGAGAAAACAACAACAAAACCACAAAATCAACACCCACTAAAAAAAAAACCCAACACCCCCAAAACAACAACAACAAAAAACAATAACAAAAAAAACCCCAACCCCCCCAATTTTTTTTTAAATAAAACACAAAAAACAACAACAACAAAACAACAACAACAACAGCAACCCCCCCCCAAAAAAAACCCCAAAAAACAAGTGCGAACCGGCACAAGTCTCATACGATTTCATTATATATTAACTGTTAATAAATATTTATAACATGATCAGCCTCAAGAAACTTAATTTTTGAAGATATCCATAGTTACAACTGTAACTAAAATAAACACAAATGACGTAATAAATAATAAAATATCACTGACAATATTCCAATTATGTGTTGCTAAGCTATATATGAATATTAATTAAAATGAAAAACCAGTATAAACAGTTCGCTACTCAAGTATTGCAGGTGCGCTCGTTAAGAAGGTGGAAATTACGTTGTGAGTTATTTATTGCATGTTACGAGTAGTAATAAAAATATACAAATGATTTATATACACGCACGTGGCCACATCTGTGTGTTGACTTGTAAAAACAGAGTTGCACCAATGTTTGTCTGTGTGCGCATCGAAATTATTAGTGTTTGTTTATGTGTATTTTTTATGTGCAGGAGTTATCATGGTGTAATTACCTACTTCAAACATCGCTGTTTTATAGTCATTAAGGTAGAATACTTTATTATTATTATTATTATTATTATTATTATTATTATTATTATTATTATTAACAAATAATACAATTACTATGAATTAAAAGGATGAAAGCAAAACTATTTTTGTTTTGAGTTGTCTATTTTATTTTACTATTATTATTCTTTTTTTATCTAGAAAAGTATTAAAATGGCGTTATAATTATTTTTTATTCTTATTTTATTTTATTTTATTTAAATTAAATCACGGTCTATGTAGAGTGCTTGAATTTGTTACGGGAGACAACTTCTCTGACCTTATCATGAGGCATGGTTACTGTTCTTGGTCAGTAATCGTTTTATTTAGAGCATAATTGTAAAGGGGAAAATAATATTATAACTTATGAGTTATAAAATAATTATCTGATCAAAAAATATCTTTGGTTTCATTTGTAATTTCTTCAGAATTTATGAGTGATAAAAAGTTTTGATATTAACAGAGAACATGATAGTAAAATATTCCAGTGCGGCGAGGAGAAAAAAAATAAAAATAAAAAAATAAAAATAAAAAATAAAAAATGAAAATGAAGATCAAGTGTTTTGGAAGCTGTTATTTAAACTGAATGACAAATATGGACATATGAAGCCATCCGACCGTTTCCGTGAATCCTCGTATCTGATTTCGTGTTTTCTCGACTTCAAGGTTCTCACAAAGCTATCACATAACGCTAATCGTGTCCTAGGTGCTTTCCGGAAGATTATTAAGATGCAGAAGCTTTCTTTGATAATTGCACTTGTAGAAGTTGGTAAATAATCCACGTTGAAGCGATTAGCGACGAAACAAAACTCGCTGATTTTATAACACTGTTGTACAGTTATCACGTCATAATACCGTACTACGTCACACTTTGGTTAACATGACAGTGTAAAATAAAACATCACAATAGAAATTATAACAACATCAGTTATCATACCATAGTAAACATCAGTATATTTATTCATGACATCACAATATACATTACACCATAATTACAAATTATATCATAAATTATAAATAATTATGTAACTATAAATTATATAACATCATTATATACACTGTTTTACACACACACACGTTATCACTTATAAAAAATTAATATAATATTTAACATTAATATTGATACATGTTAAGAATATCAGTGAGGTAAGTAACATTAGAAATGCGAAGATCGTTTCAGCGACACGTGTGTTGTGTTTGAACAGGATAAATAAAACTAGTAACGTGAATCAGTCACAGAGCTGCAGGTATCTCTCAGAGAAGTCATTTAGAAATCACTTAAATAGTTTTAGTAATTATTGTAGCTGCCAAACTGAATGTTATAAATATTCTAACTGTAGTACTAGATGTGAATAACAGCCAAGATAACCGTAGGAATAGATAGATCATATATAACGTGTACTTTGTAAAACAAAAAACCCCAAACAATTCAGTATAAAATATCGTGTCAAACAAATAAATACATTACAATATAAAATGTTGTGTAAAACAAACAGGTACTCTATCATCTCAGTGTGCGTAACGACGATATTTTAAATAATGTACAACGACGACAACAACGTATGTATGCCTATTATAAAATGGTAACTGAAGACGTGAAACACGATGCTGCCGTCGTGGTTAAACTAACAATCCAACAAACGTGAACGTGGTAAAATGAGACCACGACGACTACAAATGGTGTTATTATTAATAATTTTTACAAGCGCAATCAATAGTAGATTTTGTCTCTTACCACCTTGCTGTTTGCCGACGTCGTAATTAAGAACGCCGTCCGTGCAGTGACGTCGTCAACGCAGGCTTTAAGTTTCAGATTCTCTTCACTGTTGTGTGGGTGAGTGCATGACGTTCCTATGACAACCGTGAGAGCGCGTCAGATGAAAAATAGAGATTCTGTATTGTTCCCTATAAAGTATAGTCACTTAAATAAATTACTGTAATAGTATTTAAATATGTGTTATTGTATGCGTTACACACACACACACACGCACGCACGCACGCATATATATATATTATATATATATATTTCCAGTGTTTCTCCATTTTTATTTTATACAGCTAATGAAAAAATAAAATTTTCCAAATTATATTTTTAGAAATTTCAAATTTGAAACCGAAATCACTGTAGAAAATTAAAATATAACATTTCGTGTAAATTAAAGATTTTCATAATAATTGTTCAGACATCATTTTTTAAATTACTTTTTTAATAAAATATTTTATTTTGTTTTATTTTATTTTATTTTATTTTATTTTATTTTATTTTATTTTATTTTATTTTTTATTTTATTTTATATTATTTTATTTTATTTTATTTTATTTTATTTTCATTTAAATGAAATTTAAAATTTACATCACATTAACAAAGATATTTATTAAATTGCTTTGTAAACAGTGACTTGCTTGTTAAAGTTGTTTTACGAGGAAGACGTGGGTTAAGACGTATCATGGGGAAATATTGGCAGTTTTCTCAGTGACAAGGTTAAGTCATAGAGGCGATCCAATATTGTGAGAGAGAAAGAGCGAGAGAGAGAGAGAGAGAGAGAGAGAGAGAGAGAGAGAGAGAGAGAGAGAGAGAGAGAGAGAGAGAGAGAGAGAGAGAGAGAGAGAGAGAGAGAGAGAGAGAGAGAGAGAGAGTGTACAGTTAATAAAAATAATAAATAAAAGAAAGAACTGTATCTGAAGATGTGTGTGTTTGTGTATGTGGGGGTGTGTATGTATGTCTTTATGGTGTGTAATGTGTTATGTCTTTGTTTATACGTGTATGTGAGTATGCATATTATATATGTGAATGTGTGTGTGTGTGTGTGTGTGTGTGTGTGTGTGTGTGAGTGGATGTTCCCTCTATATCAGGGCTTAATTCAAATGTTTTCATGGTGTGTTTAAATAATTTCTAGCCATTCACAAAGTCTGTGTAGACTTTTTACAGTGGCTTATTGATTTCTGTGAAGTTTTTATGTGAATTGGCAACATTTAGTATTTACCAGGGGAACGTCCGTCTCTCTGTGTGTACCGTACAAACTATCCCACTCACTCAAAGTCGATATTTAAAACACAAGTTCTAATTTGAAAGAATTTGAGATATTTAAAAACACACATCTACATTCTCACTCGACGTTTCTCAATGAACGGTTCATGGGAAAACTGCAGTGTACAAGGTTACTGCCAAACTGGATTACTGGTGCATTACATTAATAACTCTATCTGAAATTAAAATTTTCGTTTTATATAAATCTATTAATAACTAAATACATATTTATATCTGTAACGTAATATTTTCATGAACATTGAAATAATACATACATACATACATACATACATACATACATATATATATATATATATGCAAACAAACACACACCAATTAGAATAAAACATATATTTTACAAATATTATAATTTTAATTAAAATAAGTAAGCTATGTTTAAAATAAAGAATTCTATTCACAAAGGTATTTTAAAATACTATTTTTATTTATCATATTAATCCGATAAAATTTCTGAAAACCAAAGAAAAAAAAAAAAAAAAAAAAAAAAAAAAAAAAAAGAAAGAAAGAAAAAATATTAAAAAAAAAAAACCCATTATACATAAATGATATTTTAAACAGAACGTTATTTTATTTACTTTCATAAATTGTTATGTTAAAAAATTTAGTTGATAAATAAATCTTGTAAAATGTGTTTTGTAGATACAAATGTGTGTGTGTGTGTGTTTCAGATAAAATTTTAAAGAAACACATTGTTTTATAGAGAAGTGTTTTGTTGTATTAGCTGGTGTCGTTAGATTTTACGTTTGTCGTAAAAACACCCACGTAAATTCACACAATTCACTTAGAATCATTTCTTAGTCTAGAAATTCTTTATTTGCTATTTATTTATTTTATTTTTATTTGTGGATGTTTGTACAGTTGTGTGTATCTGTGCGTGCGTGAGTTTACAATAACCAGCATAAATATTCGGTGTGATAATTACTAAGACAATCGTTGTCACAAATGAACTTTCTTTTTATATCGCTGCTGTTGTTGTTATTTTTATTACCGAACAAAAACAAATGAATAAAAATAAAACAAAATTAAATAAAAATCAACCAACAAAAATGAATAATAAAAAAGATATGTAAAAAGCGGAATATAAAAATAATAATAATAAAAAAAAGGTTATTTAAACAGAGTGTATATTATCTAAGTTTAATTAGAGTTGACATGTTTGATAAAACACAGAGGTGGTACACTAACTGACACACCATCGACTGATTTCTGTTTGCTCTTCTCGACTGATCAATTTCAGCCACTTTAACAGTGTGCGTCTTTTCACTGAAATATTTCTTTACAAATTATTTTATTTTGTAAAACGAGGCGAGTTCGTGTAAACACAGACAAAACTTGCAAAGTATGTTAATTATTATTTACACACAAACTAAAACATATTATTTATACGTTGTCCATCCTCTGCACTAATTTTATTATTATTATTCCTATTATTATTATTATTATTATTATTATTATTATTATTACTACTATTATTATTATCATTATTATTGCTATTATTATTTCTATTATTATTGTTGTTATTGTTATTATTATTATTATTATTATTATTCCTATTATTATTATTATCATTATTATTGCTATTATTATTTCTATTATTATTGTTGTTATTGTTATTATTATTATTATTATTATTATTATTATTATTATTATTATTATTATTGCTATTATTATTATTATTTATAAAAATTATATATTTACACTGCATAATTAATTTAAATTATATAATAAATTTAATACACACACATACACTAAAATGTATATAATTCATTATTGGTTATATTAATTTTCGATAAGAATTATAAACGCTACTTTACATGTATCATAAAAAAAAAATGAAATATAACATAATAAACTAAACGTAAAAAAATATTTTATTTATTGTTAAGATAACAAAATACATTTTATTTTTTAAAAATATCCGTAATAAAAATGTGAAATTATATAGAGCATAAAACTAGAAAACAGGAAGAAGGAAAGAAAGAAAGAAAGTAAGAAATAATAAAAACGACGGAATAATTAATTTATATCATTCATTCATAAGGTTATTTTTTGAAAACAATAGGTAAAACAAAAAAAAACCAAATAAATAATAAAAATATTTTTAAATGATTCAAAAAAAAAAAAAAATTGTTAATTTGTATTTTCTTTTCCCTTAATATTAATTTTAATATTTAATTTTTTATTTATTTATTTATTTATTTATTTATTTATTTATTTATTTTCTGGTATCTGAATACAAATATTAGTGTATAAAATCTATTTTAAAATACCGGAATAACGCGGTACTAAATTATTATTATTATTATTTTCTTTTTTTGAAATAAGCATGCACATTATTAAAAGTTGAGATGATGATGATGGTAATGATAAATAAATAAATAAATAAATAAATAAATAAATAAATTCTAAACAAACAAATAAATAAGGAAATATTAATTTTACAGCGTCAAACATTCTAATCGAATAAAATTGAAAATTATAAACATAAATAAATCAGAAGAAATAATAAGTAAAAAGTAACAATATATAAAAGACCCAACGTCGATTAACTAAATAAATTTAAATAAGAAAACTAAGTTCTTACCTCGGTGACGGGAGTAAAAATGGTGGAGTGTACAAGCTGCACACACAGACGTTTACGTGAAACGTGATTTATCACTGATAAGTTTGGGTACAAATCACATGAGCGTGATACTGAGACACGCGAGATGTAGAAATGTATCATGCATCTACGTCATGTCCGTCAGTCGTAGATAAAACAGTAAAAAAAAAAAAAAAAAAAATTGTTATCTATAGAAAACTAGATTCTAGTCATTTCTAAATTAATAATTGTTTATATATAAATTTAATTGTTTGAAAAAATTGGAATGGACTGATGTAATTTTCTAATTTTATTTAATAAGCTCATTATTCTTTGGCTTTAAAAAAAACAAAAAAGCACAACAAACAACAACAACAACAACAACAACAACAACAACAACAACAATAATAATAATAATAATAATAATAATAATGATGATGATGGTGATGATGGTGATGATAAGAAGACAGACGTGTAAATGACGTGTGTTTTAACGTGAAGACAGACGTGTAGAGAGTACACTGGGATGAAGAGGGAGTCAGGCGATGTCTCTCACACAAAATGTTTGTTTTCTCTTCAAATAGGAAATACCAGTACGCAACTGTTCTCCGTTGAACAGAAATATCTTAGTAATATGTTGTTTATTTAAACTTTATTTATTTCAATAATATTTAGGCGAACTGTTTTAATTTACGCATTTTTATATTCATTTAAATAAAAACACAATAAACACAAAAAGAAAAATTAAACAGAAAAAATATATTACTAAAATATTTTATTACTTAATGTTATTAATATTTTGCTATATAAAGAAGAAATAATGTGTTTCAATAAACTGCTTTATTAATTAATTTTTCAAATCATACTAGTATTAATAATATTAATTTTACAGTAATAAATTATGATAATATTAACAACATATTTTGGAACATAATATTGTTATTAACTATTTTTCTTATATAATTTTTATGATGCATTTCACAATATAATGATATTTATAAAGTGTTTAACAACAACAACAATAATAATAATAAATGTTTTACAATATAATATTAATGAAATGTATTCTAAAATATAATACTGGTAACGTGTTTTACATTATAATAATATTAATAACGTCGTTTGAAGTATAATAATATTGATAACATTTTTCAATATAATAATTTTAATGAAATATTTTACAGTGTAATAATATTAATAACGTATTACAGCATAGTAATATTAATATCATGTTTTACAATATAATAATATTAATAAATATTTTACAATATAATATTAATACCATGTATTACAGTATAATAATATTAATAACGTGTTTTACAATAATTATAATAATAAACATAATAATATTATAACGTGTTTTACAAGAAAATAATAATATTATTTTAATTGTTTTTAAATTATTATTTAGTTTTCTTACAGTATAATAATATTAAAATTATATGTTAAAAGAAAATAATGTTTGAAAACGTTATACAATAAAACAACATAAAAATAATAAAATATGCTATTAAATAATATTATTAACAACGTATATTGCAATACAATTACTATATTGGATTTTTCGCATAATATTAATAATTATGCATGCTCTACACGTGATAATGTTAGCAATCTGTTTTATAACATATGAGTCGTGTTTATTATATATTAAAAATGTATTTTATCATGATATTAATAACAACCTGGTTTACAACATAATTATTATAATTACAAAATTCAAAACTGTCTTCAAATTTAACTTGACATTACAAACTCAGTTTCAGTTAGATTTAATTATCAGGTTTTTTTCAGAGATTCTCATATTTTTACTAATTACATTTTCCCACGGGACAGATCAAGACGTTGTATTGTTGTCAATGATGTTGTCGTTGCTGTTAGTTATTGCTCAAGTGAAAACACAATCACTGGTAGCCATCTTAAATCTTGTTAATGCATTCACAATCACACGTCCCACACACAGAAGTGAACGTTTTGGCGCGAAATACCAGACGACATTTCTCACTGAAATGTGTTATAAGAAGATTTGATCTTATTTTTTCAAATACAAAGTATTAAATTAAAAGATTATATACTAATTAAATAATTTGAGAGAGATATAACCATAATATACTAACGTGCATAACGAGAGATACAGAGATAAATGTCCAAAAATGTATTATTAAATCTAAATCATAATATGAAAGATATAGGGATATACAATATTTAAAAATAAATTATTAGATATAAAAGAAAAAATATATATAGTAATGTACGTAAGATATAGAGATACGGTGCTTAAAAATAAACCATTAAATGCAAAAACTTTACACCATGTTGAGACACAATTGTAAAATTTCCTACAATTAAATAAAAATAAAAATACAGTAGACACAAACGTTAAAACGGCATGAACAAACAAAATTTGTTTTTACACTCAGAGCATGATGAAGTGATAAAATGTACCTGTTGCGTAATGCACTAATATATCACTTGACATACATTGTACGATATCTTTAATGTTGATATATTTAGGATATTACAAACACAGGCAGTATTATATATCAGTAATATTTAAAGTTACTGTACTGCTAGATCCACCTATTAGTATCAGTTAAATATGTATTTATTATCATATATATTTTCTAAAAAAAATTTGGATGCAATAATAATAATAAAGTAATAATAAGGTAATAATAATAATACCAACAACAACAACAACAGCAACAACAATAATAATAATAATAATGATAATAATAATAATAATAATAATAATAATAAAGTAATAATAAAACAGCAAAGAATACAGTAATGTATTTATTCACTTATCTAATTCCGAGATGTAAATACAGTAGTGAACACTTAAATGACATTGTCAGTAAGTTTTTATCTTTGATATGTTTTAATAATTAGTGTGTGTGTATATATATATATATATATATATATATATATATATATATATATATAGAGAGAGAGAGAGAGAGAGAGAGAGAGAGAGAGAGAGAGAGAGAGAGAGAGAGAGACTACTATATTCTGACAGAACGAGCTTAAGCTGGACTGAAATAAACCAGTTAATGGAATTCGTGTATCATTTAAATATAAAAAGAACCACTTGGTTTTGGTACGCTGTAATTTTACAAAAATAAAGTCTCACTTGTATTTTATTTATAAATATTTAGTTTATGTCGCTTTCAACATCTTATTTCTACCGCGCGCGCACTATTAATGATTATTTTCTTTTGTTCCCTCCCTTTCTGTTTGCGAACCAATATTTTCTATTTTCGTTGTACATTGACACAACACTTCTCATTATAACTGCTCCTTCGCCAAGTTTAGAAAGAAAATAAAAATTGTTGGTGATTTTATTTTTTTCTGTCAGTTATACTAAGCCGGAATCCAGGTTTTACATACAACGAGTAAAAAAACAGTTTTCAAAAAAACAGTTTGTGATAAAACGTGTCTGTTCACTGTCGCTCTATATACTGCTGTTTGTTGACTGAAATGAACGCTGGAAAGGAACATTTTTAGTTTTACATTTAGATTTAATTAAAAAATGTTTTCACAAAATTGTTTTAAGATAATAAACGTTTTCAAATAAAATGTTTTTAACCTTTTAACTTAATTAATAAATATTTTTCAAATAATCATTTTAACATTTTAAGCTGATTAATAAAAGGGTTTCAACTAAGTAATTTTAACATTTCGAGTAGTTAATTTTATATATATATATATATATATATATAAAAACAACTGATTTTGATTAATACATATTATTAAATAAATTGTTTTAAGTTAATTAATAAACTGTTTTCAACTAAGCTGGTTTTATCATTTTATCATTATGATAACAGTATACGTTTAGTACAACAAGTAATTATTACGTCATGTAATTTGCATCTTTTCTTTTCTTTATGTGCTACAATGCATGGGATTAAATAAACACTGAAATAATTCTAATTATTATAATGTAAAACACGTTACCAGTATTATATTTTAGAAAATACTACCTTACAAACTGAATTAGAAAAATGACTGTGTTAATCAAGCTACTAATATGATAGCATATTACGAACATTTCATTAGTAATGATCTACTTTGTATTAAAATACACGTCACAAGTAAGTATTAAGATATTGATTATGTGAGCGAAAGCGACATCTGGAGACGTTTTTGTGATAGAAAGAAGAAACTGTAGACAGCACCGAGAGATGTTTTTTTGAACTACGTCTGTGAGAGGTGAGGTGCGGTAGATGATTTCATTACGTGTTTTCTCAGAGGTCGGCTCAAACACTGGGTCGTCATTTTTGCGAAGACCTGTATAACACCAGCGAAATAAGAACGTCGTCGACGACGTGGTGTCGTCTTTCACCGAGACGTGAGTTTTCAGCGGCAGCGAGCAATTACATCAAATTGAAACTCATTTTTAATGTCCAGTCCAAATTACTTCTTTCCTGTACACAGACGACGTATTCTGCTCTTTTCTCCCCATTCACTGCTCGATGACGACGTTTGGTAAACAAATTTCTCACAGAGTAAATTACTCTCCGTTTTGTAACTCTTCAGTGAATTCAAAACAGAGAAGGGAAGAAGAAGAAGAAGAAAAAATAAAATAATAATAATAATAAAGGAAAAAATGTCAGATTATTATTTTTATTTTTGTTAATGTTTTTTTTTTTTTTTTTTTTTTTTATTTTAATTTATTTTTTCTGTATTATTTATTATCATTATTGTTTTTGATTTTTTAAAGACTTCCACGATTGCAATAGTTTTCAAACTATTGGTTTATGTAATCAACATCACATTCATTAAAATAACAAACATCAGTATATTTTTTTTATGTTCATATGTATTTTTTATGTTCATATCTATCTATCTATCTATCTATCTATCTATATACACATAAATAATTCAGCAAAAAAAGAAAAAAAAGAAAAATGTGTATGACTAATCTACTGTATCGAATGTTCTGTTTGAGTAGACGAATCTACTTTTGATATAAATATCTTTATCTCAAGTAGATCAAGCTGATATTACTGACAGTTTAAAATTCTTAGATCTTCAGTAGAAATAGTTGATCGTGAAAATTACTTTATTATTATTATTATTATTATTTATCTCGAGTTACAAAAAACACTACTGAAAAGTACAGAGAAATTGAACAGAAATCTATGAAGAACGATTCTTTGTTTATCCTTACTCAGATAAATCGCTGAATGATTTCTTCCTTTTTTCATAACAAAATTCACTGTTCTTATTTCTTTACCAACACTGCTAGCTTATTTTCTGTCTTTCAGTCTATCCATCTACCTTTTTATCTTTTTTCTTTTTTCATTCTTTATTTATTTCAACTTGATATCGGTTAACTCTTTTACTCGAATGAAACAGGTTGACACGTATTTATATTAAAATAACTGAAACAAGCTGTGTTAAATGACTTGATATAGCGAAACACGTTGATGTTCATAAATAGCATAAATAGTGTGATGCTGTTTTGTTTGTTTATTCCAACACATTATTTTTCTTTCTTAATTTTCTGCGAATCACAGTGTTTAGACAAGTAATAGCAGCATAGACTGATGTAGATACAAGTAGACAGATGTAAGATATAGTAAAATAACACGACAGCTATTTATCAGTCTAGTTTGACGAAAGTTAATAATACATTTTGTTATACATACTTATCTAATTCCCCGATGTAAAAATAGTAGTGATACGAATTTGTATTAAAATAAGTGAAACAAGCTGATATTTTTTAAGGTTATTTTATTTTATTTTATTTTATTTTATTTATTTATTTATTTTATTATTTTGTTGTTGTTTAAAGACTCGTTGAATGTAAAAATGACTAGGCTGAAAAATTAATGTAGTCTCGTGGTTAAAAAAACAAATAGTTTAGACTGATGTGATTTCTACTTTTACATTTGTAATAATGATAATATTAATAATAATAACAATAAAAATAATAACAGTAATAACAATAACAACAACAGCTATAATAATAATAATAATAATAATAATAATAATAATAGTAATAGTAATTATTATTATAATTATTATTATTATAAAAATAATAACAACAACAACAGTAATAATAAAATGAATGAAATGAATAATAATAATAATAATAATAACAACAACAATAATAATAATAATAATAATAATAATAATAATAATAACAATAGTAATCTTGTGATTAAAAAAAACAAACAGTATGGACTAATATATTCTGCTATTTGTATGTCAGACAGACTGAGTAAATGTAACAATATTTGATCATAGAGAATAAAATCACGTGTTGACATATGATAATGTAATTTTCTAGCAGTGACGTGGGGTGGGGGACTGGCGGTGTGGATTTACTCTCTCCCAGGCGGCTAATCGTAGATCAAACAAAGATGAATGTCAGAAAATTAACTCACTGTCGTCTCGTTTTGTTCTCATGGAAATTTGATGAGAAATGAAGACGTAAAAAAAAATGTCTGTCGTCTGCCTGAATTTTCTCCATGACAACTCGTAAGTGCAGTGATTGCATGCTGCCACGTGGCCGATGCACGTGCAGGCTACACGTGCAAATAAAGGTGTGCACGGAAAAAAGGATGTCGCGCCCCTCTGGCGGTACGTCAGTTTGATGACCACTCTGCAGACAAAAGTGATACCACTTACAGTCCGATATAAACGTATCTGATTTACATTTCTAGCTACATGTAAACTGGTCCTTATTTATAGTTCGACATCTAGTTGTATGTTAACTGGTCCTCAGTTACATTTCGACAATTATACATAAACTAGTATTATTTAATTTTTTTACCTTTGTTGTATATAAATTAGTATTATTTATATTTTTAACTTTGTTGTATATAAAAATTAGTATTATTTATATTTTTACCTTTGTTGTATATATAAATTGGTATTATTTTTATTTGTATCTTTGTTTTTGTATATAAATTAGTAGTAATTACATTTTTACCGTTGTTGTTAGGTATAAATTAGTATTATTTATATTCTTACCTTTGTTGTATATATAAATTAGTATTATTTTTATTTTTACCCTTTTATATGTAAATTGGTATTATTTATATTTTACCATTATTATATGAAAATTAGTATTTTATATATTTTAACTTTTATATGTATTTAAGAGTTAATTAAACGTACATTACCTGTTTAATATTAGTTATATCTAAAATGTTTTTCGTTTAGGTTACCATAGACCGATTCTATGTAAAAATATCGTTTCGATAACTCTAGACTGATTTTATTTATTTATTTATTTGTTTGTTTGCTCGTTTGTTTCTGTTTTGCGTGTTTGTTTTTCGTTTGCTTTTATTAGATGTTATAGGTTCTGTGTCCAAATACATATGCTAAATATTGGTTATATGAAATAGCTGTAGACTGTTTATCTTTTCTATACACGAGCTATAGATTGCGATAGATTAATTGTTTTACAGTTTCATGGATGCCTCCTCTTACATAAGCTAGCAGTTTCTTTAGACTGGTACTAAGCTATTTTCTAGTCTGGTTTATGCATTTATATCATATCAGGGCTAGTAATCGGTGTATTTATTTATGCTGATTCTAGCTGGCGTAAAACGTTGTCAGTTCTAGTTTCTATTTGTTAATATAGGCTGATTTATGTTAGTTCATATAGGCTGATTCTAGTCTGTGTGAATTTCTTTCAGTTCTAGTTTATGTGTGTTAATACAGGTTGACTGTAGTCTGTGTAAAACTCTCTCAGTTCTACTTTCTATATGATAATATAGGCTAATTATGTGTTAATACAGGTTGACTGTAGTCTGTGTAAAACTCTCTCAGTTCTAGTTTCTATATAATAATATAGGCTAATTATGTGTGTTAGTACAGGTTGACTGTAGTCTGTGTAAAACTCTCTCAGTTCTAGTTTCTATATAATAATATAGGCTAATTATGTGTTAATACAGGTTGACTGTAGTCTGTGTAAAACTCTCTCAGTTCTAGTTTCTATATAATAATATAGGCTAATTATGTGTTAATACAGGCTAACTTGTGTGTTAATATAGGGTGATTTATGTGTGTGTGTGTGTGTGTTAATATCAGCTGACTCTAGTCTGTGTAAAACACTCTCAGTTCTAGCTCTCTGTATTTCTGACTACAACACGCCGAGAACGTTGGCTTGGATCTGTGGATGAGTAGAATTGGGAACGACGACTTGGTCAAGTATTTGAATACGACTTCACTAATGTCACAATCTGCATACCACCAAACAACCCCGACGTGCCTCAGTGGAAATGCAGGCAATTTTCCTAAGAGAGCCCGGATCACGCAGGGCAAATGTCTTTACCTAGGAAGCAAATTTTGTTTGACTGAAAAACTCAAATTTTCCTTGACAGGTTCGCTGTGGACAGAACGTTTGAGTGTCGAAGTTTGCCCAGCAAATATGATGATGTCAGGATGTTTGTTTGGCAGTCGACTTTGTAAAAGAAATACGTCCATTCCAGAGAATTCTGGAGACTAAACGTGAAACCATTTTAGAATGTTTAGTCAGTTAATATAGATAAGATAGTGACTTCCCTGAATAACGTAACATATCTTGTAACTTCCCCTCCATAACGTTGACAAACTTGTCTGTTGACATATCTAGAGAGGTTTTTGTCTTTGTGTGTAAATACACGCTGATCTAATGATGAATTAAACAAGCTGATAAGTATTTGTATTAAAGTAGGTGAAACATGTTAATATGTATTTGTATTAAAAGAAATGAAACAAATTGATACGCATTTGCATTAAAATAAGTGAAAAACAAATTGATATGTATTTGTATTAAAATAAGTGAAACATGTTAATATGTATTTGTATTAAAATAAATGAAACAAACTGATATGTGTTTCTATTAAAATAAGTGAAACATGTTGATACATATTTGTATTAAAATAAATGAAACAAGTTCATACGTATTCGTATTAAAATAAGTGAAACAAGGTCACATATATTTTTATTAAATGAAATAAGCTGATGTGTGTTTGTATTAAAATAGTTGTATTAAACAAGTTGATATAATGAAACACGTTGATATTGATACAAAAAACAGTATGTTGACTTTTAAACAATGATGTGTTAATGAACTTAAATATATTGATATATTAAACAGTATTAATGTATTAAAACAGATATTTTAAACTCTACAATATTTTAGATACATGAGCTATATTTGGTATTTTCAAATATTTATTTATTATTTATTTATATCATTTGCGATTTTATTCTTGTTTCCGCAATTATCAAGAATGCTTATTTTGGTTAGAAGTTTATTTCCTTAAATAATAATAATAATAATAATAATAATAATAATAATAATAATAATAATAATAATAATAATAACAATAATAATAATAAAATATAAAGAATAAAAAATAATTAAAAACCAAAAAATAAAAAATATAAAAAATAAAAAATAAAAGAAAGAAAGAAAACATTTGTCAAATTTTATTTAAAAAAACTGTTATATCAAAATCAAATGTTAAAAATAAACATACATTTGTTCTATTAACATATACAATGAATTCTCAAACTTCATTTTTCAATTCAATTTTTAATTCTTTTTTTTATTTTTATTTTTTTTTTATTTGCGAATTAAAAAGTTAAATATTCACGGAGTGAAATATGAAGCTAGCGTCTAATTGTCATTCGCTATTCTGCGTCACATTGTTTTCAAATTTCGGTTGCTGTTTGTTTAGTATGGATGGCCCGTCTCGCTCATGATGCGATTAAAACGTCCATTTACAGCACCGTGTAATACGAGAGTGATGCGCACGAATACAGCCAGCTCGTTATCTCAGTAAATAAGTCGCGGGTTTTCTGTAATGGGGTAGGGTCGTCACAACTTCGTCATAAGACGTTTTGTCAACGTCCACGTAGTCTTTAAACTGTGTTTTATTTATTATCTTACAGAATTTAAGTGTATCAATGTTTATGTATGTCTTTTTGCTTGCGTGTATCTGGTGTGTGTGCGTGTGTGTATATATATATATATATATATATATATATTTATATATGTATGTATGTATCTATGTATATATGTATGTATGTATGTATATATATATATGTATGTATATGTATGTGTGTGTGTGTGTGTGTGTGTGTTGCGCGTGTGTGTGTATATATATATATATATATATATATTTATGTATGTATGTATGTATGTATATTTATATATGTATGTATTTATATATATATATATATGTGTGTGTGTGTGTGTGTGTGTGTGTGTGTGTGTGTGTGTGTGTGTGTGTTTATTGGTGGATATATGTACGTTTGAATGAATATATGTATGAACAAACAACACTGGTCATAAATTATTATGTGTCGTGTTTTTTCTTCTTATGTTTAATAAATAATGTATCAGATTCTTAATAATTAATTTTAAAATCAAAACTGTTGTCTTCAAACAGCTGTTTTATTATATTGTTTTGTTCTTTTTTTTTTTTTTTTTTTTTCTTCCTCAGTGAGTCTTGTATAATTAAATTTATAAAAAATAAATATTTCTCAGTCTGAGATATCAAAACGTGAACATGGAAAAAAAAAAAAAAAAAAAAAAAAATTGCGGAGCTATCGTTAAAAAATTGAATTCTTCCGTCGACTTGGCTTTCATTAATTGTGAATGATAATTAGCAGAAACAATCAATCTGCATAACTAAACATGACAGCAGCGGGGTGGGGTTCACATCAAAGACGTTGTTAAGACGTTGGCGTGGTGCGTCGTGTACATCAAAGTCGTGTTATCATTGTTACTAATCGATTACACGGTCCGGTCCGAGTCTAGCCTTCACGTCAATTACGAATGACGGTTGTCCGTGCAGGGAGTGGACACCATGACACAGGTGACATCGCTCTGGAATTGATTTCTCGTCACAACAGGTTTTGTGAGAAATAAAACTTGACCAAACCTCAAAAAAAAAAAAAAAAAAAAAAATTGAAATGAAATTTGATCAGATCTCTACAAATTTTAAATAATGTTTTAAACGAAACTTTATTACATCACTAGAAATTTTAAATGGTGGGAAATAAATTTTTAAATAATATTATAATAATACGTATATAAAAGTAACAAATATAACTCATGAGTACTTATCTGTTTCTTACAGAAAATAATTGGAAGCGTATGTATTTGTGTTTTAGAATAATCTCTCTCTCTATCTCTATTTTTCTCTATTTCTCTCTCTTATTATCTCTCAGTCTGTCTTTCTGTCTGTCTCTCTGTTATGTCTGTCTTTCTGACTGTTTCTGTATTACAACACACGGGCGCCTATCTGTCTGTCATAGGAATGGCTTGATCTTTTACAACTTCAATAACACACTTCGTGTCTGTTATCCCGAGCTGTGTATGTAATACAACAGAGGTAAAGGGAGATTACTGCGGCGAGGAAGGGTGCGGAGTTCTGTGAGAACGGGTAGAGGAATGGGGCAGTGAAACACCTGCAACTCGACGAGTACAAAGGAGGCCGAGTCTCGTGCGTTGCTAAGCTACACTTGAATCCAGGTAATCAGACATTGACACGAGGCAGGTGTGCTTCGTGGTCTCGTTTGTTACCGTTCACCGAGAGATTTATTAGAAATACCATAAAGTAGACTTTGCAATAGCGATACAGTAGTAAATGTTAATGAACGCCTCCTCATAACAATTGTAAAATGTGAAAATTTTGTCTGCCTTTTGTCGCCTGTCAAAGGTGAGGTGTTCAAATCACATGTGTGCGTTTCGTTCGGCCAATCTGCCAGGGTTTAGAGCAGTACTCGCTTTTCATTATGTTAACTTAGAGAGTATTTACAAAAAGCGTTTCTCTGATGACAAGAGAACTTTCTTGTTTGCCCCGTGTTCGCAGTCTAATACCTGACAATTCTCAGTTGACTTTACAATTACGATAGTCTTCTGTAAGACCTCACATATCTTCATTCATATTCGTTTAGTTAACACGAAATTTTACAAATTTCTGCGACATACAGATTTAATACAAGCAAGTATTATCTGCTATAATATTATATTAATGCTAGTTTATTTAACATGAAATTTTACAGATATCTTGCACAGATATAATACAAACATGTATTACCTACAACTGTCTGCTGCAATATTCACACAAATACTGCTTTATCGTAGTTATTTTTATGTTTTATTTTATAACACACACACACACACACACACACACACACACAGAAGGAAAAAAAAAACCAATTCACTTAGAAGACAAATCGCTGATTTTATCATTGTAAAAAGATAAGTAGCAAAAAATAGTTCGACTGTTTCATATCGTTTATTTTATAAGTTAATTAAGAAGAAAAAAAACCCACACCAAACAACAAGAACAACAACAATAAAAAAAATAAAAAATTAAAATTAAAAATTAAAATAAATAAATAAATAAAAAAAACCCAGAAACCTCACACAACACATTAGACATTAGAAATAAACATTTAAACATCTAGACAAGAAAAATAAAACCTAACCAGACGCACAGAAAGAGACGAATGAAGCTAGGTAGACGAACTGATATTACAGATTACATACATGATTCTTATGCAGACCCAACTCAAACCACCATAAATTTGTAATCACCTTTCTTTATCAGTAACTTTGAATTTACATCATTTGGCAGATCTGAATATTCATACCGAACACCATTCCGCGTACAAATCACTCATTTCAAATGCAATTTTCTTGCCACAATAATTTTATTTTGTGACAACAGTTTCATTTTTTTCTCACCTCCCACGGGCCTGCGACAATAAACGTGTTTGGCGATATTAAACTGTACAAGTAAATATTGGAAATTATTTCACTCTAATCTTCTTACATCGAGGAATCATGAGCAGGGAAGCGTGCAGTCGACATTGCAAATCCCCAAATGTACATTTATTTGTTGTGCGGCGTGGGAACTGCAGTGATCTTAGCAGAGCAAATGTTCTCCAAACCAACCACTGAAATTACACCTCTCCACGTGAACACCAAACAACGTAGAAAAAATGTCCACAGAAACTAAATTTCAAAAACCTGATTCCTAGTTTACAAACATTCGTTTTATACTTTAATTTTCAAATACACACAAAGAAAAGTTTTGCTCTAATACGAAATCACGACTAGAGATTTTGTAATAAAGTTTAAACCTGCCACTGTGAAATGAATTTGCTAATTTACATATCTACGTTAATTTACTATTGCGTTATTACATTTCTCTTTCTTTTCTTCCTAGTGTATTTCTGCTTCATATATTTATTTATTTATTTATTTATAATGAAGAAATATACCACAAAAGAAGAAAAGAAAGAGAAATGTATGTTAGTAACGCATAAATTTATTGGCAGTATAATTAAATTATTTTTTTAAAATATATATTTCATCTATTTCAAATTAATTAATATAAATATTATACATATATCCTCTGCGTGTTTTTGAACACTCTTTGTACACGTGTATATATATTTTAACTCACATAAATGAACAAATCGGTATTAGTTAAGTCAGAAAACGTTGAAGTAAAGAAGTGAATTTTAACTAAGTGAAAAATCACTGAAGTAAAGTCTAAGAAAGACAAAAAACAAATAACACACAACTGGTTGCCAGTGCCTGGAGATGATCACGTGATTCAGGTGTTACAGGTAGCAAAATTACCCGTGATTGCCTGAGTGTGAGATGTAAACATATATGTATGTTCATCATTCACATTAGACATGCACACATACACACAAAATAATAAATAAATAAATAAATAAATAAATAAGTAAATAAATAAATAAATAAAATAATAAAAAATAAAAATAACAACTAAAAACCCCAGCTAATATTGCAATAATATTTAACTAAGAGTCAGCTTAATAAATATTTCTATTATACTGTAAATATTAAAAATACGAGAGTGTGAAAAATTATAATATTTAAGCCATTGTCAATATAGCAAAGAGCTCTCGCTTTGTGTGTATCTCTCTGTCTATGAGTATCTCTCTCTCTCTCTCTCTCTCTCTCTCTCTCTCTCTCTCTCTCTCTCTCTCTCTCTCTCTCTCTCTCTCTCTCTCTCTCTCTCGCTCGCTCGCTCGCTCTCTGTTTCAATTTAATCAATAGTTTAGTGCTGATAATGTAACAAAGCTGACGCTGTTTAGTTTTCTCTGTAGTAGTTCATGTTTTAACAATGACGTAGTTGTAGAAATATAATGTCGTTAGCGTTGATGAAACTCGTGAGAACAGTCTGTTTCAGCACATTTTACAGTTACTTTCACTATTCACAAGTCTCTCAGGAGATATCAACATCTCGCGATGGTGTCGTGGTAGTGATATCATCATCATCACCGGTGTTGCTGTCATGTTTCTCCAGGATGAAAGTGAAAGTAGAGTTGGTAAAAACAAATAACTGATCTGTTTGTCTGAGGCTAATAATAAACAAAATTAACAACTGATTAAAAACATTTAATATTGCAGGTCTCTGTGTAAACTTTGTTATATCCAACAAATGACTCAGACAACAACAGTAAATCAAACTTTTTTTAAGACTGTTAAAAGTAAATTTCCTGCAGTTCATTAACATAACACAAACAACAAGAAATAATTTCTAATACTGATACAAATTTAACAACATTTTTAAATACATCGTCAAAATTTCTTTTTCCTCAACCTGTTAAAATACTGCTGCTGTAGCAAAACTTTTTTTTTCTAAGTCTGGTAATAGTAAGATTCCAACAGAAGCAACGACAGATACGTTGTAAGACTGATAACAATAAAAACTTGAAGAGTTTTCATGTACACAGACATCACAATATATCATCACATATCACTTGCATCATCTCTTCTACAAACATTTCAACATTCCAGCAATAGTTCAAATCACACATCAAAGACATTTCTATATCTCAGATTTTTTACCATCAGTATACTGTTGTGATATATTTTATCTGTTGATAAAAGAAGATATGGATATTATAAATACTGCTGTTTTCACTGATTAAATGCATCTGCAATACAATCACATTATTTTTGTATTTATATTTTATATTATTACCACAATTTTAAAATTACGATTGTTTACTACTGAAGACGTACAAAGTTACGATTGTTTATCACTGATAACGAACATTACGAGTGTGCATAGCTAGAAACTACAAGATCGTAAACTCTACTTTGTAGCTGTAATTTGTAGTGTTGTAACGTTCTCTGTTGTGAGTATGTTAATAGAAACTGCAATATAGTAGTAAACTGTACTTTGTAACTGCAATTTGTAGTAAACTTTGTAACTGCAATTTGTAGTTTTGTAACCTTCTCTGTTTTGTTATTAGAAACCTTCTCTTTGTAACTGCTGTGAGTATGTTATTAGAAACTGCAATATAGTAGTAAACTGTACTTTGAAACTGTAATTTGTAGTTTTGTAACGTTCTCTGTTGTTTGTTATTAGAAACAATATAGTAGTAAACTGTACTTTGTAACTGTAATTTGTAGTTTTGTAACGTTCTCTGTTGTGAGTATGTTATTAGAAACTGCAATATAGTAGTAAACTGTACTTTGAAACTGTAATTTGTAGTTTTGTAACGTTCTCTGTTGTGAGTATGTTATTAGAAACTGCAATATAATAGTAAACTGTACTTTGTAACTGTAATTTGTAGTTTTGTAACGTTCTCTGTTGTGAGTATGTTATTAGAAACTGCAATATAGTAGTAAACTGTACTTTGAAACTGCAATTTGTAGTTTTGTAACGTTCTCTGTTGTGAGTATGTTATTAGAAACTGCAATATAGTAGTAAACTGTACTTTGTAACTGCAATTTGTAGTTTTGTAACGTTCTCTGCTGCGAGTATGTTATTAGAAACTGCAATATAGTAGTAAACTGTACTTTGTAACTGTAATTTGTAGTTTTGTAACGTGCTCTGCTGCGAGTGCACACAGAAGCAGATGTGAGGTGGACTGCTCCTCTCTGCAAACACTCGAGTCTCTAATGGGGTTTAATGAAGGGCGGGGCACAATGGATTCCAGTGTGAATTGTGAACATGTTTGCAGAAGACACAACCACTGACAAAGAACACAAAAACCTATATGAAAGATTTTCTTGTGACACGTCCAGTCACACTGTGTGCTGTTCACTAGAGTACATAAAAATAAATATTTCTACGTTATTAAAACTAACTCCAAGTAATTCTAGATCAAACAACTACGTCACGAGCTCTCGTTGTTCAGCTAATCACAGACTTAGATCTGAAATCACTTCTCTGTATAAAACTGTGTTTTATATCGTATAGAGTTGTATCTCTATATTAATCCCAAACAGTATGTTTTTACTATTTTTATTTTATATAAATGCTACTATACATTTGTGTCATTCATACTAAAATGCTGTACAGTATGATAATGTAATATACATGCATTATATTCTATTATTATTATTGTTGTTGTAGTAGTAGTAGTAGTAGTTGTTGTTATTATTATTATTATTATTATTATTATTATTATTGTTTTAAAATACTTGTGTAAACAATGAATATTTGAGAATGCAAAACTGTTACAGTTTTTTCACAGTTAGAAAAGATGAAACCCGTTCCTCCGCATAATTATTACTCTATCAAACTGTCATTTCACAAAATAACAACGTAACGTAGTGAAAACACAACGTACGATGCGCACGACGTCCATGCATTATTACATCATCACGACGACTTGACAACTTCTTGACTGCGTGGAGGATGCAAACATCCCTCCGTTGTAGCAACTACAAAGACACCAACAAGACGTTTATCATGGGTATTGTGATAACTCGAGATATCATAGTGCATAAAATCAACAACACTATGTTGTCAAGTACTACAACAACGACTACATTGACTGCGTCCTCTCAGCGGCCTCGTTGGGAGCACAAAGCGAGACTTGAGAGATATAAAAGTTATTACTTTCTGGAGGGCTCGCAGGCCCGACTCCCCTTTCACTCGATCATTTGTCACAGGCGAAAAGAGAAATTTTAAACAATATAAAAGGGAAACACTTTTGTTGATACAGAGCAGTGATGCGTTGTTTTCATGGCCAGGGAAAGGAGAAAGTGTTTTATTTGTGTTAAATGATTCACAAACAGCAAGTATATGGTTTTGACCCGTAGTGGAAGTTTTATCGAATGTTAAAAACACGTTTTATCCGTCTTTCATTCATACACGCTCACAGATCCATCACGTCTCTCCGCTCACGCCTCGATTCAGATTATCTGTTTCTCGATGACGAGCGGTCAAAGATTAACCAACAGTATTACGCCAGTGACGCCCACATCGCGTGATTGACAGGTGATTTGTCAGCCTGTCAATACACCCCGCCCCCTCCTTCCCGAGACGTGATAGTGTGATCTGAAAACGAAACACTTAAATTTTATCACAGGGACGGCAGATATCAACAGCGTTTCGGCAAACATCTTTACTTTTTAAATTCATCGTACGAATTAGTTTAAAATATTTTAAGTTGTGAAGTTTATTAATATTAAACATTTGTGTGACGGATTCTGTGGGCTTGTTTGTTATCTTTCAGTGACTGACTCGCACAGGATATTTTCAAGTATTCTTTTTCATCATGTCAGTGAAAACAGATTAACGTGATTTCAGTGAAGATAGATTATCGAGATCTCAGTGAAATCAGACTATGTGAGTTAATTTAGGTAGATGTGAAAACAGATTATTATGATCTGAGTAAAACAGTTTGTAGGAGGAGATTAAGCTGTGACGGATTACTGGGACACACAGACACACAGACACACGTGTAGTCATACAGGTATAAGTGGTGTGACATCTGTTGTTATTAACACGCTGATTTTTCACACTTTTTATTCCTTTCAGATTTTCTAGAATCATTTTATCATAAGTCACTGGTAATTACGTTTTCACTTTGCAGAATTACTTTGCTGCATATAATCTTTTAATTAACAGAAGTAATTGTTATTTTATTAAATTGATCTTCACTTTATTTATTTATTTATTTGCTTATTTATTTATTTATTTATTTATTTTCTAATTTATTTATTTATTTGTTTGTTTGTTTGTTTGTTTGTTTGTTTGTTTATTTATTTATTTATTTATTTATTTAATTATTTGAGGTATAAAACATCAGACTGTTAACACATTTTAAAAACATCTACAAGCAGGACGTGTATAAAAATGAAAGTACAAAAGTCTGGTATGAGACACTTGTGTTGTAGAGCGCGCATTGTCACTCTGTATGTCACTTTGTTTACAACTCTGATACAAGTCAGTTCTGTGTTTGGGTGGTCCGCCGGCTTTTTCACACACACTGCTTTGTTATCTATAGAAATTCAAATCAAACTCTCACCTCAATGATTCAGTCATCAATAAAACTGTCATTGATAAATATCCCAATCCAGACATCTCTCAGCGACAGAAGTTTTAAACAGGTGTTGGTCCGAGTTTCCGTTCTGTTCCGAAATAATGAAAATTAACTTTTATTTTTATACAGACGTGAAAGTCATTAAGAAAATAATGCTTAACTCTCCTTTCTCTCCTACTCCCCCTGCCCCTCCTTCTCCTCCTGCTCCTCCTTCTTCTTCTTAAATCACGTTTTAATTTGTTTTAATTTATATATTATTTTCATATTTTACACATTATTAAGTAAGTCACTCATCTCTGTTATTATTATTATTATTATTATTATCGTTATTATATTTAAAAAGTTTTATTTCAGTTATTCAAGAATTACACCATAAAATCGGAACATAACACAGAATTGTCACGCGCACCTAAATTTAATATTTTAATTTTTATCTAAATGAACGAAGTTCTAAAGGCTACAGAAATTGTTTTGAAATATTTGTCGAAGTTGAAACTGAGCTGGTGTTAATAAAATGACTAAATCTTGTTTAACAAACATCTTGATTTGGCTGACACGTGAGATAGATTATTTATTTATTGTCGATTTTAATGAAATAATCCTGTGAATTAATTTTACCCAAATTTTATTAATTATTTAAAAAAAACACCTTCTACTTTTTTAAATTCCATGTTTCTAATCAGTTTACAGAAAAAGAAAGAAAAATATTTATACGAAGAAGTAATAACGTAATATTGCTACAAACGTATTTATTTATTCGTGTTAAAATAACAGAAATGTAAGTAAACATATGAATAAATGTAAATATGTGAAATACTCAGCAACATTTTATTTGAAAAGACACCAGTGTGCTTAAAAACTAATGAATCTATAGTTATTTGTTTTATTAGCATAGTATATATTTATATAATTTTATACTGTAAGTTTGCCCGACACGATAAAGTTCTACTCCGAATTATACGTTTTACTGTTTCTTCTAAAATAAACTGAAATAGGGTAAAAAATGTTTCTATTATTAGAAAAAAAAATGGTTATCAAAGTTTTTCTTACGTTGTGTTAAAGAGTGATGCATTTTTTATTAGTTAAAAAGAAAGAAAGAAAAAAGATTTATTTTAAAAGTCTCGTATTACACTTTGATGTTAATTATAGATGTTGCGAATTTTGTGAAAATGTGTGTAAAAAAAAAAAAAAAACAAAAACCGAGACAATATTAAAGTTTAAAACATTCTATAAGATGTTTTAAAGCTACTGATTAAAATGTTTTAAAGTTAATATTAAAATATTTTAATATTCTAAAGTTAATTCTAATATGTTTATGGATGTTTTAGAGATAATATTAACATGTTTTAATAGGTTCTAAAATTATTACTAAGATGTTTAAATATCTTTTAGAGTTAATGTTTAAATGTTTAAGATATTTCAGAGATAATCAAAATGTTCTAATATGGCATAAAATTAACTTTTAAAATCTTTAGGATGTTTAAGTGTAAATGTTAAAATTATGAAAAATTTTAAACTTTATTCTAACCAATGTTTTCACATATTCTAAAGTTAATCTTCAAATGTTTTAAAGATGTTTTAGAGTTAAAAGATATGCAAATTTTCGTTTGCTCGTATTCATATTAAAATGTTTAAAAGTAAAAAATTAAAACAGTTAATATTAAGATATTTTAGTTAATACTGAGGTATATTAAAGTTAATACAAAGATTAAAAGTTAATATTAAGATATTTTAAAGTTAATACAAAGATTAAAAGTTAATATTAAGATGTTTTTTATTACAGACAGGACGGCGGAGAAGACGGGAGTGGAGTGACCAACGATACAGATCTCACAGAAAAACATGAACGGTGAGTTTAACATCGTCATCATCAGCAACAGTAACAACTATTGTAACAGTAACAACAACAACAACAACAACAACAACAACAATAATAATAATAATAATATTTAATATTGTCTCGTTTTCACAAAAATATTATTATTATTATTATTATTATTATCTAAATTAGTGAATGTGCATGAATCGAAATTGACTTACCATATGTGATTATAGTTCAGTATTTAAAATATTCAGTTAAACATATTTTAAAAACAATGTTAAAACAATTAAATAACTTTATTTAGATGTATTGTAATATAATTTATTTAATTATGCAGAATATTGAGCAACAACAATAACAACAGTAACCACAACAACATCAGTAATAAGAACTATCGCAACAACAACAACAACAACAATAATAATAATAATGTCATAATTACGTTGAATTTACATTTTTCACTAACAAAAATGACTTCACAATGTTAATATTTGTCATTACATAGATACAAAAATAACAAACAGTTTATGTAGTTACGTATTAAAATTAATTAACACTGTAAATTAAGTAAGAAAGTAGTTTAATTACGTATAAACTTCTCGCTGTAGACTCGGGCGCTTTGATTACAAATAACAATTTCACGGAGATTTATTATGGAAATGTTCTCTTTGTAAACGTTGTTCTGTGATAGAGGTTATCTCAAAGTTAATAAATTTATTCTGTGTGTCGCGCTCTCAGATAACAAACTTTAATATTACTTGAGATTTCACACCTTTTTGTAAACAGTTCACTTGTCTTTGTACTGCTACTTCTTGTAATAACCAGCTTTATTTTATTTACTTTTATTTTATCATAAGCCTTTCTTTTTCCAAACGTTCATCTTCATTTCTTCTTTCTCTCTTTCTCTAATTCATTATTTTAAATCTTTTATTCATTTTTTCTTTATTTAAAATGTTTATTTCATTCTTTCTTTATTACAAATTTTGCTTTCATTCTTTCCTTATTTTCAGTTTTCCGTTCATGCTTTCTTTATTTAATTTGTTCGTTCATTCTTTCTTCTTTCTTTCTTTCTTTCTTTCATTCATTCATTTTTTTTTTCATTCTTTCTTTCTTTGAGAATAATTATATAAATCCGACCTAAGCTGACAATAAAGTTATCAAAAACAGAGTATCATAACAAAATCTGGGAGGTAATCACAGAACACGTTTAATCCTCAACCCGCTAACCCCCCCCCTGCCTTCTAGTGACGACTTGTCTGTGAGCGAAGTATAAATATTATTATATAAGACGGAGAGAGGAACAAGAAGTGATAATAACAAGTTACTGAAATAATATCTAAAACAAACTGAGGATTAACGACAGGCGGAACATCAAAGACAGACTTGATGTTAACTCGAAAATATCATCTTAACTTCGATAACTGCTAATTCGCGTTTCTAATCTCCAGCCCTGAAAACATTTCCACTTTGAAATGACTCCCGAAGAGAAGTGTATCAACAACATGCAAATTTCTTCAATACTTTTACAAAAGAATTTTAGTTACGTGTTGACACTGCCGTCGTAGATGTCATGGCGTTGTCGTTGCCACATTGTCTGTTGATGAAAAAATGTCAGGCTCATTGCGCGCTGCACCTGGCGGCGAAGTGAAACATTTAAAGAATTTTTTGTCGGTGGAGAAGTCATTGTACGAGAGTTTTAATAAACTGTTTACTTAGTTAGCGGATTACAGTCTCTACAACTACAGCAACGCCGCCGCGCCGCTCTACCAGCTCTCTGTACTACACGTTCAGAGTGTGACGTCTTTCACGTTGATCTATTTATATTTACACAATTAAAATATTTATATTTTGTATTTTAATTATTATGTCTTTTAATTTATTTTATTTACTGTAACAATCGCTTCGCAATATGCTGGCACACACACACAGACATACACACCCACACACATACACGCACACACAAACAAACACACACACACACACACACACACACATATATATATATATGTATGTATGTATGTATATATATATATATATATATATGTATGTATGTATGTACATATATATATATATATATATATACATATTATGTTACGTAATTGATTACTACACATAAAAATATCAACAAAGATATTAATTTATTATCTAAACACACTTATTTACACATAAACTTTACAAACTGAAATAAAGAGAGAAACTAATCAAGTTTTAATTAGTAACAAACGGAGTCGACTATTTTGTATAATTTTTACATCTCTATTTATAACTTGATATTTGATCTGTCTACGAAACTAACAACCTACAAGTAACTTTATACCGTTCACCGTCTTCATTAACATATAAACATAATTAAAAGATATGCAAATTAGCTTGCACGTGCATGAGAACGTGACAAAAGGTCACAGACAGTATTTTCCGGTGATCGGCTCACTAGACATTTTTACCTGGCTATTCAGGTAGACGATGTTTTTTAAGAGTGGTCAAGTGTTTACCTGTTCACATCAAGTGTTTTGTGAGACAACAGTATCTTAACTACGTCATAACGATGCTGGAGGTAATACTGTTTTAACTACAATATAAACCCACTAAAAATAAATAACCAAGTAGGTAAGTAAATAAATAAATAAATTATGTAAAAAAAAAAAAAAAAAAAAAAAAAAAAAAAAGATTGATGAAATAAATTACACATACACACATCATAATCAATAATATTAAAATTGTAAACTTTCGCTGTGTTTAATTTATTTTAGTCGTTCTTTTAATTTTTTTTATTCCCATTATTTATTTATTTATTTATTTATTTATTTATTTATTTTCAATAACAAAAAAATTTTTTTTTTTTTTTAAATAAAAATCACCTCTAGTTAAAAAGGTAAAAACAAAACAAAAAATAATTATAATAAAATTCAACAATTTATTCAATAAATTATTTATCCTCACATTAAACAGACATGCACACACGCACACGCTATCTCCGTCTCTTCTGTCCCCCATAAAATGTACGACGTTGCGTGAGAGCAGACTGTTTTGTGACGTCACGGAGTTTTCAACTGACTGGGAGAGAGGCTATCTACATTCGTAATGAACGTGGTCCTGGGTAAACACTGTAAAAATGGAAATCGTACTCTAGTTAAACCTCGCACCTTCTCTCTGCTTGCCGAGACAGGCCGCCTGCATAATGAGAGTCGAGTTACACACACAGTTTCAAACAGTGGTGCCCGGGGATCGTTGCGATTCCCGTCCCTGGGGGTCATGATGTGTCCTCACCCCTTTAACAATCCACCCGGTCTTTTTTTTTTTTTTTTTTTTTTTTCGGTGTTGAGTTTGAAGCTGCGGAGATAGACAGCGGATTACAAAATTCTTTACGTCATTGTTTACACTATGATTGTTCTGGATATACTAATGTCTGTTAGAGATGATCGCAGAATTGATACGTTTATCATTTTATTGCTGAAATAAAACGTTTGGAATGGGAAATTCATGGGGTGGATAATAATAATAATAATTAAAAAAAATATTCTAAGGATTTGTTGTGAAAAAGTGTGTGATATAGTTGGCGATAATTAAAACGTGAGATATATTTATTACTGATAATTAAAAGTGAGATATATTTATCATTGATAATTAAAACGTGATATATATATTTATTATTGATAATTAAAACGTAAGATATGTTTATTACTTATAATCAAAATGTGCGATGTTTTCATTGTTGATAATAAATTTTGATATAGGTTGTAAAAATGTGTGATAATTTTGCTATAGGTAATAAAACGTGAGATATTTTGGAAAAATGGTGAGATAATTTTATTATATGTAATAAAAACGTGAGATGTTTTTATTATTGATAAAAAAAAAACAAAAAAACAAACAAACAAACATGAGACAGTTTTGTTATTGATAATAAAAACATGAGATAATTATGTTACTGTAATAAAATGTGAGATATTTTTCTACAATTCAGGGTTGAAGCGATGAAGGAAAAATCGAAAAATGCTGCACGGACACGACGCGAGAAAGAGAATGCAGAATTTTATGAATTGGCAAAATTATTGCCGTTACCGTCGGCGATCACCAGTCAGCTGGACAAAGCCTCCATAATCCGCCTGTCCACCAGCTACTTGAAGATGAGGGCGGTGTTTCCCGAGGGTAAGTCACTTTTTAATTATTATTGTTAGTAGTAGTATTAGTATTGTTATTATTATTGTTCTTGTTCTTCTTATTATTATTACAGTTATTATTAATATTATTGTTATTATTATTATTATTATTATTATTATTGCTATTACTATTATTATTATTATTATTATTATTGCTATTACTATTATTATTATTATTACTATTATTATTATTATTATTATTATTATTATTATTATTATTATTACACTTTCTTATACTTCACACGTACCTTGTCTTTTATGAAATGCTGAAATACAGATTTATTTATTTTCACTATTGTATTTTAGATAATTTATTAAAAATATTTTATAGTGACGTACTACAGGCTAGAAAACTTTAGTAACCGCTAACAAAATAACAGCCAAAAATAAATTTAAATTTAAGTTTTTTTTATCTTGCAATAAAATAACATAAAATTACACTTAAGTTATTTCAAGTTGTTTATTTTTAAATAATCTAACTTATTATTATTTGAATAAAGGTAGAAACAGCTGACTGTAAACAAACAACAACGTTATTTTAATTAAATAAACGTAAAAAGACTTTTGAAATAATATATTTTACAAGTAATACCTTCCATTAATGTTATATATATTAAATATGTTATATACTAGATAAATGTATAACTTAATACGTATGTTAATATTATATATATTAAATATCTATATTTTAGATAAATTATGGATTATTAATAATGTATAACTCTTACTGTAACGTATTTCATTTTATTAGTAAAACACATTAATGCAGCATGTATTAATGGAATGTTGTTGTGCATCACACAAAAAACACAAAAAAGAATATTGTGTAATATTTACTATGACACACGTTTATTAATAACAGTTATTTTTTTTTATTATATTAGTGTATATTAAATATCTTACATGTTACAGAAATGATTAATTAGTAATTATATGTACTGGTTTGTAACTGATATGACTTAATATATAACCGTATTTATAATAATTAAGGAAACAAAAAATACTCTTACTTTTATGATACTAGAAAAACATCGGTGATAATTATAATAATGATTATAAGTAATAATTATGTAACAAAGTATCAGTGTATTATAATAAATTATAACTATATATTAAATATTTGTATGACACTAGTGATAGGTAATTATTATAATATTTATATATGTAAGTACTAGTATATTATAAATTATAACTGTGTATTATATATTTGTACGACGCTAGAGTGTATGTATAGAGCGAAGGTAATTATTATAATATTTAAGGTCAATGTTGAGTAATAAGATTACATCTGTGTAATTTATATCTCTGTTGTGAAATATCTCTCTATGTTTATCTTATCTCTTTCATTTAAATTGTATTTGTTATTCCTTTCTTGTGAAATCTGTAAGAAAAAATATATTTTGTATTTCTTATTGTATTTACAGGTAAAAAATTTCATAAATATCCATCTATCCTTTTTTTTTTTTTTAATTTTTCTTCTAGACAGACATTTAGAGATAATCAGAATTCAGAATTTAATTATTATATCATTCTGTTTTATCTTTCTTGTCATTATTTTTTATGTTTACAATAACAGTATAATCTTTCGCGATTTCCGAGATAAAACTTGATACATTTTTTTGTTTACGTTAAATAATTAAAATGTTCTACTGTTTTATAAATAAATTGTGTACATATGTCTCTAGACGTTATTATTTGAAAACCATGTGGAAGTTTCCGAAAGCATAACAGTGAACAGTAAAATTATTTTTGTCGTTTTTCTTTACAAATTTATTTATTGTGCGTTCTGGGAGTACCTTACTAATTCTAAACACTACAATTATTTCACACCTAGTCTCTGAGATTTCACTTTTAAGAAATGACAATATTATCTTCACTGAAACACTAGTCGTTACAAAATGGACGACTGCGGTCATAAAATCTCGCTAATAAGCCTCGTTTACCAAAGTTTTTTTTTTTTTTTTAAAACTACAACACCGTAATGTTTTTCGAGACTGGGAAACGAGAATTCCCGACAGGGGGCGCGTTAAAAAGGTGATTATAATTGCTTCAGACTCTAGGGACAATTAATTTTCTAACAACGAGAACAAGGAAATGATTTGCCTGCAGCAGAGAATTTATTTGTGCTTTTGAGTGCGCAATGTATCAGCCAGGACAATGTGAATTTTAAAAAAAATAACCTGCAAGAGAAAACTTTTACTACACGACTGATGTTACCTAATTACACATGTATGTCAGTGTTATCTTTATTTCCTCGAGAAACACGTGTTGGCGGTGCAAGGGTTAATTAAACAACGTGGAATATGTCGTGTATCATCCACGCTGTAATGTTATACAGACACAAATTAACGTCAAATATATTCTATTTTGTCTTACACTCCTGTAACAACCAGGCTATCTGTGTGAATATTATGTAATACATTATTTAAATTTTATATTAAATAAATCTGTATTATATTATACACTATTTTTAGATTTGAAATCAGTAAAAAACAAAAACAAAATACGACAAAAAAACAACAACAAAAAAAAACAACAACTAACCAACAACAATATCACATTATACATTATTTAAATTTCATTTTATCAAAATAAGAACATAATATTTATTTGTTTTGTTTTAGTATATTTAATTAATTAAATAAATTGAAAACCATGATATTATTTATTACTGACTGTAATGTTTTTAAATTAAAACTGACTATACCGCAATACTTAGAAATTAATTATATTACATATATTTTTTTTTTTACGTTAATAGTGTATATTAAAATATACAGCAATTTATAATAATCAATAAACAGACAAATAAATAAATAAGTAAATAAATAAAATAAAATAAAATAAAAATTGTTTTACAGAGTAGGGATTTCCAAAAAATATATATATATTTAAGGAACTGAACATGTTTAAATAAATAAAAACAGGAATAATAAAAATAAAAATAATAATTGATGAAAAAGATATAACTTTTCTTTTTCGCACACCATCCTTGTACATTGTGTGTTGTGCACGTGCGTGCATGCCGCGAAACTCTGATTTTATTGAACGAACACGATGTTAAATTGCTAATAAATATTTATGAGTTAACACAAATAATAAAGTGAGATTTCAGTGACAGCTGACTGAAATTAATAAAGTTCTTTAAATAGAGTTTTGTTTTAATTCATTCTTTGTATTAAATTTACGGTTGTTCTAAAACGTTTGATTTTGTATTTTCAAAAACAATTAATTAAATTTAAAAATCACCCAAAAACAGGGAAAGTAAAAATCATATTAAAATAAAATTAAAAATTTTATCATTTAAATGTTTTTCTTTCTTTCCTTCTTTTATTTTTTTCTTTCTTTTTTTCCGTTCTTGTTTTTCGTATATTGCTGTAGATAATTACTTGATTTAAAAAGAAAGTAAACAAAACTGGCGATTCATTTTCTAAAATGTTTCTCCTTTAACGTTAGTATTATATTTTTTATCATGTATTATATTATATTATATTATATTATATTATATTATATTATATTATATTATATCATATCATATTATATTATATTATATTTGTTTTGTGTTGGTTATATTATTATATTGTTTAAATATGTTACTATAAAGTAACATACAGTCTCTTTTATTATTGTTATTATTACTAATATTTTCTTTTTCTTTGTTTCTTTGTTTCTTCTACTTTTTTTTGAGACGAACACAATTTTGTAAAATAAACGCACACTATTTTAAAAGGATTCGTCTAGTATTTAATAGAATATATTAAAATTATAATTAAAATATTCAAAAGTGAAACCTTATGTAGCTGTTCAAAATAGATTTTAATGTTAAAACATTCTTGTTTACCTGGAACGAACTGCTTACTGTATTATATTATATTACATGTTGTAATTGTATTTGTAAAGGTTATCTGTGATCTCAGATCATTAAATCAAAATATCTACGTCTTCATTTTCTACATCAGACGTTGTGGTAGTTCGCTGATACAGCATGGAAATAGTTGTTATTTCGTCGTCGTGTATTTTAGAGTTCATCTGCGTCGGTTAGTTTAGTTTAACGAGAATAGAAACGATTTATTTGCTGAAGAATTAGTCAAAAATCAGGTTTTTGTGTTTAGAGAGACTACACACAAAGAAAGAGAGAAAAAGAAAGATAAAGAGAGAGAGAGAAAATGGAAGAGAACTACAGAAATATCAAGATAGAAAGAAAGACAGAAAGAAAGACAGAATGATAGAGAGAGAGTGCGTGTGAAAGAAAGAGATAAATAGACAGAGAGAGAGAGTGAATGAGAGAGAGAGAGGGAGAAAGAGAGTGAGTGAGAGAGAGAGAGGGAGGGAGAGAGAGAGAGAGAGAGAGAGAGAGAGAGAGAGAGAGAGAGAGAGAGAGAGAGAGAGAGAGAGAAAGAGAACACCTGTGTTTGTACAGGTATTTGAAATGACTTGGTGTTGAGTCAAGCTAACACATCTCTTCTTACTTGTGTGTCGTTAACTCTCCAAAACAAACAAATCTTCCTAACGCCGTTCTGTCAAACTTCCGTTTTAATTGTTCTTACCAATACGTACTTCTCTTATTTTATAACTGACAGAAGTATATTTGTAGCTGAGGTGAATGATACACAATATGTTTATCACGGAAGATAACATAACAGAATGTGTATATGACGGAGGTTAACGTAAAGGAATATATTTGTGACGGATGATAACATAGCAATATATTTATAACGGAGGTTAGCATAACTGAACATAATTATCTTGGCGGTTAACATAACCAGAATATATTTATGGCGGAGGTTAACATAACTGAATATAATTATCACAGAGTCTGATATAATTGAATAGAGCTACAGGTTAACACAAGTGATGCGACTAAGGTTAATGTAGATGTATTTATTTACTTATTCATTTATTTTTATATATTTATTTTTTTTTGTTTTGTGACGGAGGTCAACCTGAAAATATAATTATAATTATTTCTGACTTTCGTTTACATATTTGTGATGGAGTTAAAATAAAAGTGATAACGATCTCTCTCTCTCTCTCTCTCTCTCTCTCTCTCTCTCTCTCTCTCTCTCTCTCTCTCTCTCTCTCTCTCTCTCTCTCTCTCTCTCTCTCTCTCTCTCTCTCTGTGAATTAACATAAAACACACACACAAACACAGAGACACACTTATATTGTGATTGATGTTGCGTTATTTCTGCGAGTCAGTTTAAATGATCACGTGACACAGTTGTCTGTACGAAACTCGTAACTTATCTTTATCAGTGTGAACAACGTAAACTGTTGTTGTTGTAGCTGCTGCATACCGTGACGACGTCAATCTAGTCAATCTGAGGTTTTTTCCCAATCCACACAGTAAATCATTTTTATCATCATACACGTGTGTAGGTGGTCTGATAAATTCTCAGTCTGTTTATTGTTTTAAGCGTTTCACTGAGCTGCTAGGCTTAAAAAAAAAAGAAAAAGAAATTGAGACAGAGAAATATAAATCACATGTTGACTGGAGCACGATGTTTTGAAAATAAACACAATAAATTACCTTTATTTAAAATAGTGATTTAGATTTTTTTTTTTTAAACGTTTGTTTCTTATGACTAGACTGAACAGTTAGACGGCAGATAGACAGAAGAAAGAAGGAAATGTTGACAAAATAAAGAAAAGTGGAATAAATAAATAAATAAATCATAGTAGTAGCCGTAACACCAACAGTAGTAGTAGTAGTAGTAACAGTAGTAGTAGTAGTAGTAGTAGTAGTAGTAATAATAATAATAATAATAATTATTATTATTTATTATTATTATTATTATTATTATTATTATTATTATTATTATTATTACAGAAGTTATATACTGTGTTTTAATGTAAAATAATTAACAAATTATTCGTATTGAAATATTATTTACCTGTCTTTTTCTGCAACATTCTTTACTAGTAATAAAAAATTGTATTATTTTACTGATGTGAAAATAATATTTAAAGCCTTTATTTGCGCAACATGATTAGTTTGAAATGTTAATAATAACAAATATACTGTGTATTCGCGATAGACTGACATTTTTGAAAGTCATAACAATTTGTACACCTTTTCTTTTCTTCTTCTTCTTATTTTTAAACTGTCATAGTAAAACATTTTTGTTTTGTTGCTGGTTTTTTTTTTATTGTAAAATTAGATTGTTTCGTACAATCGACTGGTTTATACACTATTAAACATCCAGTGATGAATCATACAGTGACAACAGTTAAGTGGTCTCTCTCCACAGTTTACTAATTATCGTCATTAAAATGAAGAAATTCTCAGCAAATACGTTAATAATGATGTGTAAACTGACTACCAAGTGTGCGCAGTTGTTAGAAAATGGCGCACTGCCTTGTCCCTCTGACTAATTGTAATTATACAGTGAAATAAAACAAATTACAAGAATCCACAATATTTAAATAATCGCATATTTATAACTGATCATCCGTCTGCAGCTATTAACATAGTCACGTGATTTCTAAAGAAAATGTCATGATCCCCAGAAGCGAGATGAAAGTTTGAAAAGCCGCCATGGCCACTCCAACACTCGAGTGCTTGCTTGAATAACACTGCCTGGTGTTCTTGTAATTTCCTCCATCACCAGGCGCACCACTAACTGACGGTCCGTTTCTGATTCCAGTAGGTTTAAACTACAATGAGAAACGTTTTGTATAACCTATCTTTTAAAAATATTTTATTTCAAATCTGTGCTTTATCTACTCATCTACCTTTTTTGAAATTTTATTTGATCTTTTCCCTGTCTATATTAATGGCCAATGATTTCTTTGTCACATTCAAAACATTTTTTTATTTTTTTACTTTTCAGCTACACATTCTTCTTCTTCTTCTTCTTCTTCTTCTTGTTATTTTTGTTATTGTTTGTGTTATTGTTGTTGTTGCTGTTTTTGCCGTTGTTGTTGCTCTTGTGGAAATCAACATTAACGATTAAAATATAGTATATTGAGAGTAATGCATATTTGCTGAACAGATCTATTTTCGTAAAGAAAAGTGTCAAAACAAATTGACAGAAAGAGACAGCGCAAGCTTTTACGCAAGTTTTACAACTTACGGCTACAATATGCTATTTTGAATTTTTAAAATTTTACGTCTAGCTTCCAAAATACATGAAATCGTTTGCAGGCATATTATATTTAATTACACATGCCGAGTTGCTGTAAACAAAAAATAAGAAATAAGTCAAAACTTTAACACAAAACGATATATATATGTATATATATATATATATAATTATTCATTTGTTCTTAAATTTGTTCATTTGTTTGCTTATTATAAATGTCCTGCATCGCTTACAACTCGGCATATTGCTTATTAAAATTTTAAAAGTTACGTCACATTTATTATTTATAAAATCACATTACGTATCGTAGGATAATGACGTTATAGTTATTGCGACTCGCTTACATGAAACGTATGTAAAATGTTTTGTATTTCTGTCTTTTTTCTTCATCTTTATTATTATTACTATTACTATTACTATTATATCACTAGCGAGAATGACCTGCTTTTACAGTCGTTTAAATTCATGACAATAAATAAATAAATAAATACGAAAAGAAAACGAAAAAAAAAAAAAATGAAGAGGACAAGCGTACCTATCTTATTTATTGTTTAAATATTCCTTGCATTCCTGATAAAATAAAATATATTAAACAGAATGTCTGAACCTGTCTGAGCTAACCAGACGTTTCTTTTTCAACTCGCATGTAGAATATAACTAAATATTCAATGTCACTGTTTTATAGCCTTTACATATATATATGAAATACTGGATATATTGTTCACTCATACCCTTTTTACTTGCTCTTCCTACTACTACTGGTACTACTACTACTACTACTACTACTACTACTACTACTACTACTACTACTACTACTACTACTACTACTACTACTACCACTACTTCATTATTATTATTATTTTTTTATTTATTAAATTTGCTTTTTTTTTTTATTAATTAAATTATCTATTTTATTCAAACTTAATATTTATTTTTTTATTACGTATACTGGATACACACAATATTCTGTTAGATAATGATTTACAATCCTTCTGTCAAATACAAATCAAAGAGCTCTTGTGTTTACTGGAAAAGTCTCTGATATACAAATCAGAATGCAGCACTTCTTTTTATTGGAAACTCATTTCATACCCTATGCTTTGCTTCCACGGTGTCCCACCCGTGAAACAGACCTCACCCGTATCACTGTTAACGGTGGTGAGCACACTGGGTTCTCCCTTGTTTCTACAATGGTTAACCCGTGGTTACAGCAAACACCCATCCTTGGTTAGTTGCCACCGATTCCCACCCGCAAATCGTGGTCGCGGATGTGACCGTAATGTGAGATTCGAGGTGCAGCCGGCGCCCTTTCGTTGTCGTCGTTCACAAAGCGATCGGCGGGTCTGAACCGCGGACGATACGTCGATCAACAGAGAACCTCCATGACACTGTAGATTTTAGCCCCTCCATCTGCACAAAGCAAACAAACCTGGACTCGCAGTCTGAGAGTGGGCAATGCGAGTCTCACATTTCACCCGCTGTACAACTTAGAGGTTTTCGTTTCAAAGAAACAAACTTTCTCCCAGCGCTGGGCGATTCACTGAAATACGCTCTTTATGAATGTACTAGATCTGAAATAATCAACAGCAGTCTTAACAAACACGGCGAATGTAAAGTCTGAAATAATCAAAACACAGATACTAGACACTGAATCTTTTTAGATACTTTCTGTTTCAGATCTGGACAGGAAAATGGGTGTGGCACCTGACGCCATGTTTGTTTTAGCCATGTATCTTTTTTGTTTATCGTTTTATGAATACTTCATTCTTCCTAGATTGACAATCTCTCGTCTTAAGCTTCGGTTTTAATCTGTTTTCCTTCCCAAGTGAAACGAGATTGAACCAAACATATAAAATGACAAAGTTGTTTCTTTTACAAAGATACCAGAATTTTCAACTATTGTGTTTCTCCCCGCAGAATCTACAGTTTTCTTTCTCAAACAACAAGAATTATATTCCGTTAAAATGCAGTTTCTTTACATCGACACAAATTTATTTGTTTGTTTGTTCATTTATTTATTTATTTATTTATTTAGGAGTATACAAATTTTTGTTTATGCGTAACAACATAATTTACACTTTCATAGATATCAAGAAATGATAATTGTATATCAGCTTGAAAAAAGATAGGTTGTAAAATGTTTTTTATGTTTATTTATTTATTTATTTATTTATTATTATAAAAAAAATAGTAGTAGTGATAGCGGTAGTAGTATTAGTAATGGTTGTAGTAGTAGTAGCATTTCGATCTGTTTTTAACTTTGTATATTTAAAATACAATGTGGTTAAATTTTAAAGATTATAATAAAATGAACTACAAATATCCAGTGAAACGTGTTAAATAATTTCACACTCGTCATACTTATTACTTTGTAAAATAATTTTTGTAGGTGACACGTGGTTTCATTACTAGGTAAAATCATTTTCATACATGATGCGTGATATTCATAAATGTGAAATATTTTTTTCATACGTGATATAATTTTTCTCTTTTTTTTTTTCAATCTTTATAACACCAGTGAATCTCTACCACACTAATACATGATAAGATAGGAACATGGCCGATCACTCAGGGGGGTCAGGTATTTGCAGGTGTCCGCAAATAAGAGTAGTAAATGGATTTATTAGGTTTAAATAAAAGATTGTCACATACCGGTCTGACTTACTGGGACAGAGAGTGGTCAGTTTTGTATTGTGTGAGTGGTCTGGTCAGTTAGCCAGTGTGAACAGAAAGTGATTAGAATGCAAATTTCTTCACAATGTAAAAATGTCTTTCTCTGTACAGATCTCTTTAATGGAATTCCTCGCTCTCGCTACGTAGTCGTTGTCGTCTTAACTGACAGGCCGCGTGCTCGTAAATGTCGCATTGTACTAGCCGCGACAGCGACATTATACACATCAGTACAATCGAGTGAAAGAACAAGAGTAAAAACAGAAACAGCAAAAGCAAGCAACGACATCTTAGACATCGGTAAAACCAAGTGAAACTGCAACAGTAGTTACAACAGCAACAGCGAAATTAGCACAATAAAATAAGTACAGCAGCGACGTTACAGTTGTAAAAACAAGTTTAACAGCAACAGCGATGTTGCATACTGCATTAACAACAAAAACAACAGCAACAGCGACATTATAATAGTAAAGAGCAAATGTAACAGCAACAATATCAAAATAACTGTTCTGTTAAATAAAACTTAACACTAGCACTGTTACGTGTTACAATTTATGTAAAGGTTAATATTAGTTCTGCTATGTATTAAAACTTTATGTAAAGGTTAACACTAGTTCTGTTTTAAATTAAACCTTTATGTGAAAAATAACACTAGTTCTGTTATACCCGTTAAAACCTTGTGTAAGAGTAACACTGATTCTCTTACTAATGTTGAAACTTTATGTAACAGTCAGCACAAGTATGGCTACTAAACGTAATGTAAATGTAATATGCTAACATTTTATTTAACCAGTTCTGTTCCGTGTTACAAATTTGTTAATACAAATTCTGTTACGACTAAAACTTGCTAAAACTTTATGTAAAAGTTAACACTAATTCTGTTACCAAACTTTATGTAAATGTTATGTTAAAACTTTTATGTACAAGTGAAAACCAGTTCTGTTACGTGTCAAAACTTTATGTAAAAGTTAGCACAAAGTCTGTTACCAAACTTCAGGTAAATGTTGTAAGTTAAAACTTTACATAAAAGTTAAAACCAGTTCTGTTACGTGTTAAAACTTTGTGTAAAAGTTAACAGAAATTCTGTGGGCAGCGTCGAAATTTAATGTAAAGTCAACATGGTGCAAATGACGTAAATCACTGTGTGACTTATCATCCGGGCACTCTGACGTGTGAAAGACGCTGCTCGTAATTTGATTGACGAGTCTCGTGGGACTCATCACACTCAGACGACAACGGCGATAAAGGGAGAGAACCCACTTATCGAAACGTTATTAAATGAAGCGTAAGATAGAATGGTGCTCGGTCGGTGAAGCGGACCGGTTCGTGTCGATGTTACGCCACGTCTGTTTACAGTCGTTCAGATTAACCACAAATGATTTCCTTACTCCAAACATCGGTCCATCTGGAGAAAGCTATTATACTCTGAAAACGTCGCTTCACAATGAGCCCAAGACGGCCTCTAATTTGTAATTACCTAGGAAAACATGATAAAGTGTTGACAAATTTCACGCGCCATCTCAACTCGTTTTGTGAATGAATTCCCCTCGGTATTCATCTGACTGCAGCAGATAGTTACGACACATTCTCATATGACACTCGGTTCTGCTTCACTAAACACACTCTGATACGTCACTTGTTTCCGCATCAGTGAACGTTTGAACAGGTGACACAATGTGCATTATTACAGAAAAAAGATAAGCAAATTTTATTGCTATTTTAGAATTATAAATTAAAACATTCTGTACAAAGCGTTTTTAAACCATCTCAATATTAGTAAAAGCTGTAATGGAAAAAAAAAAAAAAAAAACCCTCATATTTTTCTTGAAAACTAAAGGTTGCACATTTTATGGAGTTACTACTTTTTTTTTTTTTTTTTTTTTTTTTTTTTTTTTTGCAATTCTGTTAATCAAATTCTCAGAGTAAATGGATGTGCCCGCGTATTTCAACAGTAATTTTGTAATTGTGATAAATCAATCCTTAATCATTAACAATTTTCTCCTTTCCTAAATTTTTTCTAATTATTCTGAGTTACTAGATTTGTTCCATTCCGCCTCAAAACAACAAACAACAGCAGCAACAACAATAATAATAATAAATGTAGAATACTGTTGAGATTTATATTTCACAGATATCTCTATACTGTCCTTATAAGTATGTTTATATATCTATGTTTATATGTATGTATGAATGTGAATGTATGTGTATGTGTACATGTTTGTGTGTGTATGTATGCATGTGTATATGTATGTATGAGTGTCTTTTTTTTTTCTTCTACAAACAGTTTATTCATCAAATTCAAGATTTTATATATATGAGAACTACATGTGTAATATAGATATATATCAAATATCTCTATCTGTCTATCTATCTATCTATCTATCTATCTATCTATCTATCTATCTATCTATCTATCTATCTATCTATCTATCTATCTATCTATCTATCTATCTGTCTGTCTGTCTGTCTATCTACCTACCTACCTCTCTATCTATATAGTTAATGCATACAGATATCAAACATAAACCACTATTATATCACTCTACTAATATGCGAATTTCTGTTATTACGTTGACGGTAATTTCGCTGGAGATCCGCTACAAATATTAGCATATAATAATTATTTTTACTTTCTTGTAACTGAAAGAAATAACAAAATATTTCTTTTCCCTATCAGAATCTATTTTACCTGTACCTTTGATTAGCATTTCCACATAAAAGCCTCCCATTCACATTTATTTTCGTTATTAAAGAGATTTGTTTGTGACATGTGGGTGACACGACTCGCTGGGAACATATCTATGTAAATTAAAATTCACGCTTCGCTGGCTTTGTGAGGTCTCGGGTCACACTTTATTAACTTGTGTAAGGATTTTTTTTAGCCTCACTGAGAAAACACTATCTAAAAGTTAATGGAGAGAGACTGACGTGGACAAAACACATTTACTAACACACACTGCTGAAATTACTTTATAAGTGACGACGACAGCGACAACAAAACACACTGAAGATGTTTTCTTGGCGCGTGCACCTACAGCGTCTTTGGGGGTATCCGATATTTGTCACATTAGCATAAATTTTATATCAGCTATTGTTACGTAATACCGTATTTCATTTTAATACATACTGAGTATAATGGCATTTTTATTATTATTATTATTCTTTTTTTTTTTTTTTTTTTTATTAGCTGAAAACTGTGAATTTTTATTCTTGTTGTTATTGTTATTATTATTATTATTATTATTTTGTTATTATTGTTGTTCTTATTATTATTTTCTATTAGTACTACTACTACTACCATTATTATTATTATTATTATTATTATTATTATTATTATTTTCTATTACTATTATTGTTATTGTTATTGCAACGTAAAGAGGAACAAGGAAAAGTAATATAAATTATGTTGTAGATTTTATAAAGGTAATATAAAATGGATTACAGTTTATGTAGACACTGGAACACACAGCCACTCAGACACACACACACACACACACACACACACACACGTGTAAACAAGATAGCTATTGTCAAAGTAATACGAATACTGATAATAATATAACACTGTAGTTATTAAAGTCGTGTATAGGTATTCATAAGAAATAACTGAACATTTTTCTCGACGTGTAGGACGTCAGTGACGTCGTGCTGAGCAAACAACTGCTCTGTTAATAACCTGTCACAGCACAGAGGTGACGTCTTGTTAAAACGACGACGTCAACAATGCGTGTCACAACGTCATTGTATACAGTTCAGTGATTTCGTATGAGGTGCGCACATAAGCTAATTGAACGTGTTGCCAGTGGTGTCCAGTGTCCACTGTGATCATGTCCACTCGCTGGTTGTACATTCAGTTTACTCTTCAGTTTGCAAATTTCAGTTCACGAATACTCTATTTTGTACAGTGTGTTATTATTACGTGTGTCTAAATTATCACACATAATTTATTTATTTACTTCTTATATTTTATTTTAACAACAACTGCAGCAACAACAACAACAACAACAACAACAATAATAATAGATTATTGGATATATTTTTATAATGACTGTAGGTTAAAACAAATTGTAGCTGTATATACTCATACGATCTTTCCTTCTATTTTGCAATATTCAGTTTAATAAACAAATGAATAAATAAATAAATAAATAATTAGATAGTAAGGTGAAATAATTAGATAGTAAGGTGAAATAAAAGATTTACTTTGAGGAAAGATATTCTCTGTGTCTCGCACTTGACTGACAAAACAAATATTAAATAAACAACACTGAGCTGTCTGACTTATTATACACAGCAAACAATGAACAAAGAAACGAGCACTGCCATTGGCCGATATGTTTATAAAACAACCAATCACAATACACAGATCAAACAGGCCGCATATCTTAAATAGATGTCATCACACAGGTCAAAGCATTTCTTTTTACTTTTCCTCCACAAAGATTTTTTTTTTTCGTGGTCTTTATTTTACCCATGTTTGTTTTTGGCCAGAGTTTAGAGTGCAGAGCAAACATTAACACTAAACGCTATCCAGAGTAAACTACATTTCCACTTTAAAATATTGTAATAATTAGAACTCGGCACATTGCACAGTAGCTCTAACCTCACCAGAAGCCATTTGTGTGTGAGAGACTGGTAAACATGTGTCTGTTTGTCCGTCTGTCCGTCTGTACCCGGTGTACTTAAACTTACTTTATAAGCAGAAGCACAGTTCACTTGAGGACATTCACATTAAGTTTACTTACTAACCTTTGTCAACTTTTTAACACTCTATTGTTATAAAAAAAAAAAAAAAAAAAAAAAATAATAATAATAATAAAAAAAAAAGAAAAAAAAAATAATAATAATTAATAATAATAATAATAATAATAGTAATAGTAATATAATAGTTAAATAGTTACCCATAGCTAATTAATTTGTACGACTTTTTACTTTTATTTTAATATAAATTTCTTAATTATTATTTTCTTTATTAATGTCATTGTTATTGTTTTTATTATTATTATTATTATTATTATTATTATTATTATTATTATTTATATTTATTTTATTTTTTCTATATTTATAATGTTGATTACGTATGCTCACAGCAGTCAATGGCTGTCTTCGTTTGACAAAAATCTTCATCTCGTGCTGTCGGCCAAGTGTCTTGAAATGTGTAATTTGGCCGTCAGGAAAATATTAGCAAACCATTAATGCACAAAGAGGCCGGTGCGGCCCCGGGGCGCCTCCTAACGATACTTGTTGTACTATTGATTAGCGAATTACAAGTCTTGTTAGTCGAAGTGAAAGTTTTCATAAAGAAAAAAAAAGAAGAAGAAAAAAAAGTAAATTAAATAAAAGACTTCATGTTATGGTTAGAGCAATAAGAAATACAATGTTAAAATAATTATCTGTAGTAATGTAATATTAAAATATACATCTGTAGTAATATGATATTAAAATATACATCTGTAGTAATATGATATTAAAATATACATCTGTAGTAATATGATATTAAAATATACATCTGTAGTAATATGATATTAAAATATACATCCGTAGTAATATAATATTAAAATCTCTGTAGTAATAAATATATTAAAATATATATTTATAATTATATAATTAAAATATATATTTATAATTATATAGTTTTAAAATATATATTTGTAGTAATATAATATTAAAATATATATTTGTACTAATATAATGTTAAAATATATATTTATAATTATATAGTTTTAAAATATATATTTGTAATAATATATTAAATTTATATTTGTAATAAAATGCAGAAGTTATTTGAAAATTACTTTAATCATGTAAATATTATGCAGCAAAATAAATTAATATAATAGCGAAGTAAAGGATGAATGAAGAGATAACAATAAATAAATGAAAGAATTTTCATGTGAACAAATGAAATGATGAACTTAATTAATAGAATAAAAAAAAAAAAAAAAAAAATTAGAAGAAACTTTATAAACTCCCAGTTTATTTCTCTCTCTCTCTCTCTCTCTCTCTCTCTCTCTCTCTCTCTCTCTCTCTCTCTCTCTCTCTCTCTCTCTCTCTCTCTCTCTCTCTCTCTCTCTCTCTCTGTATATCCGCTGTCTGACAACGATTTACGTAAATATAACGTTTAAGTATATAGAATTTTTGTTTTAATTTCCTGATACTTTGTATTCTGTGAGAGGAGAATTTCAGTTGAAGTTTAATTTGTTATAACATTTTTTTTTTTTTTTTTTTTTTTTAACTTCCTGCTTTCTGGTATTCTGTCAGTAAACGAAAAATACTGGATTGGTTTAAGACTCACTCATTGTCAACATTTGACAATGTCGACATTTGCATAAATAAATTTGTTTTCTACCTTTGTAATCTGAGTGGTAATTGATGCAAACAATTCTCACACTGAAGTTAGTATAATTATATCACAACTATCTGTACTATAAATACAGTCTATACAGTAAGTACTTTTATATCACCATAATGTCTGTACAATAAATACCGTTATATCACCATATTTTCTATGTAATAAATAACGTTATATCACGATACTGTCTCTACTATAAGTAGTTATATCACCATACTGTCTGTAGAATAAGTAAAGTTATATCACCATACTGTTTATGAACTAACTAGCTCTATATCACGACTGTCTTTACAACAAATATCGTCATATCACCATAGTATATCTACAGTAAGCACCATTATATCACCATCGTGTCTATACAATAAGTACCGTTATATCACCATACTGTCCATACAATAAGTGCCGTTGTATCACCATACTGTCTATACAATAAGTACCGTTGTATCACCATACTGTATATACAATAAGTACCGTTTATATACCATACTCTGTCATCATTCAGGACCATTGTATCATCGCTCTCTCTATACAATAGATATGGTCGTATCACTTGTATCTGTTTTAGCTGATTTCAGTTATAATATTGTAGTTCTCTTTTAAATCCCTTTTACTCATTCGTTTTTAATTACACACAGTTTTCCTCTGTCAGTTTATCGTTTGTCTTCAATTAATTATCTTTTTTTTTCTGCCTTCTAGAATGCTTATCAGTTTCAGAGTATCTCGTTAACAACATCGATATGTTTCTAATCAAAATTTCACAGTTATCTAAACGAATGTGTCTGCAACAACAATAAAACACGTTATTTATTTTAATTTTTATTTATTTTATAGATCGTTGTAATTACCGGCTCTTTAGTATCTTGTTGTAAAAAGATAAAAATTCTCTAGTTGAGGTTTTTCAATCAGATTTATCTGCCCGTGTCTCGTGCTCGTCAGACGTCGACTGGTGTTTACAACTACTTTGTGTCAATCACCGGTGTACGGGCAGTCTTCTACCTTCTCACAAACGTGATAACGCACGCTTTAGCACGCGCTATTTGCCACCTCGCTGCCTTCATCCGGGCACTAAATGACGATCGTTTAAATGCAGCCTGTAGTATTTAGTCTGCTGACAAAACAGATGGAAAATCGTTTGTTTTCGTCATCTGTAAACTTCATTCTGCAGAACATACACGACTTAGAGATAGAACTTCGTCTATAATCGCCGCTTTTCGTGCTTTATCGTCTTTCTTCGTATGTTATCGTTATAATCCACGTATGACAAATCTTCAACTTAAATCTTATCCAAAACGAGATAGTTTATCTCGTACATCATTAGACTTATCTAATCCGTTAATCCGTTCTTCCCCTCTCGTGTGGGAGTGCTCAGAATGGCGGCAAAAATTACGGAAATTATGCATTAGACTGACTACAGCAGGATATGACGTAACGATGAGCTGAATTAAATCTCTCTCTCTCTCTCTCTCTCTCTCTCTCTCTCTCTCTCTCTCTCTCTCTCTCTCTCTCTCTCTCTCTCTCTACCTACCTACCTACCTTATCTTTGTATATATTTATCTATCACAACCTCTCTCTCTCTTTCTGTCTCTGTCAATCTCTTTTTTATCAAATAATAATAATAATAATAATAATAATAATAATAAATAATAATAATAATATGTATATATATATATATATATATATATATATATATATAATAATAAAATAAAATAAATATATAAATAAATAAAAAACGAAAAATGAAAAATAAGAGTAGGCCTAAGTATGTAAATATGCGACTGAATGGGCATTTTATGATATGTTATTTTTGGTAATGGTCATTTCCAGTGGACACTGTTATGAATAGATAGGTGTCGCACTCTCATTACCAGAAAACGAATTAGTTAAATTGAGCTGTATTTCTGCTTGAACAGCGAGATGTGTGACGTTACGTTCAGCCATCCAATGACAAGCAACTATTAGACCGGAGTCGTGCGTTAATTGTGATGAACCGCCTTCCAGCCGTCCCTAAATGATATCGCCCTGGGGCACGGGCGATGACATTGTTATTAATTGGGTTTCTTCTCGTCTTTCTCTGTTTGAATGTCTTAGTGGGATAACTCAATCAATATTTCCTGTAATAACAACCGGCAGTAAAATGTCACTTTTTAACAACATCACAAATTAATGTTAATCAGAACGCTCGAGTTCGTTCATCCGTGAATTAATGACCCGTGTCGCAATTGTAAATCATTTTGCAACTTCATTAGCGTTTAATCATCTAATCATCACTTTTGTTTTTAATTTAGAATTTAATTTTTCCTTATTTGTCATTTTCTTCTTTTTTTTTTTTTTTAGTTTATTTTTATATTTGATTCAAAATCTAGATACACAAATAATTTTTTTTTTTTTTTTTATTTATTATTATTATTATTACACATTCTGTTTAAAAACACACACACACGCATACACACAAATGAACCATGAACAATGCAATATAGGTTCTGTGTGAAAATAATCGTCTGTTTGTTAAGCATTAGGAGAAAACGGCCAGTTTTCTTGCAGTGAGAGAGAATGTTGAAATTTGAAAATATTTGTTATTTATCTTTTCCTCAAACCCGTATAGTTTCTGCAGCAGATCTCGATGAAATGTGTTTCTAAAAATAGATTTTCAAATAAATAATCTATACCAGACAAATGGCAGTTTGACGTTTAGAAATAAACATACGTGTTTCTAACAAACAGGAATTTTATCTTTTAATTGTTCTACCAAAATAAACAAAAGAGCAATTTATACTGCTAAATATTAGTGTCCTTCTGTCTTCCGTTTTTCCTTCGTTCTTCTTTCCTTCTTTATTTTGCCTTCATTTTTTTTGAATGTTTCTTTCAAAGATAAGATGTATTTTTGTTTTTAATTTTTAACTTTTAATTTATTTTTTAATTATTAATTTTTTATATTATTATTTATTTTATTTTTATTTTATTTTATTTTTTTCTAATTTTTTATTCTACAATTTTTTGTTTTTTAATTCTGTTTTTTATAGAAAGACTTCTTTTTAAATTTTAACTTTTGTAATCCGGGCGAACTAATAAAACTACTACTAATAAAATAATACTAATATTTCTACAACTACCGCTACTACAAATAATAATAATAATAATAATAATAATAATAATAATAATAATAATAATAATAATAATGTAACAAACAAATAAATAAACAAACATATAAAATAATAAACTAATAAATTAAAACAAAATCAAATAAAACAAATCGTTTGATTGTTTTACGAGCTAAATGTGCGATTCCCGCGCTGTTTATGAAATGACGTAGAAACGAGAACAGCAGACGATGAAAGAGGATGAACCAGCCGATAAAGTCAGACGTTTAGCGATAAAAAAGAAAAGTGATCCTGTTGCAGGTTTGTTGAAACGTGCACCATCATTCATCAAAGAGAACAGATAAATCTGTCCAAATCAGAGTTTCCAGTTTCGTCTGTTACCAGAAGCTGTTACAGACGTCGACAAAAGAAAAATGGCTGAAATCGGCCACCAGCATAAAATAAATGATAACATTTGTGTAGCGGCTTTCTGACAAACTGAACGAGATGCAACATGGAGAGATGCTATCATCTACGCGACGTTTACATATAAGAGAGAGAAAAATCTTTAAACTGTTTTATGGCTTTGATTTTCAGTTGAGATTAGTTTTAAAAACACTTCGCCTATACAAAGACAACAAGAGATAACAAGTTTAAAAATGTATGTATAAAGAATGTACTAACTTTCTCTCTCTATATAACAATCCAGATGTTTGATAATTAGAATAATTTAAAGGAATGATATTCTGGTTCTAACACCCTGTGTTTGATTCACTCATCGAAACGGATTTACACAAAATTTAAATATTTTATATTCTGACTTAAACTGCAGACAACATTAATCTATTTCTTTTTTCATTCTTTCGTTCAGTCTACCTTACTTTATTATTTTATTTTATTTTATTTTATTTTATTTATTTGTCTGTGCATCTGTTTATTTTATTTTAATTTATACTATCTTTAGGATTCTGACTAGTTTTACAATGTATGCATACACACACACATATACACATATACACATATATGTATATGTGTGTGTGTGTGTGTGTGTGTGTGTGTGACTGTGTTTGTAAGACAGTAGTTTAAAAAGAAACACTTGTCTTGCATTATTCGGGTTCATTAAGTAACTTTGATGTGTTTGTTATTCAAAAGTGGAGTGTCCACATCAATAAAACACTCTAACATGTTGCAATGTCTTTCTTGACGGAGTGAAACCAGATCTGGTTTTAGTGTCGATCCAATCAAACGTCTGGGATCTGCAAACAGGATAATGGCTTTGACGTTATCAAATTACCTAACTGATTCATAATTAATATCTCAGTTTTCTCTGCTTGTTACAGTTTCTACGTCAAAAAAGTGTGTTTTACAACAACAACTGCAACAGAAACAACAACAACAACAATACAAATAACAACAATGAAAATAATAACAATAATAATAATAACAACAACAATGAGAACATTAATAATAACAGCAACAAAACTAATAATAAAAATTACGAAAAATGTATGTGTGTGTGTGTATTATATATATATATTTATATTTATATACACACATACATACATACACCCATACACCCATACACACATTCATCCATCTGTGCATACATACATATATGCATGCAACATACAGACACATACAAAGAGATGTATAATAAAGATATATATTTCTCGTATTTCACACAGAGTAGTAGATGTAACGTGTTTATCTATGTGTAATACAATCTCAGATAATCGTATTATCATAGTATACAGTGGTGTAACCAATACGTGTTTTAATAACATCAGCTCACATAGAATAATCGGGTATCTGTGCTGACATCAAGTTTGTAACTGAAACACTGGGAAATTCTCACACAGTTTTCTTTCAGACTTCTGTTTCTCAGTCTCTCCAGTTATAGCCAGTCTATCTACTCATGTACTTGTACTAATAATAGTTTTAATACGACTACTTTAATACTTTAATTTTTTAATTTTTTTTTAATGTTATGGATTAATATTTCTATGTGTGTGTGTGGTTTTCATATATCCACTCTACACATTCATTCATGTAACAGTTTTTACTAGCAGTAATAATAATAATATGAGTACACTATTTTTTTTTCAGGGTAATACACGTGATTTAAATATGCAAATAAATCTGAATGATAAACATTGGCTCGTTTGCATAAAAATCTGGTGTGTTTGTAATGTTATTAAATACGTAAGAAAGAGACTACATTATGTGTGTGTGAGAGAGAGAGAGAGAGAGAGAGAGAGAGAGAGAGAGAGAGAGAGAGAGAGAGAGAGAGAGAGAGAGAGAGAGAGAGAGAGAGAGAGGTATAATTAATGTATTTATGCTATACTATGAACTAAAATTATATTATTTAACGTTTTATTTCAGGACTTGGAGAAGCGTGGGGTCAGCGATCTCCACCTAGAACGCCCCTGGAAAAGGAGTTAGGATCTCATTTGCTGCAGGTAAATACGATTAAGTTCTAATTGATAATGTAACAGGTATTTCTTACAGTTATCCTATGTAAATGTGAATTTGAAACAAAATAAATAAACACTAACAGATAGGAATAAATAGTACGTACTGATTTAGTACAATGTGTGTGTGTGTGTGTGTGTGCGGAAATCATGGATAAGTCATGTTTTGATGCTACAAAAAAAATTCATTTTCAAGATTTTTTTCTTGCTTTTATTTATTGTCCACCTTAAAACGTAATAAATTCTGTAATATTAGATGATAATAATGCAATATTTGTTGCTTTATTTATCCATTTTGTGGGGGGAAGTCGTCTTTTGCAAGAAAAATATATGCTGAACAACTTTTTCAAGCTGGTTTTTATTATTTTACGAGAATTATGTATTTGAAATGAATAGTTTATTTTACTTTTGTGAGTCTTGCTGGTTATTTTGATAGTACACAGTTGCTGGGCATAAGTACTGATCTTTAGTTATATATTATTATGACGTTGCTCATCTTTGATGCTCATTTTTCGTAAATGATTGTGGCTGTTGATTATTAATAACTCAAAGTTGCAAATCTGCGAAACCAAATATATAACTAAAATCAGTGTGCAGTGTCCATAATTTTCCTGTACACCATCATATAAATTACCATCTAGATGACCTCGTATAAAATACATATTGTAAATAGTCCAACAGCATTTTAACATTCATCAAAAACACATTTATGTGATCGTAAAAAACACGTGTTTTGTGACTATATACCCTGTTTTCTTGTGATAACACATATTAAATGTTACACTAAACACTTCCTGCAAATTCATCAACGTAGCAAAGAAAGAGTTTACACTTGAGTGATCAAAAGAAAAACCAATATTAGCCAAATCAGTCATACATTATAGTTAATTTTATTAGCGTCATAGACTGTTACAAGTTGTGTATTAACCCCGTGACACAATAATGACGATTTAACTGCTTTTTATGAAGTTGTGAAAACTCGTCTTTTCACGTGAGTGACAAGTTAGAGTTGGAGTCAACAATAAACAGTTACATTAAAACACGAATCAAGTGCGAGATCACGTACTGGAACGTCACAATCGAACTCGCTCCTCGCTTGTTTTGTAAGCCCGCGGGTAACGCCGATCAAACTCGCTGTGATGGAGACTATCGGCTTTGTACAGCGAGGTGATTGCATGAAGATGTCCACGCTGCTGTTTGTCTCGATAGTCTCAGTCTTGTGTTAGACCTGTCAATCAAAGTGACGACTTAATACGAAATTCCCGTTCACACCGTGTCTCGATAGAGAGGACACTGACTTAAAGGAGGAAAGTACTAAGAAAAAAAATCTGTTTATTTCCCTCATCTTCAAGATAACGTTTATCATTGTTCTAGCCTATGTGACTTCCTCTAATGACCTCTAGGTCGCACGTGAACGAGATCGCAGTACAATACGTCACGCTGGTTTATCGTCTGCACTCCAGCTTCGAGCGCGCGTGACTTGGCATAACTCGCGCTTGTACAATGGCGAATTAGTGACATTTCAAATTATCTATTCATGAGATTTGTGTTGGTTATTTGTTCTTTAACATCAGTCTCTCGAAAATCGATTAAACCGGGCTGGTAATCGGTCAGGAAGTGAAGTGGAATTTCGCGCTGTCAAGAGCTCTTCCTAAATTATTTTCTCCTTTAGTCCAGCTGAAGAGCTTTCTGTAGCGATGACGTACTTAAATTTAACACTTAGTGATGACGTATTTAAATTTAACACTTAGTGATGACGTACTTAAATTTAACACTTAGTAATGACGTACTTAAATTTAACACTTAGTTAATTGTAATGCATTTAAATTTAATTCTTTTAGTTAGAGATGACATACATAAAGTTAACACTTTTAGTTAGTTATATTGTATATAAATTTAACACTTTTAGTTACTTATATTGTATATAAATTTAACACTTTCAGTTATATTGTACATAAATGTAACACTGTTAGTTAGCTATATTGTATATAAATTTAACACTATTAGTTAGCTATATTGTATATAAATTTAACACTTTTAGTTATATTGTACATAAATGTAACACTTTTAGTTATATTGTACATAAATGTAACACTATTAGTTAGTTGTATTGTACTTAAATTTAACACTATTAGTTAGCTATATTGTATAAAAATTTAACACTTTTAATTAGTTATAGCGTACTTAAATTTAACATTTTTAGTTAGTTATAGCATACTTAAATTCAACACTTTTTTTTAGTTATAATATCCTTAAACTTAGCGAGACGTAAATTAAATTTAATGACATATTTAAATTGTGCTTTTCATATTTGAAATGGCATGTTTAAAACTGATCTTTTCAAATACAGGATTTATATTGCTTTATGTAATGTTTTTTTATCAACTGAAACAAGTTTTAATTCTCTTAGCTACGATGTGTACGTATGTATATGTGTATATATATATATGTGTGTGTGTGTAGTGTATGTATTCATATTATATATATATATAAATATATATACATACGTACATATATACATTCATATATACATAGAGAGAGAGAGAGAGAGAGAGAGAGAGAGAGAGAGAGAGAGAGAGAGAGAGAGAGAGAGAGAAAGATCAGTCTGTTCAATAACATTGATAACATGTCTATTTGACCTGCAGTCGTCCTGTTAATTCCTGCATGCTGTTGCGCCGGTCACAGATGTTAAACATAATTATTTTCTCACGCATTGACTTTCTCATAAAACCTCCTTCGCCTAAAATTCTGTCAAATAATCATACCGTTGAAAGTAACACATATAAAATATCAAAACACAAAATTCACAAATGCATCATTTTTAATTTGTTCTTGACCATTAGTTTACGACAGTTTAACTGTTTCACTGACAGCTTTCTCAAAATTATGAAAATAAAAGAAGTTTTCTGTCTAGTATCTGAATATTTATAAATATTTCGTTTTGACGTGATTATATATACGGTTTGATATTAGTAACAACATCAACAACACCAGCAACAACAACAACAACAACAATAATAGCAATAATAATAATAATAATAATAATAATAATAATAATAATAATAATAATAATAATAAACAGGAAAAGCTGTTTTGTACATGTGGATTTTAAATCGAATACGGATTGAAGGCCCCTTATCCGAAACATTTTCCGAGCATTACAAATAGTGATATCTTACAGGTTTCGGACTGTTCTGCATAAAAAACAACAACAAAAAAAAAAAAAAAAAAAACAACAACAAAAAAAACTTTAATTTCTACACAAAATGTATTTAAAATGTTTTAGGTTAAATTAATAACAATACTATTAACATGATTTCCGGTTGTTATAAAAATAACTCTTTCTAAATTACATCAATAAATAAGGTGTAAAAATATTCCTTTTTTTTTTTTTTTTTTTTTTTGTCTTCTTTTTGTTTCTATAACTTTCATGTTTCTCGTTTTATTTTGTTTATTTTTTAATTCTTCTAATTTAATTTAATTTAATTTTATTTATTTATTTTTATTTTTCATTCTTTTTATATTATTTTATTTTATTTTACTTTATTTATTTATTTTTATTTTTCATTCATTTTATTTTATTTTATTTTATTTTATTGTTTATTTTTATTTTTAATTCTTTTTATTTTATTTTATTTTATTTTATTTATTTATTCATTCATTTTTATTTTTTATTATTTGTATTGTTTTTATTAATACATTACTGGTTCTTTGGAAAATGAAAAAAACTGTTATAATAATATTTCATGTAAAACTTTTTAAAACATTTATTTGTTTTTCTGTATAATTTGTACACACTGCTGTAACACTGTACACTTTCACACACAAACACATGTGCGATTTTGAAAAAAAAAGAAATGTTTTTACAAAACTTCTTGCTTTGATATTTTGAAAGACAATTATATTCCGTATTTAATAAAAATTTAATTTAACTATTAAAATTTTGTATTTAATATTATTAGTTGTTAAACAGTTTACTCCTTCTTCTTATTATTTGCATTATTTTTTGTTATAACGACAACAACGACGACGATAATGATTATAGTAAATAATAAATAATTCACGACTGTATTTGAAAGATTCTTGTTTTGTTTTCAGACTCTGGACGGGTTTATTTTTGTAGTAGCTCCTGACGGAAAAATTATGTATATTTCTGAAACAGCATCAGTGCACCTTGGTCTGTCACAGGTGAGTTTTATGTTACTTGTTACAGGTAAATTATGTATATTTGTAAATTACATCATTACACCTTAGACTCTCACAGGTAAGTTTTATGTTACTTGTTACAGGTAAATTAATTATATGTCTAAATGTACATCTATACACCTTGGTCTTTCACAGGTAATATTTAACGATTACTTACAATTTTTGCATAAAACGGTTGTGCATAATTAAATATTTTATATATCCTCTTTGGCGTGTTCTTTACTCTATCTTATTATGATTATTATTATTATTACTGTTATTATTATTATTGTTATTATTGTTATTATTATTATTGTTATTATTATTATTATTGTTATTATTGTTATTATTATTATTGTTATTATTGTTATTATTATTATTATTATTATTATTTTAATAAAAAGTAATATTTTTTGCAGGTGGAGCTGACAGGTAACAGTATTTACGAGTACATTCACCCCGCTGACCACGACGAGATGACCGCTGTATTGACCGTCCACCACCCGTATCACACTCATATATTACAAGGTATATTTTATACTTTATTATTATATATGCATGTTTATCACACATATGTATTATAAGGTATATTTTATATTTTATTATTATATATGCATGTTTATCACACACATATATTACAAGGTATATTTTATATATTTTATAAATTTGTGTGTGTATATATATATATATATACATTTTATTATATCATATATATTACATTTTATAATAATATATACATATTTATCACATTCATATATTATAAGATATATATTAAATTTAATATATGTTTTAATTACATTAAACATTATATATATATATATATATATATATATATATATATAAATACACACGCACATGTATATATGTATGTATGTATATGTATATGCACATGTTTATCATATACATATATTCCAAGATAATTATTTTATAATTATGTGTATGTTTATATATATATATATATACTGTAACGTGCATTATTGATTACGTATTCAATAATAATAAAAAAAATAATAATAATAATAAAAAAAATAATAGTAAAAAGGAAAAACAAGGGGGAAAATAGGGGGAAAAAAGATTAAAAAAGTGAAAAAAGTTACCTTCTTTACGTTTTACCAATAGCAAAGTTGTGTATATTGATTAGGGAAGAAAGTGGGTTTCATCTGTGTGTGTATTTATTTAACATAAACCTCCACACACTTTTCTCTTTCTTCAAACACGTCGTCAATGTTTGTTTGAGTGAAACCACTTTATTTACTTTTTTTTTTTTTTTTTTTTTTTTAAACACTTAAATGTGCTACTGCCTGGTTAAACCTTTGCTCTAGTTAATTCAGGTTAGAAAACTCGTATTAACAATGCACTGCTAAAGTTTTAAGAAATATTTTAAGTAATTTTTTTTTTTTTTTTTTTTTGTACTTCCGAATGGTTGTTTGATATTAGTAATCACGAATCTTTCCTAAGACTGAAGCACGATAATAATTTAAAAAAATATGTGAAGTTGGTGACTGATGCAGAAATTTTATGGTAATTTATTAATCACTGACAGTTTTGTTTTATTTTAATATTTTAAATGAAATATTAATGAAAAATGAAATACAAGCATTCCTTTATTATTATTTTAAAGAATATTTTTATTATTAATATATTATTATTATTATTGTTGTTATTATTATTATTATTATTATTATTATTATTATTCTTTTTCTTTTCTTCTTTTATTTATTTATTTATTTATTTAATAATTTATTCATCTGTTTATATATTTGTTATTATTGTAATATTTATTATTCCCAAATAAACATTTATTTTTTTTTTTTTTTTTTTTTAGAAATACACATAATGTAATCGCGTGTTTTGTTCTTTCCACACTCAGAATATTTTCTGGACTAAATTTATTTTTCTGTTGTCTGTAGACCAGTAATTTCCATTCTGAATTACACGTAGTCCTGGTCTTAGGCAAGAAATAAAAGATACAAAAATTTCTGACCATATTAATAATATATAACTGTATCTCTTACATAGATTGAGGATTTCAGCGTCACTGGCAAAATTCTCTGGTGTAGATAAAGATGTAGATGCTGATATAGATAACCGTGCAGGCAAACAAACTGTAGAATATTTGAGGTTTTAATTGACACTGTTGTGTTTGCAGATATCGAGATGGAGAGAACGTTTTTTCTCAGGATGAAATGTGTTCTAGCTAAGCGGAACGCTGGACTCACGTCTGGCGGTTACAAGGTAAGAATTACTTACACACCCAGAGTTCGCCTGCAGACTCTCTCTTACACAACGCAGAATCACGTTTTTAGGTGTGATCCCCGTTATCATGGCAACGTCACATCTAGCCGGTCACGTGACCAGCCCACGAGAATTGACGAGGTCACGGGGTGACGGGGAAGAGGCTGGGTTTGCTCATTACTTAAATTTGTGATTGTTTGATGGAGAGCTGAGCCGCTGGATATTTCGTGTAGTGATGAAATAATCATCATTTATCATCAAAAAACTCTCCCAGCTAATCACTCGTGCAGTGGAATGGCCCAGGGAATGTTTTGTACTTTGACATACTTGTGTAACAATCAGTTTCTCTTTGAACATTTTTATTCCACGTTCAGTTCCTTAGATTCTTTTTTTTTTTTTTTTTTACATTCCATTTTTTTTTTTCCTTCAGGAAACAAATCGTGAAAGGATGTTTTTGTTGCTTTTCTTCGTCTTCTCTCTCTCTCTCTCTCTCTCTCTCTCTCTCTCTCTCTCTCTCTCTCTCTCTCTCTCTCTCTCTCTCTCTCTCTCTCTCTCTCTCTCTCTCTCTCTCTCTCTCTCTCTTTTTAAATTTTGTTTTTCCTTTTACATATACCCGAGTTCTAGTTTTACCTATTTCCAATCCATCATGATTTACTCAAATTATGGCTAAAAAAAAAAAAAAAAAAAACCTACACAGCAAGCGTTTCATTTCGGAACAGTAGTGACGTCAGCGGGTTAATCTTACATGATTTTTACCAGTTTACAAAAAACAAAATATTAAATTGTTAGATTTTAAATGTTAGTATGTCGTTTCATACGTAACACATATTAACTGTTTATTTTCACAGGTGATTCACTGCAGTGGCTACTTGAAAATAAAACAATACACAATGGACATTTCTCCTTATGACGGCTGTTATCAAAATGTGGGTTTGGTTGCGGTGGGTCACTCTCTCCCACCCAGCGCTGTCACTGAGATAAAGATGTTTAACAACATGTTCATGTTCAGAGCCAGCCTCGATCTCAAACTCATCTTCCTTGATGCGAGGTAAGTCATTTATTTACTTAGTGAGTACTCACGTGTTATTTCATAGGTTATTTATGTTTGTTGTGTGCGTATTTATGCTGTTGGTGAGTATGAAGATAAATATACATGTAAGCATTTTATTTTGTATTTAATATCCTAAATAAATTATAACTTAATTTTTCAATTGAAACAGAAACATATATATATATATATATATATTTATATATTTCTTTTTATTATTTTTTTTTTTATTATTATTATTATTATTATTATTATTATTATTATTATTATTAAGTTTCTTTATTTAACTTTTGTAATATAAAAAAAACATTATTTCCAAATAACTTTTTTTTCAAACTGTTCTAGTTTTGTATGAAACATAAAAAAAAACAAGAAATGAAAACATGTATTTCTCTATTTTCTTTAAGTTTTAATAAAAGAAATTTAACCACATAAGCTGTATTTAAAAATTATTTAACATATATTTTAAATAGCGTATTCCTACAATAAAATTAACAACAAAAGGACGTTATATCTAAGTGCGGGTCGGGTGTATGATGATGATGATTGAAATATTATTTTAACTAAATCTCTCAGACTGGCACTATTACGTATTGTCGCTCAGCTAAAATCAATGTACAAAGTCATCTTCGATCAAAGACGTGTTTGTTTTATCGACGGTGAACGCAGGTTGTCAGCGGTTCTTTGCGGTAAATACATCTTGTGCCAGGCTGAATGGCAAACAGGAGTTTGTTGTTTGAACAGGAGTCACGTGATCGATAACGGACAAAAACAATTCATTATCAATTTACAGCAGAACATACAATATTTCATTATCAATGTGTTGTAGAACATAAAAGAACAATAATTCATTATCAGTTTACTGTAGAACAGAAATCAACATAAAACAACATATTTCATTATCAATTTACTGTTGAACATAAAAGAACATAACAATTCGTTATCAATTTATTGTAGAACACAGACGAACAATAATTCATTATCAATTTACTATAGAACATAAAACAACATTAAACAACATATTTCATTATCAATTTACTGTAGAACATAAAAGAACATAAAATAATTCATTATCAATTTACTGTAGAGAATCAAAGAACATAATTCATTATCAGTTTATTACAGAACATAAAAGAACATATTTCATTATCAATTTACAGTAGAACATAAAAGAACATAATAATTCATTATCAGTTTACAGAAGAACATAAAAGACCAGAATATTTCATTATCAACTGAGAGCAGAACATAAAAGAATATATTTCATTATCAATTTACAATGGAACATAAAAAACATATTTCATTATCAGTTTAGAGTAGAACATAAAAGAACATATTTTATTATCAGTTTACAGTACTAAAGATGAAAATTAACATTTTTCAGCATTTAGTAAAGGTGTGTGTATGTTTGTACATGTGTGTGTACGTGTGTGTATATATATGCGCTCGCGTGCATAAAACTGTTATAATAAAATGCATAGGTTATTAATGACATCGTGTAGATTAAAAAAAAAAAAAAAAAACGTAAATGAGAACAATCATATAATAACGATTAAGAAATGACCTTAATAACAAAGGAAAACAATTATAATAACAATGATCATTGTTGTGAAAAAAAAAAAAAAAAAAAAAAAAAAAAAATGAAAGGAAATACGATTTCATATCCCACCAAATTAATTCAGAAAAATATTATGATATACAGAGAAAGTAAATATTTACTTTAGGTAATGAAGACAGATGATATATTTAGAAATAACTTTGACGGCACTGGGTTTCTGATCAAACAACAGCAGCAACCCCCCCCACACACACACACACGCACACACACACAAAAGAAAAACAAAAAACAAAAATAACATTTATATTATATTATATAATTTTTAAATTGTGATTTTTCTGTTATCTGTTATCATGAATAAATTGTCTTAAAATGTAATTAAAACTAGAAAGAAAAATATATACTGAAAAATTAAAGAATAAAAAATGTTTTAAGTGAACTTTAACCCATAGTTATATTTTATTTTATTTGTTTGTTCTTATTAATCTTTTTCAAGTAAGGCAAAAAAAAAAAAAAAAAAAAAAAAAAAAAAAAAAGAAAAAGAAAAAAAGAAAAAGGAAAATCACTCTGACATTTTAAAAGTATTATGGTTATCTCTAAAATAGAAATTTTATTTTTCAAGTCTTACATAAAAATAGCCTGGCCATGTCAAAATAAAAAAATATTGTATTTTAAATTTCATATTATAAAATGTTATAATAAGCACTAATTCAGACAAATTTTATTTTTAAAATGTGATAGTGTGTGTGTGTGTGTGTGTGTGTGTGCGTGCGTGTGTGTGTATGTGTGTTACAGTACTCTCTAATTCAGAGAAATTTAAATTTTCAGACCATGAAAGTAGGCTTGTTAGTATATTTTAGAAATTCAAACTTCATTTTACAAAATAACATGGTAAACTCTAACGCAGATATTTTGTTTTTCAGGGTGGCGGCTCTGACGGGGTACGAGCCCCAGGACCTGATAGAGAAAACACTTTATCATTACATACACGCCTGTGATATTTTACATATGAGATTCGCACACCACACACGTAAGTTATTACATTGTTTATAATCTATGACAAAATAGTATTAACTATATCTTTTTAATTAATATTCCATAACAGTTCATTATGTGTTACTTTGTGAAATAGTGAATGGTTAGTTATTGTACAGTCCAGGTGATAAAAAAAAAATATATATACGTATTCTTCTTCTTCTTCTTTCTTCATCATCATCATCATCATCATCATCATCATCTTCTTCTTCTTCTTCTTCTTCTTCTTCTTCTTATTATTATTATAGTGACAACAGAATGCGATATTAATATATATCGTTTTTATAATTTATTTAATGTACATGCTCAGTCAAGAGGTTAATTTATATATATGTGTGTGTGTATGTGTGTGTGTGTGTGTGTGTGTGTGTGTGTGAATGTGTGTGTGTGTGTGTGTGTGATTTCATACTCATTTCTCTTGTATGCTATTTACAGTGTATACTTTAATATTTATTTGTGTTGTTATCTCTAAACAACTACTGGTTTCATGTGATTTTTACTGATGACTGCTAGTTAAAATTTCTGCGAAAATTTCAGTCATATTATCAGAATATTTTAAAGAGAAACATTTGTGACGTTTTCACACATTAAAAACTGAACGTTTCACACGATGCAGAAGAAAGCAGTGAATTTTATTTCTGTTTACAAATGATTACATGAAAACACAGATTTCCCAGTGGGAGAAACTCGGATCATTATCAGCCAGTAAAAATCAATCTGCATACTGCTTTGTGTTTGCCGCAGAGCGAGCAGTGATGTGAATCAAGCTGCATGTTAACACAGCGACAGCTCATTAAAATATTTCATCGAAGTGATCAGTTTTTGTGAACCCCTCAAGTCAGGGCATATAGATCTGTCTTAAATAAAAACTGTCTTTTTAAAAACATAGTATATAAAATTTTTAATCTGACTTCATACCGTTACTCTCATGTCTGTTATCTCTGCTCATACTGACGTCTTTTCCAGTCGTTTTCTCTCTGTCTATCTATCTGTTTGTCGGTCAGTCTATCTATCTATCTATCTCTATCTATCTATCTATCTATCTATCTATCTATCTATCTCTGTATGTGTGTGTGTGTATATATATATATATATATATATATGAATACTCTCTCTCTCTCTCTCTCTCTCTCTCTCTCTCTCTCTCTCTCTCTCTCTCTCTCTCTCTCTCTTTGATAAACTAACACAGTAGTAACAAATCAATGCTTACAAGCTTATCTTGTAATGTATTCTAATAACGCGCATTCCTCACCAGATTACCTGTGTTTGTTTGTTAAAGATTGATCCAGTCTTATTACTGCTGATACTTGAATAATGTGGACATATATTTATTTACCTTATCTATGTCAAAGTCGTTTTGAAACAATTACATTCGGTCAAATTAATTTGCCATATATCTGACAGAAAAATTATATATGTATATCTATCTATATTTATATATATATATGTATATGTATGTATGTATGTATGTATGTATGTATGTATGTATGTGTATGTATATGTATATGTATATGAATATAGACAGACATACAGACATACATAGATAGATAGATAATTAGTCCTTTATTTCAAACGAAACCATATATTGTTTGTTTTCTGTTTGAAAAGCAGTTTAATATGTCAAATACTATAAAACTATTTTACTTTTCTTGTTTTTATTTTGTAAGTTTGTTTTTTTTGTTTTCAAAGATCAATTAGTTATTTATTTCATTTTTTGATTCGGTTAAATCTGGTGTCATCTTTCGCAGAAAGCCCGAACACACAAAGACACGTACATATGCACTAACACAAAACTATATCGATAGTTAACTTTTATGTTGACGTTTTCTAATACACACAGTCAACTTGGTTACTGACGTTTTGTAACACACAAACAGTGAACATTTTACTGACGTTTTCTAACACGTGCAAACCGTCAACTTTGCTACTCACGTTATCTAACACATACAAACAGTCACCTTTATACTGACGTTTTCTAACATATGCAGTCAACGTTGTTACTGACGTTTTCTAAGACAGACAAACACACAACTTCAGTACTGACGTTTTCTACCGGACACAAAACAGTAGTGCAGTCTGAGTTGCCGGGTAAATCTGAAAGATTGTGTTACTTACACCAAGTCAGAGATTTTCTCTAATGTGTACAATAAAACTGTCAACAAGAGAACTGAGCTATTAATCACTGGCGACATTCCACTGACACAGAGATAATCTGATTACACGTTTTATTAAACATATTTATCTGTCACAGTAATATACACACACTACTGTCGTACTGAACTAAAGTGTGTGCAACGTTAAATAAAGTCTGCTGCTTATAGAATCTTTACTTATATTTCTTGCTTGTGATTTTTCGTTATTTGTTTCGTTATTTGTTTTGTGAAATATTGAGAGCCGAAAAGTGAAAACGTTTGTTGACATAACTTGAGTTTATTAATGCACCGTCTTAAACACATAAAAAAATGCGCAGATGATTTTCGGCCTAGTTTCAGCTATTTATTATTTGAATGAGAGAGAGAGAGAGAGAGAGAGAGAGAGAGAGAGAGAGAGAGAGAGAGAGAGAGAGAGAGAGAGAGAGAGAGATTTATGAATATTACACAAAATCGATGTGACAGCTGACACAGTAAGAGAACAGCTGTTATATTTATATTTCATTATCTACACTTTTAACAACAGTAATCTATATTATTATTTAAAACTTATTGAATATTATTATCTTTAACATCAGTCAAATAATGTGTATATATTATTGTTTTCTCATAGTTCTTTTCTTCTTTATGTTATGATTAATGTTTATTGTTGTTATGATTAAATTTATTATTATTACCACTACTTCTACTATTATTATTATTACTATTTTTATGATTATATTATTATTATTATTGTTATTATTATTACTACTGCTATTATTATTATTTTTATATTATTGTTATTATTATCATTATCATTAGTAGTAGTACTGTCATTATTATTATTTTGTGCAAAAATATATATAAAAAGTTGTAGTAATCATTTAACACGTCATAGAAACAGAAATGACCTATACAGAGTAAACAGGGTAAACATACAAAGTAAACACTAAGTAAACATCACTCTGTGGACATTTCCTGTATCGGTTTTGTTTTCTTTCTAAATGTACAGTGGCTGGTTAGGCCAGGGTGTGGTCTGTTTGGGTGTGGTCTATAAAACTGAGACTCCTCAGTTTCATACAGAACAAACAGTTTTTGTTCAGAAAGTTCAGATTTTATCTTGTCTCAGTTTACATCTCTCTCTCTCTCTCTCTCTCTCTCTCTCTCTCTCTCTTCTCTCTCTCTCTCTCTCTCTCTCTCTCTCTCTCTTTCACGCGCACCTACACACGCACACACACACACACACACACCGACTGTCATGTTCTTTATAATGCAATGTAACTAATTACACTTTAAACTTGAGACAATCTTACAGTAATACTGCCTATTTTTAACATCATTTACACGTACATTTTATACTGTAATATACTACATTCTGTTTATTTTCGGTACGTAATATCGTTATTATAACCGTAAACACTGTCAATAGCGACCACTATGTATTATCTAATATTTTAAATCAAATAGAGCACATCATTTTTTTAAGAATTTTTATTGTATGTTTTATATTTAGCCATAAACACTGCCACTAACGACCACTTTGTATTGCAGTACTGCTGAAAGGTCAGGTGACCACTAAGTACTACAGATTTCTCGCTAAAGATGGCGGCTGGGTGTGGATGCAGAGTTACGCCACCATTGTCCACAACAGCCGGTCATCTAGACCCCACTGCATCGTCAGCGTCAACTACGTTCTCAGGTATGTGCAACATCAACTGCAATTTTAGCATCTTCACACTTTTTATTTTATAGTGTTATAGTTTTTATTTTTAAAATCAGAATTATTAGTCAGCTTTTTTTAAATAAATATATTTTATCCACGCACAGGTAAATAGTTTGTCATATACCTTCTTCTTTTTCTTCTTCTTCTTCTTCTTATTAATATATTATATTATTTATTTATTTATATTTGTCCATATAATAATTATTATTATTATTTTTTTTAGTTTTGTTTTTAAATTAAATTTTGTTTAATTTCATACCTTTTCTCATTAGTTTCTTTTATTCTGTACTATTTATATTTACAGTCATTAAAAAAGCATTAAGATACAATAAATTCCGTTTATAATTGTGAATGTTTGCTTACTTTAACTAAATCTAGCAAAATTTTCGTTTAATTATGTAGGTGAGAATATTTTATTATACAGTAGACTTGAAATCTGTAACACAATGTATATTGTACGTTTTCAAATAAATATTAACAAAACAACTCTTTGTACCTTTTAAGTTTTCAGAAAAAAATATGAATGAAACAACTATTTGTACATTTTAAGTTTTCAGATAACTGTAAACAGCACAACTGTTCTAGTGGTAATTAATAATTAATTCTAATACAATATTTTGACAGAGTGATTGTAATCAAGGTATAGGTTTATTTAAAAAATAAACGAAGCAGTATAAAAGAGAATCTGTTTAAACAGATTTGAGAAAAGTGATCATTAAAAGTTTTGTAGAAGGACCACAAAGAGAGGGAGAGCAACTGTGGTCGAAGAAAGATCTTGTGTTTCCTCTTAAACAAACTCAGAGACAGGGCAATGAAAACACGGAGGGGGGAGTAGTTATATCTTATTTGATCGCGTCAATTCAAGGATAACAAGAATTAATGAGCGCTCATGTCGCTCGCCGATAACAAATATCTATTGATGATGAGTACCATTGATTTTCATCTCTTCCCTTTCAGCGACGTGGAGGCCAAAGATTACCAAATACAGCTGGAACAAACTTTGTCAAAAGACTTGTCTCCGTACTCACAAATGGCGGATCGATCTCGCAGTGGAGGGAAAACAAGACCCTCCAGAACAAAATCTCGCCGTTCTCCGTATCCCCAGTTGTCGGAAAACCACGACTTCGCCAGCGATTACTCAGACAGGACAGCTTACGACTGCGTGCCTGACGTGTCCGTCCCGTTACAGGGTTACGGCATGGTCTACCCTCACGAAAGCATTGATCGCTATGGTGCTCTCTATTCCGCGCCATACGCACATTCGGGTGTTTCCGTTTACCGTGACGGGGCGTGTGTGTACCCGTACCAAGCACACCAGCGTTATCTGGACGAACGGACAGCGTACAGGGGTTACGAGGAACGTTACTACCCAACGAGAGACCCTGCCGACTACCCAGGCATGATGGCGTCACAGGCAGCTATACAGTCTGCGTCTAGACTCGTGCACAACGAGTCCAGCAGAGAGAGCTGTCCGAGCTCCACTCAGCCCTACGACTACAGATCTCCGGGTCACTGTTCTCGCAGCAGTTCCCGTGATGCATCATTCAACACGTCTCACTACAACGCCCCCTACAGCAACAGGTCGGAGTCGTCTGCATCCGAGGTGGACGTCGGCAGCGAAGAGTACGAAAAACGTCACTCCAGTGCGCAGAATCACAGAACGGACAGACAGACGGCGCACAAGTTCGATTCTCTGATGGACGCGAACTCACAGCTGGTAAAAGATGACACGTACAAGTCTAAAGACCAATCAAACGGCCAGTTACAAACACTTTACAAACCTCAGGACCAGTCAAACGGTCACTTACAAACGCTTTCTCCTGCTCAACGCGACCCTGTTCAACAGTCGGTGATAATTCGTCGACAGTCGACTCACTCGTTCACGACGTCGTCCGACTCGCGCAGCTCCGCTGTCAGCGCTGACTACAACGCGACGTTTAAACCCAACTCCACTCAGAACGAAAACAAAAAGAACGCAAGCTCCAGACCTGACAGCAGCCAGTCAACTGTGGCGAATTCCAGTAACGCCACAGTGACGCCACACTCTACGAGTGGCGATAAACTGATCAACATGCGACTGCTGCAGGAGAAATCGCTGCACGCGGCGCAGGACTACACACAACAGTGTCTGAAAGCCGCGTGCAGCTACGACACGTACACGCCGGCTAACGTGTACCCGACTGCACAAAGACAGTATCCCGTCATGCCTCAGCCTGGCTATACAAGTGTTATAGTAGAACCACAACAATACCACATGGCCAATGGCTACGTGCACTGACGCAACAACTGACATAATACTATGACGTCAACAGTGACGTGATAATGAAACCACAATAATATCTCGATGGCAACAGTATTTCAAATTAGTCATCTAACGTTATGGCTGTTATGATTTTTATAAAATCAGGTAAAGTCATTGTAAATATGTGTTAATACAAACTTGATCTTGTCTCGTTTGTGTTGAAATTAGTTAAAACTGAAATTTACAGAGAAAACTTAAAATATTATATTCTAGATGAAACCGGAGTTTCTTATAAACATGAAATCATCAGGACTTGAACAGCTTACCAAGGTGCTATGATACTATTTCACGTGAAAACCCGAGGCGAGGCACTTGTAAAACAAACATTTAAACAGGTCGTGCCTTGAACTGTTTTCTTTCTCGGTGTGTTCGTGAAGGAATGTGCACTAGTCCCTGTGGGGCGGGAATTAAAAACATTACGTCATCATCCAATATTACGTCATTTTCACCATTGTCTTATACGTCATTTGCATAATGCCAAAGAAGGAATGTCGATTGTGTTTGACTGTGTAATTAATTATTGTCTATTAAATGAATAGGTTTTACACACGTTTACAAATTGTTTCTAATTCTGAGTTTTTCTTACACACATCGCTATTTATTAAAATCTTTTAAACTACCTTTCCCTATATACAAAGTGACGTCACAAAAAACACACCCACCAAAAAAAAAAAAAAAAAAAAAAAAAAAAAAAAAAAGAAACAAATAAAGAACGAATAAATGGAAGAAAGAAGGAATAAATGAAAGAATGAAAGAAAGAATAGATGAAAGAAAAAATATAAATGGAGGAAAACGATAGATATCATGAAATAAATAAATAAATAAATAAATATATAAATAAGGAAAACGATAGAAATCGTGAAATAAATAAATAAATAAATAAATAAATAAGGAAAACGACAGAAATCGTGAAATAAATAAATAAATAAATGGAAAAAAAGAAACAAAGAGTGAAAGTAACATACGTTTACACGGAGAAATTACGAAAACTAGTAAATATATAATTTTATGTTTTATACTTTTATAACAATGTTTACTTATTTTTAATAAAAAAAAAATATATTTATACTAAATTGTCGTTTTAAACTAAATAAATATACGAAAAATTATCAATAAATAAATAACATTATTGTTATTGTTATTATTATTATTATTTACATTCAGTTTCAAATGAAGTAGAAGAAATTACGATTATATGTAAATATACAAGAAATGAAAACACAAATATAACTTTTATTTATGTATTATTTTTTGTATCTGTTTTAAAACAACTCCGAGCTTTCTGAAAATATTCTTTACAAAACTAATAAAAAAAAAAAAAAAAAAAAAAAAAAAAAAAACATATCAGAAACAAATTAGGTAAAAAAAAATTTAAATAAGAGTAAACTAATTAAAATTAAAATAAATTACTGAACAGACGAAAATAAATAAATAAATAAAAAATATGAATGAATGAATAACTACCTAAATACAAATAAACAAAGAGTTATCACACACTGACACTATGTAAGAATTTTTATCTATGATGGTATTAAACTAAAGTCTATTGACTCATACACGGACACTTGGCTTCTCTCTCAGTGTCAAGTACACTGATAAACGGGTTCAGATCTACCCGAACACGTCAACGACTTAACCCCGGGTCACACATTTGGACAGTAGGCGAGGATTAACGGAGGAATGCCCGTCTATCGGCAAGTGTCGACTTTAATATTTCATTTATTTTGACAAATGGGCTAATTTCCCTGCTAGATTGCTTACAGCTGTTCAGGTCATTCGAAACAAGTGAGCTACGCGAATACTCACAGGTACTCACAATAATAATAATAATAATAATAATAATAATAATAATAATAATAATAATAGTAATAATAATAATAATAATAATAATATATAGTAGTAGTAGTAGTAGAAGAAGTAGTATAGTAGGAGTTGCAATAGTAGTAGTAGAAGTAGTAGCGGTAATAGTTGTAGAAGTGATAGTGGTAATGATCTATTGTAGTAGTGGTGGTGGTGATAGTAGTTGCGGTACTAGCAACAGTAGTAGTGGTCATAGTAATAGTGGTAGTAGTGGAAGTAGTAGTAGTAGCAGAAGCAGTAGTAGTAGTAGTAGTACCATTAGTAATAGGAAGAGCAAGTAAAAAGGGTATGAGTGAACAATATATCCAGTATTTCATATATATATTTAAAGGCTATAAAACAGTGACAGTGAATATTTATTTATATTCTACATGCGAGTTGAAAAAGAAACGTCGGGTTAACTCAGACAGGTTCAGACATTCTGTTTAATATATTTTATTTTATCAGGAATACAGTGAATATTTAAATAATAAATAAGATAGGTACTCTTAATTTTTTTTCGTTTTCTTTTATTATTTCTTTATTTATTTATTGTCATGAATTTAAACGACTGTAAAAGCAGGTCATTCTCGGTAGTGATATAATCACTATGAACTGTGATAAAAAAAAAAAAATAAAAAAAAAATAAAATAAAATAAAAAATAAAAATAAAAATAAGAACTCTAAAACGAATAAAAAGAAAAATGAAAATTCAGCTTATTTATTCTCTTTATCTAAATGTTTTCCAGTGCGGCAGATGAACTCGGCTTTAACTTCGGACCATTGTCGCATTGCCACTAAGGATCCGGAAATTTTCCCCTCGCTCATCTTCAGTGACATTATGTGGTGACGAAAATCTTTTCAAATTACTCAGAAAAGACGTTTGCCCATCTCTCTGTTACGGTAACGAGATAATTTAGGTTTAATGTCGTGAAAACACGAAAATGCAATTTCCCGCCTCTTGTGTCCGACTCGCTTCCTGTGAGCGTCAGCTTAGCGAAATATGCGATCGTCTTTTTATCAGCTGAAGGAATTTCCGCTCCAAGTGGAGAATTAAAACAATTTTCAAATTTTCTCAAAATTACCACTTCCACAAAATAAAACCACTAAAGATGTTTTCTTCGCGTCCTACGAGTGAATTTTATTACAAGTTTTAGAAATACACTCACAACATAAACAAATTCCCCCAAATCCATAGTTCACTGTCGAATTGGCTGTTAATCTGAAAATACCAAACGGAACCATTAGCTTTCTTCTTCTTTTCTTAATCATTTTTTTTTTTATTTATTTATTTCTTTAACATTTTTACTGAGAATGTATTACTGTTATTATTATTATTATTATTATTATTATTATTATTATTATTATTATTATTTGCAATTAATATATAAATAAATAATAAAACTAGTAGCAATAACACCGAGAACACCTCTACTGCTACTGCTATGTCTTCTATCACTCCTTCTCGTCCTCCTACTACTACTATTGCCACTAATAATAATAATAATAATAATAATAATAATAATAATAATCAGAAGAAGAAGAAGAAAAAGAAGAAGAAGAAAATGCTATCATCAGCATAAAAATAATCATCATCATCATCATCATTATCTGTATTGTTATTTATTATTATAATAATTATTATTGCTGTTATTGTTACTATCAATGTTGTCATTAATACTATTATTATTATTATTATTATTATTATTATTATTATTATTATTATTAGCGTCTTGCTTGTATAAATAAAAACTTTCTGTGATCAAAACTAATGGACTAAGGGTAAAGCAAGGCAATACATGTACATTAATGAGCTTCATTACATGTGACGTCAGAACTTAACTAGATGAAAAGCGCCCCCGCCTTGTCTGAATCAATTTACGAAGGGGAGGTCACTACGTATAGATAAAACCCACACTTGATATCCTTGTTTCCATCACTCGACATTATTTACTGCTTCTTTGTTTTCTGTGGGAATTTATGTAATTAGGGTTTTTTTCTGACACGAGAAGAATTGGTTAGGGGTGGGGCGATCATATTAGATGCAGCAGTTCGAATACCTCCACCCCTTACGTAATTCATTACACTATTGTTGTTGGTTTTTTTGTTGTTTTTTAAACGTTAAACCTTTTATCACAAGGACTTCAATATAATAAGTACTTATAAAAGAAATAAGTAATTAAGTAAGTAAGGAAATAAATAAATAAACAGATAAATAAATAGGTAAATTAGGTAAGTGAATAAATAAATAAAATGTATATGAATAAATAAATAAATAAATAAATAAATAAATAAATAAATAATAATAATAATAATAATAAATAAATAAATTAATTAATTAATTAATTAATTAATTAATTAATTAATAAATAAATAAAGTAAAAGCTATATAAATAAATTATGTAGGCCTTTGGAGATGTGTCAATTCGAAGCAATAATAACATTAATAATTTCGTACAGAAATGTAAATACATATCTTCATAAGCACATTTATTTATTAACTGAATAACGACTGTTACTAAAATATACCTTGCATAGAATGGAATGACCAAAATAAAATTTGCCGATGTTTTTACAATATTCCAACGATGAAATATATTTCTCATTCAGATGTAAATAGATGTAAAAATGGATGCAGAAAAAAAAAAAGAAAAAAAAATACGCGTTTTTGATGTTACCGCAATATTCCGTCATTTTGAACTAAATTTGGCGGCGACTCTCGTTCGATGACTGCGACACAAAGTAAATTGGTTAAGTTGAGTCATCCGCGTGCTCTTCGATCCCAGCAAGACATCAAAGCCGCAGATTTTGTTTAATTGATCCAATTTGCCACGAAAAATCATCTCCTCGCCCTTGTGTTAATTGTCGAAATCGCCCAGTGACTCTGTACCAGTCGACTGGAAGTTACACATATTATACTGAGCAGTTCATGTGTGTGTATTTAATGTACAATGTCAGATCTTGTGTCAGCCTTACGTACACCCTAGAATAATAATAATAATAATAATAATAATAATAATAATAGAAAAAGAAGATGAAGAAGAAGACCAAGAAGAAAAAGAACGTGCAAGTTACTTAATAGTATATAAAATACAAAAATAATATATAAAATAAAAATAAATAAATTGAAACAGATTAAAACGTACTTGAAGAAGAAGAAGAAAAACAACAACATTAATAATAATGACGATAATAACACCGTAAAAAAAAAAAAAAAAACGTACGTATGCACATACATACACAATTACACACAAACATACATACACGCATACAAAGAGACAATCATACAGATATTCACTGAGATAAACACAAAAATCTCTGAATAGAAAAAGCAAAAAAAAAAAAGAAGAAAAATGTCCACGTAGATTTTTTTATTTAACCCTAGACTCAGGAAGTTTTCATAGATGGAGCTGTGACGACATAAAGGAAGGTAATAAAAAAAACTAATCAGTTTCATTTCTGGTGATCTTTGTTCTCGCTGTTAAGTTATGTTATGACTCTGTCTCATAATGTTGTAATTATTTCCATATTAGTCTCGTCTGATATTTCTTCACAGTGTTTTCATTTAATTAGACTAGAAAAAGACTTAATCCAATAACCGAGGGCAGGATCAACACACAGGCAATCCGTTCTATATTGGCAGAGCCTACTTCACGCCTGGCCGTCACTAATTGACCCTAAACAAGTTTGTAGTATCTAAATAACTCGCAGGAAGTCCTTTAAAGACCTTTATGCAGATTTGCGATCGGGTCTCAGCGAGACCGGAAATGTGCTGTCAAAAAGAGATGCTGGGCCTGCGCATTATGGGAACGCTGGCGTCATATTCGCTTTGTGCCGAACTTCTCTTTATTACTTCCGGTTTGCGGAAGTCTTCATTGTCATCGGAGCTTTCTTGCTTTTAACACATTACTTGGATATCGCGCCGAGGAAGACGGCAAATGACGACTATTATTCGGCATTTTGCTGCGAATTAAGCTGATAACACATTTTTGATTTGTCTCGAAAGGCAGTCAGCGAAAAAACGTAATCCATTTAAGATGGCGAAAAAAATCTGCTTCATCAAGGAATGTCTTTTTAATTAACATTTGCGCGTTAAAAGTTAATTAATTTCATTAATGTTAGTATAGGGCTCTCTCTCTCTCTCTCTCTCTCTCTCTCTCTCTCTCTCTCTCTCTCTCTCTCTCTCTCTCTCTCTCTCTCTCAAAGTATATCATACAGTTGTTTTACAACATTTGTTAAATACAGCCGAGTATTTCCTACATAATCCACTGGTTGTGTTTTAATCTATTCAGTGGTTCTGGGTGCACGTTTAAGATTTTCAAACAAATCGTCTACCTCTAAAGTTTCACTTTGATCCACACAGCAAACATTTGTCTAATTGTTGTAAAAAGCAATCGCAGTGGTTCTGCAGCAGCAGGAGTATTGAAATGTGTCCCACCGACTTTGATCACAGAAACACGAGCTGTGAACAGAGAGAAAAGTGACAAACGAGAGAGTGAGAAATCTGATACACGTGTAAGTAATGAAACTGTCAGATCAGTTTGTTCAGATATGTAGCAGTGAAAATACAAATTTCACTCTGTTGTGTTCAGCCGACATCAGGTAACAAAACGAATGTGTAATTATTACATTTAACAATTAACAAAATGTCTGTATTAAATACTTTTACAGTAATAAATATTTTTATTTTACGAATAACATTTATATTAAATATTTTTATTTTACGAATAACATTTATATTAAATATTTCTACATTTTATAGTTAAAAAATATTTTAATTAAACAGTTAACAAAATGTCTTACTTATATATATATATATATATATATATATATATTGTTTACATTCTACAGATAACGTAGCAGATGTTAGCGTACCGCAACTAGACAAAGGTACTGGATTTTTCAGTGGATGATAAAAGTAATACATCTCCTCTACATTTCTGGGGTTCATTCAAATTCACTTTTCTGTTTAATATAGAGGGATTCTTGAACAGTGTTTTTGTAATTGAATAATATGTAATATATTTAAAACTGTGTCTCCAAGTACGTCTGTGACGATGTACGTACTGAAGTACGTCTGACGTACGATGTTGAAATTGTGTTCAGTATTGTAAAACGAACAATTTTTTTTCTTCCTTTTTTTAATTTTTTTTTTTTTATACTTTCCGTTTTCTGTTTATTTTAAATAATAACAATAATAATACTAACATTATGTTAAGTAATTTAAATAATAAAGAACGTTGAGTTAAACTTAAAATTGTTTATTATTAAGAATTGTTTTGTATTTTAGTATCTTAAAGAGCATTTGTGAGTGTATACGTTTGTGCATTTGCGATCGCGTGTATTGATATACGTAACGTGTATATTTCGATAGAAAACAGAAAAGAAATTATGTGAAAATGTTTTATTAACTTCTTTAACTAATCTGGTTATCTATAACTGAATAGTGTTTAATATATATATAATATATATTAAACGAAATACAAACTAATAATAATAATAAAAAAAAAAAAATAATATTATTATTATTATTATAATAAAACAAAACAAAGAAATAATACAGAAACTTCAAAAGTGAAATATATATAAAAGAAAGAGAAAAAAAAAAAAAAAAAAAAAAAGAGAGAGACAAAAAAAAAAAAAAAAAACAGAAAGAGATCGTAGTGGAAAATTATTAATAAATGACAAGTTTACAAGTGAATTAAATTTCATGACCTCTGACCTGGGTGTTTCATACATACAGTACTAAACAACGTCATGAGTCAGATATGCACTAATTATTCTGTTTATAGACGGGTGTAGTGATTTATTAACTGTCTGTTGAAAAGGGCGTGCCCCTCAGTATTTCTAAAATAACATAACGATGCATTTATCTGTTAAATTCAGACACATAAATATTCATATTTTATATGAATTTCGTTTAATAAAAATCATACCTATAATTTGTATAAGAAATATTTATATGAATAGACTGTAAAAAACTACTTTAATATTATATTTAAAACTATAAAAAGTCTATATAGAAGCTACAGTGTAAAAAAAAAAAAAAAAAAAAACAACAACTAGAAATACATAAATAAAAATAAAATCGTAAATATAATAAAATAATAACACTACTACTATTGCTGCTGCTACTACTACTAATGATGTACTAATAATGATTATAGTAATAACAGTATTAGTAGTAATAATAATAATAATAATAATAATAATAATAATAATAATAACAACAACAACAGCAACAACAATAGCAACAACAATAAATAAATAAATAAATAAATAAATAAATAATAATAATAGCAGCAATAAAAAAACAACACCAAAAAAAAAAAAAAAAAAAAAAAATAAATAAGACCAATAATTATATTATCAATAATATACAAAGTATGCACAACAAAAATATCCTGATAATACTTATAAGTTTATGAAGTATTTACAATTTGATTACTTTAGATATACTACTGTGAAGAGGAAGGACACAAGCCAGAAGCCAAAACTCTTCCGCTTCATTCTAAATAATAATCAGTATGACAAATATAAGACAAAACAATCCCAGCATGCAATGTTATAGTTAGTTTAAAAGCATCTCTGCAAATTACATACAAATTATGGTGTATCTATCCCAGCATGCAGTGTTATTGTAACATTTTAAAGAGCATCTCTGCAAATTATGCTCAAACCAAAGTGTATCTATCCCAGCATGCAATGCTAATTATTAGTGAAAAGTGAGATTAAGTGAGATTTAAAATGATCTAAATACATGTCTGTGTGTGTGTGTGTGTGTGTGTGTGTGTTCAAAATGCCTTCATAAGACATCGTATCCGATTCTTATTTCACAACATTTACTTTTTTCACAAACAGTTTTACGACTAAATATTACAGTTCAGATATTTACACACTTGTATTGTACACTCACTGGATTTATAAATAATAAACAACACTAAAATTTTATTTCATTATCTGAACAACAACAAGAAAACAAAAATACTTTTTAGATTTAAGAATCGACAGAGAAGCATGTATGTGAATTATGTACAATAATTATTTTTTAAATTATTGTTTTAAATTTGTTTTTAAACTGTTTAATTCTTTAAATGGAACAAGCTCACAGTCAGATAACATTATGAAGACTTACTGTGAGTAAATTAATTACATTATCACTGGTGAGCATGAGCATCTGCTCACAACAAATCATACCAGATGATAAACATTTGTAAATTACATAACTGAATCACTTGTTTTACAAGTCTGGTAACACAGTTACAGTTTCCAGATAATTAAAAAACTAATATTTAGCATGTCTGTATGTTTCACTATTATGAAGCCAAATACATTACTTTTTGATCTGATTAAAATAAACATAGTTTATTTTCTCTTGATTGAGATAAGGTTGTGCATCATGTCAAATGTGTTACCATTAGGCTGTACACTGACAGTCTGTCCATCATCTGTCTGTACCTGCAGAAAACCAAACTCATCAAGTCCACAGACAGTCACCTCCTTACCTCCCTCACTCTCCAGTCGAACTTTGACCCCACTGAAAAAAAGTAAGAAAAAAAGAAGACTCATCTATATTGTAATTCTAGAAATAACTACTTAACAGGATACTTTTTGGTTAACATTTTAACTGTAATTTCTGCTATGTGATATACAGAGCTGCAAGGTAACTATATATGTGATTTATAAAAACAACAACAACAACAAACAAAACAATAACAGGAAAAAAAAACAACAACAAATAAATGACAATCAAAAAAACAAGAGAAACAAAAATAAAAAGCTGCCTCTCTCTTTGTGTGTGTCCCATTTGTACTCTCTCTCTCTCTCTCTCTCTCTCTCTCTCTCTCTCTCTCTCTCTCTCTCTCTCTCTCTCAAATATAACAAGAAATAAATTACAAATAAAAATATAAAACGTACAAAGGGAGAAGTACAACTCGGCAAACTGTATTTGAAAGAGTAAGAAGAGATGTGTTTGAAGAGAGGACACTGCTCTACTTTGTTCTCTTTCAGTGACAACTGATCACGAAGCAGAGTGACTGCTAACAAGGTGAAAGACAAACACCAGGGTAATGTATACAGCGCAGCGTTCAGACAGCATGGAGCCTGTCATTGTAGCCACAGCACTGGCGTATGTAGAGCATCAAAACACAGGTCACTAGTATTTACATTAGTTCATACTAATACTGCTTATATGACATCAGCGTTCATACACTATTCATAGTTATAGACTGCTTATAGACTAGTGTGTTCATACATTTTCCAGTTATAGAATGCCTGTATATCAATGTGCTCATACACTGTTTATACAGATTTATACTACTTATAAATCAGTGATCATACACAATCAGTGTGTTCATACACTGTTCTCTTACTGCTTATGTATCATTGTGTTCATACACTGTCCATATAGTGTAAGTTACAGACTGATTGTATATCAGTGTGTTGATACTGTTCTCAGTAGGTTCATGTTGTTCATACACTTATAATTATATACAGCGTATACAACATCAGTTTGTACATACAACAATGTTCATACAGCATCAGTATCTTTATACACCTTCAGTTTGTTCATACACAGTTCATGCAGTATCAGTTTGTTCAAACCATTACAGTTACACACTATTTATACATCAGTTTGTTCATACATTGTTTATACCATTGTAGATTGCTTATGCAATTCATATTCTGTTCATAGAGTTATGTGATATCAGTGAGTTCATAGACTGTTCATATAGTTATACAATAGAATATCAGGGTATTGATACATTTTTGATAGTTATTCAATAGAATATTAAAAAAAAATTAAAATAAAAATTAAAACAAAAAAGACTTACCTATGTAACCACCTGTCATAGTACAGGTGACAAAACGACTCTCTACCTTCTTTCTGAAACTTCTCTATCAGCTCTTCTATCAGTGTCACTGTTCTAGCTATCAGAGCCTCACTACTACATCGCTCCAGTGTGCTGTTGTATTGGGTGTTGTGTTGCTGTATCAGATCATTGATACACATTGTAGGGTTGCTGTTGTCCACATTGAAACCACAGCCTGAAAATAAATAAATAAATAAATAAATAAATAAATAAGTAACTTAATAAATAAATAAATAAATAAATACATAAATAAGAAAATAAATAAATATGGAAGTAATAAGTAAGAAAGTAAGTAAATAAGTAGATAAGTAAGGAAATAAGAAGCTAACTAACTAATTAACTATGAAAATAAATAATAACAAACAAGTAAGTAATAAAGTAAGTAAGCAAGTAAGTAAATAAATAAATAAAATAAATTAAACTAAATGAAGTATTATAAAATGTATTTAGGTGTATTCGTTTGTATCTGACATACAAAAACAGTGGACAGACACACAGACACACAGAACAAAGAATCTGATCACAAAACCAGTGACATAACACAGAGCTTGTGTCATCACCACATTCACTTTCTCATCAGCCGGTTTGTGTGTAAACATCGTAGTTGTTGCTGCGCCGATGTCCCGCAAACACTCGGCTGCTGTAACCAAGCAAAGCCTTTCTTGGCATCGTGCTCATCCGCATTGTTTGAGTCACACCTCACAGTGACGGGATAATGAAGACGTTTTATGATGGATTTGAGAAAACTGTTTGACAGATTCTGTGTCATTGTTCTGCCCACTGGTCAGTTGTGTACACAGAGAAATGAAGTACAAGATTCCCATCTTGAACCAGTTTATTTAAAAATAGAGTTGATTTTAAGTTTAGTTTTATACAGTTTATTTTGAAACCCAACCACTTTATTTTAAACCATAGTCAATTGTAAAAGTTTATTTTAAAACACAAGGTTATTTTAAAACAGAGCTACTTTATTTTAGAACATAACTAGTTTATTTTGAATGCAACTAGTTTATGTTAAAACACAACTAGTTTGTTTTAAATATAACTAGTTTATTTTAAAACACATTTAATTCTAAAACAGCTTATTTTATTTTGGTGTTAATAAACAATATTTTCATCAAAATGATTTCAAGTTTATCATGACATATCAATACAACTCATCAGTTCTCAACCACTTTAATTTACCTCAAACATGTCATAAAAGTAAACAATTTATTTTGATTGACCCATTTCTACATTATATATATATAAAATAAAAAAAATAAAAATTAATATAAAATAAAGTAACAAAATAATAATAATAATAATAATAATAATAATAATAATAATAATAATAATAATAATAATAATAATAATGATACTAAGACCAGTAATCTATTAATAATACAGATGAATATTTCTAAGTATACAGAAACGTGTATACAAACATATAGATTTTTCTAGTTTGTCAGCACATGTTTAACACATGTTTATATTGACAACAGTAACAATCCACAATTTATTCACTACTTACTTTATGATTACAGGACATATATACAGACAGATGGATTCAATTTTTTTTTTTTTTCACCTCTTTGCAAATAAAACAAAAATCTGTTATTTGTTTTAGTTTTCAGTTTAACATAATTGTATTACTATTTTTATTTTATTTTATTATTATTATTATTATTATTATTATTATTATTATTATTATTATTATTATTATTATTATTATCACTATTTGTAAACTTAACTTTCAAATATTCAAAACAAGAACAAGTATTTATCAGAGAAAGAGAAATCTGATCATTCTTCAAGAGAAGAATTAAAAAAGACAGTGAAAGTATTTTTATTCAGAAAACAAGGTCTAAGTGTCCACCACTGTAGCCAAGTTTCCCAGCAAGAAGAATAACATTTTTGTTCTTTCTCTGTCTGACTTATGAGACACACCTTGAATTGTACTAAATATTTATCAAGGTAAATTTACACCTGACAGGTAAGGCACTTTCACAGAAAATACACCTAATGAATATGTATCAAGGTGATTTTAATAATATTGTTTCTCTGTCTGACTTACAAGACACACCTTGAATAGTATCAAATATTTATCAGGGTTAATTTACACCTGACAGATAAGGCAGTTTTACTGAAAATATAAAAATGAATATGTATCAAGGTGATTTTTACACCTGACACCTATAAACAATGAACTAACACAAAGTCAGTGAAAACTTTCTCACAGCCTTGTTTCATAACTTAATTGTTGAGTGACAAGCACATTATCATCATCAACAACAACAACAACATTAATAATTCCTAACACAGGCGACAACAACAGATCAATGTATAAGTAAAAACAGCTGATGAATACGCTGTCACCTTCATCAATGAAGTCAACAACGTGGCCATTGACAACTACGTCGTGTGAACATGTGTCAAGTTGGTGTAATGAAGCGGCAACAATTGAACAAAGATTAGCACTAATCTGACAGCCAATCCTAACAGCTCTACCTGTTATTCTCTACTTTATCTCATACAGTGTGGATTAGTGATACTTTGTGTGTGACTCATTGACTGACATAAATCATATACAGACCACACACCGAGTCAGAACCTAACACATGTAGAAACAGAAACCAACACACACTGAAACTTACACATGCAGAAAAACTCACACAGAGAGAAACCTGCACAGAAAGAGAAATTACACACACATAACGAAACTTACACACAGGAAGAAACCTACACAAACAGAAACTTACACATAGAGAGAATCTTATAGAGAGAAACTTACACACATTTAGTAAGAAACTTACACAAACAGTGAATCTTACACACAGACACTTACACAAACAGAAGAAATGTACACACAGAGAGAATCTTACACACAAAGAGAATCTTACACACAGAGAATCTTACACACAAAGAGAATCTTACACAGATAGAAACTTACACACAGAGATAAACTTACACACAGAGAGAATCTTACACATACTCATTTTGCTGTCACATAAAAAATCTATACAAACTTAAACAAAAGTTCTTGAATAGCTGTTTATTATTTTTTAAATGAAACCATTTTTAATATGATTTTTAAAATTTAAACAAGCATTTAAACACTAAATAAATAAATCTAAACAATATATTTGTAAATATCAAGTAATTTATTAAAGTAAAAATCTTGTGTCCTATTAAGCTTAGTGCTCTCAGAATGAAAGTTAACTGAGTAGCAGTATTTAGTAGAAAGACTTTTATAAAGTTTATTACAGACAAAATGCAGTTTTTGTGCTGTTTAAATTTTAATAACGTTACAGACATTAATACCATTTGTAATGTTGTGCCACCTATTTAACCTTAATAGTACTTCAAAAATAACACTTCACTTCTTAATACTTTCTCATTTCTGATATATGAATAATGAAATGAAATGAACAGTATCATTATTTATTATAACTCTTTTTATTATATAAAAGTAGCATTTGAGAATTAAATTTGAAAACTGTGTAAATTACAAAGTGAAACAAGGAAATGCAGGGTATATTTAAATATTGTTTCTAGAACATCAGCCATGTTTGACTGAGTGGGACCAGTAATGACAATGAAAAAATCAACATCAAACAAGAACATCAATAAAGAAGCAAATATTCAAGTCTTATCCAATTTCACTAATGGTAGTGACGGCCGATGAGTGTTGCAGCCAAGACGTTGCAGTCAGCTAATACCCACAGAACAAACAGCATCATATCAGATTGAACACAATAATAACAAAGACAGAGAGAGAAATTTTTGTTACATTTTGGCATCGCTGACCATTTTCTAATTGACGAGATGAGATTGGACTTTGATTTACCGACATCGTGTTTGTCTTCGACGTCAGCCAATAGTGAGAGATGATTGTAGAGCAATAGGAAGACACAAAGTACACTGTGTAATCCATTAAAACTAAAGTGATCTGTGTCTTCATTATAATTATCTCCCTTACTGTACATCTCACTTTGTACAACAGATAACAAAACTATCTCGGTATCACTATAACTAATTAAATTCTAATTATCTCCTTTATTATACATTTCACAGTACATTTCACTGTATAAAATAAATAACAAAACTCTCCACATCACTATGAATAATTAAATTTTAACTCTCTCACTTATTATACATCTCACTGTGTACAATAAATAACAAAACTCTCCACATCACTATGAATAATTAAATTTTAACTCTCTCACTTATTATACATCTCACTTATTGTACAATAAATAACAAAACTCTCCACATCACTATGAATAATTACATTTTAATTATCTCTTATTATACATCTCACAGCATTTCTCACTATATACATCAAATAACTCTCTCCACATCACTATGAATAATTAAATGCTAAACAGATTAATTAAAAGTCACCGTAACTAATTAAATTTGAAACAGATTAAATGTCACTACAACTAACTGAATCAATTAAAAATCAGTATCACTAATTAAATTCTAAATAAATTAAATTCCAACTACTTCTCTACACTGTTAGAAAGTTTCAAAATACAGTGTGTCTATTTCTTAGCATCACATATTTATGTTGATGTAGTTATTTTAATATGTGTAGATATAACTCATTATCATCATTATTATTATTATTATTATTTCGTAGTATATCTTGTTTTTTCATAATAACAAACCTATCCTATTTTAAGCTGAATTATGATAAAACATTTATATTACAGAGAATTAAGTTCAAAAAGATTCGCTGGCAATATTTTGATAAAAATTATTCTAGTTGTGTCAATGACTGTGTAAAAAAACAGAACACAAATTAAAACTGATTTTACTTACCAATAACAGCGTGTATGATGTTGTCCATCACTGAAGAGTTGACAAGAACACCACCAATTTTGACATCACCACCATAATAGATGTCATTTGGCCATTTCAGTCTTAAATCAATATTCTGCAATATAGTAATAATAATAATGATGATGATGATAACAATTAATATTAATAATAATGATATTAATGCCAATAATAATAATAATAATAATAATAATAATAATGATGATGATGATGGTGATAATATAATTATAAGAAGAAAGAAAATTGTGTTATCAAGTACCCATATTATTTATGTTTGAAATCAGATGATTTAAATTTATATAAAAAAAAACAATAAAAAAAATTTGAATAACAAAAACAAACAACATAAATGTTATCTGTAGACAATATATAATGTCTATGTGATTACACACAACATTTTAATAATTTATTCTGAATAATTAAAGATACTGATTAGTTTTTGTAATTTCAGGTTGCTGGGGTTTCAGTTATTATATTTTATTTTTCCACTTCCCTATATTAAAATATTAAAAAAGAAAAAAAAAAAAAAATAAATAAATAAATGATATAAAACTGAAACTGAACACAAAACACTAAATACAAGTCAAGCTAATCAATATTTATTGTTTTCCATATACTCAGTCTGTTAATGTTTTTGATCAAATAATTAATATCTTCCAAATATAATAATTATTTACAGTCATTTTCCATTTTTCCTTGTGTATATTTAAGATCCTCTGCAACTGAAATGTAACAAGTAATATACTATCTCCCATCCACCCACAACAACAACAACAACAACAACAAAAAGGCCCAGTCAGTCAAATAGAGGCAATAACATTACTACTGAAGTAAAAATAAAACAGACCTGGTAACCAGGTAACAGACACACGCTGTGTACAACAGCGAGAGATGCGATGTGTTGTAGAAATGAAACACTCTGTCCTAGTTTTGAATTGACTGGAATCTCAACATGTAGACTGAACATAGCACAACCCACTGGACTCAACCACTTGTTGCTTCCACGACCTAATTAACATAAAATATTATAATTAGACGAACATGTAAAATAACATTGTCCTACACATGACCTGATTAACATAAAATATTATAATTAGTCTAACAGATGACCTGATTAATATAAAATATTATAACTAATTTAATATAGTATTAATGAGAGTAACTAGACTATAGATTGCATTTAGAACTATACAAGAATATTTCAAATATAAATTAGACACATTTCTGATGAAATCGTCTTTTGGCATGCAGATGTTTTTGGTTTGGAAAACCCAAGTAATAATTTTTTTGTTTTTCATCTTCCTTCATAAACAGTTGGTTACAATAATAATGATAATAATAATAATAATAATGACAACAACAACAATAATAACAAAAATAATAAAATCATGCAGTTAGCACTTGTAAAATTGAGAGAAATAAATAACTGTGAATGAAGGGAGATAACTACCTTTTCCAGCAGTCTGCCTGCCTGCTATAGCAATGAGTCCAGCTTCTTTTGGAAGTGAAAACTGCAAACTGAAATGTAAAAATATGCAACCTGTAAAAAACTAATAAGAAGAAATCAAACAGTCTGTACAAGAACATGTTTAATGCTATCATTATGGGTAAGACTGATGAGCATTTCCTATTACTAACTTCTAAACAGCAAAGAATTATTTACACAAGCTTCCCAGAAACTGAGGAAGACACAGAGAAACATTTGATATAGCAGTAACGTGAGTCAGACTTGAAACACACCACTGAGAACAGATCCTGAGGCCTCTCATATCTCACAAACTTCAAGTTATTTCTTTTCCTTGTCTACAAAACAAGTCTCAACTAATCTGGTGTGGAATAAAATTGTTATTGGGTCACTGCTATATAATAATAAGAAATATTATCCTTTAGCAGAAGATGATGAATAGATAAATAATAAGAAATCTCACTTCAGAAGGAAGTAAAAGATAAGGCAATGAGAAATCTTACCCTTCAATCAGTGTCATGGTTGATGGAATGACGTCAGTGTACAGAAGTATTTTTCCAATATGCTGAGTTTTGAGATTCTGCCAGTATTTGTCTTCTTTGAAATACTTCAGTGTCACATCTGTGTCACCTGTAAGCACAGGCAGGTGTTGGGGTGACACGGGTGACGACAGATTATCAGTAAATTCTAGAGTCACACACTTTGATCGAAGCAGTCCAGATTTCAGTCTGGGTTCTACACTCTTCAGAAACATGTCCTTTGTTGACTAAAACACAAAACAAAACTTTATCTTATTTAACAATGTCAGAAGAAGAAACTAATTATTATATGTCTACGGAACATCGAATATTGGTTTAATAAGATACTAAAATGATATTGATGAATATATTAATTTTCTGTTACTGTTATTATTTATTATTTGACACTTGTTATTTTTTCCTTGTAACTGTCAACTGGGTGGCATAAACTGCACACAGAGCATGAGACGGTTAATACAATAAACAAAGATATCTAACATTCATGTAGATATTACTGTACAAGACAGAAGACCTGTATATCTAACCATTTAATAAACTAAATACAAGACAGCCCACTTGTTAGAATTAAAAGACTATATTATCCAAGTCAGTATAATACCTCTTAGATCAAATGTAAAATGACTGTCAAATGATGTAAATACATTTTAAACAATCTAGATATAACTAACTGAATTATATCTAGTTATAGTGTAGTTTTCCACCATGATAATAACAAATAAACAAATCAGCATTTACTACTACTACTACTCAGAGGTCTTGCTACATACTGCAAGAGATGGCAGGCCAGACATCTCTTACGGCTTATGAGTTTGCCCACCATTCCTCAGCAATGACAGCAATATCTGCCACCCATTTATTTAGACTGCCTGTCATGCCATTGTTTTTCACTTTTGGGGTCAGCAGTTCACAAACAAAACTGAAGTAATCCAAAGTGACGACTGTAATAATTAGAAATTACCCCCTCCGGCATTTTGAAGTGACACAATCCAATTCCTCTGAAAATTGCTGCTACTCATGATGCTTGTGTAATGAAGGCTTCTGTAACAGGTGCTGCATGGCTAAATTATTACGCATGAATTTCAGTGATCACTACAAACTTTTTAACATGCAACTGTGTAATAATTATGTTTTCCCAGATATATAAATCACTTTTTAAAATATTATCTTTGATTTTATTTAATTGCAAATAAAATAAACTTGTTAATAGTTAATTCAATTATTTATAGGAGAATTTTATGACAAACAAGTAATTTGAACTGAGCTCAAAGTACTTGTACCCTGAACATTTTCTGTACCATCCCTTCATTTAACTTGCACCAGTTTCACTTTCACAAATGCTGACAAGACCACTGCTACTACTACTACTACAACTACTAATACTACTAATAATGATAATAATAACAATAATTACAATAATAACTGACATTTATATATCTCTAAGGTGCCCAGGGTCCAGATTTATAAAAGGTAGTAGAAAAACAGTTACATGGCAAAAATGTACACATCCCTGTCTAGGCATCAGTTTAACATTTACCTGTTTTTCAGTCAGAAGAACACATGCTGTAAGCTGTAGTGGTGTCTGCTGACCACAGTCCAGTCCTAAACTGACCAGTACATGTTTAAGAATGTCCAGCCTGGCTGAGTTTGATTTCTTTAAAATTTTAAATTCTTCTGGTTCTCCGACCTCATCTACTGGGTCTCTTTCTACCAGCAACTACAATGTACAAACAATTAAATTTATATCAATATCATTTAAAAGTTTTATTTAAAAGACTTCGCTGACTTGAAAATGCCAGTCTACACACTGGTAACATTGCTAGTCAAGACTTGCTAACACAAATATGTTAAAAATTATTAAAGCACTAAAGGGAATTACCCAATATATCTGATATACAAATGTCTTAGCATTTTACTATACTAATTAAAATTTGACAGTCCAGTATAAAAACAGAAATAAATATTATTCTGCAATACACACACTAAATAAATAAATAAATAAATAAATAAATAAATAAATCTGCACTCTTAGGACTGCCACTTGTGTTTGTAATTTCTGTTTAACAGACAGATTTTCACAGTTAGAACTTTAAAACTATAAATATTTATAATTATTACAAACAAAACTCTACAAAGTGGCCACTCCATCTAATTGCAAAGTTGATTGAAACTACATATGTATATAATTACAGATATCATCTAAACATGTGAAATGTCTGCCACTAACTTAATTGTGAATTTAATAAAAACTATAAATATATATAATAATTACAGATAAAGCTAAAACGCTTTAATGTCTGCCACTTTAATTAAAACTATAAATGTATATAATAATTAAAGATGTACCTGAGAGAGGACTGCCACTCCAGCTGGTTTAGTCTTGTGTTTGACAGATATTAACAACGGTTCCCCTGACAACCTGTCTACAGCCAGAGTGTTGATGACAACATCGTCACACTTTGAAGAGTCTACACTGTAACTGTATGGAGATCTGAGAGTACTGAGCCTTGTCCATCTTTCTGTGTCCACTTCACTCAGACCAATTCTTTTCCTGACCTTTTCTCTTATCACAAAGTTGTCATCCAGTGAACTGCCACAACTGAAAATGCGGCCGCCATCGTTAAAAAACTTGACAAAAGCAACAGCAACATCGTCGTACAGACTCTCGCAAGAGATGACGAGCAATGCGGAGTTGTCTGCCCATGGTACATCGTTCACATCAGCATGTTGTAGATGATGTATGGTGTAGCAGTCAGTGTTTAAACACTGCTCAAGAGAACTCCTGACTCCATTAAACCTGCGAGTGGAGTCTTTTTTACCACAGTATACAATTACATTGGGAGGTTTGACTGGACTCTTAGACAGTCTGCCCTTCACAAGCACCTCTCCATTCTGACTTTGTGTGTCTGAGCTGTTCACAGCACTGTTTAATTCATTCACACAGCCTGCATCTGTACTGTTCACATTACTCTTTAATTCATTCACAGAGTTCTTCTTTGTTCTATTCATGTCAGTATTATTCTCACTTTTCACATCTGTAGTATTCACACTGATCATTTCTGCACTATTCACAGTGTTTGTGTCTGTACTGTTTACACTATTTGTGTCTGTACTGGTGTCTGTACACTGCCGGCTGTCACTTCCTCTGCTCACCTTGTCTGTAAAGGTGACTGCACTGTTTTCACTGTCACTGGAACTGTTTTTAATTCCAGCACAAACTTCACCATTCATAGTGACTGACTCAGACAGAGACATTTTCACATCCAAATAAATCTCTTCATGCTCTGGTGATCTTTCGCGCTCCACTGCTTTCACTTTGTTAGAGTTTTCTCTCAAAGACACAGAATGATTTTCTCTCTGTCTCATCTGGTTTCCTCTCAATTCACCATCTTGTAAACATCTGTGTGGCTTTCCTACTGACTGTATGGCTGTAAAGAAAAAAAGAAAAAAGAAAAAAAAAGAAACAATGTTAATCATATATAAAGAAAATGTTTTGCATTTTTTAAATAAATGTTTGTCTTTTCCATTTATTTATTTATTTATTAAATTGCACACAGCACGTAGATAACAAATACTTACTCATTATTTTACAAATCTCCAAATTATCTCCCACTGTCAAATGACCTTGACCTAGGGCATCACACATAGCAACAAGTCCATCGAGTGAACAATGCAGCACTATACCAAATGGTGATCCTGGTCGCCAAGCAACAGGGTAGCCATGTTTTAATACCTAAAAACAAATATATTGATAATGTGTTTAATGCATGAAATAAACTTATAGTTAGTTAAGCATTTAAATTAACTAATAAATGTTTTATTAATCTACTTCATTACAAGAAATATATTTACAGTTAGCTAATCATTTAAATTAGACATAATTTTTAATTAACCAGTTTAATATTGTCACGTAATTTATTAAGAAGCTATGTTTACTATTTTCATCATCTCAGTGGTGCTTATTTGCAAGTCAGAAAACTTAAAATACATATTCTTTCATTACATGTTTGTCTAATCAAATATATATATATATATATATCTCATAAGAAAAGAAAAAACCCCACCCAAAACAAATTAGTTTTCAAACATGTTGACATTATTAATATTTGAAATGACAAATTACAAACATTCAAATACCAGATACACATCCACACATGCATACAAAATATACATAAAATGATAGAAGTGTTAAAAGCAGTTACAACAACGAAGTACAACAACAAGTACAAAGTAAACTAACAGGGACTCTGCAGGCAGGTGGAGTGTCCTGCAATTTTTTCTGAAATTCTACAACATCAGCTGGTTGGTCAGCTTCAAGCAACAGCAGGATCCCGTTTAGCCAATGGTCATTGGTTGGATGGACATCTCGATATGTTGTCCAAGAATGCATGTCAACTATTTGCTAGAAAAATAAGATAATTCATGAACGAAATAATAAGAAAGATGTATCTATATATAAAACTACTATTTAAGAATTTACATAAAGGCATCAGTTATCTCCCTTTGACAGTTACTGTTTTATTATGCAGAAGAGTTATTTAGTTACATTAGTGTATATATATTTATTTAATTATTTATATTTATATACAGATATGACATATTCTGTTGATTTTTAAAATAAGTAATGTTTAATAAAAGTGAGTTATTTCCCTTTAAGGGACTCCATTTTAAAAAAAATTACTAATAAAAGCAATTAAAAGGAACTCTTTCCTTGTGATATCAACTGAAAATTCTATTACCATTAACATTAAAGATGTCTTATTTTCTCATTAATGCTGAGAGAAGAGGACAACCCCCCATTCCCCATACATCTTAGCAGTCCATTATGTGCTGCCATCTGTGGGACAGCAGTGTAACTTCTAGTTTTGTTGCTTTCACTCAGAGCTGTTTTTAATTATTTAGTGAAAGTATTAATCAGAATGTTATTTAAAAGTGATTTCTGAACAGAACTGAGTATCACAATATCTGTGCTATGCTGTCTGTACTGGAACATCTTATATAAAACTAGAGACATGAAAAAACAAACCTTTGGCTCAATGGAAGAAATAATTAAATTTCCATCATTGAGATACTCTCGTGTCTGACAACCTTCAGAACTCTTCACGAGAGTTGAGGGCGACAAATCCACACGTCCATTTTGAACATACCTCACTCTTTCAACTAACACACTTGACCTGAAAGATAAAAAAAAACAAAAATATAGTAAACTTTCAGTGAACTTTAATAGTGCTGTTTCAACTATTTAACTGGCAAACACCTCACTCTTTCAACTAAAACAGACAATAATTTAAAAACATAGTAATAGTCTAATGAACACTAGTAAAGTCACTGAAACATTTATTCAGCAAACTTTGGACAGGAGGTGATCAAGATTTCTGGATACAGGATTAATATGGGCTTAAAATATAAAACAAAGAATGGAACTGTATTTAACTGATACAAAAAAAACACACTCTAAACCAAGGTATCATTAATGTTCACTTAATATTCTTAAAACACTTGTAGAGAATACACCTTTCGTTAGCAAGTTGTGCTTCTGATAGTTTCAGAAAGTTAGTTATGGTAAAGAAAGGGAAGATACATTTTCTAACAATACTGAAGATTGATTAGAACATATATTAAATAATATTTTTTTAAATTTATTTCAAGCTGAATTGTAAAAACAAACCTTCTCAGACATTGAGTGACGATGCTACGGTACATTTGTTGACGTTTCTGCTGTCTATACCACTGTACCAGTGAAATGTAGACAAACCCAATAAACAAAATCATCTTCTTTTATTTACACACTTTCATAACTGAAATAATAATACTACTAATAATAATACTGTAGACAAATCCAGTAAACAAAAAATCATCTTCTTTTATATATACACTTTAATTATAAAGATTATTATAAACTGGAAACTTTGTTCTAGTCATGTGATATGCTTATTAAGCCTAATTTCCTAATTACATTTTACAGAAAAGAGATTATAAATGTCAAATCTCATAAATATTTACATACATCCAATATTCAGTATTTTGATTTATTTTCTTTAAATTAACAATACTTTTAAATGCAGTCTAGTTTCTGTACTATAAAAAAAATAGCTGAGCAAAGTTCTTGTAACTGTACATGATAATGAAAATATTTTATTATACAAAAAAATGCAACTGATACTGTATTAATTGTTTTTATCAATGATTATTAAATGAAAACAACATCATTTAAATTAAAAAACCTTATTTAATTATCAGAAGTTGGGTCAGTGTCTGAAATAAAGATTGGTTCCCTTGAACGTGCAATTTTAAAAACTGAACAAACATTTACATAATAACGCTAACACACTTTTTACTGTAGGCCTAAATTATAAAACGTGGAATATTTGGTTTATTAATTTATTTGTCTTTGTGGAAATATATAAATTTACTCATGTCAATGCTGACGACGTGGTCGCAACATGACATCTTCGTTTTGCTGTGCCTGGTTCGACGTGTTTTTTTTTTTTGTGTGTGTTTTTTTTCAGTGTGAAAGCGAATGTCAAAAGTAACTCACGTTGTCTGGTCGTGAACTCGTCAATCATTTCATAATTACAGTTACACAGTTGTACTAAATAAATCGTATATATATATATATTTTTAAAGCTATAATTAGGGCAGTCTTTTAACTGAATCGCAAAACAGAAAATGCATCGAGTGAACATCTAAAAATAAACTGTTAACGATAACGTTCACATTCATTAAGTTAATCTTGTCATCGAATCATGCCGGCGAAGGTCAAGATTGCCGGTATAAGATTACCTGGAATCTCGATTAAAACAAAATGTCAGTACATGATGACCATGAAATCTAGCAGCTGAAACAACAATCCTGCGTAATTTACTAATCTTACTTTCCCCAGTTTTCTAGATTGTTTCACCTTTATTTATCAACTTGTACAAAAACATAATATTCTTCTTCCTTACGTAAATTACACCCTTGCGATCGGAGATCGTCAGAAAACAAAATATATAATTTTTTTGTTCTTTACATATTTGTCTAATCAGACAAATGTAATGTGCACCTGATAAACAGATAATAAGAAGACCAGAGTCGTCTTTCATTATCCACCGTGTTAAAAAGTTATTTATTTGTAACCTTTACTAGAATTTCGATAGAAAAGAGAGGTTTTGAGCATTTTCTTTCTTTCTTTCTTTCTTTCGCTTTTCTTTTTAGTTTTTCGTCTCTTTCCCCCACTGCAGTGCCTTCGATCAGTAGTGTATAAATTACTGTAGTCTTTGTTCACTTACATTATACGTTAATTTCGGCTGAACCCAAACAGAAAATAATAGCATTGGAAATCAGTAGGAATAATAATAATAATAATAATAATAATAATAATAATAATAATAATAATAATAATAATAAGCAATATGCATTGTGCAGAATAAGGTTATTAATTTTGTGTTTATTAATTGTAATGTGATTTTTAACTCTCTCTCTCCTCACTCATTTTATGTTTTTTCGTAACTAGGATGGGAAATTCCTTTTATTTATTTATTTTGTACTTTGAAAAATCTGTTCAATGTTATATTCTATCGGTGTTAAATAAACAGTCCAGACAATGCATAATTTATCATTATTAAATAAATAAACAGCAGAAAAATTAACGTCAAACTCTGAAAAACTTTAACAACAATTTTATTTTTCTTCATAATTTTGTATAGAGTGTACATTTTTCCAAACGAATGACTAATTAAGGTTGTTATCTGAATAATATTAAATAAAATGCATACAAATGCTAGTTCTTGCTCCGGTGATATCTACTTTCTGCTACAGCAGTTCTCTACGCAATGAAATATTAAAATCTGTTTATTAACACTACCGCGGTTCACATCATTTTCACTGAAACGTTTGACGTCATCACTACCTGCGACATATTTGTTGTAAAATCTAAAATTAACTGAACAATCAATCAGTTCAGTAGAAATATGCAAAAACAAATCTCCAACAAGAATAAAATCAGCTAAACCGTAACTATATTTTATACATCGAATAAAATATATTTCCTACAGAAGATTGTTTTACACAGTAAAACAAGGAAGAGACTCTATATTGGTGGTGGTGGTGAAATAATAATTATCCGTATGCTTTACCCGGCTGTTTTTTTTTTTTTTTTTTTTTTTTTTTTCGTTCTTTTTATTTTAAAACTTTTGGACGAAAGTTTCTTCGTCACTTTCGGAAT